>JAKSZU010000001.1:244438819-245038819 GCA_026018925.1 Tupaia tana | reverse complement strand
ACCTGGAGGACCAGGTAAGGGGGAATACAGTAGGATGAGACCCTGTCAAGGGCACTTTTCTCTCAGACTCTCTCTCCCTTTTATGGTCTATCATGAACAAAATGAACTAAAATAAAGAAAGAAAGCAGAAACAAATCCTTTTTTTTTTTTTCCAGAGAGGTTTTGCTATAGGGCATGTGCGCTCGCCAGGAAGACACACAGAGAGAGACAGAAAGCGAGAAATCACTCCCCCCCTCCCCCCAGGGAGGATGGCCACACCACAATCCCTTCTCCCCTGTTCCCTTGGGATCTTGGGCATGCATGCACATGCGCCCAGCATGAGTTTAAGCCACCAGGTCCAGGACTCAAACTGCAGTTGACTACATGGGAGTTCAGCGACATAGCCATTACACCAGCTGCTGGTCTCAAAACAAATCCTTACCCAAACAGTCATTATTACTACTTTTTTCCAACCCCTATCTTCATTCCCTGCAATTATACCTGAAGTTTGAATATTGCATCTTTTAATGGTGGTTGGGTTTTTGTTATTTCTACATGTCATTTTATAGTTACTTTATTTCATTCTTCTTGTGGGTTACAGTTTATCTCTGAAGAGATTTGAAGAGGGAGGTGAGCACCTGCACTCTATCAAACTAAGGCATGAGATAAGTCACATGCCTCCCACCCCAATCCTGGGAGCCTCCCTTTCCTCATTTATAAAATCATAGAGACTTGCATCCTTTCCAAATCATGAATTTGTGGGTGTCACCTGTAAAATTACTTTGGAAACTACAAAATATTTAATAAATGTAAAATGTTATTGGTTATAGTTTAAGAGTTCAGCATTCCTTGGTGCTACTGAAGGGATCAAAGAGTATGTCATGAAAGGGGGAAAAATCTTTTAAATCCTTTGGAAACACATATCTCAATAGACTTTAGAATTGTGGGGTAAAATGAGGACATGAGGGACTCAATGGTCCAGGTAATATTTCAGCTCCTTTCTCCCAAAGGTGTTAATACTGGTTAAGAGACACAAAAGAGAAAACCCATTTAAGAAATTTCCAAAAATTAATATTCTTTTCATTTTGTTTTAATGCTAATTAGGTATTAGTGTAAGTAAGCCTTTCTTCATCCAGGGTATTATAAGTTCCTTGATGCACAGGCTGGATCTTTATGCTTATTTTGTGTTTTTAAATCTGTCTGGCATAGAGCAGGATACAGCATAGGTTTTCAATTCATATTTGTTGAATTGAACCACAAAAATAGAACAACAATTTGCAGCAGTTGGGATTTGTTTATGGAGGGGACTCAAAAACTATCCCTACTGGCACTAATTTCTTTAATCAAGAGGGAATTTCTGTATTTAGTGAAACAAAGAGAAAGAAATAGCATCAAGAGATGTGGATTTAGCAATTATTCCCCAGTTCTATCCTTATGTGTTGAATTTAGGGCTTATATATGCACAAAGTTCATTACTTAAAAATTGTTCGGCCCTTGTAATACTATTAAAGGTAATAAAATATTTATTTTATCAACATAAAGTCACCTGGGTGCCAGTCACAAAGAAATTAAGGTTCTGTTTAAAACAATTTCTTCTTTTAGTCTAAATAGCCTGATTCTCACCATTCTCTTTTTCCTATCCTGGCCCCTTGTCTCACCATTTTCCAGGTTTGGCTATGTGCATCCTTAGTTTTCTGAGTGATATGACCCAGTCCCTAGGCTGTAAATGCCATCTATATGATGATGATATCCAGTGTAAGCCTCCTCTCTGAATTCCAAGTTACCGTCATCCATTTGCCTACAGAATATCTCTACTTTGAATATAAGAGGCACTTTGAATTTAAACCCCTCCAAAATTGCACTTCTCTTAGGATTTCCCATCTCTTTGGTTTGATTCTGTGTGCAGGCTTCAAATTATGTATCAAGTAATTATTGCTTCAACTTATCTCCACACATCAAGTGGCCTGTTGATTCTACCTTGACAACAAACTCCTCACATCTCTCCTTTTCTTCAGTGTCACTGCCCATACCCTAGAGTAACCCAGCATTAACCCTTGCCTAGCCTTTGCAATAACCTCTCAATTGATCTCCACAGTTTTACTTTTGACTCCCTGAAATTCATTCTTCATATCGAAGCTAAATATATCTTGAGAAAGTATACATCATCAAACTGGGCTGCCCCTCTAGGGTAGTAGTTAAACACTGTGCAAGGAAAGCTTGATCCTGCTTGGCCAACCAGGGTTCAAGTCTCAGTACAGGTGGCTTGAAAAATATGCCAGGTGTACACATACACCCAGAATCATGACAGGATAGAGAATTGGAGAAAAAAAGATTGCAATATGACCAGGCCCTGTTGGGAGGAGTTTTCTCTGTCTCTCTGTTGTGTGCATGCCCACATGCGTCCTCAGGCATAAGAAAAAATATACATCAAACTAAAAATATCTGCACAGGAAGAGACAGCCAACAAAATGAAAAGGCAATGCACAGATTAGGGGAAAAAAATTGTAAAACATGCCTGAAAAGGGGTTAATATCCAAATTTTATAAATAACGCAAGAAAACATAAGCCCAGAAAAAAAATTGGCAAAGGACATAAATAGACATTCCTCTGAAGAATATATTACAAAGGCTAACAGATATATAAAAAGATGTCCAACATCATTAATTATAAAGGAAATGCCCAATCAAAACCACTCCACCTCTTAGGGTAGCTATCAACAAAAAGAGAAAACAAGTATTGGCAATGATGTGGGAAAAAAGGGAACTCTTGTAAACCATTAGTGGAAAAGTAGATTAGTGAAGCCATTGTGGAAAACAGTATGGAGTCTCCTAAAGAAATTAAAAATAGAATTACTATGTGACACAGCAATCCCTACTCTGGGAATATGCCCTCAGGTCATGGAATCGCCACCTTGTAAAGATATCTCTAATCCCACATTTATTACAGAATTATTTACAATAGCAAAACTATGGAAGCAACCAAAATGTCTGTTAAGGAAATGAGTATTTGTGTGTTTGTATTTATGTAGATATACATATAGATATGTATATTTCAGTTTTAAAAAAGGAGATCCTGGGCGAGCAGGTGGGATGTTGTTTAAGGCACTGGATCCCACATGGCTGACTCTGTGGTTTGAATCCCTGACTTGGTGGGTTGAAAAACATGCCACATGAGTGTGTGTGTGTGCCCAAAAATCCTGAGAGGAGAATGGAGACGAGATTGCAGTGTGGCCATCCCCTTTTGGGGATAATTTCTCACTTTCTCTCTTTCTGTTTCTGTCTTTCTCTGTCTCTGGAAAGCACAGATGCCCTGTAGCAAAAATATTAAAGAAAAAGAGAGAGAGAGAGAGAGAGAGAGAGAGAGCCTACCATTTTTCACAAGATGAATAAAACCAGAAGACACTATATTATTATACTAAATGAATATGAAATAAGCCAGACACAGGAGAAAAATATTGTACAATCTCATTTATATGTGGAATCTTTTTAAAAAAGTCAAATATACAGAGAGAGAGAGAAAAAGAGAGAGAGAGAGAGAGAGAGAGAGAGAGAATACTGTGGGGGTAGGGAGATAAATGAGGATATGAAGGTCAGAAGATACAAACTAGCAGATATGTAAGATGACTAAATCTAAGGACGTAATGGACAACATAAGAACTCTAGTTAATAATAGTATTCAGGATTTTTGCTAAGGGAGTAGATTACAGTAGCTCTTGCCACCGAGGAGAAAATGGTTAACTTTGTGAGATGATATGTTAATTTATTTCACTATAGGAACTATTTTACTATACTCATACATATGTATCTTATAACATCGTGCTGGATTTCTTAAATATAGATAAGATAATAAAATTTATTTATAAATCCAGCCTCACTTGACCAGCATGCAATTACTGGGGCACTGAGCCAGCCCTTATGTAAGAAGTATAAAATATAAATCAGATCAAGTCACTATCCCTCTTAAAATTCTTAAGGCTTTCACCAAATCAAAATTCTGTACCTTGACCCACAAGTAAAGTTCCCTGGATTTACTAGCTGCCTAGTACTTCTGTCTCAGATCCTGTCTTCCCCTGATGCAGAAAGTTTCTGTCTCTGGCCAAATTCTCTAACTTCTCTTCAAGAAACACTCCTTTCCTTGCTCTTTTGCCAAGCAATTTCTTTCTGGTGATTCAAGTCTCTTCTACAATTTCACTCCTTAAAAGGCCTTCCACAACCCCTCTCATAAAGTAGCAGCCTGCTCACTAACTGAACATCTTTCTTAATGATCCTCCGCAGAGTATTTACTTGCTAACTCTTGCCCATTCACTTATGTTTAGTTCTTCTCCACTCCACAGGAGTCTTTAGAGCAGTACTGGGCACATAGTAGTAACTCAGGAAATCACTGCTGAGAGAAGGAATGATGCATCAAATAGTTGAAAATTTCTTCCAAAGGGAGGAAGCTCTACGTTTTTTTCTTGTAGATCTCCAGAAGGCTAGTATAGTGTTTTGCCCAAACAAGGTGCTGGGTAAATGTTCTGTAAACTCATTACTAAAACATCACATTCTCTATTCTATTTTATTTTCTTTTACTTTCTCTAAAGCAGATGGGATTTACCTAAGTTCTAGTTAGCAGTTCCAATGCAAATTAGACCTTCCATCTACAGCTGGCTTTAAAAAAACCCTTCCAAAAATATGTCACTATCTAACTTGTTTTCACTTTCATAAACTGGTGCTGGAATATGTTTCTAAAAACCCAGGCTTGGGGCTAGCAGGTGGAGTAGAGGTTGGGGCAGCTCAATCTCACATGGCTGACTGCATCCTGGACCTAACAGATTGAAAGTCATGCTGAGCGTGTGTGTGTGCATGCCCAAAATCCTGAGAGGAGAACGGAGAAGGGATTGCGGTGTGGCATTTTTCCTCTGTGTCATTCTGTCTCTGTCTCTCTCCAGTGAGTGCCAGTGGAAAAAAAAAAAGAACTAAACAAACAAACAAACAAAAACCAGGCTTAAAAGGTTTTCCTTTGCAGTGGTATAGGTTAAAGATAAAATAAACAGAGTAGTTATTTATTCATATTAATTTGCTTTAGGGTGCATGTGCATGATAGAGAGACAGAGGCAAAGTTAGAAAGCACCCCTCCCCAGGGAGTATAGCCTAGCCAAACTGCAATCCCTTCTTCATTCTTCCCTGGGAATTTTGGGCACACACACACACAGGCACCCAGTATGTTTTTCAAGCTGCCAGGTCTAGGACTCAAACTACACAATTTGTCACGTGGGACCCAGCTTCCTTAACCACCACACTACTGGATGTCCCAAATGACAGGGTATTTATATCTAGAGCTACCAGACATTGGTGATTGTCTTTGGGCAGTAGGAATGGACCAAGCAAATTATTAATGAGAGAATGATGATCAGGGTGAAAACAGACTCAGTTATCTTCACCTGCTGTGACTCTGTAGCCACTAATGGTAGCTCTGAGCAGCAGGAGGACCTTTATCCTGAACTGGAACTATGACACTTTATTATTGTTCTTACAAAGTTTTAAATTATTCAAGATTTATTTTGCTTCTGTTTTATACTATCCGGAGCTCACCTACTCTGTCATCATGACCAGAATTTTGACAGTTTTTTGGAGGGCTAGTATGTCTTTGATTGGTAGCAGCTAGACATTCCAACATTCTGTTCCTTTATTTTTGCAGAGCCCCAAAATTCTCTAAGTTGTCCATGAGAAACAGCAGCGCTTAATAACATGTTATAATAAAGCATATCATATCTTGAAAACATCTGCTTTTACTTTAAAAATCTATCTTCATCGCAAGAAATGTACAATGTTTATAAAATCGATACCACCAAGATGTTTCATAGTTAATGGAAATTAGTATTACACAAACAAGATGAAAAGCTTTTCGAAGACTAATACATTTGTCATCAAGATGATGTACCATGACTGTATGGTTTTGATTGTGTCTAACCTAAGCTTCATGCAGCTGGCTTACAAGAGAAGAGGCTATAGTGATGTCTAGGTCGGCAAGAAACCCAGATTATAGAATAAAATTATCTTGAATTTTTGAAAATTAAGCTACTGTAGATTAGAGGGGAATTTATGAGAAATTTCCTAGAAAAAGCTCAATGAATATGGGTCTCTATATGAGTAAAGATATATGCTTAAGGGTAAATGTATATGATTAAATGGATGACATGATGATTTCTTTGCAAATATGAAGAAAGCAAAGAAAACGTAAGTGATAATCATATATAAATTATAATTAGATACTTAAGAATTAATTAACCAGAAGCCTACTTCTGGAAGAAGATGTTCCAAAGAAGTATTGAGAATTTACTCTCTGTCAGACATTGTGTTAAGTGTTTTAGATATTTTATTTTGCATAATCATTGCAATGACATCTTACATATTAGAAAGCTTAAAGAAACTAAATACTTTGCCCAAAGTTATACATGTGGGAAGTTCAAAAGCCAAGATTATACCTACTTCAATATGTTTTATATTAAGCCACAATGCCACCCTTAACTATTTTTTTTTTTTAATGTTTACTTCACAGCGGTACAAGGAACAAATGAATTAATCTTTAGGCACAAAAAGAACTTCCATAGGAGATCCTAGGATCTCTACAAATGTGGTACACATTCATGGCTTTAGGAACAATAATCGCATAGGGAGAGCTGATATTCAGAAGGACTTTGAAGACACATTTTTGCACAAGGTACACTGAGTACAGTGATCTATGCTAGTGGCAGCAGGGGCAGGAAGACAGGCAGTGCCTGGGTATCTGCATTTTTAAAAAGTTCCCCAAGGAATTCATGTATAATCAGCTTTGGAACACTGCTGTGAATATCTTGATCATGTTTGTTTTCTTTACCTGGAAGGTTGTAGATAGGCCATAGTCAGTGGTGATGCAAAAGGAAAACTGAACTTTTAGTCGCAGCTGGATTAAAGTCCTAGCTGTGATTCAACTTCTACAGCCTTGGATAAGCAATATTTCTTGCTTATAAAATGGAGATAAATTTCAGTTGGCATTGAATCAATCAAAGGAGATTTTTTTTCTTTTGAGAGATTTTTGCTATAGGGAATGTGCATTCACCAGAAAGAAAGAGAGAGACAGAGAGACAGAAAATGAGAAATAATCCCCCAGGGGAGATGGCCATGCTGCAATCTCTTCTCCTTCATTCTCCTCTTGAGATTTTAGTCATGCACATACATGTGCCTGGCGTGAGTTTCAAGCCTCCAGGTCTGGGACTCAAGCCATAGTCAGCCATGTAGAAGTCTAGTGACATAATTATTATACCATCTCCTGGTCCCCAAAGGAGATATTACATATATAAAATTTGTTCTAAATACATATATACATCCATGCTTCCAGAAAGGTCACAAAATTATCTTACTAGAACATCAAAAAGTTATTCAACAGTTTCTAACACATGGATCTTAGAACTATATGAATGATTTCAGATATTCTATCTATGCTAGAAGCAACATGGTAGAAAGTTCAGTTGTCTTGCAAGTACCTATTAAAATAGTCTAAAAATTTGGCTCACTGCTATTTTCTTAAGTAGTTAAATTTACAAGTGCTCTTTGAATGTATCTGTACTTTATTATTTTTCTCCATACCACAAACTAATCCATCATTAACTCTACACAAATTTGAAAAAAAAAAATGCCCATATATCAATTGTTGGAGGAGAGCATCATATTTTTCTTTTTTTCATTCCCTATTATTTTACTCTACAGTTGAACCCTGTTTTAAAAAGTTTATGGGAGGTCATTGTCTGGCACTAGCCACCTGGACTAGGCTCCAGTAGACCAGGGGAAACCAGAAAGGAGTCCCTTGTGCTAAGTGCCACATAATCATAATGAGCTCTGAAATGGGCCAGTTCTCCTTAACACAAGAGATTTGACTCTGTCGGTGGTCTTATTTTCTCTCTCTCTCTCTCTCTCATAGAAGAAAGACAGACACTTAAAAGGAAAAACAAAGCAAAGAAATTCACAACACATTATCAGAAGGGGCCCAGTTGACTTAAATCAGCATGATAAGGAAGTCTCTGTTTACACAGTACAAGGAAAGTAGTTCAGAAACGACCAATCCATCCCCCCCACACTTCTGCTTTCTTTAGCCCTTTTCTGACTACAGAAGCCTCCTATCCTCAGAGTATCAGAACACACACATTGCATTTTATAGAATGAAATGTTGCCTAGTTCTAGAACTGCAAATAAAGCCAATCGATCTTTAACTAAACTTGTTGTAATTTGGTCTCTTTACAACCCCAAAGTATTAGGCTCCACTAATCATTCTAAGGGGCTAAGAAAAATAGCTTTCTGTTTTGTACCTGTTGAAGATACTTAGTGCAGTTTCAAGAAGGTCCAAATTACTTCTCTACTGTGTCCTGTCAGAACTACGAAGCCCAAAATGTCTATCAGAATAGCATGGTGTTAGGATGGGATAAGATACCAGTATGATTGAAGATTAGTGTTACAAAGTGAGAAGGAGTTATAGGCAGCTTTGAAAACAGAAGTGCGAGACCATCTGGTCACTATGATATCTTCTAGGCCAGACACAGTCTATTTATTCAGTGTGTGCTCTAGTACTGTTTCTATATGGTAGCAATGAACATAGTCTGACACATTTTTCTTGTGTTATTTTAGATAAATACATGTGAATTAATTTTTAAGAGTTCATACTAAATATGATGACCATAAGAGGTGTCTATTTAAAAAAAAAAGATCTGGGAAACATTAAAGGTTATAATTTTAATGATTATACCACACTTAATTAAGAAAGTCAGCATGGAGGAACTCTGAAATCCATCTTAAAATTTGTATCTTTATGCATAAGTTTAGTGTGCCCATGTGCAGTTTATTCTGTCAGACTGTTTGCTCATTAATTTATTCCTATTTTAATTTAAATAATGTTTCTTTTTTTAAGAGAGATTTTAGCTATAGGGTGCATGTGCTTGTTGGAGAGACAGAGAGAGTGCGAGAAATTACCCTCGCCAGGGAGATGACCACACCACAATCCCTTCTCCAGTCTCCTCTTGGAATTTTTGGCATGCATGCACACATGTCCAGGGTGAGTTTCATGCCGCCAGGTCCCAGATCCGAACCATGGTCAAAAGGTATATATATATGTATATATACACATACACATACATATATATAAACATACATATATTTGTCATTGCAAAATCATGTGACCTAGAGCTTGCTTAGCTTGGGTTTCTCTTGTTATTAAGAAAAAGGAGAAAGCTGATTTAAAAATTTTATTTAGGATTAAATATGTTATCCCTCATGTAAACAACTCATAAGAAATGTCCTTATTTATCTTAGACTACTAGCCACAATTTTTTGATGGGGGACGTCATTACTACTCTCTTACTTTAAAGGACAAATATATATATAGGATAAATATAAATAAGTATTGAAAAATCAAAAGCATCCTTCAATATACCCTGTGGAACTGACTGATGAGGACAAATCAAGACAGAAAGATGCTGCTTGCAGAGCTTAACTGTTGGAAAATGTCTATGCATTTTAACTTCTAAACAGTCTTCAGAGGTATTTTAAAGCATTTGATTAACCCACAGTCCCCAAAACTTCTTTTTTTGGTTTAGACAGAAAGAATCCAAAAGGAAGGATTTAACTATGTGGAAGTCTCTAGAGAAAAACTCTCTCTGATATTTTTACAGAAAGTGACATCAAAGAACTATTAGTGGGGAAAAGAATAACTTTGTAAGCAGCAGTGTTCACTATTTGTGGCCCAGAGGAGAAACCTATGAAGGAAGAAGAGATGGGGATATCAGTTCAATATGTTTCCAGAGAAACCAGGGAGATAAGTAAAATTGGATGCGGCTGGGTCTTTTCCCCCCAGGTTATACATCCTACTAACAAGCAAAGCTTCTAGAAAGTAAGCTCTCCTGACCTTACTGAAAAGACACATTACGAAGCAAGGCACAGAAGAAATATTTCTTATTGGTCATGTAACCTTAAATAAGTGACTTAAATTCTCTATGCCTCTTTTTAGTGTCTGTAAAATATAAAGTTTGTATAAAATGATTTTTGAAAGAACCAATGATTTCAGGAAGGTAAGCAGTATGGCTAATGGAAGTCAAAACTGCCCCAAAATCAGTATTATAATTTCTTGAATATTTCCAATGAACTGTAGTTATTGTTTTTCTAATGCTATATAGCCACATTAATGCAAGCTTATCTTTCATATTGCCTTTACTTTTAACAAATCCAAAATCAATTGCATAAGCACCTTATCCTTGGTGAATCCTGAGAAGGGGTGACACTTTCTGTTTCTTGCAGTGAGAGGGCCAAATTCTGTAACAATGTCATATACCAGCAAGATTACCTTGGCTACATGGGATACTAAGCTGAGAAACTGAGTCTGGGTATCTAAGGGTGAGGATTTGAATGTTTATTCTTCACTATGCAGATACTCACTGTGAGGGCCCCATATGGAAACCAGTTAGCAATAGAACTATGTACCCAAGGAGGACGGCATGGAAGTTTGTGAGTCAGGATGTCTTTCTTTTTTAGGTGATATATAAACAATGGTACATTTCCAATCTCAGAGTTCTGGCTTTTACAAGAAAGTGTTAGGTACAACAAACTTTGCAATGGCAATAGCTACCCCTCTGTCTTACATACTGTGTTGGTGTTCAGATGTACAAGGAGCCCTTGATCCTAGGTGTTCGGAGATGGGTACCATTACCCATCCGTACTATGAGTCTGCACATGGCTCTTCCTCTGTCGGAAAACTCTTATCCTGATAGTAGCCAAACAAAAGAAATCTACATAGATTTTGAAAATGAGTTCAGAATCACTATAGCTAGCTTTGTGTCATGTAAGCTGGCTTTATCTGTTGATGAGAATTGTGACTGGAACTTTCTCGTAAGCCAGGCTTGATGGTAGAAGGATAGCATTTTCTAATTGAAGAAGGACTCTTGGTTTTAATAACCGTACATTACATTTAATGTCAGTTGGCAAAAGTTTCAATGAGAACCATTCTGGCCCAACCTTCTTGTCTTGAACATGGAACTGATGTCTACAAGAAAGCCATTGAGAAGGTAAAGAGTTTATAAAAACAACAGCTGTAAATCCTATAAATCACTTAGCATCTTCTTTGCTATTGAGTTAGTTGATTCCAGTTCACAAACCCATCTCTACAAATTCTTTGCACTGTCAGTCTCATCCAACTGAACTCTGTTGAGAAGAATAACTTTGCATTTGTTCTGTTTTTCTCTATAAAATATCAGAAAGAAACTGTACCAGAAAACATTCTACCCTAATGATGCAGAGTTATGGGAACTTGGAAACAAATTACCGAAGACCAAGTTCGATTAAGATTTACCGTGTATTATAGTTTGCAATCCTATCCACAGATAAGTCAGGGTATTCTATCCATTCCAAGATTTAAATTGCTTCTTCCTAACAGTAGCCAAGTCTGATACTGTGATGGTTCCCTATTGTCACTGTCAAATTCCTTGTGTGACTATCATGATTATCAACTAAAAAACCCATGTGCTCCATGCAGAAATGTGATGTAGTGTTGATATCCTAACTACCCATGCTTATACCAAATCCCAAACCACCTTTATTTAAAAAGAAAAATATAAACCTCAAGGCGATAGCCACAATAATTATGTTGACTGCCAGAAATTTCATTCATTCAATCCAGCAATTGTGTCATCTGGAATGTAGCTATTCAATTTTCCCTTTAGGCTATAATCTACTCCTTGGAAGCAAAGACTGCCAAAAAGGGGCTTCCTATGTGCAAAGTTAGCCATAAATCCTAAAACACAGACCTATCTAAAGAATATGTAAAGAGAAATCGAAATAAAATATTTAGATACTGAATTTTTTTCAGAAGTTAAAAATACTACTCAGAGAGTAATGTTAATTTGAATCCTAATGCATTATTATTTTTAAATCAATTAATTTTTAAAAATTTTTAGTTTTTTTTGCCATAGGGTGTGTGCACTTGCTAGAGAGACAGTGAGAGGGAAAGTAAGAAATCACCCTCCTGACAGGGTATGGTCACAGCTCAATACCGCTCCTCCATTCTCTTCTGGGACTTTGGGTGTGTATTCACATGTGCTGTCCTGTTTTAAGCTGCCAGTTATAGGACTCAAACCATGGTCAGCCATATGGGAGTCCAGTACCTTAACCACTATGTCACTTTCTGGCCCTTTCTAATTGTTATTAAAAGGGAAGGAATTATAATGCAAATGACACAGAAAGTAGCTTTACAAAGTCTTGTGAATGGCAACTATATGGGGGAGGTTCTGAAGACTGTTCTAATTTCCTATATTTCTCATTTTTTAATTGGCAGATAAAACTTGTAGTACATATTTATTGTGTACAACATGATCTTTTGAAGTATGTAGGCATTGTAAATGGCTCAATCTAGTTCATTAATATAGGCATTATTGCATTTTTTTTGTTGTGAGAACACCTGTAGTCTAACGTCTTAGTGATTTTCAAAACACTAACATTGTTATTTACTATATTCATCATGTTGTATAATAGATCTCTTGAAAGCAGTCGTCTCATTTTCTAAATGAAACAAACCAAGGCAGGAAGTAAGGTAAATACCTCACAATCTCACTTATGTGGAATCTGAGAAGTAGAGAGTAGAATGATTACTAGAGACTGGGGTTAGCGGATTGGGAAGATGTTGGGCAAAGGATACAAAATTTCAGTTAAACATGGTTTTGCATTTTGTCATCATGGGTATGGAACCAAAAAAGAACATTATTAATTTGGAAAGGGACCCTCCAAGATGCTCTCAATAATAAAAGTTACAGTAGTTCTATCTGTCCCTTGAAGAAAAAAAGAGTGGAAAAGAAAATAGGCCAAAGGAAAATAAAAGGTGTCTGTCTCTGTTGCTACAGCAAGTCCTGTTAAAGTATAATTGACAAAGGATGCAAACTGTTAGTTTTGGTTTTAATTTTGTTATTTTCAATTATATACTATTAGTGTAAAACACTGCTCTTGGCAAATATTTCACTATCCCTTTTCATGTCATATCGTGTGTATGATCTTTACTAGAACACAACTAAATAGAGATGATTAGCTACAAAAATTATTTTCAATAGTGACATTTTCAAATAAGACAGCTGTTTTTAGTGGTGAAGTCAAACAGCAAATAATATATAGTTGAATAGTTGATGCAAGAAGTGGAAAGGTTAAGAAAACTGAGCCCTTCAAAAGAAACAGTTGAGATATCTTATCACATGTATTCTATGTACATTTCACAGTCATCACAGCAGTATTTGGAACTTTTTATCGAATGAGAGGAAGGTGGCAAGATATATATATAAGAAATGAAGAGAATGAGCTCTGGGAGGAAGGGTAACATTTGTCAGTGGAGTTTGCTTTTCCATTATGGTACTTTAAATCTCAGTAGTAAGAACTGTTGGAGTAGTTGAGGTTCTGTGTTTTTGTTGTTATAATTATAAAAGACTAAGAATATTTTGTTAATATTATTGGTGTATGTGGGACAGCTCTGTTCATCTACCAACTCTCTGGATTGCCAGTCTGTCTATATAGTTTTTCTTTATACAATTAAGCTTTTGTAACAAATTACCTGGGAATATGCATGTACTATTAGGTTGTCAGAAAAGTCATGACACATTTTTTCCTATGTTTTTCTATGTAAAATATGTAATGACTTTCCCAACAACCCAATATAATGCACATGTTCTTTTATGTATTTTTTCTTCGAAGAGCAGCCAGAGATGTTTTCCTCTGCTTGTTTACACACAAGAGGTTATCACTTTGCAGATATATGTTAGAATGTTTGCTCCAGATTGCAAAGAGTATGGACACCTAGGTTAGTTTTATAACAAAAAGTCCAATTAAATAATATTGTTCTGCATTTGCAGAATTATTCAATTTATCTATATAGCTGAGTCACCAATCTAAACTTTTAAATTAAAAAAAAGAATCTGGGGACCAGCAGTTAGCGTAATGGCTATGTCGCTGGACTCTCACCTAGTCGACCGCGGTTCGCGTCCCGGACCCAGTGGCTTAAAACTCACGCCGGGCACGTGTGCATGCATTCCCAAGATCCCGAGAGGAGAAGGGATTGCGGTGTGGCCATCCCCCCGGGGGGTGATTTCTCACTTTCTGTCTCTCTGTCTCTCTCTGTCTGGCGAGTGCACATGCCCTATAGTGAAAAACTTCTCCAAAAAAAAAAAAAAAAAAAAAAAAATCTGTGAGCCTGTCAATTTAGAATTTAATTTTTTTTTTTTCTTTTGAGAGAGGGTTTTGCTATAGGGCTTGTGCACTTGCTGGAAAGACAGAGAGAGGCAGAGAGACAGAAAGCGAGAAATCACCCCCCAGGGGGAATGGCCACGCTGCAATCCCTTCTCCTCCTTCACTCCTCGGGATCTTGGGCAGTCACACACATGTGTCCGGCGTGAGTTTAAGCCTCCAGGTCTGGGACTCGAACCACAGTTGACTACATGGGAGTCCAGAGACACAGCCATTACGCTAACTGCTGGTCCCTAGAATTTTAAATTTTTGATCAGTTGTTACTTTGAGAGTGATATGCCAATAAATTGATAAAATAAATACAATATGATTTAAGAAGGACTTTGGGGAAGACCATATAGAAGCTGCTTTAAGTAATTTCTCAATGTTTTGGCTTATTCATTTCTCATTAACATATAACAATTTTATATAATTGTGGGAGTCCAATGTGATTTTTCAGTACAAGGATACAATGTGCAATGATTAAATCAGAGTCTACCCATCATCTCAACTCTCCTGATGTTTTGGGATAACAAAGCCTATGATGAAGACTGCAAACTCTTTCCCATTTATAATGTCCATATAAGTAACCTTTTTAATAAATTCAGAAGATTCTGTCTGTTGACCCTAAGCTCAATTTTTAAGAGGACTGCCTTACAAAAGTAAGACAAGAAGTGAGTAGCTGTAAAAATGCCTTGTAAACTCTGGAGTTAATATCTAGTTATGAGACAACTGCACAATAAAAGCAACAAAAGGATTAATTCTCATTACTACTATTACCAATATTGTAGTTTGGCTCACTTAAATTTTATGAATTCTTTTACTATCTCTAGTTATCTGAGTTAATATAAAAGGCTGTTATTAAGAATTGAGTCTAAAATTTGCCTTCAATATAAAACATATTTTATTCTAATATAATGTGACTGGAGATTGTTAAGTTTGATATTCATCAGCACCGGTAAAATGAACCCAAGTTCAGGTGCAAATCTGAAAGAGCTGGATGTTAATTAATGTGATCCAAACGACTTATCATTTCAGGTTTGCTTCTATTAGGAAAGGTGTGTTATAGCTGTACGCTAATAGAAAAACCTATTAGTTCCAAGGATTCCAATTTCCTTTATCTATAACAGTCACTAAATGGTAGGTTTCTTCTAAGCTTAATATTTTTTCATTGTTTGTCCTTATGTTTAGAGAATTGGCATCAAACCATAAAATTAGAGAGCCAGAGTTAGTGGATGAATTTAATACATTTTAATCAAATAGCCTCATTTGTAATTTTTAATCTAGGAGACCAAATCCAATATATATATTATTTATGTACTTGTTTGTGTTCTAAAAAGACCATGCATTCAACATAACATAAAAAGGGCTGGTGAAATACCTGCCAATAGTGGTAAATAACTGAAATAACTGTAAATAACTGAAGATAAATACATATGTGAAATATATATGTGAAATAAATATATATATGTGAAAAGTAAATAACTGAAAATAAATATATATGCGAATATATATATATATATATATATATATATATATATATGTATGTATATATTCAAGCCCCACAGTAATTCTGTGATCAATAGGGAAGCATAATTTACATTTTGAACTGAAGTTCCTTTACCTCAAGACTCTTGACATTTTAGATCAGAAAATTCTATGTTGTGGGAGCTGGCCTGGTCACTTTAGGATGCTTAGCAGCATCGCTGGCCTCTACCCATTAGATGCCATGAGCATCTTCCCAGTGTGACAATCAAAAATGTCTCTAGACGTTGCCATATATCCCCTGCAGGTAAAAATCATCCTCCATTTAGAATCACTGTTTTAAAGCTAAAGAAACTACATTGCAGAGAACTTCAGGCACTCACTGTCATGAGACACTAAATCATAGAGCCAGGGCTAGACTCATGTCTGTGATGGCTAGTTCTTCCTTCTTGTCAAGATCCACATGCACTTTAGGAGACACTGCACGCTGTGTTTCCTTTAGTGTTTCTGTTGAACCATAAATATCATTAACATAGGTAATATTACAAAGCTAGTAACAGGCAAAAAATAAAATATATACAAGTGTATGTTAAATTCTAAAGTACTATGAAATTTTCACATAAGCATGTGTGTGCAAATCCACCCTGCAATAAACACCTGGGGGAGACCACAGAAGGCATCAAAAACCAAGAACCAAGTAAGCTGTGAACTAGAATGTGGGCTTGCTGCTGTCTTCCAGTCCCCAACTGCAGAACTGATCTTAAATAGTAAAGTGCTTAATGCAATCTGGCTGTGGTTGGCATCTTTCCAAAACACTCTATTAGCTATTGCAGTAGAATGTTGCCAGCAGCCAAATTATCAGTTTTTAGTCTCTAGTGCATAGCAGATACAAACAGAGAGAGCTCATCCTAGCTGTTTCTAAGAGCTGAGGAGCCATACCTGACTAAAATAGCTTCATCCTCCAGACATATTAAGTGAAGCAGGAAAATCCCCATGCTTGGTAAGATAAAAATAAAATGATACACAGAGCCGAGGTCCACAGAAACACAGTCTCTCAGAAAACCATAGCTATGTTCTGAGTTGTCATAATGAAGAGTTCCCCAGAAGCAGGAATGGAACACTCAGACTATGCATTTACCTTCATCTAACCAGAAATGCTTTCCTGCCTCAGTGTGTGAAACATCACAGCGTGACTCAGTTCTGTGTTGACTTTCTTGTACCTGACCAGTTCCCATGAGAAAATAGTCATTCATCAGCTCTTGAGTAACTCAACGAGATTATGCAAAAGAGAAAAAGGCAGTGGCAATGGGCCTGCAATTCTATTACACTTCAGAGAAAGTATCATTTCTTGTCTCTTTGAACAAAATGACTTAGCTGGTGATAAAACAAACATTTTGTTCTTAAAATGCTCTCAGCACCTCCAATTTCCTACAGAATCTAGGCATTTCTCTTATTTTGCTTTTCCTCATGATTCCCTGGTGGTCTTTAATGGGAATGTTAACCCTCAAAGACTTCATATCAACATTTTCCTGAAATGCAATGGAACCTCTTAGGAGTTTATCTGTCAACTTAATACTTATGTCATCTGAAAAAAAAAAAAAAAGCTTATTCAACCTCTTTCCTATTTCATCAATCAATGTGAAAGAAAATAAGAAGACTGAAAGCAGATGGTATATGGCTATTCACGATTCTTTGCACTGACTAACACAGAAGGCTCACAGAGTTGTCCAAATACTTTACTAAACAAATTTCTTGTCAAGGAGTAAACAATCAGGAGGTAGTAAATAGAACATGTAGTTGAGTCCATTAAGGCCAGATGAAGAGGCTACTATGCCTATCTCTGCCTTTCCTCCAACTCTGTTTGAAAAGTGGACAATTTCTGGCCCAGCTGCAGTGGCATGTGCTGGAAAGATGCTATTCATAGACAGGGACCACATGGGAGGCCCACGTATAATTCTTGGTCCAACCTAAGAGGCTGAGCTGTTGGTATGTACCTGTAATTCCAGCATGTTCCAAGTCTGAGGCTAGAGAATCATGGCATAGCAAGACCTTGTCTTGAAACAAACAAAAAACTAGACAAGTTTTCTTCCTTTGCAATATAGGTGAACCTGTACCATTATATTTAGTAAGCCAAGACTTCTGTTCCCTTTGCCTGTTCAGGGCACATTAGATAAAGGTTTAGGAGGTATCTCTGTTGAGCCAGTTGTCCTTAACTTCTAGGCTTTATAACAGGCTACAACCTCCTGTACCATCTGTGTTGCTGTAGAAGAAAAACAGTCATATATCGAGCCCTTCTGTCTTATTGTCAGTTCCTCTATCGCATACAGCCACACATTTTGGAGTTTACTAAGTATGCTTCCAGAAGAGAAGGCAATATGAAAGAAAAAAAGGATTTTTCTCATTATCCAGAGCAAAGGGAACATGATGTCCAAGCCCAATTCTTAGGCCTGAAACCAACTCTATAGCCAGAGAAGAATGCTACAGAAGCACAAAGCGTGTTTTGTTTTGTTTTTACCTTCTCAAAGCAGAGAAAACTATTCTAGATTCCAAGTTTATTCTTTGCAAGCTTATTTATTATTTTTTGAGAAGTTTTTGCTATAGGGCGTGTGTGCTCGCCAGTAAGACAGAGAGAGACAGAGAGACAGAAAGCAAGAAATCACCCCCCGGGGAGGTGGCCACACCGCAATCCCTTCTCCTCCATTCTCCTCTCGGGATCTTGGGCACGCATGCACACACATCCAGCATGAGTTTAAGTCACCGGCTCCGGACTTGAACCATGGTCGACGACATGGGAGTCCAGCGACATAGCCATTACGCTAACTGCTGGCCCCCTTTGCAAGCTTATTGAAGAGTCTCAAGGGCTAGCCTGTGGCATGATGGTTAAGGTGGCTAGATCTCACATGGCCGACCTCACAGTCAAGCCCTGGACCTGATATTTTGTAAAAACACGCTGGGTACATGTGTGCACAAAATTCCCAAAGGACCGACAGATGGAGAGGGAATTACTGGAGGAGAAAGGATTGTGACACGACCTTTCCCCTTAGGGAGTATTTCCTACTTCCATTCTCTCTTTCTCTGTTAACCTGCAATGAGGACATGTACCCCCTGACAAGATTAAAAAACTATTACAAAGTTATAACAAGATACTATAGTTATAATATTCCCCACAGCTTCATTCATTCTAAAATTATGCCACTTCTATGCAACAAGTCATACCAAAGGGACAATCATTTGTGTGGTAAGGCTAGCCTTCTCCATCCTTCTATGCCAAGCCATTGTGAATGAAGCAGCCATGATGCTCAACACATTTTTACAGCGTGAATGAATCTCATCACTAGTCTTTCAAATACCCCAGTGTGTTACAGACAGATAAACAAGCCTTGCTTGGAAGAAGTGCCTGAATTTGAAGCTGCTGAGCATATCTTCTCTATTCAGAGCGTGTTGAGTGAAGCAGTGCATTGTAATGAAATACAGTAAGCAGTGCTGTGGATATGCTGGCACCTTCATATTAATAAAAAAGAAAAGTCATTGGATTCTGTGGCTACGGTAGGCTGGGTGTGTAGATGATGCTGTTACCATACATAATTCAGTTCTATTTTATGAAAAGACACTCACTAGCAATCTTGTTCAATGGAGAAAAAACATCAGAAAAATCTATTATTCCTCAGAACTAAATACTATATATATGTGTGTGTGTGTGTGTGTGTATACATATATACATATATATATATATGTACACACACCCATACATATATATATATATTTTACACACACACACACACACACACACACATAGAAATATGTGGTAGCACATATATTGATCATGGTGTGGTGGTGTGGGTATTAAAACAATTCATTTATAACTGATTCAGGCTACTACTATTGACCTTGAAGGAGACTGGCTTCTGACTACATAAAATGTACTATGTCACTTAGCAAATCTAAATGGTAATCAGCAGTAATGTTATAAAATGAAATTGGCAGCAGAAGTGATAGACTTTTATAAGCAGAGGGTGACCATACATGGGCAATGACAGATAGAAGAAAACCTGCTGTCTCCAATTGATAGGATATATTAGTTCTAGTTCTGTACAGGGATGCTGTTAACAATCCAAAACACAACTGAAAAAACACCTGTGGTAGGGTCAGGCATTCTGCAACATATTTCTTGTTTGGAAAAAAAATCATATTTCCTGTTGTTATCATTATCATCATCATCATCTTTTTTTTTTTTTTTTTTTTGAGAGAGAGAGAAACATTTTTGCTATAGGGCACATGCACTTGCCAGATAGACAGGGAAGGACAGAGTGACAGAAAGCGAGAAATCACCCTCTGGGGGGAGGGGGAGAGGAGGATGGCCATGCCATAATCCTTTCTCCTCCATCCTCCTCTTAGGGTTTTGGGTGTGCATGCACACATGCCCAACGTGAGTTTTAAGCCACTGGGTCTGGGACTTGAACTGTGGTCAACTACGTGGGAGTCCAGCAATGATGTAACCATTAGGTCATCTGTTGGTTCTGTTATCACTATTATTAATATGCAGTCTTAGTAAAAAATATGTTGTATTACATCTGTAGAATCACAGACTCAAATTTTCATTGTAGGGTAAGTATTAATAAATTAGGGCATGTAATAGCCATTTCCTTCAAGATCATTAATCACACTGAAAAATGATGAGCAACTTGAAAATTACATATTCAGCAACTTAACTGATAATGGCTATCATGGCAAGGGTGGTTGGAAGGAAGAAAGGATGTATTTTCTCTAAAGCATGGAACATATAAATTCTAAGTAGATCAATATCTGGTCTCCTCTTCCTTATCACCATCAATTCTCATCTCTAGTATAACAATGAGTTAACATCCAATTTTTTTATTTTAAATGTTGTGTGACTAATTTACAGATAGGCTCTGCAAGATGTAAAAAATTGTTTAAAATTGATACACTGCCGTAAGTTTAGTCTCTCACAACTCATGCTGTATGTGCTTGAAGAAATAATGTGCAATGATACACTAAACTGAATTATGATCTAAGACTTTGAGAACATGGAGATGCCTTTAAAGACTTTTCTAGTCAAAGACAGGCATTCCTATTATCTTCTTATTTGTTGGTAGGAATTAGTGTATTAAAAAATTTAAAAAAAAAAAAGAAAGACATGGGTCCAGCAGGTGGTATGGTGGTTAAAGCACTGGATTCTCATATGGCCGAACACAGTTCACATCCTGGACCTGGTAGCTTGAAACTCACTCTGGTCACATATGCGTGCGTGCCCAAAATCCCAGGAGAATAGAGGAGAAGAGATTATGTCGTGGCGTCCCCCCCAGAGGGTGATTTCTTACTTTCCCTCTCCCTCTCTCTTTCCAGTGACCACAACTACCCTATGGCAAAAACCTAAAAAGAAAAAGAAAAGAAAAAGAAGTTAAAAATCTCTGAGGAAGGTAAATGTATGTCTGTATGTCTGTGTAATCCTGTGTATATATATGATGTATAATCATCTGAATTCATATACACATACACACACACACACACACACACACACATGCAGATTTTTGCTGGAAAACCCATTATTCCAATATAAAGTTATTTTCATATCAAAAGAATCATCTGTGAAAGTTACTGATTCATGCTTTCATACAAGTATATGAAGATAACAATATTTATTTGAAAAAATATGGGTTGTTAATAGTTATAGTCATATTTTCCAGGAATAGCAGATAGAAACAAAAAGTCAGTCACAGACTGTCCTATATAACATCAAAAACTATCCACCAGGTAAGTCAGTTTGGGGCAAAATAGCAAAGCAACACACTTTTGGCTGTATTGAACTTTAGCGGTAACAATTTACTTATTTAATGAAAAAAAATAAAGCAAAGAAGTTTTCTAATTTTTCAGTACTATCAAGTTGGCATTGTCTTCCATAGGGCTGGGGATGAACAAAAGATGGTAAAGATTAATATTTGTGTATCACTTTAAAATGAGGCCTTTCAGGGCCAGCAGGTAGTTGAGGCACCAGACTCCCACATGGCAGACCACAGTTCAAGTCCCAAACCTGGCAGCATGCTTTCTCATTCTCCTTTTCTCTGACTGTCTTTCTCTTGTCAAAATTGAAGAATAATGATAATAAATAAAATTTAAAATAAATCTTTAAACAATAAATAAATAAAATGTGGCCTTTCTTCAATTGGCAAGATCCCATTAGGTCTAACATGGCTACTAATTAACTTCATTGAGGCACTACTTCTGGAATGTTCTTAAATAAAATTAGAACTTGGGGACCAGCAGTTAGCGTAATGGCTATGTTGCTGGACTCCCACATAGTCGACCACAGTTCGCATCCCGGACCCAGTGGCTTAAAACTCATGCCAGGCACCTGTGTGTGTGTGCCCGAGATCCTGAGAGGAGAAAGGAGGAGAAGGGATTGTGGCGTGGCCATCCCCCCTGGGGGGTGACTTCTCGCTTTCTGTCTCTCTGTCTTTCTCTGTCTGGCGAGCACACGCGCCCTATATCGAAAAACCTCTCAAAAAGAAAAATAAAATAAAATTAGAACTGCAGTGAAGAAAGATGTCAATATTAATGGCTACTGATAGGGTAAGCACCCATTTAGCAAGTTCTGTAATAATCAATCAGCACTCACGCAATGTATGACCCAGAGGGAGTTCACAAGTACTTTGAAAATTGAAACTGCTGTAAAAAAATATAATTAAGAATTCTTTTGCTAATTGGCATAATAAAAAAAGTTATAGAATGGCACTTGCCAGTGAGTACAGAACAAAACAAATGAGAAAACAAATGAAGTCCTGATAAGGAAGGTCTTCAAACTGACTTTGAAAGTGGCAAGTGAAAAATGAAATCAGCTTTTTAATGGCTCAAATATAAATGTTTGTCCTTTAGTAGTACTGCCTAGCCTCTCCAAAACATAGGTCATAGGATCAGTGATAACTTAAATATGTTATGTGATTTCCATTGTGATCTCTTAGATTACACACAAATGCTACCAAATAGGAACATTTTTAGGAGGAGAAAGTAAATCTTTAAAAATCCATTATATGTAAATTGACATCTATACTTTATGTGTGATGATACAATTTTACTAATTTGATGAATGATCTCTGAGAAAGAACTCTCAGAAAACAAAGTAGAAATAAAAATGTCTCAGCAGGCTTTCTCATCTCTTAAATGTAAGTGTGGAAATCACTACTAATCCCAATATTTAGAAGTGGTTGATTCTATCTTTAAACAACCCTGGTGTTTGAAAAGATCTGCTTCAGCTATCACACCTGGACCGTTTGTTTTACCAGCTGTTTCTAAAAATATGTTCATGACGGAAACCTTTTCTCTCTCCTCCAAAATTGCTTTGGTTAAGGGCTTTTTCTCTCCTTTCACAAGGGAAAGGTAAAGATATGGAAAACAACATCTGCTGAAAGTTCTCACAGCTTCAGGGATGGACTACAGTCATAAGACTCCTGGGGTGGGGAGGGAAATGGAGAAAGGAACAACCAAAAAACTCCAATAAACTGAATGACTGAAAAGACTGCTGCATTATTTTGGATTAAAGGTAATTAAATCTTTTAATTTGTTAATACAATCTTTGCAGCCTTGGTGACAGATGTTCTCTACATGAAAGAGAGTCTCAACTAATCTACAGCTGGCTTGTTGATTTTCTGGACATTCTATCATGGGAGTGAGGGAAGAGGAAGAAGGAGATAAAGAGAGAAGAATAAAGTTTTTAATTACTTGTTTTCAACTACATCCTTTCATCTGCTTATTTCATCTAACAAGCAGATGTACAGATGAGGGATGGTCAGGCATTGAGGATGCACAGAGCACCCAGAAACTGAGCTAAAGAATTAATCATATTCCCAAGTGTTTTTTGAAAGCCACTTTATGTCCCATCTGTGTTGCTGGTTTCCAAGCACAGATTTTAAACTTTCTGGTAATGGGTCATTTACAGCAACATGGCAACCCTTGTGCCCAGGGTTGCTATAGGACCACCTGGTGTATCCATGGACCATTTGTCAGTTGATGAACAGAAGTGACCTTAAGGAATCAATGTGCACTTGGCCATATAGAGCCCTACCTATCATTAACAAAGTCATCTTTGAATTCTTTGAGCAGTCTTTTTTGCAAGGCCTTACATCATAATTCAACTCATGGAAAAAAGAGGATTCACGTTTTATTTTGAATTACTGATTTGGAAGAGCTCCTTTATTTAAATACTCACAAGATTTCCCTTGGGCCTCCTGACACAGTCTTTAACATTTTATAAATAATGTGTTTCTTTTTTCTAATTACGATTGTAATATACAGACATTTTGGAGTATGAACAACGAAATAAAAATTACCCGTCGGCCATCATGTAGAGATAATCACTATCAAGCCTGTCATAAATAACGTGATCCCTGTACCAGATTCAGGACACCAAACATCTTATTTCTAATAAACTTGACATGATTCCTTATTATACTAAACCAAGTATAGTATTTTTAATATTTAGATAATAAATTTAATAAAACAGAAGGTTATTGGTATAGATAACCCAAGAGACAGAAAAGAAAGAGAAGATGAGAACTGCAGAGAGATACAAATTCAGCAATTACCTTTGGTAGAGATTACATCTCTTATTTTAGTTGGGGATTACAGTATGAGTTATCTTCTAAAAGTTCATGGTAAATTCATTTATAAGAAAACTATGTATAGATTTCAAAAATAGTTTTCAACAACATAAACATGTACTTTGATTTCCCTGAACTTTTTGAAGTCCCCTCATATTTGACCTTCTCTCGACACAAAGATGGATCCTGTTAACTCAAATGGAGGCTAATTTAGGTCTCTAGACTATTCCTGTCTACTTTGCTGTAAGACTTAAGATGAGGGGAAAAAAAGTCTAGAATTAACAGACATTTATTTTTATAAGGATAAATTATTTTCCCACATAGTTCTCAGAAGTTTCTATTTTTCTTTAGGTATATTTATGCTTATAACTAATTTTGGCATTCTAAACATATTTACCCTAGATTTTAAGAAAATCTCCTTTTCTATTCTGTGCTTTTTAATCTCTCAGAAAGATTCAAAATTTATCTTAACACTTACCAAGTGATCGATGCTTAGGATAGTAAATACCTGGGAGCTCAATGAACGAAATGGCTTGATTTTAAGATCATCTAATTCATAACAAAATTTTAGATTTAGAAAAAAGATCTTCAGTCTTCAAAATTTACTAAATCTAGTACAGCAAAATATAGAGTATTTTATTTTGTTTTTAAATTTTTTTATACATTAATCACTCTATATTTTATAGCATTCAAAATGAATTTTCCCAGCATGAATACACTATTGGGCCAGTTAAAGATATTATCATGCACATTATCAACAGAAAGTTTTCCATTTTTCTGTTTCTTCAATGTCTTGATTCTTTCTTTTTCCCCTTGATTCTCTTATTTTAAACATCCTATTTTCTCATTTGGAGATATTTATTTGTTTTCACAGACTAAGTGAAATTCAATAAAAAAAAAAAAACTGTGGGGAAAGAGTAAATACAGGTGCCAATGTTTAGTTTGCTTATTAAGTTGCTATAAATAGTACCACCGCATTGCTTTTGTAAAAGGCATTGACATTAACTGTCAAAAACACAGCCTACAGGGGGACCAGCAGTTAGCGTAATGGCTATGTCGCTGGACTCCCACGTAGTTGACTGCGGTTCGCGTCCTGGGCCCGGTGGGTTAAAACTCACGCCAGGAGCGTGTGCGTGCATGCCCAAGATCCCGAGAGGAGAATGGAGGAGAAGGGATTGCGGTGTGACCATCCCCCCTGGGGGGTGATTTCTCGCTTTTTGTCTCTCTGTCTCTGTCTGGCAAGCGCACACGCTCTATAGCGAAAACCTCTAAAAAAAAAAAAAAAAAAAAAAAAAAAAAAAAACAGCCTACAATGCCAGAATACAGGGCAGTTCTATCAGTTTAATTTTGAGGGGACTCACTATATTGTCCTTGCTTTCTTCACTTCACTGTGGTTCATTGGCAGCTTTGGCATACATAACCTGGTACTCATTTTTGGATCTGACTTGGGAACGAGTCCTCCGGTGGGTCTAATAATCTGCCCTCTGTAGGAAGGTCAGACAGTGAATCACTACAGTACATCCTTGCAGAGTCTGTACCACAAGTGACTTAGCCCCCACTAATTGCTTCGCCATTTGTCTATAATCCATAGTGTTTCCATAAAATACAAAGTTGTAAATTTGATCCATAATGAGTCAATAATATCCTCGCTTGTGTGGTAACTGCAACCAGTAGAAGGAAGATAATTTTTTCACACATACTCTGAACTCTCTGTTGGTTGCTATCTGCTTTTAGAATAAAAATTCTTTGTGATTCCTCCCTTTTTCTTTTTTAACTTGATACACAGTATCAGTAAAATGACACGGATTATGGATTTAGGACTCCTGGGATTTAATTATAACTTTAATAGAAACTAGCTCAGTGACCTTGAACAAATCAATTTACATTGCAGGCTTCAGTTTTGTCACCTAAACCAAAACCACTACAATGAACTCCAAAACTCTTCAAGTTGACAGTTTTAAAATTATGTAAACTTTGAGATTATAATCATTACTTTCTTTTTTATTTTTGAGAGAGATATTTTTGCTTTAGGGCACGTGTGCTTGCCAAAGAGACAGAAAGAGAGACAGAAAGTGAGAAATCACCCACTAGAGGGGATGGCCAAACCACCATCCCTTTCTCCATTCTCCTCTCAGGATTTGGGGCATGCATGCACACTCACCCGGCATGAGTTTTAAGCCTCCAGGTCTGGAACTGAACTGCGGTCAATTACGCGGGAGTCCAGGGATGTAACTATTATGCTATCTCCTGGTCTCAGAGATTATAATCAAATAATTAAAAAAGGATACTAAGAAGATTCAGATTCATGGGAGTTTGGAAGAGAAATTGCTATGCTTCATTTGATAGTGTCACCGAGTGATTCCCTTAACAAGAAATTTTACTGAGAACACATCCTTCCAACTTTATGAAGGGGTTATATGCAAAACAAATCTTTCAAATAGGATGAAAAAAAAAAAAAACACACAACAGTGTGTGTCTTATTATTCTGCCTTGTCTGACCTTCATAGGATCTCTTTTTATTTATTTAAATTTTTTTTTTAGGTTTTGGCCATAAGGTTAGTATGCTCGCCAGAGAGTTAGAGACAGTGAGAGGGAAAGTAAGAAATCCCTCTCCCCACCCAGGGGAGATGGTCATGCTGTGATACCTTCTCCTCCATTCTCCTCTCAAGATTTTGGTCATGCAGGCACATGAATCCGGCATGATTTTCAAGCCTTTGGGTCTGGGGCTCAAACCACGGTTAGCCATGTGTGAGTCCACTGTGCCACTTGCCGGTCCCTATTTTAAAGGTTTTTTTAAGTATTTAACTTGAATTTTGTAGAAGCAGGGTGTGTCCTCTCCAGGTCACTGGGGTTCCTGCTAAAGCAAACTGCATTAAACATGGTCGACTTCATCTGTTCATGTTATACATCTGGCTCCTGGAAATAGAGTTTGCCCCCTTGCTCTGTAGGAAAAAGTACTAAAAAAGACTAAGTGTAAATAAACAAACACACAAGGAAACCAACCACATTGTAACATGCGAGGTTATTCTAAGTATAATGTGAGAAAAAGCAGTTTTGTTCTGTTAGGCCCTTCTCAGGGCACCAATAGTACTTAGTTGATCCTGGTTTGCCTCTTGTTTTCTCCAGTCTCTGATCTGAGAGGTTTATTAAAACACTCATTCCAAATTGGTTTATGTTAAAAGCTAACCCTTACATCTTCTGCTCCAGAGCCTCTCCTATCGACTCGATCTTTCTTGCCTCCTTGCCTGGTCTCTTCATTTTCATTTTCGCTTTCTTTGTAGTTCTGAACCTCACAACTCCAGGCTCAACACCACACCAGGGGGCCTTGCTAATGCAGACGGCTCATGATGTTATTATTAAATATTCCAGTTCCCAAAAAATTAATCTTACGCCCCCTCTGGGGCTGGGATACATTAGAATCTGGCTTTACATAGTTTTACCTAGTGTTCAGGAGTCTTTTATATTTCGTCTCCATAGAATTCTAATATTAGAGATGCTAAAGAGACTAGGTATTAATTTCTAAAATAAAATCCTTAAGTAACAAATGCCATTTTCACAGCAATACTAAACATGGCTTTGAACCTGTATTTTTCTAGCCTGCTCCTCTCTAATCTGCTGCCAGGTGGTAGGGCGTATTATTCACCTCAGGACATAGGATGCTCCCTCCTGCACCACACTGTATAATCCATTACCTCCACCATTCAGAGGCCTAAAATACAAATAAATGCTTTTGCTCGCAATGCAGAAAAGAGTCCTATATATATATCATTCCCCCTCAATTTTGTCCTTCCCATTCATTGCCTGTGTCACCAAGAATGTTTTTCTTACTTTCCCCACAAAACTTATAAAGCTACAAATCAGGGCACAAAGAAAGAAGTTCTCAGCAGGTTGCAAATATCATATCTCAGTCGTTTAGACATTTGTCAGCTCAATAACCCACAGCCAGGGTTTGAGAAAGAATTACTGGTATGGAACACAGTACGGGGGCTGGAGTTCAAGGAACTTAACGCCAATGAGGTTTGAAAGCAGGGGAGAACAGCCCACACCCCAGCAGAGGCAGGGAGTTCAAAAGACAGATTTGCAAAACGAAGGGCAAGACATCAATCTCATAGAAAACAGTGCCGTGTATAAGCTGGATAGTAATGACGCCGATTTTTTTTTAATCATGTTCATGACTGAGATAATGGCATGTATTTTAAAATGACGGGAAATGCTTTTAAAGATTTTTTCTCCCAATACAGTACATATACTCACTGAAGAGAGAGAGAGAGAAGTAGAAAGAGGGAAAGTGAGAAATCACCCCCCAGCGGGGAGATGGCCACACTGCAATTACCTCTCCCCCATACGCCCCTCTAGATTTTGGGCATGCATGCATATGTGCCCAGGGTGTTTTTCAAGGCATTGGGTCTGGGACTCTAACCATGGAATTAGCCATGTGGAATTCAGTGCCTCAACCAACTGGCCACCTGCTGGCCCCCAAAAGAGGAGGTTTTATTATTTTATTATACTTTACATGACCTCATATGCTTAGTGGAGAATTCAAAAAATGTTTGTTAGAATTGACAACAAAATGGGCAAGAAGTTCTCATCTAGCATTAAAAAAAGACCATACGTCAGCAGGTGGCATGGTGGTTAAGTAGCAGTCTACATAGCCGATTGTGGTTCTAGTCCCCACACAAGGCATGTGTATAAGTATACCCAAAATCCCAAGAAGAGAACAGAGGAGAAGGGATTGTGGTAATAGTCATTCCACTCAGTGAGTGATTTCTCACTTTCCCTCTCTCTGTCTCTCTCTGGCACGTGCATGAGCCCTATGGCAAAACAAACAAACAACAAAATAAAACAAAACAAAAAAACTAACCTAATTGGTTTCTTTAGATTGCGGTAATCAAATTATGCCCTGACGCCAAATCCAGTCGAATGTCTGCTTTCATAAACTTTCATTAAAATATATCTATACTCACTCATTTATATATTTTCTATGATTGATTTTATGCTACGACAGCAGGAGAACTGAATGGTTATGGCAGGAACCATGAGACCCTTGAGGTCTAAAATAGTTACTCTCTGGCCTTTGACAGAAACAAAGTTTGCCAACTTTTGCTCTGGGTGGTTGATCTGACAAATCTGAACACTTGGCAATACAATATTGCCAACTTTCAATATCTTTTAGTTAAAAGGGTGTCTTTGCTTTAAGGCTAAAATGGAATTACAACTCAGAGACAGAAGATACTTAAGCATTATTCAACTATGCGTTTTCCAGTTTTAGGATCTGTCTTAAGGAGAGGTCAAGACTAATACAATTTGTAATGAGAACTTAGGTGGGCTATATTTTCCTTAAAAAAGAAGATTCTGTAAAAAGAAAACATATTTTAAAGGAATTCGTTCTTATTAAATTGTGAATTATGGTTCTTTATTACTCTTTTTAAGATTATTTTAATTCATAGAAAATTCAAAGTCCCAAACGGTTTGTTGTTTTGATTTTTGGATAGTTTTAGGTACATAATGCAAGAATGTGAAAAAAGGGCAATTAAACAAATACATATGATTTTAAAATTGTCAAGGACACATAGGTGTCAGAAAGGATCTATCAAAGAAATATATCTTTTCAGTATTTGTTCACTTATTATTATTCTGTTTATATTAGCTGTAACATCTAAAACACTGTGTTCCAAGGAACATACTCATTCTGAAATAAATAAAATGCAGCATTTTACCAAATCTCTTACTAACATCCTTTCTTCTTAGGATCCCAGAATAGGTTAACACTGACCATTGTCTGAGGTATGTCTTAGGATAATAATATATGAGCTAGAAAGCCACAGTGCGCAAATTATTATGTAGTTCCCATAAAGGAAAACTAATCTCAAATAAGTATTGGTATTTTTGTCTTGTACTGGAACCATTCCACTTTCTAGGAAACTGGGGTAACTCATTTTATCCATAGCTCTTTTAATAAACCCTACTGAACAATTTTATAATCCCTATCAGTCGAGATTCTCACCGACTATGAACACGCAAAAATGAACCCACTTAACAAATAGTCCCTGACCACTTAATATACCCAATACACAAACTTCCTTTCATTGTTATCAAGGAGGCACATAGTTATTTTCTATGTATGTGGTATTGGAAAATAAGCACTATATAAGAGGCAGAATAGCATTGCTACCAGTGTGTAGGTTCTGGTGTCAACTGGATTGGGCTCAAAATCCATTGCTCTTACTTTTTTGCTGTATGACCTTGACATTGTGTATCTTCACTGTACGTCAGTTTATTTATCTTTAAAATGGAGATGATAATAATAGAGCCTTGCAGCATTGCTCTGAATTAAGAAAGTATATAAAGTACTTAGGACTATACCTGGCTGTGGTAAGTGCTTGATGAATGTCCTTTGAGTGAAGGAACAACAATGTAGCCCTGGCAAACCTATAGGTAAAAGCCTAGAAATTATTTCAAGGGGCTTTACTCTCACTATTATGTACAAAGTCATTGAAAGTTGACCCAAGGGGCAACTAAACCTCATATCAAAATGGAGTAAAATATTGCACTATCAGAAACACAATCACACAATCTGTCTTGTCAGATTATTGGGTTGTTAAAAAGCCATGATGCGTTTTTGCATAGAAAAACACATCATGACCCAATAGGAAACTTAATAAGCCTCAATACTTTCCTTTTTAATTTCCAGATCTCCCAAACTCATTCACAAAGCAATGATTAAGAATCTAACAGTAAAATGATCTTTTAAAAAGTGGCAGTCATTTTGTGTAATACAATGGTTATCATGCTGTTTTAAATGTTAATATACTAGTTTATGAGAAAATGTGGAAGTAAAGAGCATTGACATATTTCACTATGCAGTCAGTTAATTAACATGCATCAACTACTGTAACTAAATAAAGTTCATTATATTTTAAAAGTTACAAAAACGTAACAATGGAGTAATGGAATCATGCCATAGATTATAATTATATACTAAGAAATGCATCTATTATAGTCTTTCCAAAGCTAAAGAAATAGAATTTGGAAACCTAAGAAAGGGAACTGATAAGGGCCTTGGCAACTCCATTCTGAGTAACCATACTTATTCAAAGCAGATGTTCTAGTGAGACACAGGCATGACTTTTGGCACATTTGCAAGGAGAATGTCAGGAGTTCTACTTCTGTTTCACTCTCTTCATTTTGCCATCCATTCACTATTTACTTTTTCTAAGTTTTTTTTTTTTTTTTTTTTTTTTTTTTTTCCATAGGGTGTGTGTGCTCGCCAGAGAAAAACAGAGAAAGACAGAGAGAGGAAAATGAGAAAACAGTCCACAGAGGGGTTGGCTATGCAGCAATCCCTTCTCCTCCATTCTCCTCTTATGATTTTGGGCATACACACACATGCACCCGGTGTGATTTTCAAGCCGCCAGATCCAGGACTCAAAACCACAGTTGACTATGTGAGAAGCCAGCGGTTTAACCATCATGCCATCTGCTAGTTTCTCACCATATATGTTTGAACTCAATTTTATCTGTACCTTTAAAACAAAGCCCTCTTTGGGGCAATAAGAAACTCTACTCTCCAGTCTAACTGTTTTACTATTATCTATGCCCTTGTGGTTATTTATGTCTATAATGTCTGATGTCTGTATGATAAAAACCCATATGATCTTGTGGTAGTGAGCATCACTTCCCAATTCTGAGTTTAGTGCCGCCATACTGGTAGCATGGGACCCGCATAACGGGAATACTTTACACTACAGAAATTGGCAAGCACTACAAATCCAGGCTGTGTGTGCTTGCGCAGATTTCTAAGCATTTATCAGTAAGTAGTTATACCTGGCTCATAACCAGTAGCTCTTTCTTTCCTCCTTCCTTCCTTTTACCTTTTCTTCCCTCTCTCTCCCTCTTTCTCTTTCTCCCTTCTTTATTTCATCAGACAGTTCTTAATCCACAGAGCCCATTCATTTTCTCTTGCTTTGCCTTTTCTTTCTTACCTTTAAGAAAACCAAAGCATCTCATCAGAAAACCATGTACCATGCTATACTTTCTCTTTTCTAGATTGAAAATATGGGCTTCTTATTTTAGACAGTCTTCAATATATTAATCTATTACCTACTGCCCATGTTTGCTCAATCTTTATGAGTAAGGAGGTAAAATTGTTACAAAGTATTATTTTGTATTTTTTGAGCAAGTTTTGCTATAGGGTGCATTCACCTGCTAGAAAGAGACAGAAAGACAGAAAGTGAGAAATCACCCCCCAAGGGGGGAGGGGTTGGCCAGGCCACAATCACTTACCCATTCTCCTCTTGGGATTTTGGGCATGCACACACACACTCCTGGTGTGAGTTTCAAGACCCTGGGGCCAGGACTTAGACAGTGGTTGACCATGTGGGAATGCAGTGCCTTAACCTCTATGCCACCTGCTGCCCTCCCAAATATCATTTCTATAGTATTTGGCTCAAATTAACCAAATCCTTCCAAGTAATGCATCAAATAGTCTGGACAATTCAATTATATTCTAGTACCTGGATAATTAACTGGGTACTTTCTTATATTTCTGTCTTAAGAAAATCAGACTAGTCTCAGAACCAGAACTGTATGCTATGTTCACTGGAACAGGAAAAAAAAAGAATTTAGGTCCAAGTTGATGTGTTGGCTCTCAAATGCTTCCATGAATTAAAAAATAACATAAGATGAAATATATATCATTTGACTCAGAAAGATCAAAAGATAATCTTACCTCGAAATATGCATGAGGTGGAACCAGTGAGTTAAAAAACTTTTTTTCCCTCCTCAGATGCCTTACTGAACACATTTATATTTTATGTTAAAATACATAAACATAAGTGAAATATGTAATAAAACACATGAAGATTTCCAGAAATTCCTCACCAATTCAGGAGCAGGCATTGCTTTATAAAGCAGAAATTTATGTTCCCTCACAAGAATCATCTGAAAAAAAAATCTGTTGATCTGTTCCAGAAGAAAGGGTTCTACCTAGAATATTGATAATCTATAGGAAAAGTCTTTGGAAATAATATTTTATATGAAATCCCTTTAACAGTAAGCCCATTTAATCATGCCAAAGAAATCAACAAGGGTTCTTATGATGTTGATCAGGTTTCTGTTTGGGTTATTATTAGTAGTTTCCCACTGTAAGTTTTGTCTCCTTAGGTAAAAAATACAACTTATGACTTCCAGATGCAAACCACAGTTATCAGCCTAATAATTTGACTGAAAATTTATTTTGCTTCTTTGTGAAGTTCCCTAAGGGTAAGGTTAAAAGTAGAGACAATAGGAGAGTGAAAAATAAATGCAGAGGATTTCAAACCACGTATTAACAACAGAGAACAGAATCACAGAACGACATTACGACAGTGGACTCCAAGACAAGATGGCAAGACAGATGTGCTAGACGAGACGCATGCTTGACTGCTATGCCAAGAAAAGAAAATACAGGAACGGAACTACACAGAGATGCTGAAAAAAGCAGCTCTGGGGCTACTATGACCCAACAGAAATAATAATAAAGAGAACTCATGATATTATAATTACAAAAGAAAGTTATCCCCACAACTCATACACTGGACTTGCTGCGTTAGCCTGGCTGTGTCACTCAGATGAAACACAAGATGGCATCATTACAGCCCATGCATTGGTAATGGAGGCCATGTTAGTTGATTAGGTACAAAATAGTCACTGCATGCCACACGATGATCCTGGGCTTGTCCAAAATAAAAGATACAACAAATATTCTATATCTGCAATAAAATTCTTTTTATGCCATCTGAAATTCATAGAGAGGGATATGTTTCTCTGTTGTTTCTGCATATTTTCATCTTATTATCTTTCTTTCTGGCTCATTTGTCATCTTTTAAATTAATTGTATTACTGTAAACGGAAGAGAAAAGGCAAGTTGCCTGTGCAGATATGAGGGAAATAAAAAAGGAAAGGAAAGGAAAGGAAACTAAAAGGAAAACTATGCATAGGAGGAAGAAGAAAATAAGAAACACAGTATTTCATTCTTTTGTACACAACTTTCTTGGATATCTTGGGGTTTGTTTTGTTTTGAGATAAATACTGGAGGGATATGCTGAAAGGGGACGAATTTAAGACTAGGATGGCAAGAAAAGATTTTGTTGCCTTGTTTGATTTTTATATCTATATATTGCTTGGTGTTTAAAAAATGATTATAATCACTCATAAAGTATAGCAATGAGTTAAAAATAGGCATAATGACCAAAATACTAAATGTGAATCAAAACAAAATAAAAGTAAATTGAACCACCAAAAATTCATGCGGCACAAGATGAAGTGAAATGACAGAAAATGTTCTTCAAATATATACAAAGTATATATCTATTTATATATATACACAGAAATGTGCATATACGGATAGATATATCTGTATATTTTTTTTTCTTTCCAACCCTCCCAAGGATAACTGACTTATGGAATCACCATTGTAAGTATGATAAAGAGAAGAAAACAAAATCTAAAGAAAAATTTACATGCTTCGTTTGCCACGTTAAAACAGTATCATGCATGCCTATGTTGGCTGATGCTGGTTAAGAATGACGATGTGAATTTCTGTGTAAACACATGATTGATGGCAGGGGCTGTTGTTAATCTCTGCTTACATTAGTTTAATAGCACTTATACTGTGTCTACATATATATGGAGTGACAGGAACCATATATTTTGTATACACAGACATATATATATATACACACAGTACATACACTTGGGGCTTGTGGAAAAAAAAATTACAGAACCAGAAGAGTAAAAGAAAACCCATTCAATTTCTCTTCATAAAACCCAATCTCTCTTTATTTATCTATTTGTGGGGGACTTGCTTAATGAGTTCATTAAGCTCACTCTTTTTCTGTTACTTGCACTGGCATTTGAAATCAGGAAGTTCTCTTGAGTTTGGTTTTATATTCTCATTTCAACATGGTCATACTTACCCGTGACTTAAAAAAGCCCTAGCCGTAGACTACAGTATATATTTCAAGTTCAAAGAACAGTGTATTACTGAAATGTACTAATTTTTCAATCATAAAAAATGTAGGAATTCTTTGTCTCCAAAATGATATACAGAAGAATGCCCTTTAGGATGAATTGATGATGTCACAGGTTGGCATCACCTTCTGTGACTTTTTTTCTGCCTGTTCTTGGATGGGGTGTGTTATTGACTGAGACAGAACTTGTCTTAACGTGCTGATAACATCCTAGGCATTTCTACTAATTATTCACATTGTTTCTTTCTTCTGTCCCTCTCCTGCTATGCCCCTTACTTTTATATCTGCCTTTCCTAATAGATTATGGACTCCTGGAAGATCCAGTTTTCCTAAGTTTTGTTTCCTTGGCAACTATTCCAGTGCCTGCATATAGTAGCCACTCAAAAATGTTGTATAAATAAGTGATTAATTAAACATTAAATGGAAGCATGTATTTACACATTGATCATATTGGTTTTTCTTTTCTTCACCCCAACATAACAAAAAAATTTGGGGTGATGGAGTTGAATAGAATTTTTTTTTAATTTTTATAATTTTTAAATTGAATTTTGTAATTTACCCCTTTATATTTGTTATGAAAATCATAATAGTGAATTCATGCATCAAATACTTTATATACACTATCTCTGAGCTATTAACTGCCTAAAATGAAATGCCAATTAGTAGATCTTTCCTATACTTATATTTCTATTATTACTTTAGCTATTAAATAATTTCACTATTAGGGATTTAAAGGCACATAGTTATTCCAATGACTTCAAAACTATCTTAGGATCTGTTGCACATAATTTTATAGTTTATCAACTGACTAGGGAGAAATGTTCACATGTTGGAGTATTCACTTCATAAGCTAAATAATGTGATTGAATGTATAAAAGAAAATGAAATTTAAAAAAATTAAAAATTAAAAAACAAACAAACAAATAAAACTATCTTACATTTAGGTGGAGTCATGTTATAAAAAAGTGAAAAAACTGAGACCTGCAGATGGCATAATGGTTATGTTACTGGACTGCCACGTAGTTGACTGCAGTTCGAGTCCTGGACCTGGTGGCTTAAAAACTCGCACAGGGCAAGTATGCATGTGTGCCCAAAATCCTGAGAGGAGACTAGATGGGAAGGGATTGCGGCATGGCTATTCCCCCTGGGGATGATTTCTTGTTTTCTGTCTCTGTCTCTCTCGGGTGAGCACATGTGCCTTATAGCAAAAATCTCTCTTTAAAAACAAAAAGTGATGGGACCAGCAGTTAGTGTAACGGCTATGTCGCTGGACTCCCATATAGTCGACAGCAGTTCGAGTCCCAGATCCAGTGGCTTAAACTCACAACGGGCACGTGTGTGTGAGTGCCCAAGATCCTGAGAGGAGAATGGAGGAGAAGGGATTGCGGCATGGCCAACCACCCTGGGATGTGATTTCTCTCTTTCTATCTCTCTGTCTCTCTCTGTCTCTCTGGTGAGTGCACGTGCCCTATAGCAAAAACTTCTCCAAAAAAAAAAAAAAAAGTGATATGACTTACTCAGTGGGTAATGAATGAAGACAAAAAGTATGCTATTAAATTGGGAATATTATCATCCCATAAACATACTCTATTAATTTGTGGATCAATGAAGGCAATTTAAAAATTTGATAGAATTTAGTCTAGATCTAAAAATGTGAATGCACATATGTGCTTTTTGTGTACATTGTTCATGTATTATAAGTCAAATGTAAAAATAATTAATGTGCACAGTCAATAGTAGTTAACTTAAATAACTTTAAATCTATTTCTATTTCTCTTTCTAAAGCTAAAATGTTTATCTCCAATTATGGAAGCCAAATAAAAATTAATATCTTTAGTAAGTTTATATTTGTGACTATGGGACCAAGCTTATATTGTTCTTGTTGGATCTCAGGAGGTAATGAAATGGGACTTAACTGTATAATTTAACAGCAATAGAGTATAGTTGGGAAGGAAGGGGTCTAGATGCAAAAATTAGATTTGAAATATTACATTGGAGGGAACCAGCAGTTAGCGTAATGGCTATGTCGCTGGACTCCCACGTAGTCGACCGCGGTTCGCGTCTCGGACCCGGTGGCTTACAACTCACGCCGGGCGCGTGTGCGTGCGTGCCCAAGATCCCGAGAGGAGAATGGAGGAGAAGGGATTGCGGCGTGACCATCCCCCCTGGGGGGGTGATTTCTCGCTTTCTGTCTCTATGTCTCTCTCTGTCTGGCGAGCGCACGCGCCCTATAGCAAAAAAAAAAAAAAAAAAAAAAAAAACCTCTCCAAAAAAAAAAAAAAAAAAAAAAAAAAAAAGAAAATATTACATTGGACATTTCTTTTGAGGGGAACTAAATCAAATATTTATAAATTAGGAGTTAAAATACTGGCCCACCTTTAGAGAGTGAAATAGTCATTTTCTTCTGAATATTTTCTTTTCATGCAGATGGGTTCATTATGATTTTATTGTGTACAGATTTTACTTGTGAGTCATAGAAGGATCTAGTTCCCAGGAAAAGAAGGAAATGGGTAAAGAATTCTTTTTGTTCAAGAAACATAGGTTTTTGTCAGTATAATATTTATTTATATGAAATAATAGATTTATATGAAATAATTCAACAGACCATTTTTGTTGTTTAAGGGAATGAAGTTAGAGATATAAAAAATGTTCTCCAATTTTTAACATTATTAGGTGTTTCTAGTAAAACTAATTCGGCCACTAAATTGTAATTGAGATTTTATTCTGTGCCTTCTCACATAATTTACAATCTTTTTTCATTTTAATTTTTACAACTTTTCTAGAAAAACTGTGCAGTGAAAATGTAATATCCATTGGATTTGAAAGTTTTGTAGACTACTATCAACCAAATCCCAAATAAAACTAGGTGATAGTTAAGTATTAGATTAGGTAAAATAGAGTCAAATTTAATGTATTTCCATCAAGTGTCAGGCCTGCACATGAGTAAGATTTTAAAAATAGTGGCAATGAATTAGCATGTCCAAAACCAGAATTTTAATCTCAATCTTCACACAGAATCTCAGAATTGACTGTTTATGTCAAAATTATGTAAACGTAACCATTATCAATCACGATGCAGGGCATGGAAGCCTTCTCTTTGGTCAGTGAAAACCTGGCCCCAGAAATTGTTTAAATATTTCTGATTTTAATCTGCATTAGTTTTGAAAAATGTGAAGGCTACTGGAGATATTTTCCATGTGATATATTAAAAGAGGTCTTGATAGCACTAAACAGGTAACCTCCATCAGGGTTAATCAAATGTGCAGGGCAAGCCTTTTCTCTGCATTAATTGAAAGATCTCTCTCTTCTATGGATTAAAAGTACCTCTGATATACATATTTCCCTGTGTATCCAAATCGTTCACCAGGAATACTTTATGGAGTAAGTCAGTTTAGAAAAAAGAAATGTTCATTCTTCGAAAGTGTGATTGGTCGAATAATCCCATGAAGAGGGATCAATATTAGTTCCATTATTGCTACATGTTAGCTCTTCCTTGGTTGGGGCTCTGTCACCCACTTTATTTTTATATCCCTTCTTACGCTCTCTTGTACAACACAAGATTGTTTTAAGAACTGCTTGAATCTCCCTATCTGCTCCATGTTATTCAATGGTTGGCATTGGATTTCTCTTCTCTGCTTTTGTATTGGATAAAACACTTCTGCAGCCACTAAAAAAGCAAATGGGCTTAGTTTGAGGTCATTCAGGTTTGGGCCTGTTCAAATTCAATAGCAAATGGCAATATATATTGACAGCCTGGAGAGCTGTGTAACTTGTGAATCTGAGATCTGGAAAAACCTCTGGCTTATTATGGACGTTGCTATGGTGATGACTTTCTATGCATGGGGTTGGAGGGGAGGGAGACTACTTGGGAGAAGATGCTGGTAATCTTTCAGAATGGCCAAGTGTCAATTTTTACGACTTTAAATTTGAAGATGTGATAAATACTACAACATATACAAATATTACTGTTAAGAAAGGAAGAAAACAAAAGAAAGGATAAACAGGAAATCCTAATTAAAGTCTTAGTATCTTAAACCATCGGCTACAACATCAGTTAACATATTTCTTGGGAATTACATCATATTCATATCTGAATCTCTAACATCTAGTACATGCTTAACATATCCAGTTGACCCTTAAAAATATTTGTTGAACTGAATTCTGTTGAGGAGGCAATTTAAATAGCAAAGCTCTTTATTCTGTTTTATGAAAGCTCAGTTATGAATAGAAAAAAATAGGAAGGACTTAAATCTAGAGATACATTGTATTTGGCTTGAGTGCTCAGATATTTACTGAATGAATGAATGGATGGGTGGATGAATTAATTAATGAATGAAAACTTGGTGTCCTAATTCTGATATTAGACTAGTGTCTGCCCTTTGGAGTTAAAACTTTATCTAGCACATAAAGATTATCACCCCGTAATTTAAAAAATATGACTAACTAGGTCACATTTACTTTCCACATCACTGAGTTCCCAAAGGAAGCGAGTACACTTCAGAATGGACAGTCCCAGGGTTATTATTGGTATGTACCTATGTAATGCTAAAGAACACAGAACTTCCTGGATCCAAAGCCATTTGCAAGAAACTAAAATTGGAACTTCCATAAATCATTTGAGGGTAAGAAATGGAAGGTTTTTACTTTTATATTACTTTTTATAAAGCTTAAATTTCTCTAGAAATAAGCAAAAACATGTTTAATGACTTGCCTTTTCTTAAAGAAAAGGGGAAAAAAATTAAAGCAACCCAAAGAATCAACTAGAAAATTGTATTCATATCTTTTAGTCTTAACAGAAATAAGATCCTAACCCAACTCTAGCTTTTAGTTCTATTAAACATACACAGAAATTCGATGATATCTGTTCTCTATTATATACATATAAATGTTTAACTTATAGTAAGTCTCAAACAAACGACTTGGGAAAGTTGATAGAAATAATTAGGGACTACAGTTGTCTGCTGGACATTATATCGTACACATCTCACTATAAAGAAAAGACCATAAAACATCAAAATGTATCTGGGTTCAGATGGGGAACACATTAAAGCTTCTAATTGCCAAAGTCCTTCCAACTTCAGCACAGTAGATACATTTTGAAGCATCACAGCCATTGACATGGCATGGTTCAGTACTAATTTTGTGTTTACTACACTATATTGCTACACGAGTTCTCTAGACACACAATGAACAAAATTAGTATAAATATAATACCATGTTAACTGCTGTTGAAATCCCATGGAAAACGTTTTGGTTTTTACTTTGTTTTGTTTTGCCGTTTAAGCACACAACAAGGCATGAAGTTGAAGGAATAATTACCAATCTTTGTGGTTCCACGTTGAGTTCATGCTTTTTTGATGTCATTTCAATATAGGCCTCGTCAATGTTCCCACCCCCTGCCAATTTCATAGCTCCCACGGGCTGTTTCACATTTGCTCTTCGGGTGGTAAATCTGGGCATCTGATTGTCTGAGTTTGGGTCACATACCGTGGATTTTCCTTTAATGTCAAAAGACCAACTTTAAATTTCTCTGGGGTCTGACTGCCTCATCCATGGGATTTGATGCTTTTGTTTGTATATTAATATTTATATATGTATGCTTATACATATATAGATATAGAAAACTCACACACATTAACACACTATATTATATATTTAAAACACATGTATAATTACACATAGGTATGTATTGTTTTTTGCAAATGAAAAAAGAAAGCAAGCGAAACAAGACTGACCTGACCTACCTGTACTCGGCTCACATTCAACGAAGTCTTCATCATCACTTGAACATTCAGCAGATGAAACAAGGTCATCTGATGTTGGCTGTTCATGTCAAAGAAGAAACAATAGGGTGGGGAAAGAGAAGAAAAAAGGCAGAGATGAGGGAACCTTGAATAAAGTTGTCAAAGATTTATTACTGTGTCCCACCTCTCATCATTATTACTATTTCTTTTCTTTCAAGAGGGCATGTCGCAGATGCCTCTCTTAAGAGGCATGGGAATAACTATGCAGCTGTGAATGACTCTGGTTCTAAACAATTTTTGTGAATTTTCTGTAAAGCTGAGTGACCCAAGGTGATTCCAAAAGGTTTGACCCTTTCCTACTCCTGCAAATCACATTGTGCAGCTTGGCTGTATCCTGACTCTACTTTCAGTTTTGAGAATCAAAAGGATGGAAGAAGGGTCATTGCAAAGGATGGTACAATGCAAACAACACAGAAATGCACTGTGGCTTTGAGAGGGTTTTAATGCATATGGTGTGTGGTCTCAAGTGTATGATTTGGTGGTTGTGAATCTATAGGCTGGCATAATTAATGAACACTGTGGAATGCAGTCTGCTCAGGAACAGCATAATGGCTTCTCTTGCTAGCAGCAATTCCTTCATGTAATTGCTGCAATTAGCTGAATTAGTAATGTGAGCCAGCAGAGTAATACTGCACGACAGCCTCTGGACACAGGTAAGGTTGTTTCTGCAGAGAGCAGAACAAATTTTGACTGCTACAGTAGTAGTTCAACTTGAGACCTTCTTAAAATTATTAGTACTAATATTCCTGCAGAAACTCCTCAATGCCAAGGAATCTGTTGTAAACAATATAGGGGACTGTGGGTTTTGGCCACATAGTAGCTGAGAAAACTGCCTCTGTACTGGATACATTTTGCATGCACAATAAAAAGTACTGGATACATTTTGCATGCATAATAAAAAGTGCTGAATAGATGAGTGATTAAATGAATCTACAGAGTTTATCAAAAATGAACTTCTCGCCTACTATGTGCATAAGGATATTCACTATATTGCAGTTGTTCAAGAAATACTCTTCTTTCCTTTCCTTGATGTTACTTTGAACTGACCTGCTGTTAGTCTTACTAGTCCCATTGCACTGAAGTGTGGATCCATATTCAAAAGGAAAAAGTGATAAAAAAAAAAAAACTGTTTCTACTGAGCAATTACTACAAGCAGATTCTGTGCTAGATAGGTCTGTACACTTATCAGTTATGATTATTATTGATTAATTACACACAATTCTCACAACCATCCTTTGGGACAAGGATGACTGCTACATGTTTTAAGAGAATTGAACTTAGACTAAATGAGTTATGGAAGGACATGTAGCTAGTAAGAGACAGTGAGAATTGCAACAGATAACATCTTAGAGTTTGCGGTCCAAATAGGCTTCCCTGTACCTCATTTTACATGATATGGGCTAAATTGTGTCCCTCTAAAACTCATATAGAATGTGCTAATTCCTTGTACTTAAGAATGTGACTGGTTTTGGAGATAGGATTTTAAAAAAGTAATTGAGTGAAAATGAAGTTATTGGGATGGGCCTTCATTCAGTATGAGGTTTCCCCAGGCATGCATAGTGGGAAGACCACCTGAGACACAGGAAGAAAATGGCCACCCACATGCCAAAGAGACAGTCCTTAGAAGAAACCAACCTGCTGGCACCTTGATTTCAGTGTTCTAGCCTCCAAATTGTGAGGAATAAATTTCTATTGTTTAAGCCACCTATAAGTAGTACTTTGCCATAGCAGCCCTAGCAAACAAATATACCTTTATAGCCAAAATGCTTATTAGCATTTCTAGAAAACATCCTATTTTCTGTAGACATGCTAGGTATAAGATTACCAGACAAAGTAAAGAACAGTAGAAATACCACATTAGGTTATTCATTTCACTCAATCCACAGTGGCCAGAGATGCCCTAAGCCACATTATTGATCTCTATCTACATCTGAAAGGGAGATGCCTCCAACTGTGTTCCTCCTTAAGGTTATAAGGAAAAAAAAATGTTTCAACGTATTTTTTTTTATTTAATTAAATACTGTTACATTGTGTGTTTTAGCCCTAGAGACAATCCAGGCTGGTAGTTTTGTCCTAGGATCCCATTATCTGCATTAGAGAAATGGAAAGCCAATTCTTTTGGCATTTCCTGCTGTGATGAGGTCTTAAACAAGTTCACTTGTGATTACTTAGGAAAGGGAGTGGATAAGAATATTACCTGGACAAATGAAGATGGTTTGGAAAGGCCATGATCATAGTTTGATAGTTCTAAAGCATGCATTCTCTGCAGGGGCATTATCTCCCTAAAGACGGCAAAAATTGGTTTGGGCTAGGGGTCAGCAGGTGGCGTGGTGGTTAAGGCCCTGGACTTCCACATGGCCTACCACGGTTTGAGTACCCGTCCTGGTGGCTTGCTTTCTCACTTTCTCTTTCGCTCTCTCTCTCTATCCCTTTCTGGTAAAACTAAAAATAAATAAATAAATAAAGTTAAGTAAAATAATTCTTTAAAAAATTGGTTTAGGTTGGGGCGAAGTCTTAGCTATTATATTGTGTTGTAGGAAAAGTCACGACACATTTTTGCATAGAAAAATATGTCGTATATGAAAAAATGTGTTGTGACCTTTCCAATGACCTAATAATATTAATAGTTTGTGACCCTCTAAAAGACCATATTACATAAGTAAACATACAGTATATATTTGGTATTAAAATTTTATGAGAAGGGCAATTAGGAAAAAAAATGTCTGAAGTATTTCTTAGGGGGATGTTAATAAAAAAGAGGTGGAGGGGACCAGTAGTTAGCATAATGGCTATATCGCTGAGCTCCCATGTAGTCGACCATGATTTGAGTCCCGGACCCAGTGGCTTAAACTCACACCGGGCGCGTGTACAAGTGTACCCAAGATCCCCAGAAGAGAATGGAGGAGAAGAGATTGCAGGGTGGCTATTCCCCCAGGGGGTGGTTTCTCACTTTCTGTCTCTCTTTCTCTCTCTTGTCTTTCTGGTGAGTGCATGCGCCCTATGGCAAACTCTCAAAAAAAAAAAAAAAAAAAAAAAAAGAATATTCCACTGGAAATTAATTATTAGTGACCTGACTATAAGGACTTCCCAGAATGACTCTTGCAGGGCTTTGGTCTGGTGTTGGGTGAACAGTAAGTTAATTAAACCTAGTTTGCTCCTCTCAAAAGCTGAAAGCCAGGCAATAATGCTCAAAAGGCTATTGAGCAAATGTATGAAAACAATGTATAACTCCAAGAGAAATGCAGACATGCACGAATGTAACATTAGAGGAATCTTTCACTCATTTCTAAGGGAGACATCCTATTAATAATTTGTATGGGGCAAAAGCAACAGTGCACATTTTAATGTTGTCAGGAAAGGCAGTATACTCTGGGAATATTTACTGCTTTCTTTTAGCTCCCTTTGATCTTCCCTATCAAATTTCACTTTTTGTGGTTTGGGTGACTGTGTCCTCACTCTCACCTCCAATTCTGTCCCAAGAATGGGTCCCTAACACTAATGCAGGCCCATCATCCGCTGCCCCCCCCCCCCCCCCCCACACACACACACACACATGCTCTTCCAACTTCTACCTTTCTTCTCTTCTGAATTTCCCTGGTCCCTACTTCCTGGAGATTTGTTTTCTGCTAATTTTCTATAGGAATGTGTACATATGCAACATTCCTCCCAGGCATCAGAAACAATTTCCCTAGTAGTTTCTGTAACAGTGCAGAGACACAGAAGAGGATGAGTGGGAAGCATCAGGCGGAATGTGTGAGGGTGGACCTGACCCCAGAACAGAGCCATGAATCTCAACTTTGCCACTTATGGTCAAAAGTGACCTGGGGTGGGGGTGGGGGAGATACTTCACTAAGTAATTAAATCAGGCAATCAGTCAGTCTGTCACTCACTTACAGCAATTCAAAGCCAGGTAGCCATTCTTAATTTAAATAAATTTGGTATCTGCCTATGCCCTGTGTCTTTTATGACCCATTGCCCATTAGACTTGCTTTTTGTTGCTGATCATTTGTTATCTCATTCTGCAGTGAGACACCAATTCTGGCACTTGCTACAAGTGATAAAAATATACTCAAAAACAGCTTACAAAATCATTGGACAATGATCTGTTCCCGATGGCTCTGCATGCAGATGTCAGTGTGGGTCTTTTACGAATTCAGCTTAAGCCATTCCTTCCTTTATTTTTCTTTCTTTTATAGGAGATTTCTGTGTTTCTTTAGGTTGTTCTCAAACTTGCCATCCTCCTGTCTCAGCCTCCTGAGTAGCTGGGATTATAGGCATATGCAACTGTACCTGGTTCTTCCGATGTCATTATCCTAAGCTAGAACCACAGCCACCTCAAATTTCCAAAGCATCTCAAACTCCTGTTGCCCAACTTGACAACCAACATTTCCCTAGAGAACTTGGTGTCTGACACCACAACACCTGGCACACCAGCAGCACCTGAACACCCAGTAATTTCAGAAAGACCTGCTCCTTGACTCGCAAAAGGTCTCAGGACTATGAATGCTACATTTAGGGATTTTTTAAGAATTGCTTCTGCCCCCATATCTAGCAAAACCCAATTCATAAATCAAAGAGTTGGGATGATATGAGCAGCTAAGAATCATATACTAAAGTTATGGCAATTTGATACAAAGTTACTGTTGGACAATCTAGGGCTACCTCTTAGCAGCTTTTCTCTGCCTTGTGTCCTTTCCCAGACACACTCAAATAGAGGGCCCCACACAGACCCTAGAAAGAAAAGGCATACTTCTTTGATGATCTGTTCCCACGGCCTGTGGAGCATGTTTTACTCTTGCAGATACATACAGAGTTGGAATGAAATTGTTAAAGTACAATGGAATTATGGAGCTTGGTCATTATATTTTAAAATGCAGTATCCTAAGAGTGCACCTGTGTGTGTGTGTGTGTGTGTGGGTGTTTCTTCCCATAGTCACAATCATTTTTCATAATTATTTTTATTCCTTGGAAAGAAGAGCAGTTAGTACTCCTGCAAAGAAATGGGTATCTGAACTATCTGGAATCATGCCTACTACAAATATTTATCATTTACTAAGCACTTGGTGAAACAGTCAGGTTTTGTGCTCAGCAGTTCATGCACACTAATTCCTGCAGTATTCACCATAATGAAGATACAGATATTGATAGTGCTATCTGCTATTTTTAACTTCCCATCATCCAAGTTCCTTCAGTTAACAGTATTGCTTTAGGAAATACTTCTTTATGTGTAACTATGTTGGGAGTGTTGATCAAGGTACCTTCTATGTCATCTTCTCCACATTTTCTTTACAATGACTGTCTAAAGCCCTTATAATTCCCGATAGCTTAAGCTTAAAGTATTTACATATTATGGCTCCCACCTGTCAAATACCAATGCTATAAATTATTTTAAAATAATTATTTATTTAATTTTATTTATTTTTAAAAATTCACTAGAGAGAGAGAAAGAGAACAAAAGTGAGAAAGTAAGCTGCCAAGTCCAGGACTTGAACTACAGTCACCATGTGGGAATCCAGTACCTTAACCACCTCGTCACCTGCTGGCCCAATATTATAAATTATTAAAAGAAGAATCAAAGATGTATGATCATCACACACCAAATTGTTCTGATAAGGGCTCGGTTGTGAGACCCGCTCTCTGTTGTATATGGCTGTATATGTATCAGGGTGCTTTGTTCTTTCATTCATTTACTACTCTGATATGTACTTACTGAACACCAGTGTCAAGTCCTGTAATGGTTAGGAGGGATAAAGGGACGAATGAGACACAGTTACTTTGCTCTGGGAATTCATGGTCTCTGATGAGACAGCCGAGTAAACAAGCAGACTTGACATAGTAAACCGAACACTATGATAAGAGTGAGCATCGGTGCTAAGGAAGCAAATAGCAAAAGAACATAGATATCTCCCAGGCAGGCAAGAGATGGAAAATGAGACCACAGGGAGAGGCAATAGTGAAGCAGGTGAAAGTGAGGGCTGTGAGCTGGGAAAGACAAGCCTCGTTGAAGTGAAATAAACAGCATCTGCCCAGGTTCAGAGGTGAGAAAAAGCTTGGTCTGTGTGTACACCCCTAAGTAACACAGGGTGGCTGAAACGAAGAGATGGACCAGAATGACTTGATATGCTGCCCTATCAGACGTCTCTCCTCCACCTTCCCACTTCTCATGATTGTCATTGTCACGCTCCTTTGGAAGTTAAAACACATGGCTTTAGGGTCTGAATCATTGAGACATTTTTCCATATTGCAGATTATACACTTTAGCTTGCTTTCTCAAGAGGAAAACATTCTTTTGTCCCTATACATTAGCCAAGTCCTATATTAAAAATAATAATTCATGCTATCCCATTTTAAAATATGTATTTCATATTTTTAATCCACATGTTGAAATTACTTGGTTCTGTATTAGGACTCGTAAACCTAAAGATAGGTATTATAATAACTTTCAATAAAATATCTCTCTGGAAGGAGCCTTCTTATTCCTTTCCTGAAAAAAAAATTTTATTGCATTTATAGATTTCTTTTCCTACTGATGTTTATTGAAATTACCTTAGAATAAAACTAGGACCGAAGAAAGCTCACAACTCTGTCCACCCAAGTAAATTTATGGATATATTTATCTTCCAATTCCCTCAGTTTCACAGAACTGACTTCTCATTTTCCTGCCCTGAGTTAGTGTTTCTATAATCGCCTGCTTCTAATTCTTTACTCTGAAGAACTCAGCACTAGGAGGATCCCACAGAATTCATTATTCATTATGTGGCACTGAGAGAAGCGAGTAGAAAGGTTCAAGATGGTGTCATCACGCCCCCTCCGTACTGCCCAATTGACTTAGCTACTTCAAATTCCAACCCTTTGCCTTTTACCCTAGATTGGTAATAGGCTAATCATCCGGGGGTATAATCATTTTTCTTCAGTCAACTCCTTGGACGCATGGTTATTTGATCAAGATTAAGAGTGAGATAAAATAAGTCCTGCCACAGAACAGCTTTATGAAATTATAAATAACACACTCAAGAATGATGACCTCCTTTCTTCCCGTGAAAAAGGAAAAGAGAGCGGCCCATAAATATGCCGGAGTCCCACAGAAAACAGCCATATATCTCTGCAGCAACTCCATGCTAAAAAGAATTAAATTCCTTCAAATGCTTGGTGTTTTAGCCCTTTCCCCACAATCACTTCCATTCTGAAATTGAGCTTAAAGTATCTCATATGAAGGGAGCACATTCGAGTCCAGTGTGAGCACTCTCTTTATCTAAATAAAGGATGCTCGACATGATTTTCAATGACCTTGTCCCCATTTAGGTGAACTTATGATCTTAAATGGTATTTGTAAAGTTAAATATTTCATCTTAAATTTGTTTCAAGATGTTTAATTGAAGGTTGCCATTGCATAGTCTCATTTCTGATCAATATTAATATGTACACACACACACACACACACACACACACACAACCGGATGCTTTTTACATTAAACCAAAGACAGAAAAGATCTAGAGCTTAGGCAAACTTACAAGGAATCACTGTCTACCCTCTTCTACTATCTTCATCATTTACCTAACTCAAGCCCAATAAAGAAATAACTTTAGAACATGATAAGATCACGTACATGTGATATCTGTACTCTAATTTATTTCAATTAACATGCCCTTTAGGACCAGCAGGAGACATGGAGGTTAAGGTAGCTAGATCAACATGGTTGATTCCTAGACCAGGAGGCTTGAAAATAAGCCAGGAGTGTGGGTGTGCATAATCCCAAGAGGAGAATGGAGGAGAACGTATTTTGGTGTGGCCATTCTTCTTGTGGGGGTGAGTTCTCATTTTCTCTCTCTCTCACTCTCTTTCTTGCAAGTACATGTACACTATAGCAAACTTTTAAAAATCTTTTGGAGTTCATGTCTTGAAACTCACTCTTTTTCCACTCCTAGAGACAATCAATTGCCAAATAAGGAATGATTAATATACATACCTTGTTTGGCTTACATTAAATTTCCACAGAATTAGAAGGCTTTAAAGAGAATTTTCCTGGACTATAGAAATTGCACTCAGCCTAAACAAAATTAGTTAATTTTTTCCAAGACATCTGAATTAAACCAAAGAAAGTAGTGTTTGGGGGTATATGATTTTATTTATGCTTGCACATACTCATTCCATCATGCATTTACTCATTGAATCCTTTATTTTCTCTACAACTTTTTATCCAACTACCTAGAATGAGCCAATTGCTGTGCTGTATGCTAGGCAGATCCATGGAGTTTACAGAATACTGAGATTTGAGCCAGGTCTAACCAGAAAGCACCAGTTAGTTGCTAAACCATCAGCTACAACACCTTAAAATCAATCTGGGGTTCCTGAGTATAAGAAAAAATTCAGTGGAGTATAATAATTTTTATTATATCTTGCTGGAATAAAAATTGGTTATCCATCCATTGTTAGTAAAGATGAGAAATTATACAGGAATTTAAGGAACAGTATTATTTACTTGCCTATAATCTCTGCTTGCTTTGGTAGCCTACACATGCTTCTTTTTCACAATACATATACTGGAGCAGAATAAAGAAAGACATGATTTATAATAACTTTTGCTAATGAATTAGCCTTTAAGAAAACCCCTTTGCAGACTCAAGATTTAATTAGCAGTAGGAAAAAAAAAGTTAATCTTAGCCAAATTTTGTGCCAAGGATGGGTCCTTTATTTCCATTCTTGAGGTCTTCTAGGTGTATGTGAGTAAATATGGTACAGCTTTTTTTCTCTTTTTCCCCCCACTTTTAAGATTTTTTTTTCTCCATCTGCTCAAGAAAGGAAGGGTGGATCAAAAGAAAGGGGAGGGAGGAGGGAAGGGAGAGTGGGTGGAAAGGGGATTAATCTATCTGTTGTTCAAGGCAGCCTGACAGAGGGAAGAGGAGTATTGAACCACAGAAGATTAACCAAACTTCAATGTACCTTCCCAAAAGCAGGAGGAATGTAATGCTACGTGGTGTTCCACTGATAAGCAAATCCCTCTAAATCCTTTCAATTTATTTCTTGGCCTGGAGAAATTACATATTATTTAGGAGACAGTAAAAAAAAAAAAAAAAAAAAAAAAAAAAGCACAACAACCAACCAAAAAGTAAAACCAACCACCCAACTCGCACCATCTCTAGGAATCCTGATTGGGTGACTGCTGACTATATACACATAAAAATTTGGCTTTGATGGCTGTTTTTCTTGTTGGTACAGTTCCCTCTAAGATTGGTAATCAGAAAGACTTGGCAGTGCTTCTACTGTAAACTCTTTTGTTTTATTTTTTGGAGAGGTTTTTGCTATAGGGCGCGTGCGCTCGCCAGACAGACGGAGAGAGAGACAGGAAGCGAGAAATCACCCCCCAGGGGAATGGTCACACCGCAATCCCTTCTCCTCCATTCTCCTCTCGGGATCTTGGGCACGCACGCACACGCGCCCGGCATGAGTTTTAAGCCACCGGGTCTAGGACGTGAACCGCGGTCGACTACGTGGGAGTCCAGCGACATAGCCATTACGCTAACTGCTGGTTCCCAACTCTTGGTTTTCACCACAAACCTTGTTTTGAGTATTAGAGTCTAACTTGTTCATCATAAGGGAATGTCAAAAATTTACCTGAAGGGGACCAGCAGGTGGTGTGGTGGTTAAGGTTGCAGGACTCCCACTGGGTTGACCCTGGTTCAAGTCCTGGACCCGGTCTTGACCGGGTCTCTCTCTTTCTCTCTCTCTCTCTCTCTCTCTCTCTCTCCCTTCTGGTCAAATTAAAATAAATAAATAAAGTTAAATAAAATGATTCTTTAAAAAAAAAATTACCTGAAGCACCAGAGATCCAATCTATTAGGTCATAGGGAAAGTCATGATTTATTTTTCTATGTTTTTCTATGAAAAAAATGCATCATGAGTTTCCTGATGACCCAATACTTTTCCTTCCTTCCTTCCTTCCTTCCTTCCTTCCTTCCTTCCTTTTTCCCTCCTTCCCTCCTTTCCTCTCTTCCTTTCTTTGAACTGAGATTTCCTTCCTAAGTGAGCCCTTTATCTCAATGTTTTTACTAAACTCAAGCCTGTTTTTTAAAAAAAGAGTAACCAAAGCAAAATATGTATGTGACCCCCAAGCACTGATGCAGATACCAGTTAATAGATATTATAAAATTCTGAACAAAGGACTCTATCACGGCTAGACTATGAAACAGTGTTAATTTTTATATGCTGTGATGCTGACTCACACTGGGACATGTCTGTTAGTACACTGGGCACTCATGTGCCCATGATCTGAGGTCAGCCAAGGCCTGGAAAGGACTGAATCTTCAAGACCTATTTGGAGGTGCTGTCTCTCTCCATCTTCTTCTCTTTCTATCTGTCTTACTAACTCATGAAAGAAATAAAGAAAATATTTTTTTAATAAAAAGTCTCCATATGGAGAATAGCAATTAATTTTTTAGTCAAAGATGGTGATATCATGCTTTACTCCAAGGTGTTTCTTACTCTACAGTTCAAAAAATGGATTTTTGAAAAAAGAAACTAGAATTACATAACCTTGTAAAACTTTTTTTCTCTTATTTAGGGATTTTTTTTTTTAATTCCCAGGGGGGATGGCCACGTCACAATCCCTTCTCCCCTATTCTCCTCCCCAGATTTTAGGCGCACACACACACATGCACTCGGTGTGAGTGTCAATCCACTCAGGCTGGCTTGAACCATAGCTGACCATGTGGCATCCAGTGTCTTAACCACTATGCCACCTGCTGACTCTGAAACTTTTTTCTCTTAGCCTTCTGTCTTGGTAGCCTAATTTCTTCATTTAGCCCTTCCTGGGAGGTTGAAAGCACAACTAAAAACTTAATAAGACCCGAGTACCAGAGAAGATATCCGAGTGAATAGCCGTGACGCTCAATATTTGTTCTCATGAAGAATGGAGGTATGTTAAATGATCAAGAGAGAAGGAAATTGGGTACAGCCAAATTACTTGGACTTAAAAACAATATAATCCTTATTTAATTAGTGGTAGGCCACTTTTACAGAAAGGAGTGTACAATACACATGGACATCTGTCAGTTTAGTTGATGTAGCTACCTTAGGAAACTAGGCATGACTGAGAATATGCCCAGCAAACAAAAAAGAGATATAGGTTTGAGAAGATGCAAACACAACAAGGAAGTAAATATTAGCACAGCTCAGAACTTAGTATATGACACAAAATATTTACTCAGAACAGTCAAATGCAATGCAGTGAATCTGACATACAATTGTTAGAAAATACAAGCTTCTCCTTTCCTATCACATTGAGAAGATGGTCTTCCACTCAGCCAGACAGCATCATGGTTTATATTAAAAAACAGATAGAAGAAATTATAGCAAGATTTGTGCATTTGAAACTAGACTTAATAAGATATTGAGAGAGTTAAAGGTGATCTGCAGCCAGCAAGTTGAAATTAGAATCATGAAGGGAAAACGAGGGTCAATTGGAGAATATGATATGAAATCCCAAGAGAGGTAAAAAATGCAAAGGAGGTCAGGTTTGGATTGAGATTTTATCTATAGGTACTTATGTCTAGAAGACAAGACCAGCTTCCCACAGAAGATTAGAGGATGAATTCAAATAAAGCTCTGTGATTTATATAATAAATCTCACATTGAAAAATGTCTACAGGTAGTGTTTAAAGAAACTTAAGAACCTAGATGGGCTCACGTACCCTCCAAAAGACACTATCTCTTTGCTCAGCTATAACTAGCATTAAATGGATAACTCCATCTTCTTAAATGCTGACTCAGAACAAGTTATAAAGACAAACATGACAGAATCTCCATGTGGGAAAGGATCATACTTCATTTCTCATTTCTGATGGACAGCAAGGCTAACAATCTTTCCCTGTTCTATCAGAAGCAATATTATTCATTCATTGTCAGAGTAGGTATTGTAAATATAGTAGGTGTAGTCACAGGCATGAGACCCATGTAGTCCCATAGAACTGAGTGCTCACAAGAACCCTGCACAGGATTTCTTACTGCCTTGAGATGCTTAATCATTTTGTGTTTTGTAAGGGAAGTTCAACAGAACAAGGGACCATGTGCATAAACAGAGGAGAGAAGTGCAATGTGTGTGATTACCCTTGTCACCACATCTACACAGTGTTCCTGAGCCCAATAAGCACAGGATTCTGTGCACGCACCATGAATGGGAGAGAGTAATAAAAAAAATCAAACAACTTTATTTCTCCCAGTATTTCTCCTTGGGAGATTGGTATTGTCTTCTGGACAAGAGTGATTAGGAAAACATTCTCAGTCCAAAGCTGACTCTCTTGGGGTTCTATATATGTCTGTACATCTACTAAGTAAACAGGAGGTTTAAACTGTAAGCCACACTCTCCCTTTGAACCAGAATTTGCTTAGAAAGCAGAGAGAAGACAGCAATGTTTAAGAAACACAACAACCAAGGAAACCTATCACATTCTGTCTTACTTCTCTGTATTGGCCCACCAGTTACACTACAAATAATGACACTGGAGAAAAGAGAAATGGCAATCCAGAGACCCTTTCCCTTTCAACGGTTCCTTATTCATCAGTAAGCTAGAAAATGTCATAGAATGTGTATCAAGAAGTGAAAGAAAAATCAGTAAATCAGTTTTGGAAAGCATTTCCTCTGTTCTGATAAGAACAAAAGACATGTACATATGAGCTATGGAATATGAACTGCATTATTTCATTGATTCTGCATTGGATTTGAGTACTCTTATGCAATGCATTTAAAGCTGGATTTGGAGACCAGCAGTTAGGGTAATGGCTATGTCGCTGGACTCCCACGTAGTGGACTGCGGTTTGTGTCCCGGACCCGGTGGCTTAAAACTCACGCCGGGCACGTGTGCATGTGTGCCCAAGATCCCGAGAGGAGAATGGAGGAGAAGGAATTGCAGCATGGCCATCCCCCCTGGGGGGTGATTTCTCGCTTTCTGTCTCTCTGTCTCTTTCTGTCTGTCTGGCGAGCGCACGTGCCCTATAGAAAAAACCTCTAAAAAAAAAAAAACAAAAACAAAAAAAAAAACTGGATTTGTAGAATATAAAGTTGAATGGTGGGCCAGCTCCATGATCTGGTGGTTAAAGTGGCTGGATTCTACATGACTGGTTGAGCAGGTTGAGTTCTGGCCCCAGAAGCTTGAAAAACACAGAGCACATGTGTATTTGTGTCCAGCATCTCAAAAGGAGGGAGAGATGAAGAAGGGACTGTGATGTGACCATTCCCCATGAGGACTGCTTTTTTCTCTCCCTTTCTCTCTGTGTCTCTCTCTGGCAAGTGCACATGCCTTTTAGAAAAGAAATAAGAAATGAATATTCATGCCGATAGTTTAACATTTTAACTTTTCTTCACTTACAATGTCATTAAATAGCAAATAGAAAATACCGTGACAAGTTGAGAGAGACAGACTATGGAAGAAAGGCAAAGAGCTATATATTTTAGTACTTTTAATATCAGTTCCTCCCCGCCCTTCTTGAACATGGGGACCCTTAGTTTTATTTTGCTCTGGCTTTCACAAATTATGTAGCCAACCCCTGAGAACAGTTCTGTAAAATGTTTTGGACCAAGCCACAGGAGTGTGACATGGTTTTCAGAAACTCAAATTATGACAAATAGTATATGTTCCTGAAACCCAGTCCCTTGTGCTTCACGCCTAGCCTGTGACTATGGGTTTTAACTAGTTTTATTCTCTCAAAGGTACATAGCAAACAGCAGCACCCTCGTGTCTGTAGTAGTCTGGCTGTCCAAATTCTTTACCCTTCCCCTACTTCTCCTCTATATCAGCCTAGACTACTGTTAGTAACATTCTGGAGAATAAGGGCCACGTAGTGGTTCAGTGGTAATACAATGATCCAAGATGTTGGAGCCACATGGGAAGGTTCCAGGTTCACGTCCCAGGGTCTCCCGGTTCACACCTTGGGTGTGTACATGTGCTTGTGACTCAGGCTAGCTCGGGCTGATCACAGCATGAGAACTCCTTTAGGGAGATCCCATCTCTCTCTCATGGAATAAATAAATAAATGAACTAGAAAAAACTAATGACACTTCAGAGATGAGTCCAGGGAAAGTCACCTTGCTTATTCCCACACCTTTCCAATTCTGAAAATTCAGAGTTTCAGTGCAGCCACTTTTAAAAACTAATGATTCTCATATAATTTCCTTTAAAACAAATTTGCAATGCCCCATGTATAGAGAGAGTGTGGTGGATATCGAAACCAGAATTGAGAACTAGCCATACAGAATCAAAAACTTTTGCTTTCAGGCAAAGTTTCCTCTGAGAAGGTAGAGAGCCAGCTGATCTTGGGAAAGGGGGCTGTCTTTCTACCCTAGCCTGGTAGGAAGTGGGAATTTAATCATCTCTAACTGCTGACTCAGTGGCATCTTTAAAACTGTGTCAGAAGAATATTTTTAATTTACAATCTGTCTCTTTGAAAGAAATCAATATGTCATTTACTGGTACTTTTTTTTAAATCTGAGAATCTTTATTTAGCTTTTCTGTGTGTGTGTGTGTGTGTGTGTGTGTGTGTGTGTGTGTGTTTTCCCTATTCTTCTAGGGAGCAAAAGAAAAAGTGTTTTGTTTGTATATGTATTGATTCAATCACTTTGAACAAAAAATAAACAACTAAATACAGCAGAGTAGCTTTAATGACAATCTTTTAGGGATCAAGGTCTCTAAGCAACACAGTCTCTCATTCTAGGTGATTGGAAATAAACAGAAATCAATAAAACAGGATTACTGGGCAATAAACAAGAGAAGCCACATTCATAATTTAAGAAGCTTCTTTTCTTGCATTCATTACTGAAGAATGCACTCGGGCCCTATTCTATTTTTACAGCAGCATAGATTTTTTTTTTCTCCCAGCATGTAGTCTTTGTCTTTCATTTTCTTGTTTGTTTTTCTTTATTTTTGAGAGATACTGAAGAAAAGTAAATATCTAGATGTTCCTATATTCTAACCTGCTTAGAGAAACCAAAAGCCAAAAGAAGGTGTGTAGCATCCTAGTAAGGAGTGACTCCTCTAACCCTCCCCATTCCAGTAAAGTATCAGGTAAGAAGGGTGTCACAGACCATGGACATAGACGGGCTTGAAGGAACAGGGATCCTGCTGTCAAAGTGTTTGTTCACACTAGAGAAAGCAACTATTGCAGCAATGGTCAAAATCTGTTCCCCTCTTTCTCCTTGTATGCGCTAGCAATGTATCTAGCCTAACCATGTTTCCTCTGGAAGCAGAAGGGGTCAAATGGCATAGACCGGACGAAGAAATGCCCAAGGCAATCTTCTAGAGACTCTAGACTTATTGTTTTCTTCCTAATGAAAAGGGAAGTCTTGGCTGGTCCAAGTGTTTTCTCTTTTTTCTAGGGACTGGATGGGATATTTGGAGCTGCAGATTCCACTTTGTGTCTATAAGGTAGCAAGTGTGAAGGAAAAGCCAAAAGAGAGCTGAGAAGCTAACTCTGATATTATCAAATGTGATAGAAGCCCAAAGAAGCAGTATCTACTCTTTAAATTCAAGAATTTTTGCTAAGTAAGAAAATATATCCACTCTTCATTCATGCCTGGTCAAGTGTTACTGGAACGTGAAGTCAATCATAATAGACCGAGAACAACCCAAAACAGCCATGATGCAAGGACAGATGAGTGCTCTTTGTCTTTGGAGCACATTAGTCACCAGGTGACATCTGAATCATACCTGGGAGTGAGACATGGACCTGTTCTGTAGAGAGCTATTTTCATTAAAGATTTTTATAAGATAGGGAAAACAAAAACAAAAACAAAAACAAAACCCTGCCCAATTAGGAAATTGCCTCAGTGATGATGCTCACCAACATGCCATTTCTGTGGCCCATCTGACAGAGTCCAAAAGGGGTTTGAACTGGGAGAGGTTGTTTTAGAGATTAGCCAGCAATATTTTTTCCTTAGTGAGGAAAAATATTTTTGATTAAACATCTTTTACACAACTGCGATTGACATATCCCAAATGGAATTGATCACCCCTACTACTGCTGCAGTCCTTGTCCCTGTCTAGGGTGTCATTCCTCTCCAGTAATCAGCCCAAACTCCCAGGGTCATCATTAAACCCTCCCTACTCACCACCTCATCTCCAGGTACCAAGTTCTGCCAAGTTCATTTCTAAAATGTTGCTCTATTTTTCATTTCTACCGCCTACTTGCTTACTTGGGTGAATCCAAGATGCCTTAATCAGAACCCCTTTTGTCACTTACTTCTCTCCCTTGTAATGAACTCTAGAAAATATTACCAGGATAAGAATAGCTGTCACATGCCACTCTCTCGGTCCAAATTTAGCTTACTGTTTAGTGAAGTTTAAGCTTAATTTAAAATATTTTTTTTAATGCAAAATTTTCTACCTCTGGACGCCCATGTTCTTGGTTGCATCATCATCCATTACTATTTGCCTGTGTAAATGCCTCCACCTTCTGACTATTAGATATATGGTGTGTCATTTTCTGAACAATTGCATTAAGCTCCTAACTTTATGTTTTGCTTCATATTGCTCCTTACCCACATGTATTAGCTCTTCATCCCATCTACCCTTGCTGAAACTCTATATATTCTTTGTTTTAGAGATGAACCCAATACTTTTTGATGCAGTTATTTTCTGATTCCAAGGCTTAAAAAACAAAGCATTCCCTGTGGCCTGCCAACTCAGTACTTTCTTGGAATCTCACTTAAAGCAGATATTAAAATCTCACTTACATAATATTTCCTCTTAAACTTGATTGCTACTTGAGGGAGAGAAGGGACCTTGTCCAGAGGCAACCAGCCATAGTTACAAGGCAAAATTGTGATGTTCAGGATCAGGAAATGAGCTCTGCCCTTTGCTTGTGGTTGGAACCCGGACATCCACAAGCACTCTGCACCCCTAGGTTTCTCTTCTGCAAATCTGAGACAATGGCATTCACTCTGTGGCATTATTATACAGACTGGAATGGGTATCAGTGACTCAGAGATGTTACTATTCTGTGATGTGCTAACATTATGATGATATTTAGTATTGTTTTGAAATCACCCACAGGACTACTGTAGTGCTGGAATAGAGCCCAGGTACAAACAAATTGATTTTCTTATGTTTCTGTTTTTTAAGGTTTTTACCATAGTGTGCATGAACTCACTGGAGAGACAGAGAGACAGTGAGAGGTATAGTAAGAAATCAACCCGCAGGATGATGGCCATGCCTCAATTCCTTCTCCTTCATTCTTCTGTGATTTTGGGCATGCACACACACGTGACTGGTATGCGTTTCAAGCTGCTGGGTCTGAGACTTGAACCACTGTTGGCCATCTGAGTGTCTAGTGCCTTAACTATCATGCCATCTGTTGGCCCCACACACATTTTAAATGAATTTTAGGTACTCAGAGAATGTCTAATGATTAAAATGAAATTTGGTAAGCCAGGAGTTGTATTTAAAGAATATGGAGAAGGATAGCAAGAGAACAAATAGAGAGGCATGATGACATTAGTGGGACAGAAATGGTTTATTACCTGTTGATGATGACGTGTATAGTATTCTCAACTGGACTGGTTTGGGAAGTATTTCATGTTGGATAAATTCTTTATGCAAGCCAAATGATATATAGTGATTGAATGTTTAAAAAATAATGAGAATAAATAATCATCATCATCATCTGAAAAAAATGATGAAAAGTTATTTGATGATGATGATGTGGATAGTAATGTCTTTGTCTTGACTGATATGCATGGTAATTGTGCTGGGAAAAATGCAATAAACTGTAAAGATATATGTGATTCAATGTAATATAACAAAGATTATGATAATAAATAAAATAAAATTAAAAAAGAATATGAAAAATAGGAATGGAGAAGGGAAAGTATCTCCTATGTTTGTTGGATTATTACTAATCTAAACTTTGGAGCGTTGGGGCAGAAACAGCTTTAAAAACTTTCTATTAAGAGTGAGAAAGTCCCATGATGTATTAATACATTTGGAAAATGTTGTGGAAATACTATTTAACCTTTCAACATTAGGAAATTCTGTAACTCTTTTTTTAATTGTGGGAGGTTGAATGCATTCATCAGGGCAAGTGAGAGAGAGAGAGATGAAGGGAGAGAGAACAACCCCGATGGGGCATGGTTCTGCTGCAGTCCCTTCTCCCCCAATTCCTCCATTCTGCTGGGATTTGGCACATGCATGCACACATACTAGGAATAGTTCTCAAGCCCCAAAGGCTGAATTTCAAACTCAGCCACATGGAATTGAGTTTCCTTAACCATTAAGCTATAGGACTAGCCCAGGAAATAGCAACACTATGGATGGACTTAAAGGACATTACGCTAAAGGTAATAAGCCAGGAACAGAGAGACAAATATCACGTGATCTTAGTTATATGTAGAATATAAAAAAGCTGAAGTTAGAGAGGAAGAGAGTAGAATGGTGGATACCAGAGGCTTGGAACAGGGAATGGGGCAATGTTACTCAAGGATACAGAATTTCAGTAAGACAGGAGAGAGAGGTTCTCGTAATCTATTAGATATTAATAATAATAATGTATTGTGTATTTTAAAATAGCTTTAAGGAATGATTTTAGGGACGAGCAGATGGCGAAATGGTTACATAACTGGACTCCCACATAGTAGACCTTGGTCTCAGTCCTGGATCCCTCTGCTTAAAACTCAGGCTGGTGCCTGTATGTGACTGGCCAAAATCCCGAGAGGAGAAGGGATTGCAGCATGGCCATCACCCCTGGAGGGGTGTGTGTGGGGGGTGCGTGGCGTGATTTCTCACTTTCTGTCTCTGTCTCTTTTTGTCTCCCTAGTGAGTGCAAGTGCCCTATAGTAAAAATTTCCCTAAAAAAAAACAAACAAAAAACAAAAAAAATGAAAAACAAAAAAAAACATAGATTTTAAATATTCTCACCAGAAGAAATAATAAATATTTGAGATAATGAGTATGCTATTAGCCTAATTTGATCACTCCATATGTATACATGCATTGAAACAGTACATCATACCCCATAGATACATATGATTGTTTTATAAATTAAAACTAAAGTAAAAAAAAAAAAAAGAAAAAAAAAGAAAGGGAGTGTCTCTAGAAGAGCACATTCACTGTTGAGAAAAAAATATCTTATTGGCCCAGAAAAGCTCATAAGCAATTTATGTCGCAATTCTACCACTGTATACAAGGGAGTCAAATTCCTTATTTGCAGGACTATGGGTTTAAAGTAAGTCAACTATCATGTAGCAATCTGGAAATTGGGACAATTTAATATTTGAATAAATCAGTTTTTTGTAAGAAGTCCAATAAGTGCCAACGAAGAGATTTGGGGTTTACTGCTTGTCGTTTCAAATGGCTTGGCTGAGCAGAGACAAGGATCCTATGGTTCTTTGGCCACACTAGTTCTGCCTTGCTTAAACCCTTAAGTGGAATCCTTTATATAAGGGAAAGTAAGAGTAAGGGTAATCACTCTGAATAAATGCCCTGTAAAATGACTTCGGCAATTATGCTGTTTGTAAGTACCTCTGAGTCCATTAAGATAAACATCTATCTTTGAATATTCACATTAATGCACTAGACTCTTCCTTCTTAGATAAATCTTAGTTGAACATCGTGCAGTTAACACAGTTTATCATCTCTTGCTCCTCTTCCCTCCAATGCACACATTAATGCATGCAGGGGGATGTTTTTTAAGTGATGTTAGTCACAGAGTACACATTCACACACAAGGCAGTCTCTAAACACCTTTAAATACAGAATAAATATACTTTAGGCTTTAAATACCTTCATAGACTGTATACCCGGGCACACATTGAACTGGACTCTTAATTTCCTACATAAGCAATATCTAATAGGCGAAGGCGATAAATGCTTGTGTGTAAAATAGTTTTAATATGCTTCCAAGTGCCTGGCAGGTCCAAAATGAAATCTAATTCCCTAGTTACCCCTCTATGGGAAAAAAAAAGAAAAAAAACAGTATCTCTAGCTATATTTACTTTATAGAACACATCTATAGCTATATCTGTGGTTTAAACTTGGGTCCCAATTTCATTAACTTTTGCAGCCAAATTGGGAAAATGCTCCAGGATCCCCAGTACTTATTCATATCACTAGTTTCTTCTTTGCAGTACAGAAAAACAGGCATCATACAAAATAGCCTACTACTTTTGCTGTCTTCTGTGGGTGTTACATTAGCTATAATAATGATATTGGCAGGGGGGGATATAAAATTTGATATTATATAATTAATAATAAGTGCAGCTGAAGAACTGATGAATCAGAATGGACAGTAGCCACAGTGCTGGAGCTGGGTCCTAGCAGCTTTGGTTGTCCCGCGCCTCCATCTACCTTATGAGGGAGGTAAGTAAGAGTAAGGGCAGATGGTGGCGAGTCCTGCTGTGAGGGACACAGATGCCCTGAAGGCAAAGGCTCTTGGGGGTCTTGAGGCAGTGACTATTTACCAACTAGTATCAAAGTGTCTCAGTAATTTTAACAGATATAAATGCATCATTTAGCAGATGATGCTACAGAGACTAAGATGGTATATCTAACTTATCTAGGAAAAAATTCTGTTGCATTGAGAAAAATTCTGTGTGTCGTGATCCGGAAGGGTATTTTCAACTGATACAAGAATGATGACTCACCATTCACTCCTTTAACAGTCTTTTTCTGAACTAATGCTTTGGGGGACACAAAAAAGTAAATGAAGTAGCCCCCCATCTCAACAAGTTTATATTTAAATACATACATGTTTGGCAAAAATGTCCTTAAATAATAGTGAAAAGAAAAACAAAGCACTTTGAGGAAGGATCAGTCACTTCTGACTGGGGTGTTCAGAGAGAAATTCATAGAGATGATGATTTATGGCTTCAACAGATTAGTGGGATATTAACAGATAGAGGTGGAAACAGATAGTCCGGGTGAATAGCAAAGATAAACACATAGAGACAGAAAAGTAAAAGGAAGAAATAGGAATAAGATGCTATGGTTTGAATGTCCCTCTAAAAATTAATGTGTTAAGATTTGGTTGTGACCAAAACGTAAAAAAATTTAATCTAACTGTGGCGTTGAAAGGTGTGGCCTTTGTGAGGAGACAAAGATTAAGATTATTGGATCAAGTGCCCCAAGAATGATTCCTGATGGGTCTATAAAGATAGGAAATGAGACCGCACAAAGACAGAGAAACATAGATCATCACGCTGATATAGCCACGCGACCCTCCTGCCCCTCCACCACGCTGGATATAGCCACGCGACCCTCACCAGATGCAGCCTCTGGACCTTCGACCGCCAAACCATAAGCTAAATGAACTTCCATTCTCTTGAACCATCCAGATTAAGGTATTCTCTGTTATTTGCAAGGCGACAGACTAGAACCAGAGACTACTTTGTTTTGGTTGGACCACAGAGTAACTATGGAGGTGATGGGTTCTGAAATGAAGAACTTTGTATATATATGAGAGACTTGAAAAAGTTCATGAAAAATTAGAATAAAAACACAAGGCTAGGTCCATCAAATGGCGTAATGGCTGTCGCTGGACACCCATGTAGTCGACTGCGGTTTGAGTCTGGTGCATGTGTGTGTATGCCCAAAATTCCGAGAGGAGAATGGAGGAGAAGGGATTGCAGCATGGCCATCCCCCCGCCTTGGAGGGTGACTTCTCACTTTCTGTCTCTCTGTCTCTTTCTGTCTTTCTGGTGTGTGCATGACCCTATAGCAAAAACATCTCCAAAACAACAACAAAAAAAAAAACCCCACAAGGCTATTTTGGTGCAAAAATATTTTTAAAATGCCTTCCCAGGTTTATCATAACATGCATTTTCCATAGAGTTTTGAAGATCCCATCATATGTATGTATATATACATGTATGCGTGTATATACATATATTGTATGTATAAATACAATATATGTATATATACACATGTATATATACATATTTATTTGTGTATGTGTGTATATATATACACACACGTGTGTGTGTGTGTATATATATATATATATATATATATGATGGATTTTAGAATGAAGAACTTTTGTATATATATGAGAAACTAGAAAAAGTTCATGAAAAACTAGAATGAAAACACAAGGCTATTTTGGTGGAGAAATGTTTTTAAAATCCATGCATAGATTTATTAAAATATGGATTTTCCATGGACTTTTGAAGACCCCATTATATATATGAATATATAGATGTATATGTGAGAATGTGTGTGTGTGTATATATATATATATATATATATATATATATATATATATATATATATTCATTGTGTGTATGTATACAATATACAATATATATGGGTGCATATACGTATATACATATATATATACAGCTATGTATATATAAATATGTATGTATTCATACACACAATGAATACACACACACACACATATACACATAGACACACACACACACACACACATTTATTGTATTGAGAGAGACGAGACAGTGATGGCTCTAGGGAAATCTACCCCTACTACTTGGAAAATCAAATCAAATGCACACTAATGGTACACCAGCAAAGTGATCTTTCTATGCAAACGCCAATGCATGTTATTTAATCCTAGAAGGAGTGCATGTTCCACATATTTAAAGCCACTGTTCTGCCAAGCACATTTTTCTGCTGGGGCACTCCGCTGAATGAGGGCATTACTATACACACTTCAGAGATGAATGAAATGCCTGTTTCTACTTCTTTTTAAGTGAGGCCTCAGCAAGAAGGTGGAAGACTTACAAATAATTCTTATCTGTGGTGAAGAATTCTACTCTGTTTTGAAATTCATCCTGCAGGGTTTTTCTGTCTTCCACCTGTAGAAAATGTTCAGCTGAGATACAGTTAATAAAGCCCTGCAGGGGTACTCTCAGCCCTGTTGGATGTGATTAAATGACAGGCATTTGTAATGACATGTTCACACATCTGTGTGCATTTGTGTGTGTTTGTGTGTGTCTGCATGCATACAAGTATGTGAGTGTGTGTGTGTGTGAGAGAGAGAGAGAGAGAGAGAGAGAGAGAGAGAGAGGCAGAGAGAGAATAACAAAAACATGAAAGGAATAAAGTTAGTTTTAATGGCCCAATAGATTCTCAGCTGGAACACACGACTCAAAGAGAAAGTTACATAAAAGAAACTTGGGCAGCTTTAAACACCATCTGGACCATGCTGTGCTTATTTGAGCTTTACCTATTTTTTTTTAAGCCACACAACAAAAAGTACCTACAAATACAACTAGAGGAGAGATTTACAGATTCTTTGGAGATCAGATGCTCTTGCCTTCAGACATGTAAGGTATATCTCCATCAGTCTTATTTGATAGAGGGATATACTTCCTTTTTAAAGCAGCCAAAAGAGCCTTCTTAAATCCAACCTTAATCTTTGGGAGACAAAAATAAAAATAAAAAAAGGCATGCAAAAATAAACCCAGTGCCTTTTAAACCTAGTTTAAAGAGCTTTCTAAACATCTCAGTGGCTTTCTTCAGTTTTCAGAGGTGAGAGGTAAACTCATGAATCCCAAGCCCCATGGGCAAGCACTGATATTCCCAAACCTTGAAACATCATCTAGGCAAAGGAAGAAAGGAGAAAGCAATAATACTCAGGGCATAGAGCTGAATCCAGGACTGAACCAACAGGTAGAAATCACGGAGTGCACCATACCATCCATGTTCTTGTCTTTATTATTCAGTTAGAACCAAGGTTGGGACAGTTAATAGTCACAAACTAATTTATGGGTGGAAATGTCTTTGGTTCTTATGTCAGCTTTCATCTAAATAGGGCCTATTTCCATCTTTTACATAAGCTGATACATTTGCAGGAGAGATATGTGAGAGGAAGGATTTAACTCTATAATTTTATTTAAAGGAACTTTTTTTTAAGGATATTTATTTAATTATTTATTTATTTCTCTCACTCTGAGGGGAAAAAAAAAAGAGAAGTCAGAAAGCAAGCCACCAGGTCCAGGACTTGAACCATGGTCAGCCATGTGGGAGTCCAGCACCCCAACCACTATGCTACCTGCTGGCCCTAAAAGGAAAAGTTTTGTTTTTTTTCAGAGATGACTTTCATGTAATATTTTAATTGCCAAGACTCACAGCACTCCATCAGATCATTTTTATTTTTATTTTGTATTATCAGGGTCATAAGGAAGTTACAGAAGAAACAAGATTGTGAAGGTCACACAATAAATGAATATGAATTAATATTGAGAGTCTTCATCAAATGAGTGCTAAGGCTTAATCAACAAAATCCAATAAAACATGCACAATTGATGAAAAAAGAAATTCTAGATATACAGGATGCTATTATATTGGGTCGTCAGAAAAGTCATGTCATATTTTTTCCATGTGCTCCTATGCAAAAATGTGTCATGACTTTTGTGATAACTCAATAACATAATAAAACATATGCAATAACATGAATTTGATCACATTTTTATTTCTTTAAAAAAATTATTCAAAGCTTGTTAAACTGAGTGGCATCCAGACAAAATAATTTCCTTTGAAAATATTAGGTACTGCATTCTTAATGGGGTTGAAAAATGCTTTGAAATTTATGTGTTTTAGTGAATGTCAAAATGGTAAGGTTCTAGAGAATAAAGAAATGGGAATTTGGAAATACAGTGTTTCACCCCATAAACATTAGTATTTTGTCTTCAAATGACAAGAAAAGAGCAAGACTATAAATGGACATTGACACCATTGTTAGGCAAACTCTCTTTTCTCTTTTTCTTCCTTTCTTTTTAAAAATTCTCATCTGATTCATAAAAAAGCAATTTGGAACATTATAATTTATTTTCCCACTTAATAACAGTAATGACCTTCTGGGTCAAACATTTCATCCTAGTTAATGATCAGTTAGTTGAAAGGCTGGGTAACAAAGACCTACAGCCTAGTCACTAACTGCCAATTAGCGTCCACTTTATCAGTCAGCAGTGTTTAAATATAACAGGATGTATGCCAAGCTATCCACAGAGGGCTGGATCCCAAAATCATATCATTAAAAACACACTTCCATCAAGGCAAAGCTCTCGGGACATTTCTACTATCACTGCAGTCATTTTTCTGAAAGATAGGCAGTGGCAATGTATCCTCTTTGTTCCAAAGCTCAACAGAGGGACCTTGACAGAGAAGACAAATCAATTCCCTCATCTCCTTGGTCCGTGAAAAAGTGAATATTAGACACCACACAGAGACTTAAAGGGGACATTTCAAGGAGGACCTGCTGAATCCAATTGCTATCCTATGTATTGGCCGAAAAGGTTATCTCTTTGGATCAGGAAAGAACTCCTACTAGCATCGGGTGTATGAGACAATAAAACTCAGAAAAAAAAATTCCAATTCTGATCATTTCATCTTATGAACTTCTCCCTCCAGGTTTAATTGGATTAATGTTTTTCTTCTCTATAGGTTTTAATCTCATATAAATTATATCTTACAGTCAGTTCTTTAGTTCTCCTAGGCAACATTTTGGAAACTATGGCACTGTTGGCTAAAGGCTTCCAGATAATGCAATAAAGGATGAAAAAAATCACTACCATGTACCCATACTTTATGTCATTCATTCATTTTTTTAATGCCAGATTTCAAAGCATGCCAGAATAAATGAGACAGATACTACCCATCAACCATATGCTAGCCTCATCCAACAGGTCCTAAAAATCTTCAAGGGATTATAGTAATCATATTTTTCACTTGCATAGGTATTTCACTCTCAGAATATTCTTTACCAGTGACGATATAAAGTCCTATAATGACTAGTCAGAGACCATACTATTAGGAGCAATGCAATGGGACCAAACCCAGCTTTCTTGGTCTCTATGTGCCATTTTCCTTCCATGATGGTATTGGGAAAATGTACTAGACATGTATTGGTTAATAGATATAAGCCTGAGTCACAGCTTAGATAAGAGAGTAGGGTACTTCATTTCTTTTAACTATTTATTAGCAAACCTATTATTAAATCGTTGACAAGTTTTTCTTTTAAGTGACTTTGCAAAATATATTCTTTTAGGATATCAAAACATAATCTATATAGCATGAAGCTTTCAAGGAACTGAAGAGTTTCAGGCTGTGGAAGGAGTCCAAGGTTGTCAGCTATGTGTGGTTATGAATGAAGCAGGCTTGCTCTTAGGCAGTGAACACATCCTGCAAGACTCTTCACCAGTGACACGCCAGTTAAAATAGAAATTGTACTACTTCAAAGCGTTCGAGCAAGTGAAGAATAAATCTCTGCAGAACACTTAAGAAGCCTTTTTCTCCACCACTTCTCCATCCACAGAATAGACAAGTAAATACTTTTTTGATGAGTAGCCCCAGTAAAACAAGAGTGATGTTGGACCTTTGCTCTCAGCAGCATAAAAACACTTGACTATTAACTTTGCTGGTGGCAGTAGTCAGGGGAGGGATTAGATTTGTTTAGAAAGCTGCTTCCACAGCAGTAAGTTTAATTTGTATCCTGAGTCACACAAAATTCCAATGAGTGTCCATCCTTACTGAATTTCACTGTGTCTCTGCTCCAGACTGAAAAGGAGAACTGGATCAAAAAGATTGTAGCTTCTTGTTTTTTTTTTGTTTTTTTTTTTGGAAAAAGGTTTTTGCCATAGGACAGGCGTGCTCACCAGAGAGACAGAGACAGTGAGAGGGAAGGTGATAAGTCAATCCCTATAAGGAATGGCCGGTCACACTACAATCCTTTGTCTTCCATTCTTTTCCCAGGATCTTGGGTGCACACACACACACACCCACACACACCTGGCACGAGTTTCAGGCTACTATGTCCGAGACTTAAACCACGGTCAGCCATGTGGGAGTCCAGTGATGTAACTGCTACATCATCTGCTGGCCCCTGTACTTCTTCCTAATATCCCAAGAATACTATGATAAGAGTTCCTATGAAGAGTTTAGGGGGCTAGAACCTTGAGTCTCTGAGAATAACTCAAGAGCATGGCATAAATTCTTCTTACCTACAGACTTTCACAGAGCTTGAGCTAGGGAGTGAATGCTGACATCAGATGCCACTGGTTGCTGACATCAGATGTTAGCCTACTATGTTCTTTTCTTGGCTTTTTCCATTCTCCAGCATACCATATAAATTGTCATGTATTTTGGACCTTCTCTCTCCTATATAACATCACCTCTAACTTCTCTACTTCTTATCTATTTACAAAATGTGTTTTTCTTTCCTTAGTTATAAACCAGACATTTGAATTGTATCAAACAACCTATGGTATATTGTTTGACTAGTGATAAAAAACCTAGTAAGTAAATGGAAAGACAAGGAAAAAAAAACCCTGAATATCAAGAACCAGGACAAATAAGTCTTTACCATCTAACAGAACAAAACCAATATTAATCCCTAAAATAATGAGGTTGATTTTTGAAACAAGGTAGGCTTTTATGTAATTATAAGGGTTGAATCAATTTTTTTTTTTTTGAGAGGTTTTTCGCTATAGGGTGCGTGCGCTCGCCAGACAGACAGAGAGAGACATAGAGACAGAAAGCGAGAAATCACCCCCCAGGGGGGATGGTCACGCCGCAATCCCTTCTCCTCCATTCTCCTCTCGGGATCTTGGGCACGCACGCACACGCGCCCAGCGTGAGTTGTAAGCCACCGGGTCTGAGACGCGAACCGCGGTCGACTACGTGGGAGTCCAGCGACATAGCCATTACGCTAACTGCTGGTTCCCGAATCAATTTTTTTAAACATTGGCCTACGAATCAAAAGCTTCAATGTACCAGATTTAAAGAGAGAGGTGTATCTTACACAAAAGTCAAGATAATGTCAGAAATTTTCTAAAAAAAAAAAATACCTCACAGGGCTTTTAGAAATGATAGGTTATATTGTATAAATGCAGCTCAATTTCCTATATTTTTCATCACCAAAAGGACCCTTAGGTATAAAAGACCCTGAATTAAAGTCTAATGACTTAACTGCTAGTTTAAGGATAGTTTTCTAAGATTTTTTTAAAAAGATGAAAAATATACACTAGAATTATTTTCATCTACAACATTTAAAAAAAAACCTTTTATGTTGATTAGAAAATTTATTTGATAGAATTTCCTGTGTCAAGTATTCTAAATTGAGACTATATTAGACCTAGCTTGACACACAGGGTAAAAATATTGCAGCTGGTAAATAGTAAATCCATTTGAATTTGGAGCTGATATATAAACTAAGGGCATAGAGCTTGAATAGCTATCTCAGGATAGCAACTAGACAGCAAAGAAATAATTACTTCCTTAAAATAATGCTTATAAATTGTTTGTTTTTCCTCTAAAGCCTTGAAGTGTCTGTGGAGCTTTAAGTATATATTTTAGTTCTTTTTTTGTGCAGAGAGGTTTTTACTATTGGGCATGTGCACTCACTGGAAAGACAGAGAGGGACAGAGAGACAGAAAGTCAGAATCACCCCAGGGGAATGGCCATGCCGCAATCTCTTCTCTATTCTCTAGGGATCTTGAACATGCATACACACACACACCTGGCAAGAGTTTAGGCCGCCAGGTCTGGGACTTGAACTGTGGTTAACTACGTGGGAGTCCAACAACATAACTATTACGCCATCTGCTGGCCCCTATATTTTAATTATTTACAATTGAGTCGGAGGACAGAATTGTGAACCCTTTGATGAAACTATTAAAGAGAGATAATATTTAAATTTTGAAGGAGTTTCAACCGGGCTAATGACGAACATTGCACATGGTGTCTTATTAACAAATAAATTGAGAAATGGATTCTCTAGTCTACTCTAGGCTAATATCTCAGGATGATACGGAAAACTACAGGGTGGATGAGTAAAACAGGAATGTTTGCTTGAAATTCAAGGCCAGAGAGTTGATGGAATGAGGGGTAGAAAGCATCACTAGGGAGTTGGTGCCATGGGCCAAAAAAGGACCATGTTCATAGAAGTGAGCTTTTTGGTCATCTGCTGATGTGGTGACGGTTGTGGCTGCACAGATGATGTGGTTTTAAACAAAAGCCCTCAGGGTTGAGGTAGAAAAGAACCTGACAGTTTCAAAGGTGCAGAGAGAAAAGCTAAAATCTACACAGAAAGAAGGGTTAAAGGGTCGATTTATTTAAAGCAGCCACAGTAACTAATCAGTAACAGTTGATGACCATTTATTAAGCACTTTTGGGCCAAGCTCTGTGCTGAGTAAGTTATGCATTATATTCTATTTTATCCTCCCAACAGATGTTAGGAAGTTAGTTTCACCATTTCTATCTTGCAGAAATGGAAACTGAAGTTCAAAGAGCTCAACTAAGCACTGGTAATAAATGAGAAAGCTACAATTCTGGCCCAGGTCTGTCTAATTTTAAAGTTCTCCTCTTAAACATTAAGCTGTAGTCAGAGATAGAGTAAGAAAGTTAAGAACCACCTAAAAGGGGTTTTACATCCTGAGGAAATGCAGCAAAGTGACATGGACCTTATGAGGCACATATATCACTAAACAAAAGTGTATAAACAATTGCATGTACTTTTTTTTTACCTAGACAACCAGAAATCTATATAGACCTGAGAGTCTTATACACTTACATAGGCCTTTATAGTCTTACAAATAACACAGAAAAATTCTTCTCCATTACTTTATGTGAACAATATAAACTGAAGATGAAATTACTTTCTTTAAATGTATCTACTTTATTTCCTAATATTTTACTGTAGGGTAGTAGAGTCTGAAGCCAACAGCATGTACCACACTGCTAGTCTTACATCAACTCAGTGAGCTTTATCCAACACATTTACTATGTACAGGATGCTCACTCATTAAAAGGGTATATGTGCCAAACTGAAGCAGGTCATTCAGTGAAAAGGAGGTTAGTAGAAAAGTCAGAGTGTGTAAAAAACTCAAGGAGTCTGAGCTTTGCCTGTACATGTATGTGCATGTGTGTGTATATAGTGAATGAATTGTTAATCCATAAACCTATTGGAAGGAGAGATGTATTCTGAATACTTTCAACCTTGGTGTGGACCTTGTTAAAGTTTTTCCCTTATTGTAAAGAAAAAAAATTTTCAAACAGTTTAGATATCACAATATTTCCTGTACTAACTCAGTAGATACCTCACCCTCCCCTAAATTCTTATTTCACTAGCTTTGAACCAGAAAAGTTCTTCTTTTGGGTCAAAAAACATTGAATTTTCCAGAGTTTGTAAGGAAATAAATATCCTTCAAAATAGTAGATCAAGAAATTCATGTCGATCCATCAATTTCTTCATCCATCCAAAAGGTAATTTTTGCCTTGTGACATATATACTCTTCAACTTCATCTTCTATATTATTTTTGGTTTACATGCCAGGTATTGCTTCCAGAAAACAAAACAAAACAAAAAAAAAAAAAAAAAAAAAACTTCTTTCTTCATTCCAATACTTGATTTCTTGCACTACAATTTCAAGGGTATTTTCAGTCGCCTATGGAATCTGCTCCTAGTACAGACATGGATTTCAAGTTGGCTTAACTCTCTCCCTATCCCAGGCTCCTGTTTGCATTATTATTTGGCAGCAACCTTTTACAAGAGATACCCTGTGTCTTAGACATGGTAGAGACAACTCAAAGGAAAGTCAGAATCAGTAACAGCTTTGTAGTGCATGTGTACTTTCAGGAACGAGACAAAATCGTTTGCCTCTTTTATCTGGTTATATTTTATAGGAGCCGAACAAAAACTAGATTAAGATAAAGGTTAGCCATACCATGATTTATTATAGCCTATGCCAGAGGAGTCCATATACCACTTTTCCAAAAATTACTCTCTGGTCTTCTCTCTATGTTGTCTCCTGACAAGAACAACCTTGGGGTTGGAGGGGTGGGGAGAGAAAGAGAGGGAGAAGGAGCCTGAAAGCAAGAGAACAAAAATGTAATTGCCTGCCTATCAGCTCCACTATCATAATTACTTTCAAACTCTGACACGGGTTGAATCAGATGAACAACTAAATCAATTTTTGCAGTTGGCGATCAGTGCATTCTTAGCCTTTAAATTAAAATGTCACTACTGGAGCACAAAGTGATGCCACTTCTGGGCTCCCCAGAACGCTGGAAAGAAAAGCAACTTCCCTCCATTATGTCCTTCATGCTTTTCTTGCTTTGTGCTTTTTAGTCTCCAACCACAATCTCTATTTTCTCAGTTGCCAAATGGTTTGATCCTAATATGCATGCTCATAGAGAGGATTCTTTTTTTTTCTTTTTTCTTTTAGAGAGAGAGATTTTTTTGCTATTGGACATTGCCAGAAATATAGAGAAAGACAGAGAGACAGAAAGAGAGAGAGATATCCCCACTCAGGGGGATAACCATGCAGCAATCCCTTCTCCTCCATTCTTCTCTCAGGATTTTGGGCACCTATGCACACACTCTCAGCATGAGTTTTAAGCCACTGGGTCCAGGACTCAAACTGTGGTCAACTATGTGGGAGTCCAGCAATCTAACCATTATGCCATCTGTTGGTCCCAATAGAGAGTATTCTGAACAGTGCAAGATTCCCTATGTAGAGCTCATTCTTGTACATTGGAGATATGCATTGACTATGGACAGGATAAAGCAGCACACATTGAAAACCTCTGATATATGTCTTCCAGGAGCTGAGGGGTGAACCACAGCCAGGAGACGGGAACCTGAAGAAATGAAAGAAGAAATCCTGCTCTTGGAGAGGTTACTGATCTGATTTTCAGTATGACTGCATATTATAAAAGCCTTGTAGTTTATTTAAATGAATGAAGCATGGTTCACAAACCATACTGGTACAATGAAAATGTTACAGACTGTTTGGTAAATTTTATTGGGAGCCTAGTCCTTGCCAGATACCATGTGCACAATTCAGGTACAAACAATCCCTACAATCAAGGATTTCATAGTCTAGGATGGAGAGAGATTCATGGAATGTATGTACTAAAGGAGTGATAAATGTTATTGAAGCAGAATAAACAAATCACCATAGGAGAGATAATTAACTTGTAAAAGTTGTAGAGGAAATGTGGCATTTTTTTGCTGGTTCTTGAAGGATAATGTCAGTCCTTTGTCGGCCATAATCTCACACCACCTGCTCAAACATTTTGCTCATTTATCCCACTCACATTTTTCTATCACTCAGTTTTCATTATTCTTTAGTCATTGTGTAGCACCTACATTGCTCCAGGCACTGTACTAAGACCTAGGGCTTCAATGATGCCACAGCATAGCCAATTCTAAAGTAGGAGATGTGAGGGTATTGTTTGCTCTCTACAAACCAGCAAGTAGAATCTAGAGAAAATGCAATCTATGATTACTGTAATATACAATTAAGGTGCCCAGAAGCAAATAGTACATCCAACTTTAACCTTCTTACAGAGGCACTTAACATGAGAGTCCTCTATAGAGCTAGCCAGAATGCCTGGTTGGTCTGTCAGTTCCCATCTGTCCCTTTGTTTACATCTTTCCATACTCCCCATCCACCTGTTTCCCCATTCCAACCTAGTGAGCATCTGGAGCTCTAGCTCTGAAGCTCAACTGCAATGTGAACTTACTCAGTTCCCACTGGATTCTGCTTGTGGTTTATTTTATTAAGAGTCCAGCCCTCCAGTTCAGGCACTTGATTATAGTCTTACCCATCTTATATTGAATATATTTCTTTAGGAAATAATTCAATCTTTACCTGGCATTAAGAATAGCCCTCAAATTTAAATCCTCTACCATAATTTGAAATTAGATGGGACCAGCAGTTAGTGTAATGGCTATGTCGCTGGACTCCCTTGTTAGTCGACCGTGGTTCGAGTCCCGGACCCGGTAGCTTAAACTCACACTGGGCGCATGAGCGTGCATGCCCAAGATCCTGAGAGGAGAATGGAGGAGAAGGGATTGCAGCATGGCCATTCCCCCGGGGGGTGATTTCTCGCTTTCTATCTCTCTGTCTCTTTCTCTCTTTCTGGCGAGTGCACGTGCCCTATAGTGAAAAACCTCTCTCAAAAAAAAAAAAAATTAGATGATTACTGATGATGCCCATCTGAATGGATCCTGGACTTGGTGTGATTGTTGAGTTTGTTCAGAACATCAATACTGGTCACTATAGTCAGAATCTCCCTTATTCTGCCAGTTAGAATTTTAGTATGAGTACCAAAATCCATAAGCTAAACATAAATCTGCTTTGGTTATGCCACAAATAGAACACAGAACCACATGCCATATTTCGCCCCCTAGAGCAACTGTATCTTGCTCTTTATACTATATTCCTTATTTACTATAAACTCAGGGGTAGAGAAATCAAGCATCTAAGTCAGCACTTGGCTCAACAGTGTCAATGGTGGGAAAAGCAAACATATTTACATACTTCCTACCTCTCTTCCCTGAATATTATGAGACACAATCTACCCTTCTCAAACATTACCAAATGTTCTTCTCATATATTTGCCTTCACTCTTCCTATCAAACCCAGCAAAGAATAGAGAGTATCTAGTAAAACGGAAGCATGTGTCATCTAGCTAACATGGCTTGAGTACAATTGATAATGACATAGCATGTATAGAAGTTACATATAAACTATTAACTATATAAAAATAATAGCCTTATGGGCAGACTTTTCTATCAGATATTTTAGCAAAGAGGATATGAAAGAAAGTCTGGAGAAAATGAACATTATCAGAGTCTAGTAATGTAAAAAAGAGTTCAATGTTATGACTTAGCCTCTGATAGGATCTACAGTCCTATAACTAGTTTCAGTAATTACTGTTCTTTCTATTTCTAGAGGTCTCTTCAGACTTATGGGAAAATCTCATCACATGAAAACACAAAGCTGCAAAGTACTTACTATATGGACATGAGTAATAGCAAAGTAGTTTGCTTTAGGGTAAACAAGGTAGCCATAAGACTGTCAGCAGGATCACACTATCATTGACCTGCTTGTCCTATTTCAAAGTTTTCAAGGGATGTTTCATGTACAGGAAATTCTTAGAAAATACTGCATTATTACTCAAGATTACAAATAAAAGTCTATGGAATTACAGACATTGAATAAACTCTATATCAATATGGGGAAACGTCACAGTGATGGACACATAAACGAAAGAACTAATCTTTTTGGTTAACATTTTGTAATTTTCCCCTTCTTAAAAGATTTTTATCATAAATCACATAAAGCATTCTAGAGTTTCTCTTTTTCCATTTTTTTTTCTAGGATATACACCTACCAGTGAAGAGTCTACCATGGTTCTGTATCTACAGCTCCACTTGTTCTCCATGAGGAGTTGTGCATATATAAAGTTTTCATTCATTTATTTAGTTATCTATTAATACTTTCCAAAATATTTATTGAGCAACTACTAGGTGTTAGGTCTGTACTTCACAAATCAGTAGAAAGACAGTAGTTAAGATAATGAGTTCCAGATCCAGTCTACTTGGTTTCAAATTCCATCTTCATCATCTACCAGCTGTGTACCTTAGGACTTACTTAATTTTAAATTCTTTAACTTTATCATCTGTATAATGGGAATTTCTATAGTTTGAATATGTCTACCCAAAATTAATGTGATGATCTATTGTCCTAGGTTTGAGAGAGAAGACTTGATAAAATTATGGTGCTTTTGGGAAAAGATCAGTGATTAGATGGTTGTGAGGGCATCATGATTGAGCACTGGTAGATTTATAAGGACAGAAAATGAAGCAGGCAGAGACCCACATGGAACACAGACCTTGCTGTCTCTGCACACATTCCCATCATCTCTGCTTCTATTGGCCATACTGTGATGTAGCTGGTCTGATGCCAGCCTTATGCCTTTGGGCTTTCCAGTCACAAGAATCATGAGTCAAATAAACCACTATTCCTTATAAACCATCAGATCAGGTATTTCTTTAAGCAACACAAACACAGGCTAAAATATAAATGATGATGGTGTTGATAATGCTACTTATTAGGAGCAGAGAAGCATTTATCAAATAATTGCACCAATGAGTCACTGATAATTATTCCTCCTATAGTACTGTAAAAGAGAAGTGCATGGTTTTATAAGAGCATGTAAGTGGGAAATTAGATCTAGTCAAGGAATTCAGAGAAGCTTTCCTTAAGTAAAAGACAATTGAGCTGAGACCTGAGAAATAAGATGAATAGTCAAGAGTGGCGAGAAGGAAAGAAGATTCCATGTAAATAGCATGTATAAAGGCCCTTCACTGGGAGGCAGTAACTCGCCCAATTAGAGAAACTAAAGGAAGGTCCAGGTGACTGGATCCTACTGACTGGAGCCGGTTGAGTTTAGAAGGAAGAAGGCAGACCTGGGGAGGACTGGGACCAAAGAGGCAGGAGACAAACTGTACTAGATCTTTATGCTCTATTGCAGATTTAATCTTCCCTAAGAGCAATGGAAAGCATTGAAGTGATTGTGACAGACAAGAACAAGAATTCATGCTGAAGTTCTGGCTCAGTGCTCATCAAAAAACCAGGTGAGTAAGTAGCGTGATAAGTGCCAAAGAGATGCAGGAAGTTTTTCCTGATATGATGTCCAGCCTCATTCCCCATTACTCCTCACCTTGCAAATCCACCTCAGCAAAAAAACATCAAGTGTGATTCTAAATGTACCATGTGGGTTAACCAATATATTCTGTGTATGTGACAACTACTTCTAGCAATGCCCTTCTTCCTCTTGCCTGCCTGGTAAGTCCTAGTTGACCTTTGTGACACTACTTTGGTATCAGCTAATAACGTGGTCCTGGGTATAGGAAGTACTCAGGAAATGTTTACTGTCAGCATAAATGTATCAGTTCTCACCCTCTCATGAGGGCCCTTGATTGGATCAGCTTGGCCAGGGACTAAGATGATCACACATTTGATATGACCAGTAAGAACGTCAGCAAGCAGCTTTTATTTTAAGTGGATCCAAGTCCACGGAACTCAGTGTTGACAAGGTCCCCGCCAAGTGGTCATGTGTATCAGATTAAATGTGATTACTCTCTATGTGAGAAGATGTGGCCTTTGCTGCCACTTGATCACAGAAACTCAGCTCAGAAACAGACTTTTTGGAAAAAAAAAAGTGCCTCTCATGGGTGTTAGATAATTCACTGATACATAAGATGCAGACAACCTATGGCATGCTTCGTTAGTTACATCATATAAAGTCATATTACTCTAGTCACTAGTCAGAGCAGCAGCTACTACCCTCAGAGGAAGAACCCACTCCTAGACACAGAGAGGAAAATCATACCAAATAATTAAATCAAAATGGACACCATATGAATCCTTTTGTCCAAACAAAATAATTAGACCAGCACATGGAGAGGCTGTACTAGGACATTTGGTGCAGGTGTTTATTTATTCAAAAACAATAATAAAAATTAAAAACAAGCCAAGTATCTAACAAAAGGAGATTGATGAAATGAGAAATAATGAAGAATAAAAATGTGCCTATATATAGATATACAAATATGTATATATATGTTCAAAAATTGACTGGTTCTGTACATACTATTTGAAACCCTTTTTTTTTACCCCCCACTTAACATTGTATTAGGAAAATTTTACATAGAAAGGCATGTGTGTGCAGTTACTATGGAAATCCAACTATAAGACCAGCTAAAGATTGATTTTTTTTTAATATCTGAACTTTACAAAACGTTTTGGAAATAAAAGTGGGAATGTAAAAAGTCATATACATTCTCTTCTGACTTCCTTACTGGTTGTATTGGGTATATGATCACACGTCATTAGAGAGGGTGAGTCTCTGGCCGTGTCTAAGGCTGTCATGTTTGGTCAGTAGGGCTTCCTGCATATAACCAATATAGAATGAAAACTTGCCATTTACATGGAACCAACGTATTTGTTAAAGATGTCATTGAGAATTGTAGTCTGGAGGAAGTAGCAAATAAATGAATGAGCAATCTATTATAATCAAGCATGATGAAGACATTACTAGACACACATCATTCTATCTCACCCTTTATAGTATTACCGAGGCTCCCATTAAGGGGATACTATCATATCACAAAAAGTTATTGCAAGAGCAAATGAGCCATATGAAAGCACAGTGGGCACCATAGCACATGGGAGATAGTAAATGTTAATAAAGAATAGAAAAAGAACAAAATACTGTACTGTTGAAAGAGAACAGGGGGTGAGAGGACTGTAGTGCAATGGTTCAGTGCTGTGCATAGAAAGTTAAATCCTGCATGACCAATCATGGTTCAAATCTACTTGGCAACTTGAAAAACACGCCAGACAAGTGTATGTGAATGTCCCAAATCCTGACAGGTTAAAGAAATAGGGGGAAAAAAAAAAAAAAAGGAATTGTGACATAACTATGCCTTATTGGGGGCTGCTTCTTTTCTCTCTTTTTGGAGACTCTCTGTGCCCTCTGGCAATTGATTATTATATTAAAAAGTCTGAAGGCATTGCAAACCTAATTTTGGTATAAAGGCAGAGTTTGCAAGGTTTAGAAAAGCTGTAAGTAAAATGCTTTGGAACACTTTCCTATGCATTATCCTCACCTACAGATTTTTTCTTCTATTTCCTACTAATTTAGCAACACTATCTTTTTTTTCTCTTTTTACTTTGTATTTTATGATTTCTTATTCACATTTAATCATTGTACATCTCTATAGCACACGATATGGTTTTTTGATGTATGCGTGTAGTACACGGCAATTGAATAAAAGATTTCCCCATATGTATCATTTCCAACTGAAAACACTGCATTCCTGTACTAAGTATTTCTTCTCTGAGCCCCCCATCCCCACCCCCCCATTATCTGTTCTCCTCCCATGCACTCTCTGGCAACTGCATTGCTAATTCTCTATTTAAATTATTTTCTGGCTACTTTTAAAATTAGTGTCTTTGATGTCCTTGAATATCACTACATGTACCTAGCTATACATTTGATTAATTTATACTAACTGAGTGTTGCTAGTCATACTGAATTGAGGTACTCATTTCTCTACTGGTTCTAGAGGGCTTTTTCTTCTACCCACTTATATTATCTCTTTCTAGACCTTGGGCAACACTATCTTATACATTGAAGTTGAGCTTTCTTACCCAGCTAAAACTAGTATTCAATTTTATGCACATTCGCCTAAATGTCAGCAGGTTAAAGATGGAAGTGCCATTCAATTTGGCAAATAACAAAATGAAAACAAGAAGAAATTGATAAGATCATGGGTCTAAAGTGACTTGTAACTGAATGGTGCGTGTGTGTGTGTGTGTGTGTGTGAATATCAGAAGATGTAGAAGGGGAGACAGTAAGACAAATTTACAATATATTTTATAAAAGAAAATCATAGTATTAGTGCCTCCATAAAAATAAAATAGAATTAGGGTTCAGATCATAGTATGTTTAAAAATGTCGAAGGAAAGTTTTCCAGACTTGAAAGGAAGTAATAAATAAACTAAAATCAATACTGCCCTGGGAAGTGGTCTATCTATATAGATAAATGGTCTTACATGTTTTTAAGTCATATTCTGCTTTAATTTTTGTTTTGTTTTGTTTTGCCTATATAAAGTCACAGAGCTCATTTTTCTTCTCCACTTCTCCACAGTAGACTGGTCATCAACATGATGCTCAGAGTTTTCTGCATAATGGTAACACAAGTGTATAAGGAAATGCTCTGGGGCTAGCAGGTGGTGGTAAAGATGCTGGGCTCCCAAATGGCCAACTATGGTTTCAGTTCCAGACCTGGCAGCTTACTTTCTCACTTTCCCTCTTTCTCTCTCTGGTGACATCTGGTGATGTGCCCTATAGCAAATTTATATATATGTATATATAAATTTTTTTATAAAAGAAACGCTCTATGACCAGCAGTTTTTTTTCTTTGCTTAAAGCTCAGAAGGAGGTGAATAGAGTCTAGGAGAAGAAAATAAAGAAAGCAGCATCATTTATTAGGTGATCCTAAATATAACTGCAGTGGATTTCCTTTCCAGACAAAGTCCTCCTGGTGCAGAAGTACAGAATAAAGGCATAGAGCAAAATGAAACAATGAATCAGCTCCTTCCTTTTCTTGTTTTCTCTATTCCTTATCAACTGAGTTAATATTTAGAATATAATTATTGCTCTTGATAATTAAACATTTCCCCCCTTTCATACAGCTGCTTTTCTTTTTGAAGGCTGAGTCATCCTCCAAGAAAAATCCTTTTTTCATTGGATTTCACTTTCCTTTTGCACTTTACTTGGAAGAAAACAAAGACTCTAAACATGGTTGTGGTTGGTACTGAAGAAATAAGATTGAAAATGAGGACGTATGTTGCATGTTTAACAGTATGTTGAAGATTAAAGATGAAACTATAGTAATCTTCATCCCACTCCCTGAAAAAAAAAAGAGTAATCTAATAACTTCTTGATTTTTCAAAGTTTTTCCCAGAAGCACAAAAGCTAAGTATCACAGAACAAGGCAAACTATATTTAACATTTGATATGTACAAAAGTTAATTTTTTTCCTTTAGAAATAGTTTCTACCACTTGTACATGTAACTAAATATTATTTCCTCACTTTCAGAATTGATAAAGCAGATTAAAAATTAAATATGCTTTTTAGGCAAGTGAAACATTTATCTAGAAATATGAATTCAAATTCACTTCTTCCTGATTACCATTGCTATGGTCTGAATGCATTATCCCCTTGACCTACTACTAAGTGTATGCATTGAAACCTAACTACCAGTGCAATGGCATTAGGAGGTAGGGTTTGGGAGGTAATTAGGTCATGAAGGTAGAACCCTCAAAAACAGGATTAGTGTCTTTATAAAAGAAGCCCCAGACAGACCCCTTGTCCCTTCCCCCATGTGAAGAAGACACAGCTAGAGGGCACCATCTCTGAACTAGGAAACAGGCTTATCCAGATTCCCAATCTGCTGATGGCTTGATCTCAGGCTTCTCAGCTCCAGAACAGTGAGATATACATTTCTATTCCTTACAAGCTAATCACTTTATAGCAGCTAATCACTTTGTTATAGCAGCTCAAAAATAGCCACTTTTCCTTGAAACTCTGTTATTATTATGTATGGCATTAGTCAATTTTATGTGACCTGTGGTTTAACCCTACTGACATTAAAAACAATTAAGAAAAATCATGTGCTAACAACTTTCCCATAAAAATGCTTGAGTGATACATCATTTTGCATCTCTCTTAAGTAATGGTGATGATGCGAAGTTGAAGAATGGTCCCCTACAACTGGGTGTTTCAGGCATTGAGCTAAACGAATAACACAGAATGCCATATTTAATCCTCACCAACAACTCTACGAAGCCACTTCTATTATCAGATGCTCCATTTACAACTGAGAAAATGGAAACTTAGAAAAGCTAAATAGATTGATTAAGATAGCAGATGCAATAAATGATTCATGTACAAGTATCAACACTGACTACGCTGACTTGAAAGTTTGCTTTTACTTTCAGGAAAAAAGAAATCATTACATAGAGAATAAGGTCAGACCAGAAAATTCCTGAAACCTCTGGATCATACCCATGGAAAAGCCATTTAATAATACCATTACGTTTCAAGCAATCTCCTCTCCTCAGGACAACATCTGCTTCAACACACTTTCTTCTTTCTAACTACGCTAATATGCAAGTGCAGCATTTCACAAATCAGATTATGTGAAACTCTAATTTAATCAGTGATTGGAAAGAGTTAAGACACTAATTTTCTCCCAAAGAGTAAACTGTCAGAACCCAATAGATTTAGTAGTGCTAGCAATTTTTCCAATATTGAGTCTTATGAAGTCATCCAGGCTGATTCCTCTAGAGTATGGTAGAAGTCAGAATTATAATGCGCTGAATTACAGAACTCCATAAAGGTAGTTCTGTGGCTTCTACCAAACCTCGTTTCCAATATGAAATCAGCATTTCCCCAGACACCTTACACAAATTAACTTAGGATGCAAACTATTGACATGGTGAATTTATATAATCACATAAGAATGACTACTACAAACTTATGTCAAATGCAGGACCAGGGTGAGAAATAAACTAAAGTTTTTCCTCAAATTTATAAATTTAAACTGCACCTTAAGGTATAAGAAATGCTTTTTATAGGCAGTCTTTTTCCTTTTAAGCTCTGACCTTTTTTTTTTTTACATTTTTTAATACATTCGATCACATTATTTAGCTTACAAGGTGATCATTTCAATATGAGAACATTTCTCCCCAGTCCAGTTCATCAAAATATAACAATACTACCTCCCTGCTAATCCACATAAAGAGTTAAAAATTTTCTTTTTGTGTTTCAGTTGATTTAGCCACTTAAATAGTACAATAATCAAAATATAAAGTAAGTGATTGATGATTGGATATTATTGCTCAATTGGAAAGAGTTCTACAGTGATGCATTTCTATGGAAGGTCACATTTAAATGAAATCACCCATTGCTCAAACTTCCATGGTCTAATGAGAAAGGTATTTGGAGTAGAACAGACATTTGGAGGACAATAGAATTATCTACTAAGCACTTGGTATCACATCTGAGAGAAGAACATTCTCATACCCAGCAATAACTGTTTTGAACTGAGTGTTTAAATTCACTGAGTCTTCCTTAGTTAGAAACTGCAATATGGGGGTCAGCGGGTGGCAAGGTGGTTAAGACACTGGACACTCCCACATGGCTGACCATAGTTCAAGTCTTGGACCTGTTGGCTTGCTTTCTCACTTTGCCTCTGTCCCTCTGTGTCTCTCTCTGGTCAAATTGAAATGAATGAATAAATAAAATTAAAATAAGTAAATATTAAAAAAAAAAAGAAATTGCAATGTGGAAAGTTAGTGAAGGAAAAGCCATTGGATAGCCAAAGTTTCCTATTTAGTTACCAGTGAATCCTAAGCTGGGGTCAACAACAACAAAAGACAAATATCAAATACATAAAAATATATAATGGGGGGGTCTTCAAAAAGTTCATAGAAAGCATGAATATATGAATTATAAATAGAAACTATGCGTGAATTTCAAAAAAATCTTTGCACCAACATAAACTTGTACTTTAATTCCATTTCTGCATAAACTTTTTTTTTCTTTTTTTTGGAGAGGTTTTTTGCTATAGGGCGAATGTGCTCGCCAGAAAGACAGAGAGACAGAAAGCGAGAAATCACTCCCCAGGGAGGATGGCCACACTGCAATCCCTTCTCCACCATTCTCCTCTTGGGATCTTGGGCAGGCATGCACACGCACCCAGCTTAAGTTTAAGCCACCGGGTTCAGGACTCGAACCACAGTCAGCTACAAGGGAATCCAGTGACATAGCCATTATGCTAACTGGTAGTCCCTGCATAAACTTTTTGAAGTCCCCTCATATTAAAAACATTTCTCTCTTTTTTGCATTATTTCTCACTATTCTATTACATCACCAGAGGGCAATCTCTTCCCACCCTTTCTACCTCCCTTCCTCTTTCCCTCTCATCTCTCTCAGTCCATCTCAACTCTGGAACCCCCTGCCTCATTTATCACTTGACAAAGCATTACAACATCTTTTACTTTTCCTATTAGATACAAACCAATTGTTATTCACATAGTTACAGAGAAGAGTTACTAAGTGAGTGGGTCCTGGGGCCATTCAGGCATCATGGTTGGCATGTGTAAACCAGAGGCTGATGAGGTAGAGGTGAATCCGGAAATCAGTCAGGGTTGTGCCAGCATGTTCACCTACAACTGTAATTTGTGGTTGATGCCCTTCATCAGGATGAGAAAAGACCCTGTGTTAACAGCCTCTTTGAAGCACCTTGGCTTGGTAGCACTTACTGAAGTCAACAGTAGGAGGAAGCAAACTCAGTTACCCAAACCTGTTTTGTGAGTTCTCCCTTGCTCTTGGTGAAATATTTATTTAGTCATAGCCTCTACTTGAATATTCTTTCTCTCTTTCTTTCTTTCTTTCTTTCTTTCTTTCTTTCTTTCTTTCTTTCTTTCTTTCTTTTTTGGTGTGACTTCTTTCCTTTCTTCCAAAGAGAATACCTCAGGCCAAAGGCTGTGACACTTTTCAGAGAGATTTGAAATGAAACAGAAGGTTAAGTTATCCAGGCTTTTGTTCTATGGCTTGGAATTGGTAATAATTTTTAAATCTCTGAAATATAACTGACATTTGGATTAGGAGACACGGAGTCCTCCTTTTGGTCAATTAATAGCCTCATTTCTAGAGATGGTCTTCAGACTCTCAGAAAAACTACTACTTAGTCTTCGCCAATCTTAACTTCTTTCTTCAGAGAAGTGTCGTGCCTATGGGCCCAAAGCTAAGTATAATCCCACTTGACTTTTGCTTCATTAATAACTATCTTTTTTATCCTGGACAAGTCTATTTCAAGTACTGATGTGTGTGTGTGTGTGTGAAAGAGAGAGAGAGAGAGAGAGAGAGAGAGAGAGAGAGCAGTATGTAGAAGATGGTTTACCAAAAAACCAGCTGTAAGAATCAGCTCACTTCAGTGCTAATACACTTCTTAGTCATGTAAAACATAGGATTCATTTCCTCAAATCCAGAGGTCAAAAATATTGTGTCATCAGAAAAATCATGATGTATTTTTCTGTTTTCCTATGCAAAAATGTATCACAATCATGTCTTCTACATGATCCTTCCAAATGTCATACAAATATATTTTGGTCTGATTTCTCATTGCCAAATAAATATCATAATTTTTTTCTTCTCCTGTGAAATAAATCTTTCATTTGTGCTTATTTCTAATCAAGATATTCTAATTCATCCTGAAACTAATACTTATTATTTAAGTGATAACTCTTTTAAGGTTATTCATTTATTTCTTCTTAGGAAAAGAGCAAGAGAGAGAAAGAGAAAGAAAAGGGGTGGAGGCACCCCTAAGAAGCTCTTCATGCTATGATCAAACCCAGCTCCAGGCAGTTCCAGATCTTGGCATGTGTGTGTACATCTGGTGGCACATGAAGAGCTCAAAGTGTGAACCTGGAAACAACATCAGACAGCATTGTGTTGCTACTACGCCACCAGTTGGTCCCACGTGATAACATATTATCAAGCTTGGGCTACAACTTTATTTCAGGAATATCAAATTGTTACTTTGAATTTGATAGTCTAAATTATTCATCAAATTAAATACTTTCCTAGAAATATGACTTTACAACTCCTCTTTGAATGTCACATAATAAAGAAAGCATGTCATCAGAATGGATATATGACTTCTAGAAGGAATTTGCTTTCCTTGATAAGGCTGAAAGATAGCTTCTTTTAATTGCTCTGCATAAGAGACTTCACAGAAATTTATGAAGGATGTTTTTCTATTGATTCTTAATACCTCTAGGACCAATGATTTATAAAAACAGAGTTTATGCTTTCAGTTTTGTTTTTGTTTTTTTTTGGTTGCAGAAATAACAGAAATAATTCCATCAATATGTAAAGGCAGGGTCTAGGAAAGTATGCAACATCAATAATAAAGAAATGTTATTTGGCTGCGCCTGGGTATTAGCATTGGTCTTCCTTAAGCCTCAACCATTTATTGAGTAAGAAGTGTGTTTATTATCCAGTTTTATGGGAAGTTATGATTTAAATGAGTACTCTCAAGAAAAAACTAAACTACTAGATGACTATGTCAAACTTCAATGTATTAATTTTTATTACTGTTTTTGAAACATTTTCACCTACTTTGTCAGTCCCTCTTCATCGAGGATTTTTGAAATACTGAAAATGCCTAGTAGAATAAGAGAATATTAAGGGAAAGAAGATTCAAGGATAATTGGATCTAATTTCTCTCTACCATAGATAGAGAGATGAGAAAGCTGAGTCTCTAGGAGTTTAAATGACTTTTCTGGGCAACTATGTCTTGGAAAACCTATAATAGAAAGTCAACTCTTGATAGGGCTAGCAGGTGGCGTAGCAGCTGGAGTCGCTGGGCTCCCAAATGGCCAACTCTGGTTTGAGTCCCGGACCTGGAAGCTTACTTTCTCACTTTCTCTCTCTTTCATTCTCTGTCCCTCTCTGGTCAAATTAAAATTAATTAATTAAGTTAAATAAAATAACTCTTTAAAAAAAAAGAAAGTCAACTCTTAGGACGTGCAATGTATTTCAAATGATGCTTTTGCAGTTGAAGTAAAGTTTATCCCAACACTGAATGTATATAGTAGGTTCACTTTCTACTTGGTCACACTATCTCTGGTTCTCTCTAGATTTCTTACAAGTGTGGAACTTTTCCTGATCCCCTTTGGGTTTTGGGTTTTTGTTTCGAGATATGACACCAAAACAGTTCATACTTTTCTGTCCTCAGGAAGCCAAGGAGAAAAATAGAGAACAAGAGTGAGTTGGAAATTAACCTAATAGCCTACAATTAAGGGAAATTGCTGCTTGTTTCATGAAGGTAATCCTATCTTGCCACACCATAAGGATTACGTTCCTGAAAAGCTTATAATATTTAGCAAATTGTCATAATACCAGTTCATACACACTCTGCTTTAATGGAGAATGTATTGATATAGTTAATGAAGAGAAAAAGCATATTTGTTATTGCCCAAAGATGAAAGTAGCTTTGTAAGCTGGCAATAAGAAAAGGTAATGCAGTTGCTTTCGATTTTCACCTGATACTCATCTTCTCATGATAGGATGGTCTGTCTCATATTAGTCCCTGTCCATAGTACCCTAAACATCCATGCTCTAAAAAAGTTGAGAGTTGCTTAAGAAAGTATTGAAGTCTAGTCTTTTATTGCATAGAAGAAGATATCTAGGTCTGGAAAGGTTGTGTGCAAGGGTCATATTGTAGGGGTCACGGAGTCTTGGCTTCTAGTCCCGCATTCTTCCTAAAACACCATGCTGTACCTATTTTGAATCTAGATAAATATCAAATTCTTTAGAGTATTTTAAATGATTAAACATATACAGATGCTGAGACTAAAACGGGAGGAGAAAAAGAGTAGAGCTAATTAAAACTTCAGGGAAAATTTATGATAATTCAGCTACACAATATCATCATTAATTTGGCCTGTCATTTTCAATAATGGCTGGAAGCCCATCAATGATTAGGCAGGGCCCCTACGTGTCTGGGCTTTTCTGCAACTTGGGGCCACCAGAAGGCTGGTGATAAGAGTACTAAGGTGGTTTTATTTCACTTGTTCAAAAATGCACAAATCAATGCTCAAAACAAGAGCAGATATGTTGTATCTCTTTTAGGTCCTTGTTTTATAACTGCTTTTATTTGCCTTGTATCAGAATATGCTGCTAATTTGAGAGCAATAAATAGCTCTTGAAGAAAACTAATTTGCACACAGCTGCAGTTAATCAGCCTGCTGGAAGAGGAGTACCCAACTCCAATGCCCTCCTGAACTGGAAGGTTTGAGCACCAGTTTGACTTAGCAAGCACTAAGCTTGCCTGGTTCTAAACATGAAGCTAGACCTCAGAGCACTGGGAACCGTAGCTGATAGAGCATTCCAATGAGGCGGCCACAGTGTCAGAGGATGCATTTCATGTAAACCTTGAATCAGGGCATATAGCAGAGGCATTTGCTGACCACTCACAGAAGCAGGATCCTTGGAAAACAGCCTGTTTTTTTCTCTTTCTTCTCTCACTAGCTGAACTTTCAGGTTCTCAGTAGTAAAGCCAGTTTCTACATCTGGTTTCATTTTTGGATCCCCTGGGTGAGCAGGCTTAGAGACTGTGCCAGAGGGATGAATGACTCAAACTCAGATTCATCAGGCAAAATATTCAATTACTGGGAGCACTTTGAGAATGCTTTTTGAAATGGATAAGTCCATTAGGTATAACATTGGCCTGGACAGTCCCAGTTTTCATTGGCATTTCCTGCTTTGGCACAGCCCAGAAAAGAACAAATCATCTTGGAAGAATAGTAAGATGTAGTTCTCTGGTCAAATAGGTATGTGATGTTATGACAAAGAAGGAAGGAAATCTAGAAAAAAAAAAGTATTGTTTTTCAAATATGTATTTAATGGTAAAAAGTAACTATTAATAGTTTCACCTTCACATTCAATTCTGATTGATATTTATTTCATTCGGATGTTTCATCTGGCCCCAGAAGGAGAGAATCCTCTCTAAAAGCAAAGTAATTACTCTTTTCAGAACTAGGGAAAGAAAACTTGTTTCATGAATGACTCAAAGGCAAGATGACCCATTTCTCATTTATATGATGACATAATCCCAGAGTGGGAGAGGGAGAAGAGAAACATACCTGAGTATGTTTAAAAATTAAATGACAAATCAGACACTTCTCTATTGCATAAGGAAATCATGATTTACCATGATTTTTAGAAACGTCATCAACAGTTTATTTAACGTGGCTCTGGGTACTTCATTACCTGGTATAATGCTCTGGACCCTGATGCCTGTAAGTTTTGTTTTCAGACTGTTATGAAGATAGAATGATTTTGCAGGGACTATGATAGTTCCTACAAGAGAATTACCAACATAAAGATAGTGATAAGAGATTTTCAGGAGGTAGAAGCCAGAATGTAATTGAAAATTACCTCATTTTCAATTATAAGATTGGGGAATGACCGTTATGTAAAGATAACTATACAAATAGGCCCTGCTTTAAGTAGAACTTAAATGGAGAAATCAGAATTTGCATAGAAGATAAGATAAAGTAAGACATAATTATTTGCTTTGGAAAAAGGTTAATAATAACATTCTTTCAAATAGCAGGTTTCTCTGTGTCCTTAAACAATGATTTCATTTCTAAGAATTCCATTTCTGTCTAACTATTCAGAAACCTGCCCAGCATATAAAGCAAGCTACATTTAGCCACACAGGTAAAAGTGAAAGATCTTGGTTAAAGATGATTTGATACTGAGAAATATTTATTTATTGTCCTGGTTTCCTAGTATACACCTAAAATTCTTGGACTCTTCAGTGACCAGTTTTTATTTCATTTCATAACAAGTTTACAGATAGCTGCCAGGCTCTAGGTAGCTTAAGGAAGGAGGGATGATCACCATAAAGTTTTTAGATTAGAAGGTTGGGACTTCCAGCCTAACTTCCTAGAGAAGAGAAGAGTTAGGGGATAAGGGTTAAGCTAATCACCCGTGGCCAATAATGTAGTCAATCATGCATATGTAATGAAGCCTCCACCAAAACCCCAAAGGACAGGGTTTAGAGAGCTTCTGGGTAGCTGAACACATGAAGGCTCCAGAAGGATGGTGCACCCAAAGTGGGCATGGACACTCGGTGCCCCTTCCTATATGTCTTGCCTGATACATCTCTTTATCTGTACTTTTTGTAATATCCTTTGTAATAAATGGGTAAGTGCTCTAGCAAATTAATCGAACCCAAAGAGGCAGTCATGGAAATGCCAGTTTCTAGTGTGTCAATTAGATGCATAGACAAAATAATTTGGGGCTTACAACTTGCATCTGAAGTGGGAGCAGTCTTGTGGGCCAGAGCCCTTGACCTGTGTGATCTGCTGCTAACTCCAGGTACATAGTGTCAGAATTGGTTTAAATTGGAGAACATCCAGCTGATACCTGCTAAACAACTGATGGCTTGTTTGGTGTGTGGGGGACAAAACATTAAAAATAAAAACCCACTTCTGTGACATTTGGTCACAGAAGTCTTCTTTGTTGACTGTTCAGTAAGAGGGTATGAGAAACTGATCCCCCTCCCCACCTTCACAGACATGGTTGCAGTTTGTTTCTCCAAGATCATAGAGAAATTGCTGGGAAACCATAAGAATGGCAGAGAGGTTAAAAAGTGTGTTTTAAAGATTGTAAACTATTTCTGGAAAAAAGAGAAAAAATATATTATCTTCAGGATTTTGTTTTTTTTGGAAAAAATCCTAGCAAGATATTTCCCCACCAAGACAGAAATAAAATCCTTTTATCAGTAACTGAAACCAAGCAGAAAGTAAGGGACTTATACTGGTGAAGGAATCTAGGTTATGCTCTAAGGGAAAAAAAAAAAAAAAAAAAAAAAAAAAAAAAATATATATATATATATATATATATATATATATATATTCTTGTACTTGTACTTGTTAGGACTATAAGAATAACAGGCTGGTAGGCATAGGCAACTGAGTAAGAATTTCTATGTAAGAAGTTAAGATTCTATTCTGAGGGGATAGCATCAGATCTATAATAAGCAGTTTATTTTCTTAACTTTCTCTAGGAGCAAGAGATTTAGTGTCTTATCTAAAGTCCTTCCTGATCACCCTTAGATCTTACTTTTTTTTTCCTTCTCTAATTATCAGAAGTAGTAAATAACATCAATGACAAAGTCAAAGATGGCTAATGAGGAAGAGTCCTTGTGACTCCACAGAAGTCCTTAAGGACCCTGACTTTGCAGAATGAGAGATGTATAACTCAATCAATAAGACAAGATGGCATGAAATCCTATAACCTGCCCTAACAGAAGATGAAGGGGAGGGGGAGGTTGCTTCTTAGTGAGTAGGAAAGTCAGGACCACTGGGTTCTGCTTCCTTGTCTAGTGTTGACTTTGCTTTTGTGACCTTCATTAAACAGATTTGGTGGCTGACCAATTTGCAAGGTATGCCGTAAAGAGGAGAACCATGATGACAATTTGCTGAAAGTCTAAACTCACCAACGGAACAAGGACAAAAAGATTCAAGTCCAAAGGGGGCAACCGAGAGGGCAACTTCCATAGCATTCTGTCAGTGAGAGTATAAATCCATGGGCATAGTCAAGTTTACCAGTTACTTTAGTATGTTGACTAGTGAGAGTTTAATGTGCCCTTGTTGACATTTGAGGCGTAAGATAAAAGAGATTTGATCTTGTCATTTCCTGGACTTAGACTCACCCTCAATGTGCTGTGAACAGGCTTTGCTATACCTCGACAGTGTCGTCACTCTCACTCCTCCCCAACCAACCCTGAGAACCCCTCAGCATTGGTGCATCTGAGCTTCTTCTGATTTAGCCTTTCTGCTGCCTCTCTCCTAGGAAGTGCTGGTTAGATAGAAGAGCTGGGTCACCCACAACCTACTAAGCCAATTGAGCAGACATGTGCAAATTGAAAAGAGTGAAATCAGTCATCAAAATTATCTGAAAGTAATTCTTGACGATCCACAGTCATGAGCTAGCATCTTGGGCTCTCAGACCAACTTTCCTTTCCACATCATACTTATTCAATTGTTTTGACAAATAATTTAAGGTCAGTCTGCTGCGCACAGGGATTTCCTTCCTTTCTGGGATAAACACATTATAACTCCACTGAATATTGACCTACTAGGGAACATTTTCAGATATATAGGCAAAAATTCAGTTTGGTGGCTTAAGTGCTCTGAACAGGGAATCAAAGAACTGGGAGAACATAGAGGATATCAGAAGGTGACAGGATGTTCAAAAGCTTAGAGACAGGCAAGTGGGAAATTTGAGTTTTTGAATTATCTGCCCATTTGACATGAATTATCCATCACTGGCTCTGTGAGCATGCAGGATCTGGATGGATGTGTGGGGATGCTTTCGTGCAGAGTCAAGCAGCCCCACAGCCCAAAGACGAACAAGGGCACACATACTTTCCATATCCATTCACTGTAGCTCAGAATGGACAGCCATCAGATGCCCGGCAACCTCTAACAATGCCAGAGCTGATTAACTTCTCAAGGCTTGTAGCAGGCAGGATGCTGACATGGACTGGATGAAAACTTTCAAGCATACTTCAAACAGCTCAATTAGATAAAGAGAAAAGCCTCCTGAAGCAGCTCCATAGACATACCATAAAACATTTTTCTTCTCTTCACAATATGAAAAAAACAAAATCAAAAAAAAAAAAAAAAAACACAAAAAACAACTCTTGGCACCTTCCAACCTAGAGTTGAAAGGTTGCTCCAGCCCTTCACGGTGCCTGTCTTTGAATTTAGATCACTTTCCTTTTTGATCTGGGGCAATCACAACACGAGCAAACCCTTCAGTCTGCAGCATACTTAGTGGGGGAGAGCAGGCTCCTTCTCTCTCAGTCAGCCCTAGAAACCATTCCAATTCACTGCCTATTTATACATTTGACAATAGCTCTAAGGCAAGAATGGGGAAGCAAGGGCGAGCGCACCACCAGTCCCAGGCATCATGATCACAATACAGAACAACAAGCAAATACAAAGATGAGTAAACCTGCCAGTGGCCTCTTTTTATCGAGCTCTGTTGTGATTATTAGGTACATATGGGGAACACAGAGGGAATACATGGCTTCTAATGCCTCGTCCATAACTCAGCACTATGCAGGAGGCAAGCCAGTCTGTGTGTGGTTCTCACAAGAGGGAAATAAATATACTGTTTATTGAGAAAAAATGACCAAAAGGCTAGGAATTTGGGTGACTCGGCAAAGAAAGCACATGGAATATCTTTAAGTCTTTATTCTTCCATTGTCAACCTTGAATAATTCACACTTAATGCTTTTTCCAGTCCAAGGGTTTTGCTTAATAACTTGGATGAAATTATCTATGTTTATTAGTAAAACAGGAAAAACACTTATCAAATGCTTACAGGGAGCACTATCTTGTAACCATGACAGGCACTTTTCATTTCTTATCTTATTTGGAGTTCACAGCAACACTACAAGGTAGATACTATTATTATTTTATAATGAGGAAATTGAGACATGAGTTTCAATAATTCACCCAAAGCCAAACAGCACAGGCATGATTGAGCCGTCTAAGTTCGACTGTAGGGCCCAAGTTCTGATCCACTGTGTACTACTGATTATATAAACATCTGTCACTGATACCATAAGGTCTATGGCTAATTCTACTGGGAGTGCTTTCACGTTTTATTTTATTTTATTTTTTAAGTTTTCCTGAGGGCACATGTGCTCACTGGAGAAAGAGAGCAAGAAAGGATAATGAGAAAGTACTTCCCCCCATCCAATCCCCATCTAGCTATCTAGAATATCACATTGTGATCCCTTGTCTTCCATTTTTCCCTCCTTTCGGGATTCTGGGCAGGTACTCACATGTGTCAGCTTGTTCCTCAAGCCAGTGGGACTGGGACTCAAACCATGGTATTGGCCCTGTAGGATCCACCTTAACCACAATGCCACAGGCTGACCTTTTTTTTTTTTTTTTTTTTTGTATGATTATTTTTTTTAAGAAACCAGTTCTTACAACCTGACGGTTGGATTTTGACGTGTCACTAGAATGAGTTATACAAAATCCTCACATGTGCTACATGACTTCAGTAGCTCAGTCCTTGTACCCTGTAGGGCAGAGGGGACCACTGACCTGAGCTATAAACATTCAACAAGAAATAAGCCACATTCTTTGAGTTTATGTCCTCATATTGCACTATTTTCCTGGAGGAGTTGTGAAATATCTTCCATCATTTTCTCGTTTCCTCCGACTCACTTTTTTACGATAGCCATCATAATTTTTAGAAATGAAATTTGATCATGTCACCGTCTGGTTTAAAATCTTCAATGGCCCCTCATTGCACTGGAAATAAAATCCTAGTGGGAAAGTGCTCAGGAAAACAATGCCCCAGTTCCTCCACATTGTAGTTTCTGCAAACTATCTGCTCTTCGAGCAGTTACGTATGCAGCTTTTCTGACTCAAGTTCAACTTGTAGAGAGCTTTGAAGTCTCATTTCTTCCCTAGCAGACCTTGGCATCAACTGCAGAGAGCCAAATGACCTATTGTGTGCCTGAGAGATGAGAGAAGGAAGACAGAGTGGCAGGTACCTTTTGTTTCATCCCTGCTCCAGGTAGGATAGCAGGGGAAGTGTACTTCAAAACATGTTTAGCCTCTTTAGAGGAATACAGAACAGTGTGAGGTTCTTAAAGAAGTAACTGGGATGCCTACATAGCTGCAGAACAAACAAATAACCAAAAAGTAAAGGATAAGGGAGGCAGGGGGAAAGGGTATCTTTTAAATACATAGAAAATCAATAAAGTAGGGACCAGCAATTAGCGTAATGGCTATGTCCCTGAAGTCCCATGTAGTCGACTGTGGTTTGAGTCCCAGACCCAGTGGCTTGAAGTCACGCCGGGCGCATATGCATGCGTGCCCAAGATCCCAAGAGGAGAATGGAGAGGGATTGCAGTGTCGCCATCCCCATGGGGGGTGATTTTTCACTTTCTATCTCTCTGTCTTTCTGGCAAGCACACACCAGAAAGTGTAAAAATCCTCTCAAAAAAAAAAAAAAAAAAAAGCAAAAGAAAACCAATAAAGTACAGCTATCATTTGTCTTTTGTTACCCCTACCCCCAAAGATAAGAACAAAGGAAATCAGGTTTAAAACTAGGAATAAGATGAGAGTAAGCTACCATGGGCTGAATGATTCAACATTCTTTTCTTACTGTGGACATGATGAGTTAAAATAGTTAAAAGAATAAGCCCCTCTCCTATTTAACCTGTTTCTGCAAATATACAAAGAGGGTGATAGGACCAGACTCCCAGGATGAACAATATGAGTGAGAGAGATAATATATACAAAATGTCTTTCACAGTCAGGAAATACATGGCAGAAGCTCAATAAATGCTTGACACCCTAAGTTCATGTTTCCTGAATTTACTTCATTGTAAAACTTGAACTAGGGAACTTGTCAAAAAGTTGATTTCTGGGCATCTCCCCTAGAGGTCCTGATGTAGTATGTCTATAGTATGGTGGAGGAATCTATATGTTTACTAAGAGCCTGTAGTAATTATTAAGTCCATGCAAGTTTAGGAAATAGTGCCTTAGATCATTGGCCAAACACCACAGAATTGGATCTAAATTGAATGGAACTTGAGAGGTCTATGGAAACCTACTGTTATTGGTTAAAGTGTGCGCCCCAGAATAGCAATGTTGAAGTCACCCTCAGTACTTCATAAGGTGAGCTTACTTGGAAATAATAATTTGACAATAGGGAGATTGCATATGTAGTTAGCTAAGTTATATGAGGTTATATTGAAGGGGGTGAGTCTCCAATTCACTATTACTAGTGTCTTTATAAAAAGACAGCCATGTGAAGACACTGACACACAGGGTGTGTTCCCTAAGGCATTGGGTCCAGGACTTAAACAGCATGATCAACCATATGGGATACAACTTCTCCAACCACCAGGACACTCCTGACTCTGCATCATTTTCTTGACCATTATACCCCATGTAATCAGGGAAGCAGTGACTAGAGTAACGCAACTACAAGTCAAGTAATGCCAAAGACCTCCAAGTAAACCATCAGGAAGTTGGAAAAGGCAGGGAGTTATTTCCCTGTTAGTTTCAGGGGGAGTACGACCCTGTCAATGCCTCGATTTTTGGATTTCTAGACTCTAGAACTTTTACATAAATTTCTGCTGTCTTTAACCACCCAGTTTGTGGCACTTTGTTATAGCAGTTCTAGGAAATGAATACACCTAAAGATCTTTCCTAATCCTAAGTCTAGGACCACACTACAGCAAATGTATCATGGCCTTGTGGACTGAGAATGAGATATGGAGTTCTGCTACTAGAGTGAATTGGCTTTACCAAATGAATTCCATTTCAGAATAACCTAGTCCTAGTACTCATTTTCTCTTATTGATTTAAATGAACATGTAACTACTGCTGAGCAATGGGGTGTTTGGGAAACGGGAGGAAGTACTAGGAATAGTTTCTTTCAACCTAAGCAGATGACATAGAAGAAATACTTGATCTTTCCACCAGATGTTGGCATTTCTAGATCTGACATCTGGAACAGTTACAGACACTTACATACAGTCTAACCCATTTAAGGTAAAGTGAATACGTTGAGGATGTTTAAGATTCAGAGAAAAAAAATCTAGTCTACCTCACCATCAATGAGCAACCAAATTCCTCAAGTATAGAGCCTTTTTTATTTTTGGATTTCTTACTCCTTAATTACGCTCCTAGTCCTTCATCATTCAGTTTCTTTCAGCTCTGTGCTCTATCTAGAGGTTACTAAAAAATAGTTATGCCTTCTATCAGTTTGTTTTCTGCTCAGATATATTTTATATTTAACCTTTGAATACACTTATCCAGGCTAATATATCTATCTTTTGACAGAACCAGCAAGTCTTTTGGAAGGTTCTGATAGGCCAGACTGGGGTTCACTTGAGGCTGTCTGCACTGATTCAGATACTCCAGCACTATGGGTATAGGACTGGTCTCAGGGTCACTCTCTCCTACCCCTGCCTGTTGGACTTTCTCTAACATCAGTTATCCTTAGCAATCAGACAAGGTTCTCTATTTAGAACCTGAGAACTAGTTAGAACTCTTTAACTTATCTACAGGTATATAAAAACAAAATTTTCAAAGCCATCACAGAGTGACATTTCTGGAAAAAAAAAAAAAAAAAGAGTTTTCTTAAAACACACCAGGGGTTTAGCATTTACATTGTTGGGAATTTTTTCTTCTGAAAAGTAAGTTTCATCATTAGAAACAGAAAGTACTGAACTACAAATTTCTTCTAATAAAAATGTATACTTAGGGGAGCCAGCAGGTGGCATGGTGGTTAAGGCACTAGATTCCCACATGGCCAGCCACAGTTCGAGTTCCAGACCTGGCAACTTGAACTCATGCTGGGTGCATGTGTGTGTGTGTCCAAAATCCCAGGCGGAGAATGGAGGAGAATGGGCTTTGGCATGGCCATGTCCCCACAAGGGTGATTTCTCATTTTTGCTCTCTCATTCTTTCTCCAATTAATGCACCCCATGACAAAAACTTTAAAAAAAAAAAAAAAAAAAGAGAAAAGAAAAATGTAATTAAGTTTTGAGGTATTTACCTGTGCTTATATTTGTGTGACTTGTATTACTGTCACTCTTAGCCTTGCAACATAGTCACAGAACTGGATATCCAAATGCCTTCCTGCGAGATTTACACTACAGCAAAAATAGGGCCAGAGATATATTATACCCTTTAGTTAAGAGTCCATTGGAATTTTATTTAAATCCTTACTCTGTAGTTAAATATTTTAAAATAAGTAAAATATTAAACACATTTATAGGATGGTACATCAGTTTTTGCAGCTCAAGAGGCTTTGACAATAAGACAAAGCAGGGAACAGCAGATAAAATAATGGTTACATCACTGGACTCCCATGTAGTCAACGGCAGTTTGAGTCCTGAACCCAGCAGCTTAAACTCACACTGGGTACATGTGCATGTGTGCCCAAAATCCCAAAAGGAGAATGGAGAAGAGGAGATTGTGGTGTGGCCATCACCCCGGGAGGTGATTTCTTGTTTTCTGTCTCTGTCTCTTTGGCAAACGCACATGCCCTATAGAAAAAATCTCTTTTAAAAAGAATAAATAAGATGAAGCATAAAAGCCAAAGTCAGCTGGTCCAAACTTTTTCATTAGCAGTGCCATCCCACAGGTGAGTCAATTTTTCTGTCTATTCGGCATTTATTGTAAAGATGTTAATATCTCGTTCTTACCAATGCTATAGGGAAAAATTGGAGTCACATGTGTGATGTTATATAAAGTCACTTCTTTCAGAGATGAAGCTTGTAGTGCATGGAAAGGTAAAGAAGAGGATGATGCACCAAGGATTTGATTGCTTGTCAGTTTCTTTTATATTGTCTCTTTCTCAAATATATAGTCTGGGGCCTAAATTAGGACCTTTGTGACTCATGTTTATAGTTCTTTGGAGGCAAAAATTCAACGCAATATTTTTACTGACAATCTAACCTTTGTTCACTATAAGAAGAAACTTGGTGATGAACAATGGTAATCACCATATTCCCTACCCATGAAGCGTGTGGGTATTTGGTTAAAAACAGGTGGAACAGACCAGGCTATTTGGCCTTTTCATTAAGATAGCTGGATCCCCCATGGCAAAGTGTGTTTTGAGTCCCAAACCCAGTGGCTTGAGAAACATGTTGAGCATGTGTACACATACTGTGTACATACATGCCCAAAACTTTGACCGGAGGGAGGACTGGAGAAGAAGGGATTATACCAAGACCATTTCCATTGGGGGTGCTTTCTATTCTTATCTCTCTGTCTCTGTCTCTCTCTTGTGAGTCCATGTGCCCTCTAGAAACAAAGAAAAAAAAAACCAGGTGGAACAAAAGAAAGAACGTATTAATTTTAATTTATCAATTTGTCCCTTAGGACACAGCATAAAGACTAAAACTGTATACAATGCGTTAGGAAGGAAGACTAAACACAGTATAAAACTAAGGTTTTCATTTTAGCCAGTATAAGATTGATAGGTTAAGTTTAAGAATTTGTAAATTCTCCTTTCTCATTAATAAGTCTGGTGTGTGTGTGTATGTGTGTGTGTGTGTGTGTGTACACATATGCCGGCTTTAAGAAATTTCATGTTTAATGTCATATATATATATATATACATATATATACATACATAAATATATATATAGACTATTTTTCCTAGTAATTGCCTAGAGGTCCCGAACATGAATTCTAATTAAACTAGAGTTTGTTTATATTGTATTTCATGACACAGTGCAAGAAAGTTTACATTATTTTCTTGACCGTTATACACTTGTAAGTAGATATTAGGTTGGATACAGAGTGGTACAAAATAGAAAGTAGAAAAAGACAATGTCCATGTAAGACCATGGGGTGTTCGATTTGGAGAGACCATGAGATGAGCTAAATAAACGTTTCTCAGGATAAGGCATATAGACCACCTATTAGTATCAGCTGAGTAGCTACTTAAACTACATATTCTCAGAATCCATCCCAGACCTATTAAAGTGCTGTGGGGTAGGGTTTTTGTTATCATTAATGCTTGTGTGTATGTATGTGTGTGTGTGTGTGTGTGTGTATATAAGAAATGAGCTCACAATTACTAGAGAAGTGATTTTAAAACACACATTCACCTCTGCCTCCTATATCAAAATAAAATTCTGACTTGCTGGCAAAATTAAAAACCTTCTTAGATAATCACACCTTCTTGGAAACCACTAATATCTTTGAATACCTTCAATTTCGTGACAGAAGAAGGAAATCTAGGAAGCTGTGATCCCCATAAGTTATGATCATGTTCCCAGTAAACCAGGACTCTCACATGGGCCCTTTGCATGAGTCATACATACCACAGACACCTCACTATATTTTTAAAAACATAGTCTATTCTAGAAAATGCCAAATATATACAAAAGAAAACAAAGTTTTATGATGAATCTCAAACAGCCATCACCCATCACAAGGATCAATTCCCATCTATATTTTTAACCATTATCCTATCCTAGCGTGCAATAATTTTGAGATAACCTAGAATTATATCATTTTAATCTTAAATATTTGCCTGATTAGAGTATTACAAGGAAGAACAGATTATTGTTTAGCTTCCTTGTGCTTTAGCTTTCTAGCTAAGAAACCATCAAATTACAAACTTATGAAAGTATTTATATTTTTATAAGTTATAGTAAACTTCTCTTACCCTAGATTTAAGAGATATTTATAAAGGATACATTAGTTGAGTAATCTACTAACTACATAATTATTTTATTTCAGTGTAGAAGAAATTGTGGAGACAGAGGCTTTGCTATATTGAGGCACTATGGACAATTTAGGGACAGCTGAACACAGAAATAAGAATACTGGGCTGGCCGCAGAGCCTAGTGGTTAAATGACCTGGATTCCATGTGGTTGATCAAGAATTGATTTCAGTCTTAGAGCCTTGAAAACATGCCAGGGGTGTGTGTATGCATGTCTACCCCAAATCCCAACAGAATGGAGAAGGGACTATAGTGTGACCATACCCTATTGAGAAGTGCTCCCTCTCTCTTTCTCCCTGTCTCTCTGGTGAGTGCAAGCACCCTCTAGTAAAACTGAAAAAAAAAAAAAATCATATAACAGGTCAGATGATGGCCATTTTTTTAAACAAATTAAATACAATTAGATTAAAGCAGTAAGATAAGTAACAGGCACCCACCCAAGAATTTATAAAAGTTGGCTTAACTTTTACTTTTATTTAGAGCTACTTGGCCTGACATAATATAGGGAGAAAGATTGCATAACAAGTTCTGTCAAACTGTATGTAAAATGCTTAAATATCTACTTATCGTGATCTGTGTAAACAGGAGGGAGGGATAAGGAGGGGAAATATGGGGCTGGGAGAGAGAAAGTAACTCATGCACATGTTACCTCAGTCAGTACCAGGAGCTAATTATCATTATGGTAAATTATGCAGTGAGTGAAAGGAAGTCATCACAGGGTAATCGTATCTCAACTCAATGAACAAGAGGTACAATATCTTGCAAAACTCCAAAAGACTTAGAATGTTTTCTGTTATTACTACTGAGTGGCAGAAATGTCCAGAAAAATTTGGTTTTGGGAGGTAGCATTTAATGTAACCTCTTAGTTCTAACAAAGATAGGACTATAATGCTAAAACAAAACAATCTCATATATTGATCAGCCTAATACAATATACTGGAAAGAGATAAACAAAATGGGAAAAAGCATAATGACCACAACAATATATCTGGGTCCCCCTTTTTAGATTTTAAGGTAATGTTTCACTGATGGTAGCATGGTGGTTAGGTGCTGGTCTCCCACATGGCCCACCGCATTTCAAGTACTGGACCTGGTGGCTTGCTTTCTCACTTTCCCTCTCTCTCTCTCTCTCTCTCTCTCTCTCTCTCTGGCCAAATGAAAAGATAATAATAAGTTGTAAATAATTCTTTAAAAAATGTGTATTGAGGGAACCAGCAGTTAGTGTAATGGCTATGCCGCTGGACTCCCACGCAGTCGACCGCGGTTCACGTCCCGGACCCGGTGGCTTAAAACTCACACCGGGCATGTGTGCGTGCGTGCCCAAGATCCCAAGAGGAGAATGGAGGAGAAGGGATTGCGGCATGACTATCCCCCCGGGGGGTGATTTCTCGCTTTCTGTCTCTAATGTCTCTCTCTGTCTGTCTGGTGAGCGCACGTGCCCTATAGTGAAAATCTCTCAAAAAAAAAAAAAGATGTGTATTGATATAAGAGATAAGCCTGACATTGACATTTTACACAAGCATTAGTGTGATACCATTAAAATTGTTTAGAAAACAATTTTATACATGTGTATGTACATATATGTGTGTGTGTGTGTATATATACACACATTCTTTATGTATGTATTCATAAAATGCATAGTTTAATTTATAATGATGAGACAGATGTTTGATGCATTTCTTAAAACTGTGAGAGGAAATTAAAATACTAAATTCTATTAAATAATAAGTTTCATATTGCTTTCAGAAAGCATACTTTTGATGTTGAATTAGTTGCTTTGCTTTTAGAGTTAGCATGAAATCAAATTCTCTGATTCAAAGGAATATGCCATTGAATCTATATATTTAAGAAATAAAGGTATCATCTATTTCACAATATAGTGAACCAAATTCTCAGGAGAATAAATGATTTGCCTCAGGTCACAAAGCTAATTATTTGAAGAACCTGGTATTTTATTTCCCTAAGAAGATATGACAATTGAATCATCCAACGAAGTATAATTTATTAAGATGAATATAAGAATTCAATATAGTCCATGCTTTCTAACCTGGAGAGAGTTCCAATCTAATTTGGGAGATAAGATACTGGAACAAAAACTAATTTTTAAAATGGTGTTAAATTATGTGATATACATTTACAATGTTTTGAAACTGAGATAAAAGAAAAAGCATTAGTCAGTATGTCTAAGGTGACATTTAAGCTTGTCCTCAAGGGAGAAAGACACGTGTTTTAACATCTATGAATTTACAATCCAAGTGTTAAAGAGAAGGAAAGATAGACTGGAAATACTGATTTAGCAGGAGTCAGTTTTACTATTCTACCAAAAACAAAGTTCAGTGGAATGTATTGATTATTCTGTCATTAGCAAAGGACAGAGATCTGAAAAGATTTCATGCAGTCTGAAGTCCAGTCTTCATGAATAACTATGTCAAAGAGGGTGGAGTAGAAAATGCAACATTTCAGCAACAATATGAGAAAAGACAGAGAGATACAAAAAGTGCCAGGCATATTGAATAAGACAAAGGGTAAGTGTTGAAATTAAGAAAAACGGTTGGAAGGAAAGGCTAAGGTTGGGTTGTGGGATGTTGTGGAACTCTCCTCATAAATTGGGACTTTCTCCTACAGGCTCCAGGAGTCACCAAAGTTGTAGTTGGACTTACGAGTTATGACAGTGTTTTGGAAAGATGACTCAGGTGATGAGAGGGATTTGACCACTCAGCAGCTAGGAGAGTGATCAGCTGAGAGGCTATTATTTTATTTTAGAAAAGGGATTTGGGCCCAAAGTAGGACAGTGACAAAAGAAATAAAAGAAGAGAAAAAGAAGAAATATTGGTACTGTCAGTTGACTGTATATAAAGCAAAAGGAAAGAATAAAAGTTGATTCCAAGGTTTCAGCTGAAAGGTTACAGGGTGGGAATCCACTAATTTACACTAGCAAAAGGAAGATGGGAAGTTTTAATATTAAAAAACATGACACAGTGCTATCCAGTGAGCATGAGTTGGCAGCCAGCATCCTCTGGACACATCCAGGAGGTAAATGGGAACTGGAACTCAAGACAGAAGACAAAAAAGAAAAGGGTGACCAGGTATTCACTCCAATATGCACAACTGAGAATATGGACATAGGAAGGACAGTCTTTTTTTTTTTTTTTTTAAGGGATTTTTGTTACAGGGTACATGTGCTCACCAGAGAGACAGAGAAAGAGGAGAGAGAGACAGAAAGTGAGAAGTCACCTCCCCCCCACACACACACAGGGGGGATGTCTATGCTACAATCTCTTCTTCACTATTCCACTCTGGGGATCATGGGCATGCACACACATGTGCATGGTGTGTGTTTAAAGCTACCTGGTCCAGGACTCGAACAGCAGTTGGCCATATGCAATCCAGCAACATAACCATTACGACATCTGCTGGTCTCTAGGAAGGACATTAAAGATGGAATTTCTTAAAGCTGATTTGTTTTGGGGAATAGCCGTAAATATAAGATACATAAACTTGTGTTTGCCCCTATCAGCACGCTGGTGGTGCCCTTACAGCACACATGGAGCACATTCGGCAAGGGCCTGGCGCTTGATTTCTCCACTTAAGGGCAGAGCTCTAAATGTCTCTCCCAGACCTGTACTTTGGATCTCTCCAATCATTTCCTTAACTTTCTCAGGTTTCCAACTTCACTCCTTTATTCTTGCCTTTCATGTTTTATGTATGTATGCTATTCGCTCCAGGCTATGCCTTTGAATTCTTCCATTCTGCTTCTCTGTCCCAGAACATACCCTCGAACCACCAATGTGCTTTCATTTCAACTGAACCCATAGGCAAAGACAGCTTTGCAATTCTAAAAAAGAGGAGCTTAAGATCACTGATGTTCTTGGAATGAGAGGTCAGGAGACTTATGAAAATTTATTTTGGCTATTAAGAACTGTTTTTATTTATGTTGTATGCTATCAAGTAAAACTTTTGAAAAAATACATTTATTCATACTTTATTCACTTTGGGTTTGTTTTGGTTTAGTTTAGTTTTTGTAGTATTGCTGGTGCTATTAGTAAAGATAGCTGATGTATAGTTTTCCATGACGTGCTGTAACAACTTAGCATAAACTGGGTAACTTAAAACACATTTATTTTCTCATAGCTCTGGAGATCAGTATCAGTATCACTAAATAAAAATCAAGACATTAGCAGAGCAACATTCTATCTGGAAGTCCTAAGAAAATATCCATTTATTGACTCTTCCAGCTTTTGGGGGCAGCCAATATTCCTTGGCTTGTGGCTGATTCACTCTGATATCTGTCTTCAGTTTCACATCACCTTTGCTTCTGTGTATGGGTGTGTGTGTATTTTGTGTAAGTGGGTTTTCCCTTGAAGCGTGTGTGTGTGTGTGTGTGTGTGTGTGTAAGTGGGTTTTCCCTCTGATTAGCTCTTATGAAGATGATTTGATGGTCTTTAGAGCCCACTTAAATAATCCAGGATTATCCCCCATCACAAGATACTTAATCACACTTGCAAACTCTTTTCTTCCAAATAACATAAAATTTATAGATTCAAGGAAGTATCTTTGGGGGATGATTTTTAACCTACTACAGAGGAGCTAATGCCCTCTCTTAAGCCACATATGATGACATTCCAAGCTAGCTCCTCCTTGTGGGATTCTAAATATGAAGTTGCTAAGTTACATCTGAATTTTGATTTAAAGGAGAGCTGGGCTTTGATATCAATGTTGATCTAAATACATTCATTCTAATTTTCAGAACAATCTGATACTACATGGTAGATTCCACATGAAACCTGCCATTTCTGGAAATAATTTTAACTTTGGATCATGAATTAGAATTCCTCATAAGAACACTGCACAATGATGTGACATATGGATTTAATTAATATTATGCCAAGCCTAAGATCATCAATTTCCACTGGTGACATTAAGATGAAATCAATGTTGTAGGTCACAAAATATGCAACCTGACAAAAAGTGACAGCAATTAGAAAACCATTAAAATGAAATACATAATAGAAACTCCATGCTGAGACATAATTTATATGGCAGAAATAAAGACACATATTGGCATAATAGTTGTTGATAGTAATAAAATACCACTGTAGTTAACGTTTTTAATCACTTTGCTAAAAAGGGGATTGGTGACATAGAAGACTTAACAGTAGATAATTCAACATTTAATTATATTAGGTAATCAAACTTTCCATTATTTAGTTGAAGCAACTTTAGAATATAAATTATAATTAGGCTGCACTTGTTAGACATATTTTAAGTTGTTGTTGATTAAACTGCTGAGAAGTTAAGGAAGTTGTCAGAGAACAAACTTTACCAACACCCAAGTTATAAAGTGGAGAGCCTCTGGGGCCATAATTGGATTCTCCATGAACTTTAGAATGATATAATAAATTACCACACTTTTAAAGACTGAAGGGAAAAGTATACTTTGGATTTTGTACTTGGTATGTGAGAAGAGGACTAATATATGCAAGTGTAAAACTTCTAAATGAAAACAAAAAAATCGCAGCTTGGCTGTTCTGAACATTTGGATGTTTGATGTACATCAAATAGCTAAGAGGATTAACTGAACATTTTTTTTTCTTTTTAATCTGCTCATTTTTGAGTCAAATAATGATTCTGTTTTAGAGAGCTGTGTTGGCTATCTTGAGTTTCTTAAGAAGCTATATGTTCTCTCTCACCATGGAATCAGGTCCTATTATTTATAAGCTTTATCATATACACCTATATACACAAGAGGTCTTTAAAAAGTTCATGGAAAATGAGCATCATAAAAAAATCTGTGCATAGATCTCAAAAATGTTTTTGTACCAAACCAAACCCATACTTTAATTCCATTTTCCACAAAAATTTTGAAGTTATTTTGTATACAGCTATACATATAATTGATAGATTTGTATATTCAGAGGAGTACTCACATACATTTTGCTGAAGGTTTAAGCCATGTTTGAGTACTGTAGAGTTCCTGTGCATTTCTGCAAACTTAAAATTTTTAAAATAATATTTGATCAAGCCAGACAAATTAAGAAATATTTAAAACTATAAACTCTGATGACCCATCCATGTTGGATTTGGCTACTTATTTTTATAAGCACTTAAGGAAATTATATTAATGGAATCATTGTTCTGGTGGCATAGTAAAATATATTTTATTATATTGTTAAAATGAATTTTATTCATTTCATTTTTTAAGTTTATTTCTTTCATGATACATAGAGAGAGAAAATGTACACACCCCCAACAGGGTCTAATATCCCCTGAACCAATCTCAGCCTCAGCCAGCCCCAGGATTATTAGCATGTATGTGCCCAGTGTACTCAGGGAGGTCTCTGGATGTCAACCCAGACAGAACCTTCCTATGTGGGTCAGCCTTTGCAGATCATCATGTGTTACTGCTATGCCACCATCTGTCCCCCTCATTTTAATTTTTAAATGTGACTACTAAGAAATAAAAGGTAGTGCTGAGCTAGACTGCTGGCTAGGTGAAGAGGGATAATAATGAGGGTCTTAGGTCAATGGAAAAAGGCCGGACTCTAGTAACATAATCCTGGTCTGACAAGAGAAGCAGATATGTTGATCCAGGGAAGTGGATGAAGTATTCAGTAACAAGGACCAAGAAGAACAATCAACAAGTCAAAATTCCTCCCTGTCCTGAAACCAGATAAATCTGGTAATATCATCAGGTCCTTCCCCAAAGAAGCAAAGCTAGTCATATTGTACATTGTTTTATAATGTAATATGTCAATTGCCAAATATGATACAAGGTGTTTTTTTTTTTTTTCTTCTTTTTTTTTCTTTTTTTTTCCAACAGGGAAAGCTAACTATTTTAAAAACAATTTGAAAGGAAGTCCCAGTTGAACCAGTGTCAGGAAACTGAGCAGGATATACGAAGGGAAATTAGCAATAACCTAAGAGTAGTAAGTAGAAAGGCTTCTTCCCATGGTCAGGTGGTGGCACAGCAAAATGGCATAGCCAGATCCACATAGGAAAGGCCTTGGGTTCATGTCCTGGAACTATCCTGAGTATGCCAGGCACATGTACATGTGCCCATGATCTGGGTTGGTTGAAACTAGGAGTGGATCATGGCATGATGACCCAATTGGGGATATATTTCTGTCTGTCTATCTTTCTCTCTCTCTCTTATGAAACAAATAGACAAAGTTAAAAAAAGAAAAAAAAAAAAAAAAAAAAAAAAAAAAAAAAAGACTTACTCCCAAAGTCCTATTAGACCAGGGAAAAGAATGTAACCACAGAACTGCAGAAGTTCTTCAAGATCCTCACATGAGAAATGTTTAGATGCTTTATAACTATTCTTTTCTAGTCCTTTTCCTTCTGACTTATACCTACTATACCTCTGAGGATAATAGCTGTGGTGAAGTTTGAAGTTTTAAAGTTTAGTTGCTTTTGAGTTATGTGTATACAAAATACCTCTGGGCGATATGGAAAACCCATTTTTCCCCCAGCTCCATAACTCAGAAGACAGCTAAACAGATTCTCCTAAAATTTTCTCTTCCACTGATTTTAAGCCAATATCAAGCCCAGGAAGTTGAGACTTTGTCTAATTTTTCATGGGTTGCTTTTCTTCAATCGAGACCTAAGACTTTCTTCCAAAATGTTTTTAGAACAGTAAGCTTTTCTTTTCTTTTCTTTTCTTTTCTTTTCTTTTTTTTTTTTTTTTTTTTGGAGAGGTTTTTTCACTATCGGGTGCGTGCGCTCGCCAGACAGACAGAGAGACATAGAGACAGAAAGCGAGAAATCACCCCTCAGGGGGGATGGTCACGTCGCAATCCCTTCTCCTCCATTCTCCTCTTGGGATCTTGGGCATGCACGCACACACGCCCGGCGTGAGTTTTAAGCCACCGGGTCCAGGACGCGAACCGCGGTCGACTACATGGGAGTCCAGTGACATAGGCATTACGCTAACTGCTGGTTCCTTAGAACAGTAAGCTTTTCTTGATGGTATGAAAAAAATTAGTCTCATATAATAACCGGTAATTCACATATTGCAATGTAAAATAATGTACATAGTGGTCAGTTTCACTTCTTTTTCCAAACTGGTGTTCTAAGCTACAAAAGTGGTTTTAGACTCGACTTTTGCCTTTAAGCCTCAGGTTCTGCACTTGAAACATCAAAGGTATGGAGAATGCTATGTACCAGAGTGAAAGGGAGGCTCAACAAACCTAATATTCTATAGTAAAGAGGTAAATGCTTTATTTTGAAAAGAATGTTAAATGGGTAGAGCTCAAGAAGGGCTCATCAGGGAATCCATTACACTTTTCCCAAGTACTCTTTAAATTAAATGAAGTGAGGCCCTAGAATCAGGACTAGAAATTTTCTGAACTTCAGGCTATTGCTTTGGTACCATGTCAGTCTAATCAGAATTCTTCAACTACGGCTTTGAAGCTTTGTGTCCAGCCTTATCAGGAGGATACTAGGGGGCTAGGCAGTTGCACAGTATTTAAGCAGGCTTGATCCCATTAAGCAGGCTGCTTGCACCATTCAAGTCCCAAACCCAGAATATCCCTCATCTCAGTTCTCTTCTATCTCAGGATAGTGGATACCAAAATCTCAGAAGGGGCACTGGGAGGGGAGGATAGAAAGGACTTAGTTAACAGATATAAAATTGTACTTAGGTCAGAGGAATGAGTTCTAGAGTACTATAAAGCATGGTATAGTAACTACAGTTAGTGACAATTAAATGAATATTTCAAAATCGCTAGAAGAAAGAATTTTAAACATTCACAACACAAGGCAATGATAAATGTTTGAGATCATGGCCATGCTTATTGGCTTGATTTAATCATGCTTTGAAGAAAAAAATCATACTATATCCCACAAATATGTACTACTATTATATATCAGTTTGAAATATAAATAAAAAATAATAGATCTTAAAAAAAAAAAAAGAAAAGAAAGAAAAAGAAAAACATTCTGGACACGAGTGCTCCATGGGGGAGAGGCGTGTTTCTCACTTTCCCTCTCTCTCTCACTCTGTAGCTCTCCAGCAAGTGTACATGCATGCCAGAAAAAGAAAAAAAGAAAAAAAAATTGGGATTTGGGCCAAGTGTTTTTTCAGACAGGGATCAAAGACTAGGCTGCCTTGTACTTACTACTGAATTCAAGAATAAGGCATTGTAGCAAGAATGCTGACTTAGAAGAGACTAATGGATCTGATCTCATTTCCACCACTAATTAGCTGGGTGATCTCAAAAATTAGTTAACTCTCCTGGGCCTCATTTTTCTCATTTGTAGAGTACAGAAGTCTACATGATAAAAACGTAAAAATAATAGCCAGTGTATTTATCTGAATAGAACTATACCAAAAACAGGGATTACGAGTAACTTTTGTTTTCTATTGTTTGCTATTTATAATAAATTATAAGGAAAAAAGCAAGACATAAAAAATACATATTATAGATAAGTAATATAAAATTATAAGAACTAATTTTCTTTTATTGTCTGGGTAAGATGATTTCTCAGTTATCTTTCAGGCCTAGGATCCCAAGTGTCAAATGTACAAAAAATAGTGTGTATCACGTGAGACTGCTTGGACATCTGCCATCTAATTATCAACCAAGCTGTCTTGTCTCCCAGCTTGCCATGACATCTGGATTGTAAATGTCATGACATTTCAGTCCTTCAGCATTCCCAACCTGACACGCCCTATTCTCTACCTTGATCCCTCAAATTAAAAACCTGCCATTTGAAACAGAATTCCAGAGCATACACAGATCTGGTTTGCCTTTTACCAATAGTAGAAAAAAAAAAAAAAAAAAAAACTAAAAACCTACTTTACAAATCATAAAAGGAAATTGGTGTGTTGCCTAGGTTGGCAAAAATCTAAGAGCAAAAACAACTCTGTTCATAAATGACCAGGCTGGGAAAGGTACAGAACATGAACTGACCAAAACAATTTTTTACTAACTCTAATGAAAGATATTTGATAAGAGAGTAGGTACCTTTAGTGACTTCAAGTCAATGAATATCAAATAAATGATCCAGAAAGTGTTATGGTGGCAAGACTGCACTGAAGCTAGCTAGCGTAATGTTTATAGTTTTAATTAATTGTATCAGCACTGGGACCAGCTACTGGCACATTATCAGAGAAAGCAGGCAAAGGAATGTCCTTGGTTTCTTAGCAGTGGGACCACGTCTGTGCTTGAAATCACACAAGAAAATAAGGACGCAGGATGAAGATAAAACTGAAATACTCCCAATTTTTCTTGCCTTCCTTATATATTGCAATAAAAAGATTAACACAGAGTACAATTATGTCTTCTTTTACAGGTTATTTTTTAATCTATTATTCTATCAAAAAATAATCACAGTTATAACAAATGAAATAACAGATTTGGGCTTCATATGATATATGACCAGTTCACTGTGTCAAGATTGGAACTATGAATTGAGCACTTTCCTACAGTTTGGGAAACTACTTGGTTTCACATCTGTGCTCAGAGTGAGTGATAAAGAATTGTTAAAATCCTGCATGGAAACACACCAACTTCATTATCACGTACAGGAAAGGTTTGAGCTGCACATTCGCTCTTCTTTGCCTGAAGGAAAAACGATACCCTTGATAACCGAAGAACATTATTAAAACTAGTTTCCCAAAGAGTTTAATGACAACTAAATTATTTTTCCTTAAGAAAGCCAAATTGTGAATTCAGTTATGCATATTACATTTGACACACTAAGGATTTTGCATTGCTGGCTGTTAAGTAGCAGGCAGCTTTTATTTTTTTATTGTGCAATTCTTACGATTAGCAGAAGGGTGATATTTAAAACACATTTTTATTTGAAAATTTATTATCATGGCTTTTATAAATATTGAGTCTGTCACTTCTATCTTCCCTTCATTCCCCACCTCCAGCTTTTGCTGCTGCTGTTGCAGAAAGAGACATCTGGATTTAATTATACATCCACTGCATATTTTGTAATTTGGTCACAATAGTGGAGTCACGAGAAAGACTTGCTTCTATCCAAGGTCAGAACCTTTATACGTAACACTGATCTGACAGCATTACTTGGTGATATGAATAATAATATAAAAATATGATAACGGTATTTGCTTTGGAGTCCTAAAAAGGTCATTGCTCTTTTGATCTTTTTCATCTAACCACATTATAGTATAAATAGTGGTTAGTAGTATGTGAGTTTAAACCTTACCTCCAAGATTTACCAGCTATTTAAACTAAGGAAAACTTCTTAGGCTGTTTTTTGTTTAAATTAATAAATTTATTTATTTGCTTTCTTTCATTAGCGAGCGAGAGAGACCAACAGGGTCTTCATGCTGTGATCCTCCCCCTGCTTCAACCAGGCTCAGATCGTGGATATGTGTGTGGCCCAGCATGATCAGGGACGTCTCGGGGTGCAAACCTGGAACCTTTCCATGTGGGTCATCCTCTTTGAGTGTGGTGTTACCACTGTACCATGGCCCCATCCACATTTCTTAACTTTATGTTCCTTAGTTTTTTTAGTCATAGGTTTATTGTGAGAATTATGTGAATTAATAAATGTAAAAGATATTAAACAGTCCCAGGCTGAAAAGTGCTTACATGTGTAGCTATTATTATGGTGTCATTATGAATGAAAACTCACAAATGACCCAGTTTAAATCTAGGCAAATTTCATGTTCTATTACCTTAGATGATTTAAATTCCCATGCTGTCCCTTAATTTATCCTTTAATAAAATAAGTTGCAAATTAAATTTCCTCTTACCTAACAGGCAAGGCTGGTCTTTCAGCTAAGCAGATGAGATGTAGGCCTCCAGTGGCACAATTTAGGTATATCATAGAGACAGGACTGGTCCTGTGAAATATCCCTTTCCATCTTCTCCTCGCTCAGACCCTCTTCACCCACATAGCCAAGGGGCTACATTGTTCTCATAAAATAACTGTTATTAGATTGAATTTAGGGTAAACACTAGTAGCTTGTATGTTATAATAACCCTAGCTTGAGTTGATTTATCAGATGTATAGCAGGATCCTGAGGACATGACAGAGAACAGATCCTAGGCGAAAACAGAGAGGCTGAGCTAGAATGCACACTACACAGGATTCCCCATAATCTCAGAAAGGAATTCAGTTCACCACCCAGGATGCAATGTGCTAGTTAGTGGCAAAAATAGAGACAAAGGGAAGAGAAGGCACAAAAATAGAAGGAGGATGACACGTTCGTTTACTTTATATTTTTATCTCTCTAGGTGGAGTTCTTGAGGGTGCACTGAAGGAGAAAGACCTAAAGGGATTCTAAGTGACTAAAGCCATAATATTGGGTCATTGCAAAAGTCATGACATATTTTTCTATGTTTTTCTTATGCAAAAAACGCATCATGACTTTCCTGAAGATCCAATACAGTGGGAAAGACACAAAAACAGATACTTTACAAATCTGGCTACAATGAATGAAATAATAAAGACAATAATCTAGGTATTTGAGGTGGATAAAAGTAACTAATAAAAAAGTAAGCCAGACATGAAAGAAAAATTCTCATTAAGAAAATAAAAAAAAAAGAAGGATAAAAACAGGTCATTCAAAAAGAAAAAGCCAAGAAGCTTACTGAATAGAAATTTTTGATAAGTTTAAGCCTGTTTTATGTTTATTTGCTCATTTGTTTTTTAGTTAAGAGTTTTATTTGTGTTTAAATAGTCCTTTTCAAGTTATAGTAGATTTAAAGAACAACTATGACATCGACTTAAGGGAATGAATGTTAAATTGGAAAATATAATGATCAGTCCTGGATGGAATGTATGAGTTAAAGAATGTTTTTATTATTTACCATGTTGTATGACACTTCTGTGAAATCTTTTAAATAAGGAATCTGAGGGAATGACTGAAACACAAGTAAAATCAGGGCTCAAAATAAAGGCAATTTCATTTTAACTTAAACTCTTTCTGTTCAACAATTTGTTAGTTTTTTCAGTCGTTGCTAATAGGCACTTTGGCATGGTAATTTGGGAAATACCTGGGGAAGCGAATGAGGCAGAGGCAGAACAAGTGGTTGTGGCTTGCTCTATTCATTTGATCCACCCTGCACAGTAGAAACAAGTTCCCTGAATATACCACTGTTTTTTCTCTACTCCAACCACAGAAACCACATGCCTCAGCAGCCTACACACTGTCTTCCTGAAATAGGAAGATCTTCATTCAATATTTTCCTGAGCTGTAGATTTTTCCAAATCACAATGATAGAGTATACACCGAGACCACTTTACCAATACGTCCTTCCCTACTGAGACTCAATTTACAGGAAACTGGAGAGATGAACTATTTATCTAAGGCCAAGAGTTAATTTGATGCTTTGGTCAAGGCTAATATTTCGGGCATCGGGGAATGATTGTTCACTTTACTGAAGAATTTTCAGCAAGTTTCCTTTAAATATATTTCTAATCTGTAGCATTCAAAACGTTTCCATTAATTACATCCTACCTTATAAATGAATCATTCAGGAGTACATTTTTGAATTAAATAGTTAATATCTACAACTCTTTTTTTGTTCATAAAATATAAGCAGTATAGTAAGAGACAGACAAAAAGAATACTCACTGCATAAATTTTCCTTAATTATTGTAATGAACCTCTTTCCACAATTCACCTTATAGAGAAAATCGAAATGCCAGACCTGATTCACCAAAGTGTCTGGATAAGACAATTTATTTAAGTCACCATAGTGACCAGCTGAGCGAATTCCCAAGTGCCTGAGATGTACTGATTTTAATTAGTAGCCTCTGCTAAGGGCTTGTCAATCTTTTCCAAATTGCAGAAAGCATGGAAAATGAGTGGGAGAGAGGAGGCCTACATGGAAGAAGGGAACTTGCCCAGGGACTATGGTAATTTTAGACATCACTCAGCCAATGTAAGATCCAAAGAGATTACTTTTATGCAACGGGCTAAGGTTTACTATTCTTCAAACAGCACAAACTGGGAAACCATAGCCTAGATTTCCAGGACCCTGTCAAGACATTTTCCTTTCAGTAGCAAAAACAGAAGGCATTCACTATCAGACAACATTGTGGTCTAATCTGGATTTTTGCCTGGTCCATTGAAAACATATTTATCCTTCCCCCAGTCTTATGTTTTTCTACCCAGACCAGGACCTCCCCCCTTCCTTTTGTAGAAACATGGCATCATTGATCTCTCGACAATAGAAGGGCCTCCCTGGCTACTTACCACTGTCCAGGCCTATAGTAACTTGCTTCTAGTTTACATGGAGGGTACCACGTTTTGCTTGGCCCAGACATTCCACATATCGCCACAAAGGAGGAAGATACAAGGCTGGCTCTTTCAAAAACTGATTCTTAGAACTCATTTGAATCCAGTGTAAGTTCAGAATCTGATGCTTCCAAATAAAAGAAATTGGGTCAAAACAAAATTCCCAGTACAACAGAGCTCATTCCCATTCCTAGTGTCTGACAAAGGCCAGACAAGGAGGAAGAGCCTTAAACTGTTATTTTGACTTTGAAACTAAAAGGGAGCTTATCTCTTTCACTTCTCTTACGTTAGAAGTGAGTTGCTGGATAGTTAGAAAAGCAAAAAGGAATTTGCTTATTATCTCTGTACCTGTTTATTATCCCCAAATATCTAGTTTCCCTTCTTTGTTTCAAAAATAGAATACTCCAACTGGTCTTAAGCAAAGCACATGGCTGTCCAGCTAGTAACTATATTTTCTTTCATCTTATTTATTTCCTTCCTTCTTTCCTCCCTCCCTTCCTTTATTCCATGAGAGGGAGACAGAGAAAAACAGATATCTCATGTCACAATCCACCCCCCCAACCCCACCTCAGTCAGGATGACAGGCACATGAATGTCCCTTGTGTACACAGAGAGGCTTTGGGACGTAAACCTAGGACCTTCCATATGGTTTCAGGTATTAACGTCAGGTTGTGACACTAAGGCTGGCCTATTTCCTTTCATCTCCTGCTTTGCTCACAGATATGGCCTTACAGGTTAGAAGTACTGGGTGCCACTTTGAATCTCACCCTTAACCATAATGAGGCATGTGCTTTTTTTTTCTCTCTTTCTGTTGACTAGAAAATAAGAAAGACTTGACTCCAAAGACAGGAACTACATATCAGGAGGGACAAAACATTCTTGTTAGCCTTAAACCACTAACCTTCGGATTGTCATATTAAAAAAAAAAAAAAAAATCAAGCTTACTTCTTTATTTAGCCTCTTTGCATTGGTGGTCAGGGAAGGAAGAATTCTTTGTTATAGAGACTGAGCCTCCACAGTAACTAGTACACTCAGTGAAATGGAACTCTTTAGATGGTGGCACAAATGTCATTATAGCCGTCATGGGCATTTTGTCAAGGTGACAAGCATTTTGAAATAATGTGATGCTGAGGAAATGATGACCTACTCCAGTGCAAGAACTGTCACCAGCCCTAGACTTGGCACGTAGTAGGTGTTTAGACAGCACGCAAAATAACCTAATTGATGCTACAATTTGACATCTCAAGTTACAAACACCACGCCCCTCCCCGGTTCCCATTGTATCATCTACTTTTCTGTCAATGCACTGCTAATTTCTCAGGAGACAAATGAGGAACTTACTTCCCCAGTGCGAGATTAATTATTCCATGCCACTGCTAACTCCCGACCATATCAGTCTTTGACAGTGTGCAAAGATAAATGGTGAGGCAGCCATTTGAAAGGAAATCATTATGGCACCTCTCCGCTCCCTGTTATCACATTCATATCAGCATGGGAGATAACTTTGAAACTGCTTGTACTGCACTGAAAACCAATGTTCTGGCTGGGGCCTGCAAAGATGAAAAAGTCTCCTCTTGCCTTCAAAATCTTTCTGTTGCAGTTTGCTTTCAAAGACACCCACTGCCTGCGTAAAGGGCTGCCCTGGAAGCTAGGTGCCAACCACCTTCTCCTCATGAGAGGAAGAGATCAGGGAGGAAGGAGAGCTGTCTTCTGGCAGGAGAGGGCAAGACTGGCCCTGTCAACGGAGAATTCTGGCCTAGTCCTATGCTAAAAATATCAGCAGTACCTACCACCTGGCTCACAACAGGCTCTCCCCAGGTTGGAAGAACTCAGAGGCTATACAGGCTGTCAACTAACTGGCCTAAATTTCAAATATACAAAGTCCCCACTTTGCTTTAAAAACCAGCCTATTCCATGTAGTCATTTTTGCTTTTAATTTTCTAAGAAACACCTACTCAGTTAACATACCCCAGGAGTATCCTCGCTTCAAAGTGTTCTCCCCTAAAGCAGAGACTGAGTCGTGTAAGGCCTCAAAGGATCACTTCCAGCTGGCTTCAAAGACAAGGTTTCTCAGTGGAAGCCAACAATTGGAGAATAGTACACTTTCCCTGCCCTGGGAAGCCTTGTGAATTTCAGTGTCTGATTTGCACATATGTGAAATGGACAGTTTCCCACATTCAGGGCTCTCGAGAAGTGACAAAAGGCTCCTAGCCTCAGATTGGAAGCTGTTAAAGATGTCTTCTGACCTGGTATTTCTTTTAGTTTTGGAAGGGAAATAAAAGGAAAAGTATTTCTCTTTTAGCAATTTCCCTTCAGGTGAAGAGAAGTCTGGAATATTTGCACAATGGGGGTCCTTTTCTTTATATTCTCATAAAACAGCAACAAGAAAATAGGGGTCATTCACAGTAGATGAAGTAAAGGAAAAGGAAAAGAGCAAGGAGACACCAGGCAGTGCAATTTCTTAGTTTCCAAGGTGAGGCCAGCCAATGTTTTCCTTACATCTAATCACCGGTAGGCATACATGGGGCTACAACCGAAACAAACAAGTTGTTTGGGTTTTGCTTCTCCACATCTATATCATCCGGGGTCGTGCAGGCAAGCTGTCCTGCCATATTGCGGCTGCAGTTACAGTTCCCTGCTCTTTGCTGAAAAGCTGAAGTGACCCCAAGTGGCAATGTATTGCTGGATAGGTCTTGGAAAGAAAATGCGTTTATTTCCAAAGTCGGCATCTCTCATATCCTTAGCTTGATAAGTCAGCAAGGATTTTCTACATAGTGAATGCTCATGATGCCTCTAAAACCAGCTGCTGATAAACCATTGGTCTAGTAAAACTATAATTAACCAGCAACCAAACAACCGAAGGTCTAAATAAATAGACTTTATTGTTGTGACTGTAGTTATACTCAGCTCTTAGTAGAAAGCAACACATGCTAAAAAAGTTTATCAGAAATAGGGACCAGCAGTTAGTGTAATGGCTATGTTGCTGCACTCCCATGTAGTCTACCGCAGTTCCAGTCTCGGACCTGGTGGCTTAAACTCACGCTGGGTGTGTGTGCATGCGCGCCCAGGATCCTGAGAGGAGAATGGAGGAGAAGGGATTGCAGTGTGGCCATCCCCCCTGGGGGGTGATTTCTCACTTTCTGTCTCTCTGTCTCTCTCTGTTTTTCTGGCAAGCACATGCTCCCTACAGCAAACAAACAAACAAAACCTCTCCAAAGAAATATATTTAAGGCCACGAATATCTACGAATTCTGAAATGGCAATATTTTCCTCATTTTTCTTCATTGTCATATGCTTATATGACTAAATAATAATAATCAGTAGCAAAAATAATACCAGCAACATTTTCTGAACTCTGTAATTTGCCAGATGCTATGCTAGAAACTTCATGTAAGTTATTTTCAGTTTTCCACCAGTATAAATAGAGAAATAAGAGTAAGCGTAGGTGCCAAAACCATGTATTGGTTCTTGATGTTAGCGTTGGACATAGGTTTGCTTAAGGCAGTCTCTTTCCCCTGTCATTCATCTCATGCATGATTATTCAAGAGTCATAATGAAAAAAACTACCATACTAGATGATTCTGAATCTTCAGAGAATAACACAAGCAACCAAATGTATTATACTTCAAAAGCCTAGGTAGTTTTTCAGCAAGGGATGAAATAAAAGGCATTTTTCCCTCTAGACTTCCAACACAATTTTATAACTTATATTTTGCTCATTTCATCTGTAAACTGGGGAAATAGTAATGCTATCCACACAAAGTTCTGAGCTTTGTGCATGAATCCTGATAAGCGCTCTATTCAGAGAAGTGATAGTTACACTCAGTAAATAATTCAGATTAAGTAATCCTTAGTAGAACTGAGCAACCAACCTTTCTAAGTTGATGAAAAGAGCAGCTCTATGTGATTTAGATTCAGCATATTCGTCCTTTTGTTGGGTTAATATGTCGTGGTCAATGTACGAAGAGTTGTAATGGATTACTAAAAAAATATTCTAAAATGTTATTCGACTACTGGAAATGTTGAGTAATGAAACTAAAGTTATTCATATGGAAGCAGTTTTGTAATCAAATAGGGTATGTCCATTTTATGAGAGAAACAACAATAATATTTCTAAGGTAGTTATTCAGTTGTAAAGACTGAGTCAGAGAAAGATGTTTAGAAGCAAATCCTTGCTAAAAACCTACAACTGCCTCTAAGTCACAAGACTGGATTTTTGTTAAAATTTGCTTTTTAAGCAAATTTGACAAGAAAAATGAAAAATTTAACCTGAGTCTCTAGTTTCTAAGCTGCAATGCAAAAAAAAAAAAAAAAAAAAAAAAAAAAAAAAAAAAAAAAAAAGAGAAAAGAAAAAAAAAAAAAAAAAGAAAGGCAAAAAGCAAAAACATTAGTCTTTTCCTTGAAAAGACAATAGGAATTTCCACCAAAACATGTCTGAACTCCACTTACATAAGCTCCCTAGGACTCAAATTTGTCACTGTGGGAACCATTTGACAGCTTTTTAAAATGCCTCTAGGTAGAGATATGAGTCAGTTTGGCTTCCTGCCTTGGAACAATTTTCCTTGGGGCTACACCCATGTGCAAAAAGTGCACCCAGATGTTAGCAAACAACTGTACCTTCAATTTTACCCTTGCAGAATCTCTGTCAAGAAACAGTCCAGAGTTACAACTTTATAAATATGCTGCAAATGAGATCCAGCAACAAAAAACCGGTGTTGTTTATTCATAAGGTATATCAGACCATTAGTGAGAACATAAGGCTGCTGACATTGCTTATTTCAACATTTCACTGAAATATCAAAAAACTTGCCTGGGAGATGTCACTTCTCTAATCATTTTGAACGGAACTGAAGTCAATGGGGAAATCACATATAAGGTTATGGTTGAACATGACCTAACTCAACTCAACTTTGACACTGTTAATTTTGCACATTGCCACTCAGCTAGTTAGTGGAGAGTAAGAAACAGAATTCAAGTCTTCAATTCTAACCCTGTAGTCCTTTTGTAACAACACGTCCTTATCCAACAGCCAATAGGAGCTGAAGTTACAGCAGAACAAGACACAGGGATGTGCTTAACTGAAAGGCAATCACACCCATCACAGGTTTCCTTAGGAAACTCCTGTAATGGTTCTCTGTGTCTACAATCTCACTTCTGCTAATACAAAACAAAAACACCACCAAAGATTGAATGTCTTCCAAGCTCACTTGTCTTGTTTTGTAAAACGTCAGACATGTGTCAATCTAAAATTCCCCAAGGAGTTCTAAATTCCTTGGCCCACATTTTCTGTTTGCTCCTTTTTCAAAACCCACAATAGTTTTTTCTAGAAAACAGTTCTGAAAAGACTTGAAAACAAGGCCGATATTTCTCCTTTGATCTCCAAACAATTCTGCAACTTCTGCACCTGGCCCTGGCTAGGTAATTCTTGAAGGTTTTGCAATGAGTGCAGGCAAGTGGGCTTCATTCCCTATCCCAGGTGCCCCACTCTCTCACTCTTCTGTGCACACATCACAACCAATCCTCCCTCTATGCTTCCTCATTAGGTCACCTCAAGACCAAATTCCCCTTTTTCCATGAATCTTCCTAGACCCTCCTAGTCTATATCGTACCATCAAATTCAGTACCATACTAAGCCTGCCTGATGACACACAAGTTGGCACATACCTGTTAGTCTATTACCAGATTCTACACTTTTCTAATGCCTTTGTAAGTCACTTAAGGGCACAGACATGCCATTGTTTCGCAGTTGTCATACAGCTTTGCCCATGCACCATGCACTACATAGCTGAGCTCTTATCTGGTCACAGATTAAATATAAATGTGGGTTATTTTTCCTCCCTAATTTTTGGAGAATAAAAGTCACATATTACACTTCTAAAAATAATTATTTATTTTATTTTATGTATTATTATTATTATTATTTTAATTTGCTATAGGATGTGTACACTCATTGGGAGGTGGGGGAGAGAAAGCTGTCAGGTCTGGTACTTAAACTGTAATCAGTCATGTGGGAGTCCAGTGCCTTAACCACCATTCCACATCTTATACTTTTTAAGTACTATCCAAAGTATGTTGCAAGATACTGAGATTTTCTTCATATGTACATTCCAGAGTTAATGTGCATTCACAGGGATGTGCAGTGCAATCTGTGGCTTGTACTCACTGGATGCCAGTAGCACCTCTGTACACTCTTCTCTCAACATTGACCAAGTCCACTTATGGGGAAAGGTCTTCGAACTCAGCCCTAACTAAGAACAACTAAATATATTGATACTACATTCACAGCCATAACGCAAAAAGGTACTAGTTAGAAAGAGTACGCTGTAACTTTTCCTGATCTCTGTGGCTTATATCGACAGGGAGATCAGTGAATATGTAGCACAAACAGAGCTCTAGCTTATCTTTACCCCTGGGACATCTTTCTGGTATAGTGTTTAGGGTAACTTATCTCTGAGGATGGGGTAACCAGCGCTCTCTATTTTAACCAGAACAGGCTTAGTAATGTTTGTACAAAAGTATATATGGAGAATCTCTCTCTTACAGCTCTTGAGTATGGCAGTGAGCTAATAAAGAAAAGTGTTTTTACAGAAGTTACATTCCTCATGCCCTAGGCCTAGGAAATCTAGTCTGGAGTAAAATTTCACAGAAATTTTAATGCAGAGCCAAAAGAAAACAGAAATAAATTAGAGTCTATTGAAAGGTAATTGACATGGCATGGCCAGTGTGATCACTGAATTCAAAGGCTGGAGATCAACATGGAGTTTCCATTTCTCCTCCCCGTCACCTCCTCTTATTGCTTTTTCTCCTTTGTACCAAGCTTCTGAGAGGGGAAAGAAAAGTTTGGCTCTGTCTCAAAGGTTCACTGATGCCAGTGTGGAGATGGAAATGAGTAAACACTTCCAGAAAAGGTAACAATTAATTCTAAAGATGGCAATTTATCACACAGCTGCAAAGGGACACAGAAGACCCTGGGGTATATTTTTAGGTGGCGGTTCACTGCTGTGTCTGAAATTTCATTTGTATCTTTTACACCCACATACACAAAAGAGTGAGAATGGAGACTTGACAAAGGAGAAAACAAAGGGGAAAGAGGAATGAAAACCCTGCTCAGGTTATTAATGGAGTAGACTCGAATTTCATGAATCTTAACATTCTGCCCTTGGCATGAGCAATTGATCATCTGAGATGTTACAATGCACCCAATAATTAGGTCAAACTCTAGACAGGAGGGGCTGGCCAGGTGTCTTAAGGTTAAACAGCTGGGCCACCAGCAAGCACCAGAGAGCAAAATGGAGCATGTAAGAGGAAAAGTGTCCTGAGACTATTGCCCCCTTTTCCCTACTTCTATTGCTCTCTTGGTTTCCTTTGTTCTTATTTCCATCTCTCTTTAATTAGGCTCTCAAAAGTCACAAAGATTCCAGTTGTAGGAATGCGGATTCATCTCTACCTATGAAGACAGAATAGTTTCAAGTTTCCCTCTGGGCTATTACAGGGCCATGCTTCTCTCTGATATGCACTCATACATATCAGAGAGGCTTCCTAGAATCTTGCTGCTTCTCTTATATTGCAATATCTTTCTCATGTGATGGACAGGGTGGGTGGTATGGATAGGTACAGATACACACAAATAACTGCAGTAAAACCATGCAAGATCATGATTATTAGAGACAGCCCAATGTGTCCCCTAATTTCAAAACTTTAAGGAAAATGAACTGACATTATTAGTCTTTTGTTTTCCACAGAGTTTGTTAAATTTCATGAATTTTCTATCCATTCATCCATTTTTATCTATCCATCTATGCATTTCTCCATTGTACCTTATTTTTGGCTAGAGGGTGAAAATTCTCACCAGAGAGAAGAGAGTGAGCGAGGTGGGGGGCAGAAGAGGAGAAAGCACCCCACATGGGTGATGGTCGCACCACAACCCCTTCTCCTCCATCTCTGCCTCTATTTGGGTATTTGGGCACACATGCACATGCACCTAGCATGTTTCTTAAGTATCCAGGTCAGGTTACAGGACTTGAACCTCTTAGTTGGCAATGTGGCAACTAGATCTCTTAACCACCAACCTATGGAGCTAGCACCATTGTTCACTGATTGGAAAATTATACTGAACAACTACTAAGTGACAGTAACAAATCTAAGTATCTGCCCAAATGAATTCTAATCTATTAGGAATGTGAAGATATAATTGCAACATAGTAGAAATAGTAATATAATAAGCTTCATTTACCATTACCATGGGAACACTTGACAGAGGCACCTAGATCCCAAATAGGATATTCCAAATGAAATAAAATCTGAGCTGAGTTTTTTTTTTTTTTGTTTTTTTTTGTTTTAAGAGGTTTTTGCCTTAGGGCACATGCTCTCACTGGAGAGAGAGAGACACACACACAGAAACAGTGAAAAGGAAAGTGAGAAATCACCCCCAGGGGGATACAATCCCTTCTCCTCCCTTCCCTTCTCGGGATCTTGGGCATGCACAAACACCCAGTGTGAGTTTTAAGCCACTGGGTCTCAAACTGCAATTGGCCATGTAGGAGTCCAAGACGTAACTACTATGCCATCTGCTGGCCCTCAGCTGAGTTTTTTTTTTTAAGAAGAATATGAGCCAGCCATAAGATACAGAGTTGGAGAGTGGACAGCGGGTTTCAGCAGAGGGAACAGCATGTTACATATCTGTATAAGGAACAAAAGGAAAATTCATTTAGGAACATATAAGGAAGTCAGGATGACTAGAGTATTATGTGGGAGGGGTGGGGTGATATGAGTTGAAACCGGAAACACAGGCATGATGACATTAAAGTATGCCATCTTAAAGAGATTTGATTTTACCTGAAGCCATTGGGAGCCTTTGGATTTTAAAGCTAGGGATGGCTTAATCAATTATTCCCTGCAAAATATTACCCTCACTGCTTTGTGAAAACAACTGAAGACAGGCAAGGTAGAGTCCAGGAAATAATTTATGAAACTACTTAAGTAAACAAATAAAACAATGGCAGTGATAATGGAGAGGAGGAATGTATCTAGTAGCTATTAAACAGGTGTAAGAAAATAACACAATGACGTGTGAATGTCACGTCAATCAAGTAGATATTAACACCCACTTTACAGATGAGGTTTAGCAATGGTAAGGAATTTGCTGAATGTCATACAAGAATAAATGAGCAGAGAGGTCATGAAATTTGTGACACCTGACTGCAATGATCATTTTCTTGTCGTTGAATGGAGCAAGCTTTATCTCTCTATGGAGTTCTCATGATGCATTAAGTCCTAGGGATTAAAAGTGAGTAAGGCCTGTTTCCTGACAACAAGTTGCTCTGAATCAGTGAACTATTAGAGACTTCATGCTACCATATCCTGCCTCTCACTACACTCCAAGCAGTAGGTTCTGGGATAGCTCTTTTGTAATTTAATAATTCTCAGTCAAGAAAAGAAATCTAGATACAGAACTTACAATTTTTCTTCCCTTGATTTCATCCCATTACCTAAGTAATTTCTCACTTTGCTTGTAGCAAGACGCTTTTAAATATCTATAGCCTATAATGTCTTTTCTCCTGAGTTGTCATTTAGCCAAGCTATACATATTTAGGTCCTTTAATCTTTCCTTAAGTCATTCCCTCAGTCATTCTTGTCGCTTCTGTCTGGCCTATCTCCAATTTGTCTACATCTTGAAAGATCCTATGGAAGCAAAAGATACAGTGCTCTTATTAATAATTCAATTTACATGGAATGTATTTTCACCATTTTCAAGCTCCTTTTTGTACTTGGGAAACTTTTCATGAAAATAACATTATATCTCTTGAGAAACTTGTCTACTCCAACTTTTCATCTCTGCAAGGAAACTCACATATCGCCTACCTTTTCTATCCCAAAGGATAATGATGTCGAAGGAGAAAAAATGGTAAGCGTGATTAACATCCTATTAGGCAGTAATGATCTGTTTCTGGAGTGAGTTGGGTGGTGAGATTTTAATTTTTTTTCTTTTTCTTTCAAGGTTACAGGAGAATGTAGGAAGAATAAAAATAAAATTTATTTGCAAGATGTTTCTAAATGGAAGGCATTTATGACATTCTTATTGAGCTTATTTGCAGCTCTTTAAAAATAATTGACTATCTAATTAGCGAGATAGATCACATTGGTATAGAATATATACACAGATAAATACTGCTTTTTATGGCCTCCACTACTATATAACTACACACACATACACACACACACACAGTAAAACTCACTCTGTATTTTAACTCTTAGTTTTTCTGTCTACATACATTTTTCAAAACGGGGCCTCAAACATGCTCTTTGTTATTACCATTTATTTGTTTTAATATTATTGAAACACTCTCCACATTTAAAAAAATTGCTATAGGGCACATGTGTTCACCAGAGAGAGGATGAGAGAGATGGTGAAAAAGCACTCCCCAGGCGGATGGCCACACAGTAATCCCTTCTCTACTTCTTCCTCCTCTCAGGATTTTGTACATGTACACACACACCTAGTGTGTTTCAAGCTGGGCCTTGAACCACGCAGTTGGCTATATGGAACCCAGGTGTCTTAATCATCATGCTACTAGCTGGCTTGAAAATCTCCCCACTTTTACCATTTATTTATTTTAATATAATTCTCTGATTGTCTAATGACAAATATGTCTGATGGCACACTTACATAAAATAAACACCATTCTGGAGAATTCCTTCTCTCTAGTGTGCTGGTTAAAATATTCTGATAGTATTGAGAGTATTATTTGTTTAATTTTCATTATTTTAACACAAAGTACATATGGTTCATGTAAATCTGCTTAAAGTATCTCAGTGGGAAGGAAGACTTGGAAATGGATTGGAATCTACCTGAGAAGTCAAGGTAGACTTTCATAGGAGCACAGATAGGTTTTCCAAAGGTTCTGGCATTAAATAGCAAGCCCAAATACTGGTTGGTTTGAAACTCCCTACTGTGGTGTCTCTATCTGATAAATGGAAAGAGGTACCAATATAAAACGTGCCTAAGATGTTCATCACAACAAGTAAACCACTGGCAGAAACACTGAGAAAAGGGCACTAAGTTGAGCCTGACAGAATGAAAAAGGTTGGCGAGAAGGTGAGTAACTCTCTAAAGAGGTGATATTTGAACTGAGTCTTGAGAGATTATTACTTTCCAGGTAGACAGAGTGGATAAAAGATCAATAACAGTGATAATAATAGCTAACACTTACTGATTGCTTACTGTATACCACACACTATCCTAATATTTCAAATACAGAAACTCATTTTTTCCTCCGAAATGTTATAGAAATGGTGATATGGTCTTCATTTTATACATGTTCTTGTGTGTGTTCCATGTGTACACGTAGAAAAGACAAATGTCCAAAATGGCGTGACTTGAATGTTGGGTACGTGTAAGAAATATCAATAGAAAAGGAAATTTAAAACAACAGGGCTGAGACCCTGTAGGGCTTTATAGTTATGGTTCACCCTAGCGGCTGGGATCATAAGTGATTATCTCTAAATGTAGATTCCATTTATAGAAAGTAAAGTCAGAGTATAAAATTCAGGAAACTGAGCATGAAGGAAAGAGAGCATCCCCATGTGAAGACAGTAGCAGGCCCATGAAAGAAACAGGAACCAGGTCTCTTTTCTTTGTTTTGATCTTGCTTTTCAAATGGGAAGGCCTGTATATATTTATGGGCCAAAGGAATGATATTAATGGCAGCAGTGGGAAATGAGGACATGGGAGTATGTCTATGAGGAAGAACTGATGGTGAGTAAATAATGATGACAAGGTTTGAAACAAAAAGATGAAGGGAGTCCACTCCAGTAAGGACTGATGGGGGTAAACCTAGATGTAGAGGAATTCAAAGGCATTCATAATAGATGCATATTTTCTTCTTGAAAGAAAAGTAACCTTTGAGACCTAATAGTGCAGAAGTGAAGGAGATTAAGCTGAGAGACTGAAACAGGTGCTGATCAAGATTTAGCAGTGGGAGAGGAGGAGCTGAAACAGGACAGAAAGGGCCTCAGACTGGGTTTGTATGCAATATCATGATTGGGTAGTGGGAAGAAAACATTTGGAATGATCTAGAATGAAAACAACAGGGGAATAAAGGAGTTGAGAGTGACGATAAGAGGTCATTTCTTTTTTTTTTTTTTTTTTTGGAGAGGTTTTTGCTATAGGGCGCATGTGCTCACCAGACAGAGAGAAACAGACAGAAAGCGAGAAATCACCCCCCAAAGGGGATGGCCATGCCGCAATCCCTTCTCCTCCATTCTCCTCTCGGGATCTTGGGCACGCACGCACACACACTTGTCATGAGTTTTAAGTCACCGGGTCCGGGACGCGAACCTCGGTCAACTATGTGGGAGTCCAGTGACATAGCCATTACACTAACTGCTGGTCCGGATAAAAGGTCATTTCTACACTAATGACAATTTTGCTGAATCTAAATGTAAGAACTAGAAGTTATAGTCAAATAGTGAAATAGCTGGCCTTTCATTAAGCTTGCACTGTTTTCCATGGCCTAGGAAGCCCTGTATGACGCAGCTCCTTTCCTCCTCTTAGACCTCACCCGATACCGGATTTCCTCTTGCTCCTGTCATTCTCATCTCCTTTTAAACACCCTCCATGTGCTCCCCTCAAGGTCTTTACACTGACCATTCCTTCTGTTGTAAATCTTCTTCCCTGAGGCTTTATAGTCCTGATATTTCTTGTCATTCAGGTTTCAGCTTAAATTTTTGCTCCTTAGAGAGACTGTCCCTAGTTACCCACTGATCAGTCACCTTGTAGAATGTCCTCCTGCTTTATTGCTTTGATAGAACTGGTCCATGTGTATTTGACTCCTGTTCTAACTAATTTATTACCAGTCTCCATCAGTACACTCAGAATGTATGTACCATAAAAATAAGAATTACAAATACTGATTGCAGTGTTTTTTTGTTCGTTGGTTTGTTTTTATAACCAGAGAGTCTAGAGGGAAACACCACACCCTCTCCACCCATGTCTGTTGAATGAATGAACTGAGAGACTGAGGTGTTTGAAAGATGGTCCAGATTCTGAACCTAACCCTTCATTGTGTTAGCAAAAGTTTAATGGTCTAAGAGGCTATGACTCATGATAAAGAGGATTAGGAAATTATATCAGTGAGCCACAATGAATAAAAACATAAAACCAAGGTAAGAAAGGGCACCAAAATTACTTGCCTACCTTAAACCTGGTGATGAACCATCCTAAATATTCTTCAAGAAAGCCCGTACGGTATTATTTGCAGAAGTTGTTTCACTGACAGACATTTATAATTTAAAGTGCAAACATTTTACACACTCAGAGTTGAATTGCAGAAGGCTCAGGGATAAAAGTGCAAAGTAATAAAATAAAAGCTTTGACTTACCACTTACCCTCTCTCTGATCTCTTTTCCTTAAGCTTTTCTGGGTGACCTTACTACTTGTGCAGTTTAAAGCGCAGAAGACATTGTGATTTGAGTCTGAGAAGGAAGTTTGAAGGCATTAACATGTTGCTAAAGAGCCGGTTCCATTTTTAAGTCAGTAGGACCAGGTTGCTGTTCTGTTAGTGGTGGTAAGGACAGCTCCTTCCAAAAGGCAAACAGTGTGTGTCCTTTGGGAGTCAGCATGGAATTCAAAGCCCTATGTGCTTTTTAGGACCACAGCCTGGGGCCTTTCTTATGTTCGGAAAGACTGGATCTATTAGGTGCCTTTGCCAGTTCAAATACTTCAACAGAGGTCCCTTCACCAAGAGAAGACTCCACTAACGTCCACAAATGGTGATTCCTGCCTGGGGGAAATACACCTCCCCATGGCAAGAAGAATAGTCTGAGAAAGCTTTGATTTCTGAGTGATCTAAAAATAACATTTAAATGAACAGGAAACAGAATGCTTCCTGCCATTAAAGAAGGAAGGAATTATTATCTGGGCTAAGAGCTGGAACAAGTGAAGTTTGGAGGTGGAGACTGTGAAAACTACTACTCATCCAGGTTGAGGTGGAGATGCCTATTATTAGTAGTACTAATCACAACAATGATAACAAATGAATTTAATCCCAAAGCAGAAGGCATAATTGGCAGCGTAGCCATGAAAGTCTTATAATCACCCAAGACTCAGTTGTGCCCGGGCAGTGGGAGTGGGAAGAACCAGAGAAAAGAATTACAATTAAAAAGAAATTGACATCTATGAATTGAATTGGACCCATTATCTCCAGCTTCTGCTTCAGTGTTTTATTACAAAATTAAATAGAGAGGCTAATTAGACTGCAGGAAAAGTTCCACTAAATTCCACAGTTTCTACGAGGCAAGAAGACAGAGCAAAGGAAGACATAAGAAAATAGAAGGAAGCATTAGAAGTTTTCAAATTACTGATTTCTGGTTGCTATTGAAGAAACAAGCTAGTGAACTTCAGGAGAGACATAAATCTGGAAACCTAATCAAATGTATATTCTAAGTGGTTTCTTGATATTATAATACACGATAGGTTCAGGACATTATTGACATGACAATTACATGATCTGCTGGCGTGTGCAGTCCCTCATTAGCAACCACAGCTCAATGTACGATATAAAACTGCACCCAGTGTGCTGTATTAGCGTGTTCCCCTCAATCCTTGCACGTGTCTGGGAGGCACTGTTTTAGATGACTAGTCGTGTCTTTGTTTCCAGTGGGGAAATCTGCACTTTTGGCAGATCACAGAGGTGTATTTCAGAAGGTTCAGATCAAGAGAGCATTTAGCCCATTCCACATGGCCATGATACTCCATCCTGCTTTGGAAATGTTCACCAATCCAGGCCCATACTCCTTTGTCATGAAAATGGGAATGGCCACATTTTGAGTGACCTTTCCTTAGCCTTTGAATTGCATTAATTGACATGGTCAAATTTGGTCTCAGAGATTAGACTTGACATGTAATCCAAAACCAGAGGAACATAATCAAGTATGATCCTTATCACAGAGTCTTAGCATAGGCTGTTCCCTGTGGTTCGAACACTTTTCCTTGTCCTCTCTTGCCTATTTCACTTCTTATCCTACACAGAACACCTCCTCTACTGCTTCCCTGAAAAAGTCTTCCCAGATGAAAACACTAGCTCAGGTTCTTGGCTGCTTTCTTAGAAGCCTGTGCCCCTTTGTCACACTTGCTGTGAAGTGATCAAATACATTTGTGAAGTTGTATTGTCCATGCAATTTTCCCATGATGAAAACGTCATGAAGCCAGGCAGCATACACCTATCCTATTCATCCCTCCACCTCCATCCAGACCCTTCACAGAAGGCAAGAGTCATTCAGTGTTTATTGACTAAGTAACTTTCCCCTTTCAATCTCCTACCACCACTTTACATTCACATTGGGTACTGAATAACACGACCACAAAGAACCCATTTTGAAATTCTATTTCTGCCTTGCAAGCAAAACCCAAAATATAGGTTTGCTAGAATCACCACAGTCCTTTGAAGAAAAAAAAAAAAAATACTTCCACGTACCACCGGAGTCTCTCTGTCCTCAGGAGTTTTGGGGCAGGCTGGGAGACTCAGCTGAGGCTTGTTCAATTGTCAAATCATTCCCTCAGCCTCATTTACTGGGCTCTTTAGGACATGACATGATTTAAGTGCACCAGACATGACAAAGCCATCTCTGATGTTTACTAACGCAATCCTCTCTCATTGTACATTGCAAAGGAAAATGTCTCTTGAATTTAAAAGGGACGCTAAAATGGAGAAAATGTTTACAACACAGGGACAAGGAACACACACTTACAATAATACCTAATCTGGTGAGGAGGAAAAGAAAACAAAAATGTAGCTCACTTTTCAATGAGAGAAAGGGGAGAGAGAGAGAGAAACAAAAACACACCTTAATCTCCTTTCTATAAGTGACATGATTGGCACTGTTTTATATGATTTCTATTTTCCTCTAATGACTACCATGCATATTGTTAAATATAATTTAGCAAAAATTGGTTGTCTAGGTATTCATCCCAAATCCCACAAATTAAAAAACATGAACCTCCCTACAGTAATGAGAACCTAAAAGAGCATTTTGTAAGTATTTTCTCAGTGGCTGTATGATGGTTTTAAGTATGTTTTAGAAGAAAATTTTGCTATTCATCCTTTTTCTTCTTTAGATATTTTGATTTACTTCAGAGCCTCCAGTAACCTTTGTTTTCTGGTTAGTAATGTTGACAGAAATAATTCCCTGTAGAAATATTCTGAGGAACATCCTTACTGTCACTGAGAAAATTTCCCCTGTACCCTTTTATTCATGCTCTTCTCACATGAGTCTTCATCTCTCCTCCAGGGATGTAGCCTGTGGTGTATACTTAGTGTAATTACTTAATTAAATTCTATTTCTGCTATATATATGGATATCCAACATTAATTCGCTGATTTTTTTTTTATCATTTTATTTTATTTTATTTTATTTTATTTTATTTTATTTTATGAGTGTATGAATACCCATCCATGCTTTTAGGGACTTGTTTAGATGAAGAATATGAGGGGGGTAATTCTTTTTCTACAAAACCCATCAACTAACACACATGAAGCAAAGTTAAGAAATACAGGGGGCCAAAAAACTGAGGGGCCAGCAGGTGGCACAGTGATTAAGATGCTGGACTCTCACATGGCTGACTATGGTTCAAGTCCTAGACCAGGCAGCTTCATGCACATACAAAGAATTCCGAGAGGAGAATAAAGACGAGATTGCAGTGTGGCAAACCCCCCCAAAGGGTGATTTCTCAATTTTTGTCTCTCTTTCTCACTCTATCGCTCCAGTGAGTGCACATGCTCTATAGAAAAAATTTCTAAAAAAAGAAATACATAGGTGCTTAAACTAAGAGCCAACTGAACAGATTTTTATCACCAAACATTGTATGAGGTAACTCCGTGACATGCAAACACACTGATGTTTCACAGCATGAAAATTCCAAAGTGACCATTCTAATCCTTGTCCTTCCCAAAAATAGGAGATCTGGTATGAAGCATAAGAGTTGAGCTTACTCATTGCTGGATGCAAAAATTTGAAAGCACTTAAGCGCATTACTATCATGCTCTTTCTGGGGTGACTAGAGAAGGAACATGATAGTGAAAGTGTTAAAAAAAAAAAAAAGAAAAATAGAGGATCCTAAGGGATTACAAGAAGGAGTCAAAAGTTTTGCCTTGGTTTACAGAGGGATTTGGTTGTATGTAATTCTTACTTGACTTGTGTGCTGATAGTAATTTTTGGCAAATATAAAACATATACATATATATGTATGTATGTGTATGTATGTATGTATGTGTGTATGTGTATATATATATATATATATATATATATATATATATAATTATATCTCTAAACTCAGGGCTCTACTACATCATGTCATTACCCTGAAAATGTTATGCTTTTCTGCGTCAATGTACAAGTGTTGGCGCATGCGCCTAGTAATAGCTTAGCAGAACAAATCATACCAAAATCAGGATGCCAACCCAAGGTGCCTAATGGGCAAAAAAGTACAATTGTACGGAAGCATGAGTCTTAGAGAACAGTGACATGTGGTCCTGAAGACCTCAGCTGTACATGGTATTTCAAGGTTAATTGGTAAGAAGTTGAGATTTTAGAAAGAACAAAAAATCAGTTACATTCTAAGAATTAGGCACCAAACTATTATGTCAACAACTACAGCCTTAAATGCCTGAAGCCATTGGACAAATACTTTCAAATTTATTAGTAAAGATTAGAGAAGATTATGTCCAACCTACACATCCCTCCTAGGAAATCTATTATTAAGGTTGAAGACATTCTAAAATAGTCTTCAGGCAGGCAATGTATTAATGGTGTTATTTTTCATCTACTCCTTTCCAGGAGGCTACAGATGATGTACATTTTCAAAATTAGAGAATAAACTAAGAAAGGTGAAACTCAAGATTCATCACAAAAGCAAGACCCAGAGATTTCCCAACGTGAGGCACAGAGAGATCCTGGATGACAGTTATTAGACGACCTAGACGGGGAATTTAGGACAGAAACTCCAACAAGGAGACCTCCAAGAAAAAAATAAAAAAGATAGACTGCCTACATGTTTATTGTGAGAGGATTTTTATAACTGTGTTAGCTATTACACTGATAGGTGGTTGAAAAATAAGCTAATGAGATAATGAGTGCATTTATTAACAAAGAGTTACAGACGAAAGGAAATATAATCACAACAGTAGAATGTTATGTCAGGGGCAAGCATTTATTCTTTTTTTCACTGCAGTATCCTCATTCTCTAGAATAGTGCCTGATACCTTCTATACCCTGGTGAATATTTGTTGAATAAATCAGTTTCTGTAATATTTTACATTGTTCTCAGTAAGTGTATACAACATCATAATAATGCAAGCTTTGAACACCAATTCAATCAAAATGTGATGGAATTTTATTCTGATATTGGAAGCTGAGCAAGTGTATGTGTGTAGAGGGAACTGAAGTGGTGGGGGGGGAGCAGTGAGAAAACCCAATCCTTTACTTTCAAAGACAGAATCATTAGTTAATAGGTAAAGGTGAAAAAGTTAAGAAATAAAAATATGAGCATATTATTAGAAATCTGGAGGAGAACATCTCACCAAACATTTAAAAAGGTTGTAAGTGTGAGGCAGGACTACAGGACATAACTAAGAAGAGAATCATGTTCTGTTGTTTGCTTGTTTTTCTTTAAAACTTATGACAGTATCTAAAGTTGGGTTATCAAGAAACAGAGTCTGAGATCTAGTATTGTGTAAAGGAAGTTAAGGGGTAATGTCATCAGAGTGTGGCAGAGGGAGGAGGTGAATCATGATGTACTTGCAACAAAGACCTCAGTGGACCCCAATGCCCACACAGAATTCTCTAGGTGGGAGGCCCTTCCTAATTGTCCAGACTTGAAACGAAGGCCTGAGTCTGTGTATATTTCCTTTGCCCCATCATCCATCGCTCACTGGATATGGATTACCTCCTGGAAGAATTTTAACCTCTGGCAAGATAGCTTCTTTAGTCAAGGGCAGTCCTTGGGAAAAGATGCAGCCATCAATCATCAATGAACAATCCTAGCAGCTGGAGTAATGGGTACCTTTGCCCTGAAGGGGAAATCTGGGTACTATTAGAGATTTTAAACTATGTTGATGCATTCTTTAGATAATAATTAAATTAAAACATAAAATAAATTTATACTTAATATTTAAATGAAAAAAAAAAAAATCAGTGGTTGAGCAATTAGCCTCTGGACACATTTAGAGTAATGAAACCAAGACTTAAAACTAGGTTGGCCCATCTCGAAAACTCATCCAGTTGTGTGGGGATCAATCTCTGAGATTTTTTCAATGTAAACATTGCATAAGACTATAATCTCAAACTAATACAAGAAGATATTTTCCATTAACCTTGTAAACTTAGATTGATATGTTTCAAATGCAATCACTTTATTGTAATGTAGTTTACTGTTACTAAGTTTTAAGTTAAAACAGACATTATTTACATTTGAAATTGGTCTTTTTTGAATAGAAATTGAAGTGCTTATTCTTGGAGTTGAAGTGTATAAACACCCATGGCTGGAGCCTTTGCAAATGTACTATCAGATCAGCATGCTAAAGTTTTTGTTAAAAACCGGTCTAAAAGTGAATCTGTTTACACTTAAAAGATATAAGAACATTATCAAATGTGTAATCCTTTAAGGCACAAAGACATCTACTTCGTTCATCGTTTTTCCATAGTCTGGCACTTTTGAAGTACTCAGTATGTGTAGAATAGTACCCATGTTCCATAAGGAAAGAGGTTCATTGTTTGTTTTGATTACTAATGTCATCTGACTACCTAGAATAATACCCAGCTCTTACTAGGCAATCAATTAACTCAATCATCTGAAAATTGAGTTAAAAATCCAACTAAAATTGAAGTTACATGGGGATGCCTCAGCTCTAAATCCCACGTTCTCATAAACTCAAGTTTGGAAGTACAGTGCAGCATTTTCTCAATCAGATTACAGTATTCTCTGTCTAGCTTAATGAATTTGCCATTTTATCAGTAGACACACATGTTCTCATAGCACTCTTATTATGGTCCCATCTTTTCGAGCAGGACTAGTGCTCTGCAGTCCTCTTAGCTGACAGAGCCAGAAATAATTTAGTAATCACCCTCTGAATGAGAAAGAGGAGAGAATCAACCACTAAGATTTATACAATACATACATAGACGGAATTATATTACTTTTAAAAAGTAGCCTTTTCAAAAACTTAAAAAAAATCAACCAGGATGTGAAGGTAATTGTACTGAGGGAGTTACAAAGCAATGAAATTATTCCATTCTGCCTTTTGCATAAGTGGTCAGGGGTAACATTTGCATACATTATATTATATTGATTCTTTCAGACAGAGACTCAATAAAGACAAAAGAACACATGTGAAAATAAATGCCTATGGGGAAAAAAAAACAAAACACAGAAGACACAGATGGAGGCTTCTATTATATTTGACTTTAAAATGAAAAAACAACAATAATAAAGCAAACAAACAAACCTAAAAATAGAGGACAAGAATAACAACAAAACCCCTATCCAGGTCAGTATTTTTTAGTAAAAACTGCCCCATTTCTCTCTTTGTCCTTGTTCATTTCTCCCTCATAAAATCTACTTTCAAATGTCATTCCCTCCCCCTTGCCAATAGATCAAGTATTCTCTAACAGGATAGATAGGGTAGTAAGGAACTAATAATGATAATAATAATAATGAGAAATGGCCTCAGAGATATATTTCATGTGTCTTCCTCTCCTTGTCTTTCTTCAGCGGAATAGCTTCCCAGCCAGTGGGGCATTAATCATTGGAACAGCAGCTCCGAGATAAAGGCTGGGTGAAATTTCATTGTGCATTAGAGTATGAGTTGTGGGTGCATGAATATGTGTCTCTCTCAGTGTCTGGGAGGAGAAAGTGAAGAGGCAGAGCAGAAAAATCTGTCGTTTTATATATTTATACACCTTAAGATGGTCAGGACTGGTTCCCCATTGTTAAGGTGGATTAAAATCATTCACATCCTTCTGCTTTTATTGGAGGTCACCTCTTAGAAAAGGGGATAAATACAATGACAGGTTAAATTTTACCTTCTTTTTTTTTCCCCCCACCTGCCTCAAGGTTATGCAACAGAGTAAGGAACAGGAGGGGGTGACTGCAACCAGGTGGTGCACTGTCTTATGGCAAAACGTTTTCTTTGCTATCCTTTGTTGAGTATCCACCCTTTTCCTTACATAATATTAGGTTGTTGGAAAAGTCATGATGTATTTTTCTATGTTTTCCTATGCAAAAATGCATCATGACTTTCCTGATGACCCAGTACTTTGAACTTTGAGTTAACGTACTTTTTTATCTTTAAGAGCCCTGAATTATGTTTGGGAGGACCATTTGAAAGAGATAGGTTAAACAGATGTTACAAGCACTCAGCAAGAAACTACATGTCAACTAGATCCTTGCTCCAGGAAGTGAGGTTCCCACATCTGCAACATAAGGTCACCTGTGGGCTTGTTAGAAATGCATGCGCTCAGGCAGAATCCTAGCCCTGAATCAGAATCTTTGTTTTAATAAGGTGACCCAGGTGATCAGTATAGACATTAACGTTTAAGAAGCGCTATTCTCCATAATTCATGCAAACACACAAGTATCTCTCTCCTCCTGTCTCTTTCTCTCTCTCTCTCTCTCTCACACACACACACACAAATACACACACTGAGACACAACAACATATGGGGTGAGAGATAAATGAAACTGAATCCCATACACAAGTCAATCAGATTTCCATCAAGTAGTCCCCTCATTGACAGCAAATTACCATAGACATGGTGTGCACTTATTTCCCTAGCTATTCCATCCCTGGATGATGATGAAATCAAAGAGAACCTTACATTCTTCATTTTGCTAACAGAACTAGCTCACTAGACAACCCAAGGCATTAATTAGAAGGTTTCCAAAGGCAAGGCTGTCATAACAGTTTCAGTGTGTTTCTAATTTTTACAATCATTCAAACATGCACCAGAAAAGTATGAAAGCACATCCCGCCCCTCTCACTGCTTTGTCAAAGACAGAATGAAAATATCTGTCTTGAAGCCTGGCTAGTGATGATTGCTGTGTGAAGTCATTTCCCCACCACATAAATAGAGAAAAGGGAATATATTTTTAGAAAAAGAAAAGAATAGGACCAATTGTTAGACCTCCATTTAAAGTGGAATTACTGATTCTTTCTGCTGACTCAAGAGACACTTCTTAAATAGGTTTGGCTGTTATGAAGAAGTGGTCATTGTGGAAGCCTTTCTGACAGCTTTCAGCAAAAGGGGGATACAGGGAAAAAAAATAATTATTTACATTACTGCATTAGATGGAAGACATTCTATTTATCTCTCTCAACTTAAGTCCTTTGGTTCATGAAATGGGCACCTAGTTTGTATAGCAACAATCAGAAATGTCAAACATCTTTGCTGTTGTATTCTCTCTTCTTTTCAACTTTCCATTCTTTCTCCCTTTATTTCATTTATTCATTTATTCAACTGTCCTATGTGCAAAGCACCATCTTAGATAAGATAACAGAGATGAGGAAAAAGGAGAGCACCAAGGAAGCTTGGTGCCATGTCAGAAACCACATGGCTAAATAGCAACGGAATAAATAGAAATACATCTAGATGCAACACTAGTCTAGCAACTGAGTCCTGTATTAAAAGCCCATTTAAAATAACAGCAATCATAATAATAGCCTTTTATAATAGCCTTTTATTGGGTCCAACCAATTGAAGCCCTTAATATATATCGTTTTAACCTATCCTTAAAGTTGTTGTTACCATCCCCATATTTGAGATGATGAAACTAAGCTCCAAAAAGTAACTTAGTTCAAATATCACAGCTGGAACATGAAGATCTACCTAGAGTTACAGTTTTAAGCACTCTACCCATGAGCTATGTCTCCCAAGGCCTGCTTCAACACACTCTTTCCTTTTTGACAGACTGCTTTCAGAGCTGTCTATGTCTACCTTTGACCATGAGTAATATTGGCTCCCCTTCTCTGCCTCTCCCCTCTGCAGATAAGCAGTTGCTCAAGTTAATTTCATTCAATACATGTTTCCTTTTCTTCAACAAATGGCTTTGAGACCTGCTTTGTGGTAGACCCTAAATGTCAAGTGATGAATAACAGAGACAGTTTCTACTCTTGATCTAGTGGTTTCTCATCGCATCTTACATCAATATTCTTTCAAAAGATCATGAAGAAAACAGGTAATTATGAAGCCAGTTGAATCATAGGTCACATCTATGAATAAATGGTATTCAAATAATATACTTAGGCATTAGAGAAAAACAAAAGTGGTTAACTGAAAGCAGGTAGGAGACTACCCACAATGTATCCATACACTAGAACTAGGTAAAAGAAACTTAAGCTAATTTTACATCTCTACTAATTAAAGAATTCACAGAGACATTAACATAATTTATATTTGCCAGTATTGCAGTATTGGTAGGCAAGATTAAGGAAAATTAAAGATTTAGCTTTTTGGGAAAGAAATAAGGAGAAAAAAATGAAGAGGGAAGGTGAGTAATGGTGTATTTCTAGAAGTGTTCTAAAAACTATAAGTGCTAGAGCCAATTTATTTTTACAAGAATACAAATCCATTTTTATTTATTTAATTTTAATTATTTTAAATTCTTGAGGGGTACAGCATCACACAGATTTTGTGTCCAATGGCCTTAGCAGGAATTTTGCTTCGTAATTTGGCTTGAACCATGCCACTATTTCCATGGGCACAAGTAACCTTTTCCTAGATTATTCTAATTTTATTTTTTTTATTATTTTCTTGAGAGGTTTTCGCTATAGGGCACGTGCACTCACCAGACAGACAGAGACATAGAGACAGAAAGCGAGAAATCACCCCCCAATGGGGATGGTCATACTGCAATCCTTTCTCCTCCATTCTCTTCTCGGGATCTTGGGCACGCACGCACACACGCCCGGCATGAGTTTTAAGCCACTGGGTCTGGGACGCGAACCGCGGTCGACTATATGGGAGTCCAGCAACATAGCCATTACGCTAACTGCTGGTTCCCGTATTCTGATTTTATTTGATTTGCCATCAGGAGTCACTGTGTTAATTTTTGCTTGGTACACATAAGCATACCTCTGACCAAATAGAATTCCATTTCATCTCTGGCATAAATACTTTTTTTTTTTTTTTTTTTTTTTTGAGAGAGAAATTTTTGCTATAGGGCATTTGCACTCACCAGAGTAACAGAGAGACAGAAATCAAGAAATCACCCCACCAGGAGACATGGCCATGTCACAATTTCTTCTCCTCCATTGTCCTCTCAAGATTTTGTATGTGCATGCACACATACATGGCATGAGATTAAGTTGCCAGATCTAGAATTTGAATCATAGTTGACTCTGTGGAAGTCCAGTGACATAATCATTACGCCATCTGCTGGTCCCAACACCTTCAATTTTAAGAAGATCTGTGTGCTCTCTTTGGTTCCTGAGACTCCACTTATAGCCTGCAAAAATGGCCTTGGACTATAGCCTTCCAGACATAGCTGCCTTTTAGAAAGTCCTGTTCTCAGCAGGCCTGAGTTATTTGTCTCCAAAGTTCAGAAGCAGGATCCTTACTCCTAGAGTCAATTTTTGGACTAGGCCTTGCTAAATCTTGGACTTGATGAATAAGTCCTAGGGAAGGATAGATCAGAGGTCAACAAGAACAATCTTGCACATGAGAGACAATGTAATATCACTGGAATTCTTTAGTTTCACTTAGTTATTCTTCCACAAGTTCCTCAATAGAGCCCTAATGCCATGATCCATCTCCAACCATAGTTATCCGCAGATAGGAAGGTCTCCATATGCAAACTCAAATCCTCCCCATGTGGGTCAGTCTCACAGAGTAGAGCATTTTACTACTGTACTACCTTCCAGTCCCTTTGAGACTTCTTCTTAAGGCAAGAATTCAAGAGCAGCATAACCAGGGATGATATCCCCAACAGTAAGCCCCACCAGGAAGTGTACTCTGGGGAGCAGAGATCTTGAAAGCTAGAATGAGCCTATGAATATCACTAGGTCTGTGTCATCCTTTAGAAGGCAATGCTGGATTGTTGCCTATTCACACCTTTCAATCAATGTGGACTGTTAGGATCAGCAGATGGCACAATGGTTAGATCGCTGGACTCTCATGTAGTCAACCATGGTTCAAGTCCCAGACCTGGCAGTTTAAAACTCATACTGGACACATGTGTGTGACTGCCCAAAATCCCAAGCGGAGAAGGGAGGAGAAAGGATTGCAGCATGGCCATCCCCTCTGGGCGGTGATTTCTTGCTTTCTGTCTCTCTGTTTCTTGCTGTCTCTCTAGTGAGTACATGTGCCCAATAGCAAAAACTTTTCTACAAACAAACAAACAAACAAACAAACACAACCAAAGACCTTGTCACCCTAGAATTGACATTCCAGTGAATAGGAACAATAAACAAATACATGATGCAATGGCAGGTAGTGATAATTACTATGAGTATCAGTAAAGCAGGGGAAAGAAATGAAGAGTGTAATTTCATACAGGATAGACAAAGAGGTCCTCTCTGGAATGTGTCGTTTGAACAGAAAGCTGAATAAAGCAAGGTAGTAAGTCGCATAAACATCTGGGAAGAAAAGCAAGTGGAAAGGCACAGGATGTTTGGCATGTTCAAGCAGGGATGGGGCTACTGAATGAGGTAATGGTTTAAGTTGAAAACTTTAAGGGGCTAGGACCAGCGGTTAGCATAATAGCTATGTTGCTGGACTCCCATGTAGTCAACAGCGATTCAAGTCCTGGACCCGGTGGCTTAAAACTCAAGCTGGGTGCGTGTGCGTGCATGCCCAAGATCCCGAGAGGAGAATGGAGGAGAAGGGATTGCAATGTGGCCATCCTCCCTGGAGGGTGATTTCTCACTTTCTGTCTCTCTGTCTCTGTCTGTCTGTCTGGCAAGCGCACGTGCCCTATGGCAAAAACCTCTCCAAAAAACAAACAAACAAAAAAAAAAAAAAAAAAAAAAAAAAGAAGAAGAAAAGAAAAGAAAAAACATTTAAGGGGATGACCTAAAACTGTGTTTCCAATGTTTTATTACAGTATTTTTAAATTAATGCAGAAAAAAAAATCTATGAAGAACACATTATCATCATTTTAAAGACAGGATCCAACTCTGAATTGTACAATGCTCCTTCACTTGCTTCACCCTTATTTTCACCTTGTGTTAAAAACCAAAAAAAAAGGCTAAGAACTATGTAAGAGCCAGCTGTGTGGCCTGGTGTGAGAAAGAGCTGGATCCCACATGGAAGACCTCATGGTTTAAATCCTGGCCCTGGAAGCCTAAGAAATGAATTGGACATATGTGCATGAGTACCCCAGATCCCAACAGGATAGAGAAATGGCACGACCACGCCCCATTGAAGGGTTCTTTTTCCCTCTCCCTTTCTCTCTGTCCCTTTCCTGTGAGCAAATGTGCCCTCTTGAGCAGAACAGAAAACATCAACAATAAAAACCTTTTATGGTTAGAGAACTATAGTAGAAAATATGGTCAGAGACATGGCAAGTGGGTGATCTGTGTGCTCCCAATAAAGAATTTGGTTTAGACTTGGTCCAGTAGTCTGTTAGGTAATCAGAAAAACCACCCGAGCTTTAAAAACATTTGGGGACCTCCATGTGTGAGAAGCCAAGAGCTGACCCACTTCCTTCCCTACTGTTCATAAGCTTCGAAATAATATCCAAAGCCTTATCAGCAGTTCTGATGGAAATTCCACTCTATAAATGTTACATCCTAATTAGAAGCACATCTCCATAACTTCTCCTGGGAACTTGCAGACTTCCAGCCTGTCTACTGTCAGGACCTTCTGAGGGGCCCCGTTAAATGACTACAAACAGCTTGGGGAAATGTCGGGCTCATTCACTAAAATTAAGGTATTAGAAAGGAGATGAACAGAAACTGCAGTGGATTCTCTTTTCTGGCCTATTTGTACTGTCAATACATACGTCTTTAAGAGATAGGTAAACCCATCAAGTGTCTTTTTTTTCCCTTTTTTTCATTAGAACTACTCAGTTCCAGAGAGAAAATGTCACTGGAAAGTCTTACCAGGCAACAAGTAAATTAGAGTACAATTTCCTTTCCCCGAAATTATTCTCTGAGTGGGGAAAAGAAAGTATCTATGTGAGGGCAAGGAGAAGACAGAAGATATTTCTTGGCTGGCAGCGAAAGTCTAATTAGACTGACAAATCTTCAGCGCCTTCCCCAGTTATGAGGCTTGGCAGGAAAGGAACAAGCCCTGGAGCCACACATTATGTAAGGCTGTTAATCAATATTAGTTGAGCCCTGATCCTAAAAATAAACTTCCCCTGGAGGTTCTGTTGTCTAGTAGTAAAAACAAAGGAGAGAACACTGTGTGGATTCCTCGTTTCACTTCTATCGGGCTGGTGGCAGCAGGGAAAGGTAGAGGCACCCAGAGGGGATAATTCTCTGGGTAAGTAGAACCACTCTTGATTCAGTGTGATCTGCATCCTGTTATAGCAAGTTATTTGGATAAGTGAATCTATTTTGTATCCCAATCCAAGACAGTTTGATTATTCAAAGACTCTGAGAAAAATGTGGTACTTTAGCCCAAGCCTCAAAATAGCATTTAAAGGGAACCAGCAGTTAGCGTAATGGCTATGTCGCTGGACTCCCACGTAGTCAACCACGGTTCGCTTGCCGGACCCGGTGGCTTAAAACTCACGCCGGATGCGTGTGCGTGCATGCCCAAGATCCCGAGAGGAGTATGGAGGAAAAGGGATTGTGGCGTGGCCATCCCCCTGGGGGGTGATTTCTCACTTTCTGTCTCTATGTCTCTCTCTGTCTGTCTGGCGAGCACACGCACCCTATAGTGAAAACCTCTCAAAATAAATAAATAAATAAATAAAATAGCATTTAAAGCAACATGCAGTAAATCTACATGCCATGTATGTCATGGAACCATATTAAATTGCTGATACCTGACCATTCTGACTTATAAAAATGGCAATTTTATATGCTTCAACCTAACAGAACAGTCTGAGTATAATACCTGTTGAGTGAAGACAATTCCTATTCTAGAGTATGAAAGAGTCTTCCACACAAATCTCTTCTAATTGATGAGTCCAGGGTTCTGATTCAATCTGGCACCCTCAGTAGGGACTGTGGGTCAATGTAGTTTGTATGAGTATAGACAATTATTCTTGTGCTTATCCAACTCAACAGGAAGGCTAAGCTCTATGAGGTTCTGTGAGTTCTGGGAGAGCCTCTGAAGTTGAAGTGGCTTCCTGACATGAAAACTTTTAGTAAAAACTTATGTGGTGCTTTCCATACACAATCAAACTTGCTATTTACAACAAGGCTATGAATGTTACTAGGTCACTTTTTCTAATAATGAAATGGAGGCTTCGACAGGCTAGTCAAACTGCCTAAAACACACAGCTGGTTGATTCAGTGTGATCTGCATCCTGTTATAGCAACTTATTTGGATAAGGTGAATCTATTTTGTATCCCAATCCAAGACGTTTTGATTATATAAAGACTTTGAGAAAAATGTGGTATTCTAACTGGAAGAACCTGGAGTCCAACTTGGAAATCTGAATCTAAAGCCCGTGTTACTCCTTTCAACATACTGGGACTCTACCAGGAACAGATGGTGTGCAGGCTCCTCTTTTTAATCACACATCTTTGCTTTGTTTTGCAATCTTTGGTACCAAGGCAGAAATGTGCTTCTTACTGTACCAGCGTAAAACCAAAAGATCAAAAAGAAGACTTTCCATAAAGGTATAGCTTAAAAGCATGAAAAACTGGAAATTCCTTCTGGAATTTTTGAAAATGAGTCACATTCCATTCTCAAATTTCTAAAGCTTGAGATGAAGATAAAACCTTCAAATGTTTTAAGAATTTTCTTTCTGCCACTTATTAGGATAGTTTCAATCTCGGCTGTGCATTGTGATTTCCTGACAATTTCCTGGTGCCAGGTAACACTGGCCAGTGTCAAGGTGACTTTACTGATACCCAGCACAGAAAAGGTGGGTCAAGATCTGTACCCTGCTAATAGCTTGTGAATGATTCCAAATGGTGATTTGCAAAGAACACACTGAGCTCTTTACTGATAACTCTGGCTAGAGGCCTAAGGTAAGGGAATACACATTATTCTTAAAATACACTCTTGTGGAAACATTTTGGTCACGGTAGCTGAAAGTTAGCAGCAAAAGACTTTTGTTTCTTTCTTTCCTCTTCTATCTTGAATGAGGAGCAAGGAATTTGCATGTAAACTGAGTTGAACTTTTCTGTTAGAAGATGACTTATCAGTGTTATGACAGTTACCTACCAACACAGGAGTCAATGGAAGTAGAAGAAGCTGTACAATTGCTTGGCCACTCATGGTAGTAAGGCTCACAGGGAACACAATCTGTTTTTTCTCTCTGAGTCCTCTTTCATTTGGAGGAGTTTCAGCCCAAAGCTTTCAAAATCTGGATCCTTTGTCTCTCATCTACTTGGATGTGGCTATCTCTCCAAGAATGACCATCTCTAACTTTTACAATTTAGCTACTGACACTTGGTCAACCTGGAATTTCTTGCTCTCATCACCTATCCTGTTGTACTTATTCTACAAGGCCCAGTTGTATTTTCACCTCATCCATGAGATCTAGCCAAATCACCTCCTATGTTTCAGATAATGACTTATCCCCAAGAGATTTGCATGCTAGATGTTTGGGCCCCAGTGTGAGGGAGGTGAAACCTAGTAGATAGGGTTTGGATCATGGCAACCCCATCCTTGTGAATAGATTACTGCTGTCTCCTGAGAGGGTGTGAATTCTTCCTTTCAGAAGAAGGGTTTAGTTCATGCAGGAAAGGGTTGTTTTAAGACAGAAAGGTGGGGACAGAGAGTGGTGCAGCAGTAGAATACAGTGCTCTGTGAGCTCCCCCCACCCCCATGACTATGTTCGAAGTTTGTGTTAGGAGACCTCCCTGAATATGCTCAGCACATGGGTGCCCATGATCTAGGGCTAGCTGAAGCTGGGGTTGGATGGCAATGTCATACCCTGTTGGAGGTACTGTTTCTGTCTTTATCTTTCTTGTTCTTGAAATAAATGAGTCTTAAAAAAAAAATAAAGTAAAATTTTCTTACAGGTCTTTCGCTCTCTCTTTTCTCTCTACTTCTCTGACTATGCCCACTAATCTTGCAGCTCTCTCTGCCATGTTGTGATATAGAGTTCAGGCAGGTGCTGGCCCCATGCTCTTAGACTTTCCAGCCACCATAATCATGAGTCAAATAACTTCTATTCTGTATAAATCACCTAGCTTCAGACATTTCTGTCAGCACATGATAATGAACTAGCACACCATCCCATACCCCAACCCTTACCCCCAATACACAGCCATTCCTAAGTCACTGACTCACAGTGAGAGCTGATGTGAAGCCAGTCAATATCCTAGGCAGGAACACATGCACCAAGTATGTTTGTCACTGGGGCTGGTATTCAGATCCTCAACCCCAATGGCCATGTGAGATCCAGCTTCCTTTGCATAGCACTTAACTTCTGTATTACCGAACCAACTCATTTTTTTCTCATCTAAAATTATTTTTATTTTTATTATTTTGGTAATTTGTTGAGGGCACATGTGCTTACTGAAGAGAGATAGGGGAGAGAGAAAGAGAGAAAGCAAGCAAGCACTCCTCATAGGGGATGGTCACATGGTCACTCTGCAATCCTTCTTCTGTTTCTCCTTTTAGGATTTTGGGCACATAAGTACATGTGCCTGGCCGTAGAGTCCAGGATTATAAACCATGCAGTCGGCCATGTGAAATCCAGATGCCTTAACCACCACTTTATGGTCTGGCCCCTTATTCTTTTTATTTTTATTTATTTTTTATTTATTTATTTATTTATTTATTTATTTATTTTTGGAGAGGTTTTCACTATAGGGCGCGTGTGCTCGCCAGACAGACAGAGACAGACATAGAGACAGAAAGCAAGAAATCACCCCCCAGGGGGGATGGTCACGCCGCAATCCCTTCTCCTCCATTCTCCTCTCGGGATCTTGGGCACGGACGCACACGCGCCCAGCGTAAGTTTTAAGCCACCGGGTCCGGGACACGAACCGCGGTCGACTACGTGGGAGTCCAGCAACATAGCCATTACGCTAACTGCTGGTTCCCAGGCCCCTTATTCTTAATATAGGGTCAGGATCTGATTGACCTACTTGTCATTCACAAGTAATTCTGCATTCATATTGTTAACAAACTATAGAGTATCAGAAAGATCAAAGCACCAGTTACTTTCTGAAGGCTACAGCACTGTGGAGCCCTATCAACTCAAAACCATTTATCCACTTTCATGCACAGGTAAGAACAAATCTGGGACTTGACAGTTTCACTTTGATCTGAATTAAACACCAACCAATGTCTACCAGAAACGAACTCCTTAGCTTGTGCTTAAGAAGAAACTAGTGGATTTTTGAACTGCCAGATATCTGTATTTGTGGACTCACGTGCTTACTTTGTTTTCCCTAGAGGACCTTCATTTCAGGACAGCTTTATTTTACACAATGTTATCAAAGCAAAGATGGATGGAACATAGTATTCATTTATAAAATATCCTATATGTAATTTCATACATAGATAAATAAGTGAATGATCAGCCTGGTGGATATGAAATCCAGTCTTCCCCACTTTTTTCTCCTTTCTGAAGATCAGAGTTTTAGGAATTGTCTTCATCAAGAAAATTAGCTAAGTCACATTGCCTATTAAAGCTTCTGGGACTGATCTTCCTCACCCATAGTCTCCACAATCTGGGAACTGTCCTAAACTTTGAATACAATTCAAAGATTAGTAGACTCCTACTCTTGACATAGGATTGCTGTGATCCATAGAATGTATTTGGGATCAAAATAGACATGGAGATGAGGCTTTTGCTTTTTTCATGGGACACAATGTAACCTTCTTATGGCTAATTGACAAGAACAAAAAAGTTCAAAATTCTTGGCATCAAGTTATTTCCTCTAGTTAGTCTTCAAATGACATGGAACTTTTTATCCCTCATCCTAGTTGAATCAATTCTGCCAAGGGTTGGCTTTCTTCCAAGAGTATGTATTTACACACCCTTCAAAACAGAATGTCAACAGATTTATAACTCATTTTTATAGCCTTGGTAGAAGAAAAGGAAAGTTATGTAGATGTAATCCAATTATTGCTAGACTCAAAGGAAAAGAAACACACATCAGAGGGAGGCTGCTGGAGAGTGCATTCCCAGGTGTCCTTCTACCTCTCCTAAATGACCACAGGCTCAAGGGCGTTTCGAATTAGCCACTGGCAACATTTAGTACTTTGTAACCTCTACACTTGTCAAGAAGCTCTGACTTTCTTAGTATATGGAAAAAGTTTAGGAACTCACCCAATCTGCTCCTATCTATGTACTGCCCATAAAAGGGAAAGTCAGAAATTGATAATTACCATGACTTAGTCCCTGAACCCTTGTGTAACATTAAATCCTCCCAAGGTCAGTGAAAAGCCTACCTTCAAATTGACCATAGGACCAGTCAGTCAGTCCTACAAGGAAAAAGCCATTTGCTCCTCTGCTTCCCACAGAGTTAGTAGAATGTATTCTGACAGAAACAAAACAAGTCTGCCAAGATCTATGCAGACAAAACTATCCTTTCACCAACAATAAACAGATCTGCTCTTGAGCTATAGAGAGTCATAATAGAAATATATATTGCCTTTTATCTTCTTTTCAGTGAGTAGAGTGAGGTGTCAGGAGTTATTGCTTTAATATCAGTAGAGAAGAGCTTTTTTTTTTTCTTTTTTTCTTTTGAGCATGTGGAGGTATACACACAACAGCAAGTGTGACAATAAGAGTGCTATGCTAACCAGGTACTTAGCCTTTCAAAAACACATAAAATTGGCCTGATAGCTTAGTCAACGCATATGAGTACAGTTTCAAATTATTCCTATGAAGTCAGAGAAAAGGAAGACAACATGTTTACCTTTATCTAACTCACAAAAACTTACTTCAAAAAAGTGGAAACACACAGGGAGCTTAGTTGGTTGTTAATTTTTAAGTTTATAGCATCCACTGAAATAAATGGAAGGGAGATGCCAAAGACTCTGTTGACTTCCTGGATAATGTCTTTAAGAAATGGAAGGGACAAGTACTGATCCACTGAATTTTCTACAAACACTAACTAGGCTAGGGGTAATTTTCCCACAAGCAACTGTAATATCTTATTTTATGCCAGAGTATTTAAAGCTAATAACTTGATTAACCTCCTACCCCCTACTAACTAGATTTATGAAATGCCAAGGGATTCAACGAAGTATTAAACTTTAGCTTGGCTATAATTACTTTCAAGTAGAAAAACAAAAACCTTACCACCTAATGGAAGATTTCCTGCACAACTAAATGCAAACTTTCAAATACTCTAATGTAATTAGTATCTTGGTCAAATATAAAGGAAACAAAAATGGAAAAAAATAATGATGACGAACGAAGATTTAATATCAAACACAAAGACTATGTTTTACAAGGATTAGTTGAATTTCTAGCTTCAATTGCCCTTGATTTAATAGTACCCTTTGGCCTCAATAATGAATGATTTACGCTCTAGCAAAGCCATTTGGAGGATGTGAATAGAATTGAACTAGGATTTTTTTTAAATACAACAAATTTTTATTTCTTCTTTTCCCTTTTTTCTATTTGAAAAGAAAGGCAGTAACATGAGAGAACGGAGTATTTTATACTGACAGTGTGGTCTACAGCTCATTTTGAATAATAAATTTACCATTTTAGTGATAAATATAAAAAAATAATGAGTGCCACAACACTTTTATAACTTTTCAGCAATGGTTTTATCTTTCTCTACTCTTTGGTCTTTTTACGGTGAGAATCTGGAGGCATCCTTCTTACAAAAATAGTAATTTCAACTCTTTAGGTACATTGAAAGGTTACACTCATGATCAGTGTTCTAAGACAAAGATGCAGAAGCAATTAATAGTTGGAAATGGGTTTACCTGAACAGATGTAGAGCGATTCTTGCGAGTTGTGGTAGTAGCCATTGTAGTGGTAGTTTCCATGACAGTGGTAGACATTTCTGGTGGCATGGAGGTTGTCTGTGTTGTTCCCAAGATTGATGGCACTTCTCCCACCAGCCGGACGCTTCCATTGATTTTAATATTGGGGTTGTTCTCAGCTGCCATGTTCAGTACTTTCAAACCATCATAATAGAGCCCAGACAGTTGGCCTTGGAAGAGGCGTCCTTTGTCCTTTCCACCAATGGCTATTTGCGCCTGAGTGTTGAAGATGGTTAACTGCCGGCCTAGTGGGTTGGGTGGAGGAAACATTATTATTCCCATACATTTCCTTCTTTGGGTTACCTGGTCTGTATGAACCAGGCATCATAACAGGCTTCCTTGAGTAAATAAAAAAGAAAAAAAATAGATAACGAATATTTAATACAAGCATTGGCAAGTAACATTTCACTGTGGTTATCTCTTCCACTGTCTAGCTGAAAATCTTAGATAATCTAAATAAAGAAAGATACAATTTCTTTATTCTAAGGAAGAAGAAATCTTTATTCAATGATGACAAGTATTGCATTTCTTTGGGGTATGTAATTGTGGACGACAGAAAGAAACATCCAACAAGTGATGGTCACAATAAATCATAAGTTCTTCTGAACTAAGTTTTAAACTACAGAGTAACACAGTGACAACTAAAATAAGGTGTATGTGGCAAACAAAAATTCAGTAAGGTGATTTAGAACATTGAATTTACAAACTAAGTCTGATCACTAAATTAACTGAAATTAAATTCCAGTTGGATTCATTGCATACTTGTAAAAATCAACATTTTAGTCACCAAATACATTTCCTATACATCTTTATAGTTGATACTATTCTATCTATATTTTATATTTAATGATATCCTGAAAGATAAATCCTTATCTCTTAATTTTTGTTGGTGTGGACTTATGGTTACACAACTAATATGTTCCCTAACATATTAAAAAATAAGTATTCATTGATTATGTTCCTGGACTGGGGGAAAAATGTCATTGACACTCAATAAATTTTGTAAAAGGAGGATGGATATTAATAAGGAAATCAACACACAAAACTTCAAGTAATAGAGAGCTATGTTAGTGGGTTGAAGATCATCAGTAGTTCACCTTATTTGGAATTCCTTTTGAGGATCATCTATACTTCTGTGGGGAAAAACTATCAGAATGAATCATGGCCAAATAGAGTTTAGAACAGTGGAACTCAACTAATCTTACTCCCAACTATTTCTACTTAGAAAAACATCTCTCAAGTACTAGATCTTGTCTGGACAAACTCAAACATCTTTTGAAAACTCATTGTAATTTATCAAGACAGCAACATGCGAAGGCTTTCTTTACTGTTATTTCCCCAGGTTACTTCCTTCTGCTTTTCCATATGGAGAGAGAAAGAAAAAAAAGACTTATTAATGGAATTAAGTATATCCCTTCTGAACTGTTTCTCCATTTTAATCAGTGATCAGACAACACTCTATTCATTCTTAATCTAATCACCTGAATTATTTTAGTTATAAATAACTAGAAACAATTGTCTATTTTTCTTGACTGCATAATTAAGGTAGGATAATTTTAACAGGCTGAGGTTTTTGCTCCATGATTTCTAACATGAACAGGGGCATACTGTGATGTTTGTGCCCTTAACCTCTTCCACTATTACATGGTCTTCAAGGCCATGCAATGCTTAGATATACATGAATTTCTTTCTTTCTTTCTTTTTTCTTTCTTTCCTTCCTTCCTTCCTTCCTTCCTTCCTTCCTTCCTTCCTTCCTTCCTTCCTTTCTTTCTCTTTCTTTCTTTCTTTCTCTCTCTCTTTCTTTCTTTCTTTCTTTCTTTCTTTCTTTTAGAGAGAGATATTTTTTGCTCTAGGGTGTGTGTGCTTGCCACAGAGAGAGAAACAGAAAGCAAGAAATCACCCCCCCCAGGGGGGATGGCCACATGCAACTCCTTCTCCATTCTCTCAGGATTTGGGGCACACATGCACACGCATGTTCCTGGCAAGGGTTTTAAGCCACCAGGTTCAGGACTCGAACTGTGGTTGACTACGTGGGAGTCCAGCAACGTAACCATTATGCCATCCGCCGGCCCTGATATCCATGAATTTCTGATGTATACTTTGGAATACCTCCTTAATGTATAATAGTGGAAGAAATGAAAGGGGCAGAGAAAGAAAAATGCATCTGCTCAGACAGGACTCTTCAGACAGGAGTCAACTCCTCATTGGGCAGTTCTTAAGGGTACTAGCTAAGGAGAACTTATAAATAATTTCTCTTTGGAGATTTCAAATACTAAAGTATGGAGAATTGGACAGATAAATTTTTTTATAGTTAAAATGATCTGCACTTTATAAAAATCTCTGGAGACTAGAAATGGGATCTATCAGATTTAATGATAACAGAACTATTCAGATCCCAAGAGTGTAATTAGAATAGCTCTAAAAGATTTCCATTATTTTTTCACCAATTTTTCCAGTGTCCTATGCATATGAATCATTGCCTGTCCTTTAGCCTTTGTCTTCTTCACCCAAGATGCAGTAAGAAGCTCAATGCACAACACTGGGTAGTAGCCTGGAGTTCACACTTCTTAATTGTTTATTTAACACAACTTCCCCTCACCCCCAGGAGCCCTAAGTTTAATGCAAAAAAAAGCTAAAAAACAAACAAACAAAAATCCTGGCATTATGGAAGGAGAGAATAAATACTCCCTCAACTTCACAAAGGCTTTTGGGGTAGGTTAACATAATAAATGAGACGTTTCTCAGTAGAATTCTAGGATGAAAATTGAATATATTAGAGTATATAGTAGGTGCTTTTTTCCATGCACACAAGTCAATTAGAATATTTATCCATCTCTTTCTTTATAGTCCAGACTGGTGATCAGTTAGTGGTTATCCTTGACAATAGGTAGAATGTTTTATATTTTAATATTCTTGAAAGTGCTTTACAATGGTGACCTCTATAATGGCTCTCATCTTATTTTTCCAGTGGTATTATTCTGCCAATGTTTACAAATAAAAAGTGGGTCAGAGAAAATTGAAATGCAAAGCTGAATTACACTGGCTAGAAATGATAGATTGCCTTGAACCTAGTTGCCATAATTCACTCCATAAAGTGGCTTTTGTTCAAGGCTGACTGAAGTATCAGGACAGACAAGAAATGTTTCTTGGGCTATAATATTAGACTATTCCACTCTTGGTTATCAGTGTTTTTCCAGTGAGATCTGACTAATCATTTCTTGGGAAGAAGACACTGGAAAGGGAAGGGGTTATTTATTTTTCAATATTCCATTATACCATAACGGGTATTTGGATTTTTGTTTGCTTGTTTGTTTCATGGTCTTCTAGGGGCATAGATCTGCTTTTCTTCTATTTTAAATGCTTCTCCTAGACCTCTGTACCTTGGCTGAAGAAGTTAATAGCAAGGCTAGCAGTCACAGGGTGAAACACCCTGTTTGCTGAAATTTCTTCCTCAGATTGATTTATTTCTGAACTAAACAAAAGTTAGTGAATAAGTAAGGAATAGCCATCACTACCCTCTTCCTATGGACAACATAAAGGAATAGCTAAAGAAAGTTTCCCTTTTTATCATTTGCCCCAAATTTCTCAAAATCAATACCATATTATCACTATTCTCATACTTTTCACTCCTTATGATTAGTGATGCTTTTATAATGTCACTGTGTGTATACATAAATACACACATAAAAATATAGTCCAGTCTAAGAATTATTCTACCATCAATAATTAAAAATACGATTATAACATCAGTACAGGATTTGTAGCAGAGGACTTTTGTTTTAGGTGTCCATCCTCTTGGAAGTCATTAATTGTTACCTCATTTGGACACCAAGTTCACATACTGCTTAAATTAAATCATGGCACGTCTCTAGTCAGTGTTGCACAAAGACTAATTAATTAAACCTCAGAACACCCTTGGGAAATAGTATTATTTCTCTTCTCCTCAGATAGGAAATCTGAGATATAAAGAGGTTAAGTAGATTGTCTAAGGTCAGAAAGTCAGTCAATAGTAGACAGAGCCAGGAAACAGACTATGGAAGGCTTTGACCCCACTCTCATCCCCAATGACAAACATAATTCCAAAGAGGCATTCAGAGGACTTTCTAATACTCCTACCTAATGATCCTGCTATCTTTACTCTTTATGTTCAGTGTCTTTACAAGGTCTTTAAGTATATAATTTCTACTCCTCTCAAAGGGAAAATTAACTAGGCAGAGGAAGAGAGAAATCAATAGAACAAATAGATGTTACTTAGCCAACTTATCAAAAAAAGATAATTTCAGTGAAAATGATATAGAAGAAAACCTCAAGTCTGGAAAGAAATTTTTCAAAATTATATACATACATAAACATACATATTTGATTAAGAAATTAGGATACCACCCACCACCCTGACTCAACCACCGCTCCCCCATCCCAACCCCTTAAATTGCGTATTTGAATGCATCCTTCTAAATGAAACCCAACTAATAATGATGCTATCATAAGGAAAACTGAAAGCTTACTAGTAAGTTTAGAATGGTTTATACAAATGAAAATGCCTGGCATGCTATTAAACTTAGACTTTAAAAGGCAATGGAGTAAAATAAAATATTATTAACATAAAATTGAAAGGAACAAAAAAGTTCTCTCAGGCACATGAGACTCAGACATGCATCTAGTTTTCTTTTCCTTTTTAAAAGTGAGGCAATCATTGTCTCTAATGTTAAAGGGACTTTATGAGCTAGTGATTACTAAACAAAATTATTTGGTTTTTAGAGTTATTCTTAATTTAGTTTTAATTAGACCACATACGTTAAAAACAGGGCAAACGATTAGGAGTCCGAGAGGATTTTCTGTGTTAAAAGTCTGAATGTTTTTACTCAACTTAAAATGGTAGTCAGTCCCTTGTTTTTTAAGTTGTCTACTAAGCACTATTACTCCTTATGTATAAATCAAGCCAATCTCTACATATTATAAGCACTCACTTCAGGTCTTGAGACAAGAATAGCTTATAGCAGCTCAGGTAAGAACTGAGTAAGTACCCTCGTAGAGATAGAGAACATTTCTCATTGAAAAACAATATCTTCTAACAAACAGAAGCCACACAGAAAATTCTAACATCCGTTATAACCGCTGCCCTCTTTTATTAACACAGTGGCGTTTTTCCCTCCAGCAAATCAGAAACTGTTGTTTTGCCTTTCCGGAGCCCTTCTCTTTCCAATGCATTGTCTTAATCACTTACACTTTTGTTGCATAAACATCAAATACACAAAGGTATCACACAACCAAAGTGTAACATAATTTTGTGTTTTGTTTTGTCTTAGTTTCAGTCAGCAATTAGGACACAATCTCTTATGAAGTACTTTTGCCTCCACAGGTTTGAATTTAAAGGCAAAAGTCATTTTTCTTATTCTTTATTTAAAGACAAATGTTAAAAAAAAAATTGATTCCCTTATAACAGTTGTTTTAGGAAGTTTAAGTTCCGAGAGTTGATCTATGATTTTTTTTTTTTCTCTAATCATGCTACAGACAGTGAAGCCAAAACAGTCTCAAGATGTAAGTTTAAAAAGTACTTTTGAAATGTCTTTAGAAAGCTTTGGTGTAAGAGGTAATTTAAAGCAAATTAACAAATAATGTCATGCAGTGGTTAAATTGCCATAATACATTTCTTTTTTAGAGGTTCCTGAAATTTCTTGTTTGTGGTTGTCATGCTGATAGCAGGCTAGATGTTAGTCCCTTTAACTGTATTTTAATGGCAATGTATTATAGCATGATTTATCAACATATGGCAGGTGGAAGCTGACACAAATTATAATGAAAATTAAAACAGTCATTTATGCAGCAGGCGATTATCATTTAAGGAACATTTATTTGCAGGCTTTAAAAATGAGGGTTTAGAATCAAATGATTTTAAAATGAAAGTGTTAACAACGGTTACCTTTTTCCTGCAGCCACTCCTCTACGGGCCGGTTATATTTGAAGGGGATTTTCTGTTTTACCATTTGGAAGCGTTCATTATCAGTGTTGCCTTTAAAGTTTAAAAAACAGCTTAAAGAACAATCTGAAAAGTCAATAAGTCATTAAAAAACATCCTAGGTTTTTGGTTTGTTTTATGAAGTTTTTAGAGATAGGTATCAATTTATCTTTAGTGGAGGTGGAGTTGAAGTCACTCTGCCCTTGATGACAGGTTTGAGGTCAGGTTAGTCTTAGCTATGCAGTACTCCATCATGTCTTGAAAATGTGACAAGAATCAGGAAGAGGTTTGACCATTTATAAAAATGGTTTGCCCTTCGTTCTCTCCCTATCTTTCTCCAATTACACATTAATTAGGGCAATTGAGGGACAAGGATCTCCTTGACCTGGGAGTAATTCTCCTGCCTGATCAATTTCACCATGCAGTCGGGAAATCAGCTCCTCCGTCAGGTTTGCTCTATTATCACTCTGCATTCCCATCAGAAGCATGGGGCCATGTCTTTCCGTAATGCCTTCTCAAGTGTCAGTGACCACTCTACCTTCTGACAAGGGGAAGCCAGAGAAGACAATTGAAGCCTGATGTCCAAGGGAGACTTTTAAATTCTGTTAAAACCCTGGCATCTCATCACCTGTGTTAAATAGGGAGCATAGAATGGATGAAACTTTACAACTCTGTCCAGATTTATTCCACATTTTAAACAATGAGGAAACTAACATAAATATCTGAAGATAAAGTGAGTTATAGAGTGATAAAGCTTTTGTAGACTTTTGAGCATCTACATTTTATTATTGTACTATGAGTAGACTCTGTATTTACCTAGTTTTTCTCTTACATTCCTATGGAGGTCCTTTCTGAACAAGCATCCATTCATAATGCCTGTTAGGAATATTTCTTCCAGACACAAAATATCTGATTAGTTTCTAGGCTCAAACATAATGTTTTTAACTGCTAGCATTCCCCTCTTTTCCTTTCCTAACTGTTACTACTACCCCTGAATAGTTTCTCTAATTAGGACAGACTTAAATAGTGGTGTTATGGAGATATGTCCCTCATGACTATGCTTCAAATAACAAAATAATAGAGCAATGCTTTGGGAACTGTTATATCTCATCAACTAACCTCACATTGATCTAGCAGAAACTAGTGAACTGTAATTCATTACTTTTGATTCATTGTAATTTAGGGAACTCCATTCCAAATTACCAATATTAAAGATAAAATAAACATCTCAAAACAGGCAACTTAGAAACAATTTACAAAGAAGCCTAGAAGCCAGAAAGAATATTGGGATTGAATACAGTATCAGACCAGCTGAGTATAGGTATAACATGACACATATCACCTCTATATGAAAAATGGCCACCGCTATACAGAAGATATTATTGGTTGAGGAGGTCCGACATGTGACTGAACAAGTACCTGCCTTCCATGAGGAACTGCAGGAACAGAGGAGGCTAGAATGGGAAACAGGCAGCAAGAGGAGGAGATGTTTGGGTTGCAAGGTTCCCTCTTTGCAACTTCTATGATGCTAACTCATTATTCTTATTAGCCACAGTGGGGAGTGAGATGGGGAACAACAATAATAACAAAAATTTTAAAAAAGGCTCATGAAAGAAGTAATGAAGTAGGTCAGCAGGATTGCAGCTATTTTGAAATTAAGAAAGGCTTTTAACAAGGACCATCTGACCAAGCGCAGAGTCCCAGGGAAATCTATTTGAGGAATGGTCAGATGAGAAACTCAAAAGGAGTGTTTGAAAGAATCAGTACAATTATTCAGGGAAAATTGATTGACTCTAATTGATCATGGTGAGGAATGATTTGCACGTGCTTATATCTTGTGCCTATAAATACAGAGAACATTTTGAGCTTTTTGAGACAGTTTGATGGTACTTTGCCAACTGTCTGTATAACTGGTTGCAGAAATAAGCTCCATTTTTTTCCATTCTGTCGCTCATTTCATTGACCATAAGAAGCAACTGGACTTAGTTGGCTGGTAACAGTAACTATGAATCTGTCTCAGACTATGTTATGGGATCCTATCATGCTGGCAAAAAGCGTAACATATTGGGGTCAGCAGGTAGCACAGTAGTTAAGGTGCTAAACTCCCGCATGGTTGATCAAGGGTGGAATTCTGGGCCCAAGAGCTTGAAAATCACGCTCGGTATATGTGCGTGTGTGCCGCCCCAAGTCCCAGGAGAATGGACAAGAAGGGATTGCAGCATAACTAATCCCCCTAGGGGTGATTTCTCACTTTACCTCTCACTGTCTCTCTCTGTTTTTCTCTGACAAGTTCACATACCCTATGGCAACAACCTTTAAAAAAATGAGGTGGGAAGGAAAAAGAGGAGCAATAAAAAGGCAGCTTATGTTTTTGGTGTTTCAATAAGCCTGTAGTGAAAGAAGTTAATTTTATCTGTTAATATGGCTACGAATTAGAGATCATTATAATAGTCCTCCCTGCTAGGTTTGGCACTCAAAATTATATTAGTCACAAATAAATAAAATGAAGTAAATTTTCAGATGTTTTTATATAGGAGGTGCATACCCTTTTCTAAAAACAACCTACATCTTATAACTCTTAATCTAACCTACAGGGGGTAGATGCCATAAGGGAAGTCATTTAACCCCTAAAGTTTTAGACACAACAGAAAACTATAGTAAGAATTGGGTTGTACTTGATTTACCCTAAATGGAGTCTATTACTTTGGTTTTCTGTATCTGTCATTGATGGCTACAGCATTAAATATAGTAATGAACTTCATTCTGCCCTTGCACAATGGATTCATAAAGTCAGTGTCAGATATAAAGTTCAATATTCTTAGTACCATGCAGGGCAAGATCAGAAGTAACCAAAATTCCAAGCTGCCAGAGATTTATATCACCAAATTAATTAATTTAAAAGCTGTACTGATTCACTTCTGCCACGTTCATAGGGTTCATGGCCCTTCTAAGCACCCTCGCCCCCACCTTTCACTTTCTTTCGGACAGAAAACAAACAAACAAAAATATATATAGAAAACAATTTGGGGGCACGGTATAGGCTTGAAAAAGAGGTAACTATGTAACGTAGATGTGTTATGGTGGAAGGACAGCATAGCCATGATTCAACCTTAGACCCTTGTGAAAGTTTAACAGAGAGCATCATTCTTCTCCACCTCAGCTTTAAAGAAATTTAGAAAACAGTTTTAAGTTCTCCACACCAGATTGACAGTCTCTGGCACTAAGGATCTCAATCTTGCATTCTGTTAAAAAGTTGTAAAAAATGGAAGGTCATTTGAAAAACCACATTAGTTTAAATTCCCACATTAACATTGTTCTTAGTCTCTTTTCATGTTCTTGTTGGTTTTTATTTTAATTTATCTCAAACCTTAGTAAGAACGGTTTTATAAACATGTGCATGAGAATGAGTTCATTTGCCCCGAGCCCCATTTGCTAGACTGAGTGAAGAGGAAACAATCTTCTAAATACAAGAATTCATACACAGGACAGCTTTGAAAGCTGAACAAACCTCATCAAACTCATATACATTCTTATTAAATCCTTAGTAGTATTCAGTTGTACATTTCATATAACAACCAGTATGAAAAGTTAAACAACAAGTGAAATCAATTCTTCAACAGAAAGTGATGTTATACCCAAGAAAGAACGGCCTTATGAATAGAAAGTTCAGAATGTCATTAAAAGGAGGCATGTATGCATTACTAAATAAACACAAAATTTATAATGAGTGTAGTTCTTAACCATACCAATAAATCTAAAAATTGCACAAATAGACCTTGGAATAAACAGTTCTTAAATTACTTAGGTGGATATGAGACTCATCTAAATGGATATGAATTTTAGAAAAAAATATATTGGTCACATTTTATTATACTTAAAATAAACATGTGTGTGTTTATTCCCATCTATTTTTGATAATGAATTGAGATTTATATACAACTGGTCTCCTACAGTCATTTTCATTTAGAGTATCAGCTATACTATCAAATATTTCCACTCCTGGAGACACATACACATGCACTGCTGAATTATAATATTGTGAAGAGCAGAATATTCTAAAGTAAAAGTATTAAGGCCCAACTGGTTCATATGTATAGTTCCAAACTTTATGCAGAAATACATCACATTTCCTACATTTGGGTGACTATATTTAGGATAAAAGGAAAAGGGAATAGAGAAAGGTAAGACAAGGAAAGCAAATTGACCCTTGAAGAGGTCCCTAATAGATAGGAAGAAAAATCAAAACCTGTTAACACTTCCAAAGGAGTAAACAATTTTTCCAGTGAAGAACTGAAAGATGGTGAGAACTCCTATATATTACAAAATAATAATAATAATAACATTGACCATGCTATTTTTACACTTTACTTGTCCAAATAGAGATCCTATTCATTAGAAGTTACACTGATTTTTTTTTTTTTTTTTTTTTTTTTTTTTTTTTTTACGGTTATTACATTGGGTACGTGTGCTTGCCAGAGAGAGGTGAGACAGACAGACAGAGAAGTGAGAACCTCCCCACTTCCTGTAGAGGGGATGACCATACCACAATCCCCTCTCCTCAAGTTTCCTCTCGGGATTTTGAGCATGCACACACACCCATGCAGCATGATTTTCAAGCTATCAGGTCTGGGACTCTTACTGCAGTCTGCAATGTGGAAGTCCAGCACCCCAAGCAATGCACCACCTGCTCGCCTCCATGCTGATTTTCTTAAAGCCCTAATTAATACAGCATACAAGTTAATACCACGGGCTTTAGAGACAAATTTAGTTTCTAACTTCACCGTTTGCTGTGTGACCTTGGGAAAGTTACTAACTTCAGTATCCCTATTCCCAATTTATCATAAGATTTGTTTAAATTAACAGGAGGTACAGCATATGCCAAACCTCAGATCTAGAAACAAAACAAAACAAAACAAAACTTTCAGTTTATTTAACCTATAATTATTAATATAACTAAGTTCTTTCTAGGTGATCAAAAAGAAATGCATTCATTCTATGGTGTGCTTCCATGGTCTCAGAACCTTCTCTGGCTTTATTCATAAGATGGCTACACCCCATTTGGTCCCACAAAAGCTGTCTTACAAAAATAAAGTGACTTTAGAAAATGAAGCATCCTAAATATCCCCTACGTCTCCTACATGTTGGTTTTTAAAATTTGTGTTATCTTCTAAAATATCCTCAGCTAACCCTATTTCCAAAACAAGTGGGTTTCTAAAACCACTGAAAGCAAAAGAGCAATTCAGGCATTGACAAATGTGATTTCCTGGTCCAGCCACAGGTAATGATGATATACTGCTGCTAAGTCGAGGAAGAGTGGTTTAAAGGTTCTGGCAATTTGCACCAGGCTGGCAGAAAATGCTTTCTTGCCAGTAGACTATTAATACCATGTGAAAAGTTGTCAACCATGTGAACATGCTAATAGGAGTATTGTAACAACATTCATTAGTGTAAAATTAATGTCAGAGGTATTTTTGCATTTTATTTTGAGCCCTGGAATAAAGGAAGGAAAAGTTTTCTTTATTGCTTTGTTGACACTAAAAAATGAGACTGTGGGTCTAATGAATAGTCAAAGAATGAACAGTATGTACCAGAGCCAGAGGCAAAAGAAAATCGATGTGGGTAAGCTCAAGTGGTAGGGTAGTTCTCGCCTTGTCTCTATCCCCAAAGAATGCTTTGTGAGTTTCAAAGAAAAATATATGATACTCATGAGAAGAAATGTGGAAACCCTCTGAGCTTAGCTCTGGCCATATTGCTGGTGTGGGCCGAGACCAGCTCTCTTAGAGTAAGAGAAAGAAGTACTGTGCTACCCATAGGGCATCTAGAATGTTTGGCCCCTTGTAAGTGATGGATGGACTTCAATGAAGAACTAATATCTTGTATTTATAAAGTGCCTTTCAACCAAGGAGCTCAAAATGCAATTATAAGATCTTCTCATTAATCCTCACAACACACCTTTGGGGCTGAAAAAAGAGAACTATTTATATGTTGTGAGCCTTGATCCTTTAGTGTGCCAAGGTAAAGAAATTAATCTCTTGGAATCGAAAACTGGTTGGCTTGGAGAAGTGAATTAATAGACCCGGAGCACAAGGGCATTATTAAGTAAAGGAGCTGTTTCAGACTTGCTCAAGTGACTCCTTAAGCAAGGGAGAACCACCTTCCCTAAATGGTGATTCGTCGACCCCTGGAAAATAGTGTGCATAGCCCAGGCATACCCTGACTTGACTGATAAAGTTCACTTCCACATGGCTTTCAGATATATTCTGAAATGGAAACCATACATGGGAAGACATATTATTTTTTTCCTTTTTTATTAAACTCATAGTATCCACCAACTATTCCTAGGCTACAGGAATTGAGTTATTTAAGCAAAAATGGCTCAAACATGGGGGAAAAGAACATTGATTAGGGCATCAAACAAACTGAATCAAATCTCAGACATTTAAAATTTCTGTGAACTTGGATAATTCACTTAATGAGTCTTGGTTGCTTCATCTATGAAAAAAAAAAGAGAGAAAAAGAAAGAAGGAAGGAAAGAAAAAATATTTTTGTAAGGTTTTATATGAATTACATGCAATAATCTAGGCAAGGAGTTAGCTTGTGGGGAGTCAGAAAATGGTGGAAATTTGGAAAGTGTGATTTATTTGAATTCTCAGAATCTTTCCCTGACACTTATCTAAAGCTCTGAAATGAATCATTCCTGTACGAAAAGATCCCTGTATAGACAGCCTTCCAGAACTGCTTCCAGTCTTGATATTCCCATTGAACTCTGGTTTAGGCCTATGTTCTCTCACTGACAAATCTATAAACATTCAGTCCGCATGTACAAGTACCCCACAAGTGAGGAGGGTGGGAATAAGGACCAGGCTGGAGATGTAACCCTGCTTTCTAAGTACAGCTATCAAAGTGACCATTTCCCTCTGCCTTGACCTTTGCTTCTGTCTGAAGACACGTTTTGTGGACATACATGCAGACCTTGAACTTTTCTTTCATATTCAAAACATTAAGTAAAACAGCAATTTCTGTTGAAATGTTACACTAAAAACAATTTACCCTGGTGTGATCATGAGTACATGTATCACCAATCTCTATCCTTTCTGAGCATTTTTTTTAGGAGAGATTTTTGCTGTAGGGCATGTGTGCTTGCTGGAGAGACAGAGAGATAGAAAGAGAGAAATCAATTCTCAGGGAGGAGGGCCATGACACAATTCCTTTGCCACCATTCTCTTCTTGGAATCTTGGGCATGCACGCACACAAGCCTGGTGTGAGTTGTAAGCCGCCAGGTCTGGGACTTGAACTGAGGTCAGCTACATTGGCGTCCAGCGACATAATCATTATGCCATCTGCTGGTCCCCTTTCTCTGCACTTTGAGACTATTATTCTCTCTCTTCCTGAAGCTCAACTCTCCTAGAATTTCTTTTAAAGAAATATTTATTTAAATTTTATTTATCATTATTTTTATTTTTAAAATTTGCTACACAGCATGTGTGCTCACCAAAGACAGAGGGAGAAAATCAGAAAGCAATCTACCAGGCCCAGGACTCGAACCATGGACAGCCACATAAGAGTCTACCTTCTTAACCATGAGCGACCTGATGATCCCTCTCTTGGAATTTCTTTTGACTTCTCACCCATCAAGGATACTTTCAATCCCATTTAGATGAATAAAACCATGCTCAGGTGGTTTGTATTTTAGAGAATATTTTCAAACAATTTCTAATGAAATTTTCTTCTGTATAATAGGCTGACCTGGCATCCATTCTTTATTCAAGAGCCACTCTTAAAAATGACATGCTATAAATGAAAAAACATAAACCATATCTAATATTTGCTTTCTTTTCTCAAATATTGTCACCTTTTTCTTTCTGTAATTATTCTGAAATGTGCACTAAAGCTAGACTAGTTGATTTCTATACCTGATTTTGAAATTTCAAACTGGAGAGGTTTTTCGCTATAGGGCGCGTGCGCTCGCCAGACAGACAGAGAGAGACATAGAGACAGAAAGCGAGAAATCACAGGGGGGATGGTCACGCCGCAAATTCTCCTCTCGGGATCTTATGCACACTGAGTTGTAAGCCACCGGGTCCGAGACGCGAACCGCGGTCGACTACGTGGGAGTCCAGCGACATAGCCATTACGCTAACTGCTGGTTCCCTGAAATTTCAAACTTTTTAAGGATTTTGTTTAGATACTTTCTGGTGAACATGCTTACTATTATCTATATATTATTGTGTCTTTAGGATTTAGGTCTTTTTTCATGTATAAATGAAGGATTACAATAATAACTGAAATTCAGGATTGTTGTAAGAATTAACTGAAAAAATGTAAAGCATGTGGCATATAATAAGTCCTCAATATATGATTTATTACTACTGCGATTATAAAAAGTACCTGATTCACAAGAGTTAAACCAAAAAGAAGGCAAACTCAGTAAGAATCACTTTCCTATACAATTTCTAGTGTCAAATATTTTCAGATTTCCTTTCCAAAATAAGTCTTTAATGTTCGTTCTTTAGCCATTTGACATATGATCTCTTCAAAACTCCCCTGGGCTCCTTTTCTCTTATCACTTATTTCCTCCTTGTTGCAAAAACCACAGTGTTATTTTGGGGCTCTCTCTTCCCCATGATCCATGCATTCCTGTGTGTCCACCCTCTCTGTGATCTCCCTATTCCTCTGTAGTCTTGGTTTCTTTTAATTTTCTCTATCCTGCCTCTTTTTCCCACTCCTACCTCCTTTCACTCCTCTCATGTTTGTTTTTTATTCCTAAGCAGAAGACATCAAACTCAATATCTTTAAAGTCAGAATGCAAGAATATTTTATTTTAAAAATTTTGTTCATTCAAACATGTATGTGTGGTGTCACCACATAGCTCAGAGGACAGGTAGGAAGTTTGGGAGGACTATTTTATTGGGCTACACATAAGAACATTTTTTTTTTTTTCAGAGGTTTTTGCTATAGGGCGTGTGTGCTCGCCAGAAAGCCAGAGAGAGACAGAAAGTGAGAAATCACCCCCCAGGGGGGATGGTCACGCAGCAATCCCTTCTCCTCCATTCTCCTCCAGGGATCTTGGGCACGCACGCACACATGCCCGGCGTGAGTTTTAAGCCACCGGGTCCAGGACTCAAACCGTGGTCGACTACATGGGAGTCCAGAGACATAGCCATTAGGCTAACTGCTGGTCCCGCATAAGAACATTTTCTACTTCATAAACAGAGAAGTCACATGAATAATAACATCTCTGATACTATAATAAACTTATGCTGTAGTAATTCTTCTGTTTAGAGCTAATAAAATCTCTAGTGTTTATGAAGTATAAGTCTTTCAGACCAACCTTGATCTCAGACCTACAAATGAACATAGTAATCCCAAAGATTCTAAAAATAACAATGACTCTTTAAGAGTAGAGCTTGATTCTCCAACTTGAAATATGGGCTGGACTTACTGACTTGATTCTAAAGAATGGAGAATAGTGGAAGTGACAATGTGTGGCTTTAGAGACTAAGTCATCATTCTTTCTTTCTCTTGAACCACTCACTCTAGTGAGTGAGATATACACATATACCTAGAAACCCTAGTGAGATATACACATGGCAAGGAATTGAGCCAGAGAAGAAAACAGACAGGAAAGAATGCCTAGATAATTGTAGCTAGAGAGGAAGTAAAACTTCCTGTCCGTAGCCAGGTGAGTGATCCCTCATGCAGTCAGATCTTCTAGGCCAAGATAAGCACATTGAGTGACGGAGCCTCAGGTGGTATCTTGACTGCACTCATTAGAAAATAGACTCAGAACTATTCAAGTAATCTGCTACCAATCTTGACAATAAAATGGTGAGATAATAAAATGTCCTTCTTACTATTTAAGTTTATTTCAAAACTCAGTGGAATAATTTGTTGCACAGCAATAGATAGGATTGTTATTAGAGAGCTTATTATTATTATTATTGTTAGAGAACTTCATTTGATAAACAACACATGCATCTCCTAAAGATTTCTTCATAGGTTTCGGGGTTTATTTGAGAAAGGTTTTTGCTATAGAGCACGTGCACTCACTGGAGAAAAAGACAGAGAGACAGAAAGTGAGAAATTACCCTGCCCCCCACAGGGGTGATGGTCACACTGCCATCCCTTCTCCTCATTCTACTCTTGGGATTTTGGGCATGCACACATACATGCCTGGTGTGAGGTTTAAGCCGCTGGGTCTGGGACTCGAACAGTGGTCAACTACATGGGAGTTCAGCAATGTAACCATTTTGCTATCTGCTAATCCCCATGGTTTTCTTTATATAATACTCTTTTAGGGAAATGAAGAGATATGCTATTAAAACATCTATAACATTATCTTTATCTGCTAATTTAAGTTATCCAAAGAGTAATTACCCTACTTTAGAAAGACTTTTTAACATTTTTTTTTTTTTTGAGAGGTTTTCGCTATAGGGCGCGTGCGCTCGCCAGACAGACAGAGAGAGACATAGAGACAGAAAGCGAGAAATCACCCCCCAGGGGGGATGGTCACGCCGCAATCCCTTCTCCTCCATTCTCCTCTGGGGATCTTGGGCACGCACGCACACGCGCCCGGCGTGAGTTTTAAGCCACCGGGTCCGGGATGCGAACCACGGTCGACTACGTGGGAGTCCAGCGACATAGCCATTACGCTAACTGCTGGTTCCCTAGAAAGACTTTTTAGATAAACCTATGTCAGTCATTGACTATCACCAGACTCTTTGTTAAATATGGTTAAATGTGTACAACTTTTCTGTCAAATGAAACATTTGGGGATCTGGGGATTTTTACGTCAGTCCCAAGTTTAAGATATCCATTCTTTCTATAGAAAAAAAAGGTTATTTATGTATGCATTCATTCATTCATTTGTTCACTCATTCCACAAGTGAGAGAGACATAGAGAAAGCGAGAGAAAGGCAGAGCAAGAAGAGAGTAGCATCTTCACTGGGATCTTCATGCCATAATCCACCCCCATCTTCAGCAAGTCCTGGATCATGGGCACCCAGCATGTTCACGGAGGTCTCTGAATGCAAACTCAGACCCTTCCCCGTGGGTCAGCCTCATATAGTGACATATTCCAAAGCTGCTATGTAACTATCCAGCCCCTTTTCATTCTTTTCTGCAATGTAACATGTAGGACACTTTTCCTAAGCTAGTTTTCTATTCTGATGGACTCTGGTTAATCATTTCTGAGTGAATATTAACATAGGCTTGGAGTTCAAATCCCTTAAGCTAGTTGGGAGGTTATCTATGGAAAACCTCAAAACTTGAGCTCCTCTGAAGGACACTTTGACCAATTTCTCACTCTTGTGGGAGGGATGGAGATAGAATTTTCTCATTTATTTTGTCTGTATCCATCTTTAAAGTCTGAAAGGAATTCTCTTTCCTGAGAATCTGCTGGTAATAGATGAAGATATACAAGCAGGGAACAAGGGAAATTCAGATTACCAGTGAGTCTTTACCACATGCTTTCTTGTTTTATAATTAAAGAAAAGGCAGTTTAGGGGAGCAGAGTTCACCTGAACTTGTATTAATACTTTATAAATTGAGAGAAGAAGCTTATAATTGTAATCTTGAGGATATTTTCAAAGATCATCTGACAGATTTATTTTCTCATTTGCTGTTTCTCTAAATTCTAGTTAGAACATCACTGAAAACAGGGCTCATAGCATAAGCAAGCATCAGAGAGTGTAGAACTTAAAGGCAAGCCTCTCTCCACAAAGTTATTAATTAAATAATTGTCCATCCTCATTTGTCTGGTTATACGGCATTTTCAAGTGTTTCCAAAAAATAAACCAGTTGGCAACCATGCATTATCATTTTTTGTAAGATTCAAAGTTCAGGTACATACTACTGCAATATGGGACAAAAATAAAAATTTCCCCAGTGAAGAAATAACCTCAGGGAATGCAGTGGTTGTAGTCTATCTTGAATTCATGCAATGCCTCGTTAACTCTACTTGGCAAATTAATTCAAATTGATTTATTTGTGAGAACTGCTGCATGGCCTCAAATCTAGCTACAAACAAAGGATAATGATAAACAACAATATATTGAGCTCCAAAAAATATCTAGAGAAAAATGTGGAGCTTTTTCAGCATGGGAGCTAATTTATGACATAATTTTCTTTGTTGGGAAATAAGAGAAAGGAAAACAAAAGAAAATAAGAATATACTACCCTACACAAATATAACATATGTCATAAATAACATTGATATAACATATGTCATAAATAATATTGATGTAGCATAAATACTCTAAACAAAGGCAAAAAGTATTCCTCTGAGAATACAAACAAGGATAAAAAAATTTTAGATGAGCATTTAATTTTTTTAAAAGTAATGAATTTAATCTAAGGTAAAATAGTAAGACATACTGAGTAAAAGAAAAGAAAGAAAGAAGACTTGTAATATGGCAGCTAGAGTCAAGATTATTTTCAAAATGCCAAGCTCTGAAGAAAACAAAGGATGTTCTTCAGCAAAAGTGACTCGTTACAAACTTCAGTTTGAATCGGAAACTGAGTTTAGGATTGAGAGGGAAGAAGTTTAAGAGTAAAACAGAGTTATTGTCCTCAGAGCCCTTTTTTTTCTTCCTTGTGTTAAATTTTAAAATAGCTGCCATCCCATGTCAATAGCCATGCCACTTTGCAATGGAACTTTGTCACTCCTCCCACACGAGGTTAAATCTATTTTCGCACATCTTGGTTCTGGGTTGGCTGCCAGACTTTCTCTGGCATATGGCACATTAGCAAATGTGATGTGAGCAGAGGCTTGCAGCACCTGTGTTTTGGTGCTTGTCAGTGCTGTCGAAGCTTTCAATTGCCGAACGAAGGCCAGTCGAAACTTCTCTTCCGTGAGAAGAGGAACGCAGCCATCTGAACCTATGAGACCAGCTCAGCTATCTCAGCTGTGTCCCTGAATGAGTGAATGAGGCCACCAAGGTTATCTAGGCCCATCCAGGCCAGCCCAGCACAGATAACGCACCCACTGAGCCATGGAAACAGGAGGTGATGAGTAACAGTGCTCTGGAGTCTGCTGTGCAGCTAACACTAAATGAAATGATATAGCTAGGGTGTTAGGAACTCCAGGAAGGACAGGGAAGCACCTTATATGAGAGTTCCCTTGGGAGGTCCAGGAGGAGGAGAGGTGCAGCTCAGCTGCTGTCTCTGGAGTAAAAGAGCTAATGTGACAAAGCCTTAGGACTCCTGGGATAGCGACAGGAGACTTGGGCTCCTCCTATTTATTCTTAATCCTGTTCTTTATAGGGGAAATTACCAAATCTAGGGAAGTGAGGCAGCTCCTGCAAGGGGAGAGACAATGTAAGGCTAAGGGAGTTGGGACAGAACAGGAAAATTGGAGAGAGACTGGTATTTCTGATCCCCATTTCTAGACTTACACTTAGGAAGGAAAGAAAGAGAGGTGGAGATTGGCTCTAAAGGTGATAATGAGCTGAGCTAAAGGGAGCAAGAGCTTCTTATTTGGCCTCCTTTCATCACTATTTGAATGAAGTGTAGACAAAAGATTAGTCAAAAGAGGAGGCTAACTTTTCAATTTACTAGTTATGTTTCCTGACACTGTGATGGCTCCTACACCAATGGACTTCTTACTCCATAAACAATTTCATGGGGAGCTTTGAAGGATTACCTTTGATTTTTCCTGAGCAAATAGGACATTTTACTCCCTTCCTTTAACATAATCTTCCCAAACTAAACAAATTATGTTCCTGCACAGTGTAAATAATCACTAGCCACAAATACCCTTCCCTATACTTAGAATAAAGAGGTATTTCCCACCACAATTTTACTAACAAAAAACGATAAAAGTTGGAGATCAAAACTGGACTAGAAATATTCCTATCTTACAAATGTGGCTTTTAAAAAGCAGGTACTGTTTCTTCAATCCCTTTTAAAATTTATAGATTAGCAAAAAAAAAAAAAAAAAATCAAAACAAACAAACAAAAAAACCCAGTCTTTAAGAATTCATTTAGAAGAGTTTAGAAGTAATTTTCCTAGGGTTTAATAGCAGGTATTAGAATGCTACTACTTCAGCATGTGAATGACAACCAAATTCTAGGGAAAACAGCAAACATGATCAAGATATAGGGACAAAGATATTAAGGAAACACTAAGAACAACTGAAATACAAACATGACAATCTGTGACATTCACTTGCCAATCATTAGAAGTGTGTCATGCTTTATACTATGACTCATGTGTTAGTTCATACTGTAAATGTGATGGCCAGAGGTGCCTATTTTTAATTAGAGCTTTTGTAAGACAGTTATAAGAAAGTGTAAAATGATCTACACATTTTAAATATTTATCTGGCACTCAGGCTCTACTTTCTTGACTGAATATCATTCTAGCCAGCATTTATTTTTCCTGTGAAATTATAATCAGCTTAGAAACAGGTTTTTATTTTTAATCTTTTTACACCATCTTACTTGCACAATTCCTTCCTCACCTGACACAGTGACACCAAGCACTAAGACAGCTTATGTGCTCGAGAATATGCACGAAGTTGACAAGAGTCAGGTATTCTGAATCCAACAAACTATTAAATTATTAAGTTTGGAAATGCAGATGATTGCTAAAGTTCTTATAACCTCAGAAAACCTACATATTTGAAATATATAGATAAAATATTAATGCCTCTTTCTTCTTCTTGTCTTTAATATAAAGCATTAAGTATATGATATTAAATCTTGGTTATGTGAGGAATATATTTCAAGATTATAGACTATTTTAAATTTAAAGATATTTCTTGAACATTTACCATGTGCTGGGGCAATTGCAATGCTGTTTTCATTTGTCTATTGAGGTGTGTGTGTGTGTGTGTGCGCGCGCACACAGTACAAATGGATTTTTATGAATATCTCAAAGGAAAGCACACTTCTGTGTGTTCACCATAATCTTGCATTTTGCAACAAGAAACTGCTCCTTGACACATGTAAGAAGTAAATATCTGTGACTTAAATAAATGAGTCAGACTAATTTCAACTGACATCTGTAATAATAATGGAGCTGAAAATGTTTTTTTTTTTAAAAAGCTGAAGAGCAGAAATAAGATATATTCTGTTGATGAAAGTGAGACAAATTCTATCATTTGTGACATATTTCAAATTAGGCTAGTAAATTAGACTAGTCCATATACTATAGAAACTTCTGGACCAACTAGGGAAATGGACCAGGTGACCTGGTATTTCCACCATTCTAATTACCTAGTTCCTTTGAATTTCACTCTTTCAGAAACCTGCTTTTATCTTCATAGTAATGATCCAAGAGATTAAAAGGAGGGTTTTGAGTGACTCAATTTGTCTACTGAAGTTCATGCAGTATCTATTGATGTGCCATTGCTGTCTTGTCAAAAAGCACTTACAACATTAGTGAGTATAAGGTGTAATTAGGACGAGAGATGAGACAATGAGAGAAACCATGCTGAATTCTTGGTTTTATGTTTTTATTTCTGATTATGAGAAATGGTAGCTTTTAAAAATCATGCTGGAATCCTTACCATGTGCTTAGACTTCTGAATAAGGATTAAAATGTCCTAAAACCCAAGGATACTGTCTAAAGATTTACTTTTGAGTGTGACTCAGAAAGCAGAAGTGAGTAGTAAAAAAAGATGTAGATTTCCTCATTACTTAACCTGTTGGATTTGAACTTGGTCTGATTGAATAATGGCTCAAGTCCCATTATTCAGTTTATAGGACAGGAATTTATAGAAATGGATGCCTAACACACTTTTTGTTTTATGATAGAGAGTGTGTGAATGCACAAGAGAGACAGAAAAAGAGAAAGAAAAAGAGAGAGAAAGGTACCTTCCCTAAGGTCTCATTATGTCCTGATCCTCTGTCCTCATCTCTCCAGCTCCTCAGAATATTGGGCATCTGTACACATGCTCAGCATATTTTCAGACCAGCCCTGGGATCTGAACCTGTGGTGGGCCCTATGGCTCCCAGTATTGCAGGGCACTGGGATTACTGCTGAACCACAGTGACTGGGCTGCCTAATACATACTTATAAAAAAATATTTTATTTAATTTTAATTATTTTATTTAATTTTACTTATTTACTTACTTTAATTTAATCAGAGAGGGACAGAGAGAGAGAGAGAGAGACGGAAAGTGAAAAAACAAGCCTCCAGGTCCAGGACTTGAACTAGTTGGCCATGTGGGAGACTGGTACCCTTAACTGCATGCCACCTGCTGGCCCCACCTAATAAATGCTTTTAAGGAAGAATTTGAGCAGTTTCAATACACAAAGGAAAGAAGATAGAGGGTGCTCCTGTCCCCTGTAGATGGCTGTGTCAGTTAGGACCTCGACCGGAACTTCACTTTCAAGTGGCAATAAAGTTTGAAAGTACACAGTTGGTTATGGTTCAAACTATGGCTCCCTCTAGTGAATGATTTGTTGATCTAAGTAGCTGCAGGGACTGATGGGGTGGGGGCTTGGTAGATAAGGAGTAGAGAGTAGCCCACATCAAAAATAAGACTTATGATTATTGTTCTTACTCACTAGAAAAATGAAAGCCATCATAACCTGGCAGTAAGAGACAGTTGTATATTATAATTACACAGTCACTAATAGAGCTGAATTTACTGGCTAGAAAGTTCAGTAATGTCTTGGCTTATGTGTCCATAAGAAATGGTTACCACCATTAGTTCATTTCAACCAGATTACTAGAAGGGTAGGCTTGGAACAAGTATTGGGATCAATTGCATTCAGCTACTGAGAATGGAAATAAGACCAGAGAATTGTCCACAGAGGTCTGGGATCAGGGTTGGTCAGGAGTCTCAGTTAATGTGTTGGTATAGCACTCGCTCAGTTCGGTTGACTTATTTCAAGCACAGATCTATTAAGAGTATTTCGAAATTCCCTTTATGGGCCTACTTGGAGCTCAAAATTCTCTGAGGTCATAGTCACAAAATGAGGCAAGACTATTAGATTTCACTTGGTTTACCTCCTCTAGGAGAGCTCTACTGCTCCCTAAGAACAATATATTCTTTTCTGTGGATTGCCTTCATTTTTACCTATCCTGGGTACCCAGCACCATCCTTTGCACACACAGAGACAACTCAGTAAAAATAATGCAGCTACTCTGTTTAAAAATCTAAAAATATTTTAGTTCTATTTCAGTTTTCACTTCACTTATACAAATTCCTATTTAATTAAAAATAGCATCTCACAACACGGTTATTTATCTATTTTTGTCAGAAGATGTGCACACTCAAGTGACAGAAGGGACCTTCCAAGGGGATGTAGTCACACTGCCATTCCCCCTCCTCCATTTCTCTATCGCACCAAGACATTGGCAACATACACACACATACATGAGCCTGGTGTGCTTTTCAAGGCTTGGAGGCCAGGATTCAAGCCTCAGTCAACCCTGTGGGATCAGGGTTGACTTAACCAGCACATTTTGGGGCTGGTCCAACTTATCTATGTTTAAAAATAAAATAATACCAGAACCAGTGATGATGGCACAGCTGGACTCACATGGAAAAGGTCCAGGTTAACATCCTGGAAATTGTTTAAAAGTTCTGGGTATGCAGATAATCAGCCAGGTTGGGAGTGGGAGTAAATTACAGCTGAAGGACCCTGTTGGGGTGCCTGTCTCTCTGTATTTCTCTCATGTAAGAAATAAGTGCGCACACACACACACACACACACACACACATATGATATATGTATATTTATATTCCCTTCCTGAGATTCACTTAAAAAATATATATACATATATATATATATATTTCCATTTATTATCATTTATTATTTTTCAATTTGACCAGAGAGTGACAGAGAGAGAGAGAGAAAGGGAAAGTGACAAAGCAGGCCACCTGGTCCGGGACTCAAACCACGGTCAGCCACGTGGGATGCAGTGCCCTTAACCACTATACCACCTGATGGCCCCTGAGATTCACTTTTATTTTACATTTATATTTATGTTGATTCATACATATTTTTCTAATTTCCTGGGTACCTAAATGTTCTCCTTCTTTCCTGTATCATTTTAATTATAGTGGGAAAGGCACCCTGTAAAACTTATGGAGAGTCATCTCACCAATGTAAAAATATTTTAACAAAACCAGATTTGTTTGAATTAAAAAAAATAACTAGTAAAATTTTAGAAGTTGTTAACAGTTAAACATTTGTTATTTTCCTATTGCTTTAAAAATGAACTTATTTATATTCGATGATTGTAAAGAATGTTCTTTACCTTGGTTTATATTACTATTGTGTATATGCAGACAAGGAAGCCAGATGTCTCTAATAATCTCAGTACAGTGTGTTGTTCAATATTTATTGAGCATCTACTGTGTTTGACTCCTTAAAGAAATTAACAAGGTGCTGGCCGGCAGGTGACATGGTGGTTAAGGCGCTGGACTCCCTCCCACATGGCTGACCGTGGTTTGAGTCTCAGAGTTGGCAGCTTGCTTTCTCACGTCCCCTCTCTCTCTGTCTCACTCTGGTCAAATTAAAATAAATAAATAAATAAATAATAGTGATGAATAAAATAATTTTTAAAAAATTAACAAAATCAGTCACTTTGCTTGAGTTATGGGAGCCATGGCTGGTGCATAATACTTTTTATTCTGTTGGTGATGATTTTAATTTCTAATTGATAACATTATTATAGATAATATGAAAGTCAGCAATATATAAAGAGATCTTTATTGTTTTTGAGTAAAACCCAGTGTGCTTTAGTTTGATTTTTAAAAATTTTAAAAGGTTTTTTATTATATAATCAAGGTATGCCATTTGATGCTTTGATATTCTTATTTTAAAATACATATAAATAGTAAGTGATTACTATTGTACAATCCAGCAAAGTAACATATCTATCATACTGCAATATATAATGTTATAGTGACTTTTCTTTCTTCTTTTTTTTTTTTTTGGGTGACAAACGTACCTAAAATCTACTCTCTTAGCAAATTACCAGTATAATATTGAGAAATACAGACCTCATGTTGTATATCAGATCTCTAGATGTAGTCATCCTTCATAACTATTCCTTTGTACAGAAAGAAAAAGACTACACAATCTCCCTTATATGTGGAATCTAAAAAATAAATAAATACACCGAAATAGATTAGAATGGTGGTTACCGAGGGTGGAGGGAAATGAGAAGATACAGGACAAAATGATTATTGAACATTTATTTTCCACATGTGTAAGCTTGTATACCTGTACACACCTATAAAAATTATAACCTGGCACTTGTCCCTTTACTTGGTAAGGGAAGAGATTCTAAGATCTCTAAAACTTAATGACAGGAAATAGGCCCCATACACAGAGCGCTTATAACAGCAGCTCAGTGGCTGGAAATGGAAAAGCTCAGGCAGAGTGGGGTGTTCTCATCAACAGGATAAAGACAGCCAACGCCAATGCCAAGGGACGGGGGGGAGAATCCTTTCTGGGACTTAGGAGATGGACATCTCTGAGAGTCAAGAGGAAAAGAGAAATGCTCAGGTATCGACCCCATTATTACCCAGAAGGCAATGGAGAACAGTTACTCAGCAGATGTAACAGAACTACAGAAATAATGCTTTTTGTCGTTTTCAAAGCTCACTCTGAGAGGTAGGGCATAACAAATGATGATAAAAATCAAATCTGCCTTTGGTGTTGAGTTAAAAAACAGTACATATTAATAGTTCATTTTTTGTTTGGTTGGGTTTTGTTTTTGTTTTAAGTAAAGGTGAGTGAATTGCTTGTCCACATATGTATCTCTCCATTTCTTCATGTTGAATTAAATTCCCCAGTTGGCCTCTGTCACTTTACATCCTAGTACTGTCCTCTGTGTCTCTGGCGATTTAACTCACTCATTTAGAAATTATCTTAATCCCTTTAATCTGAACAGATTTAAGATAGTTCACAAAATAAAACCTAATGGATAGTAAAAACAGAGGTATAGGTTCCAAAATATTCATTATATAAATCAGGGGTTCCCCAACTAAAACTAAGGGGCAAATCTGGCTCATCACAGCTTGCTTTACAAATTAAGTTTTATTAGAATATGTTCATGTCTTGGGGTGCAGAAGGTGGTGTGGTGCTTAAGGCACTGGACTCCCACATGACCAACTATGGTTCAAGTCTTGGATCTAGCAGCTTGCTTTCTCTTTCTCTCTCTCTGGTGCATACATGTGGCCTATAGTAAATTAAATAATAACAATAATAACATTTAATTTAAAAGAATTAGGTCTTATCTAGTCATTCATGTATTGTCTGTAGTTATTTTTGTACCACAGCAGTAGAGTTAAATAATTGCAGCAAAGACTTTGCAAAGCCTACACTATTTACATTAACAGTTACAAAATATATAAATATTATGTTAACATAGCTAATACAGGTTTGAAAAGCCTATACTATTTACTACTTGACATATAGAAAAAAAGTTTGCTAACCCCTCATCTAATAAAGGTACCAGGGTCTCCCAGTCTATATTCAAATCACCTAGCCCTGTCACCTACTAGTTGTGTGACACTAAAGTATATTACTTAATCCTCCTGAGATTTAATTTCCACACACCTAAAATGGGAATAATAATAGAATCCTTTTTCAGCATCCTATAAATTTTCCATGGTAAATACTATACCAGTTTTACTTATTGTTAATTAATATTATTCCTCTAACATCCTTTGGGCAAAGATAGGTTGGGATATCCACCTCCCTTTCTCTCTCAGAATTGCTAGGCATGTGGAATGAAGATTTTACCACTGAGCTCTGAGATACCCATATTTCTATAATGTGATTAAAATGAAAACAAATCTAGTTTAATTAAACATTGAGGCTGGCAATTGTGAATTGGGCAGAAGCACATTTCTAGTAAATGTTTAATAATGAGATTACAGAGTGTTCTGCAGTCACTGCGAGGTAGGAAACAATAGTAAATTTGCATGTGTCTTTGCAATTGTCCACCAATGAATGAGAGCTCTGTAGACAAGGCAAACTGGAGTTCTCTGTGAAGACAGTTGGAAAAGTAAGGAAATATAAAAGGATTGGAGTGTGGGAAGAAGCAAATTCATGTGAAACCCCAGTGTGATTGGTCCTGCAACTAGAGAAAAATGTGCTCAAACTCCCTGAGCTTTGGTGTTGATCTGTAAAAACAAGACTAATACTACTCTTCTGGAACCAGTGGAGAGATTACACTCAGTGTAATAATGCATGAGAACTATGTTTTATTTTGATTGGGTGATGGTACCGTATGTCCAAACTCATCAAGGTGTATACATTCAAATATATGCAGCTTTTTTTGTGTGTGTATCATTCATACCTCAACAAACCTATGAAAAATTAAAAAAAGAAAAACCATTAGGCCATTACTTCCTTCAGTGTGAAAGGTGTTAGCTATCATGTCCCAGTTTGCACTTGTGTATGTTTAGATGGAGGAGCAGAGTTTATAAGCATTGCTCCAGGAAATCTAAGATCACAGCCCAAATTTCTTCCCATGCCTATTTGCTGTCTGGTTCTCAAGCTCCACTGAGCACATACATATGCCTGCCATGGAACCCTTGTCTCTCTCTTTTCTATTTGGAATTGCAAGTACAATACAATGCCGTGCATAGGAACATTGGGTTTGTCGTCCAAGGCCTATGAGCTTGTGTTCCAGATCTTCATGTACTAGTTTATAATCCTGGGGGAATTAACTCATCTTATAAACTGTCATATTCCCATCTGTAAAAGGATGATAAAATCAATACCTACCTCTTAGGGCTAGAATGAAGATTTACTGCAAGAACTTCATGGAGCACCTGACGTTTAATAACTTTTCCATAAAATTTAGGTAAAGAAAAGACCTTGCTTGTGTGTTTACATATCTCTTCCAGTATCCTATAAGATCCTGACAGCAGGGGCTGTTTTATTTCTCATCCTATACCCATTACTTAGCACACATTCACATGTAAAGTAGATAGTTAATAGATATTTGCTGAATGACTGATGGATGCATATGTAACAAAATGGCTCTGCTCAAACCCACCTCATGGATGACGATGAGGGAATAGCAACATCCTTTTTTACTTTAAGTTAACAGCAATTATAAAGTAAGACTTTGGCCGTGTTTCTGTGATCAAGAGTGTGATCTCTTTTTAGCACATTATAACTCATTTCCAACATCTGATATGTCCTTAAGCATTTGACTTCAGTTGAATTCATATTTTCTACCTAAGTGCCTACTCCCTAAGTCTTCTTGTGTGGTCCTGTCTATCCAGCATTGGCATTTGTCAAACTCCATCATCCAGGCCATCACGGAGTCAGGAACTTACAGGAAGATGTTGTAAAAGCACTGTGAGACAAAGAAATGCATCTCATAGAACAAACTGCAAATTTGCTGGGAATTGAATCAAACCCATGTTAACTCTCTACACTGAAGATTGAAAATGCCTCTTTGTCCTTGACTCATTCCCTCCTTCCTCTTCTGACCTTCTTTCCCCTCTCTTCAGCCTGCTGGGGTATTGACAGGGATTTTAGGAGAGTGGAAGGTCTTTATCTCTCTGAGATGAGCTGCAATATGATTACAATCGATTGAGTGATTTACAGTATAGAGTACCCTTCATTACTCTCTCTGCTTTATAGAATTATAAATGACATACTATATGTGAATATATATTATTATTATTGGATATTTATGTACCATCTTTTACTAAGAGGCTCAATGTTCTTTTCACATTTTAAATAACTAGAGGGATCCTGCAACCTTGTGCAAAACTTCAACTGAGGAAATTGAAACTTGGAAACTTTTCCTATAAATAAAGCAATGCTCTCATAGGGGAATTAAGATACTTGGTGTTCATTCAACAGAGGGGAGAGGAAAGACAGTACAAGGTGATTGTATTTTATGGTTGGGATAACAATTCTAGATTTTGTAATTAAAGATAGATTCTGCAAGCCAGAATTTTTATTTACTACCTGTACTAGAACTGCCATGTGACAATAGGGCAAAGAAAGCTTGTAATTCACTAACCCAGCTTTGAAATTTTGCAATATTTGATGGTTATTTTACTTCAGGTGAATTCACGCTATTAAACATGTCTGGCATAAAGCAAGAAGCTATTAATATTTTTATGTCACACTCTTTTAAATGAGTGTAATTTAAAAATCATATAAAGTGTGACTACACTGTATTTCTATGTTGAAAGTATTCTAAGGATGTGCTTTTAACACAAATTAGATATTATTCATGAAAATTAAGAAATCCTTTCTCTTACGTCACTAGTTAAATTGTGCCCAGTGTCCCACAAATTTTTCATTACTCATTTTATTGACTCCCTAGAATACAATACTAGTAACATTTAACTTACAACTAAATAAATATTATGTGCCTTTTATTTTGTAAAAGTGCATCTTCTCCTTTAAATCTCAAGGTAGTCCACTAAATATGGGGAAGACATAAATCAGGACCTAGACAAGGGTGTATATCCTTTAGAGTCCTTCAGAAATTTGTAGGAAGTTATTCTTTTGTTTAACCCTGATGACCAAAAGCACTGCTCTGTCCACAAATGAATTCTGAAGAAATAGTGTCTTTAGTTACTATATTTGCTACCATATTATACAATGTAAATCTTTGTAATTACAACAATTTCCTTTGTGTGTTATTTAATTCTTTTGTAAGTAACCTTGAATTGAGTGGTAGCTTAATGTCTTAGAGGCAAGTTTTCATGTGCTAAGTGTTTATGCATTTCTCTCCCCTTATCCCAAATGCTCTTCATACACACACACACACACACACACACACACACATGCATGTACACTCGTATGTGTATGTACACACACATACATGTATATTGCTCTTGCTGGTTTTATTTATTTATTTATTTATTTTATTTTGTTTGTCTTCTGGGTGGTTATGTTTAATTTCAGCAGTAGCCAGAAGCCCATCATTTGCCTTGAAATGGTTATCAGCAGCTAAGGGACATTTACAGAAAAGGAGAAAAGCTCTAAGTTTGATAGCAGTAATTGTATTTAACTTGCAAGATATAAGGCTATTTATCTTGTGACTGAGAATTCACAGGGAACAAAAGAGGTTTGCCTGATAAAACAAAAATAAACAAAAAAAAATATATACTAAGCACTCTCCCTTCAGATTCCCATTTTCCAACCAAGATCATTAATCAGTGAAAAAGACTTTCATCTTATGAAGCTTTTCCTGTGTGCTTAGTTTGGTGCTGGAAGGTAAAGTGGGATCAAGGAAAGTAGAGTCTGCCAAAGCCCTTGAGGACTCCCTGATGACAACGACAAAAGCAAATGTCAATAGGTGCCCTGGAAAGGGCTGACTTCTGGACTTAGCAGAAACTGGAGATTTAACTTGAGATGAAAACTCTAGCACTTAACTTGAAGCAAAAATTATTTTTTTTCAAGAATTATTTAACAGTATTTCTGTCTTTCTTTCTTTCTTTTAATTTGACCAGAGAGGGACAAAGCAAGAGGAGAGAGAGAGAGAGAGAGAGAGAGAGAGAGAGAAAGCAAGCAAGCCACCAGCTCCGGAACTCAAACCATGTTTGGCCATGTGGAAGTCCAGTGCCCCCAAACACCTCGCCACCTACAGGTCCTAAGGCAAAAATTCTAAATTGTCCAGAATTTCTGGGATGTATAAATGTTTCAGGGTATGAAAGAGAATCTAAGGAAGGTTCCAAGTGTGATTAAAAAACAAAGGCTCCCAAGTCAGGTGGGATCCTGGGTTAGATACTAGTAGTTCTCAAACTAATCTAAACCTAAACTCTCTTGAACTGTTCCTAATCTATAGAGTGGGCATAAGACTAACACTGACCATATTGGTAGTTTTCAGGCTGAGCAGGATGTGGCCCATGGAGGTGGGAGGCGGGGTATGTACCTGATGCTCCCTCAATGTGAATGGCGGCCATCACTGACTGAGTTTGGCCGAGAGATGGTGGATGCTACTTCTACCACTGCAGAGTTCTGCATGAAGCATGAGGAAGCAAGATGGGAGACTTTGTCCTCCAGTCTCACCTTTGCTGAGAAAACTTCAGCCCAGAAAGATTTCTCAGAGAAAAGATGGGCCCAAAATGTAGCCATATGGCAGATAATCCTGACCAAATATACATAATTAGCTACAACTATAATTAGTATTCCTGTAGTACATGACTATATTTAAAGAACCTTCTTCCTTCTGAAATAGAATAGTGATCATAATTCCCACTTTACAGACAAGGTAACAGGTTTCTTAGGGCCAACCTTATTGAAGGATCTACCTTACCCATGTTGTCAGGGCATACATATAGCTTAAGAAATGGTAGACTGTCACTTCTATTTAGGAAATGTATCTCTAACCAGTATTTTTTTTTTTCCTAAAGTATTTTATATAAAATGTCAATCTGAGCAGTCAATTTTTTTTTTTTTAATTTTTTTTATCATAGGATATGTGAGCTCACCAGAGAGAGAGAGAAAACAAGAGGCAAAGAGAGCAATCATCTTGTAGGGGTATGGCCATGCCACCATCTCTTACCCTCCACTCTGATCTCAAGATTTTGATCATGCACACACATGGGCCCACTGTGATTTTCAGTCAGGTCCAGGACTTAAACTGCAAGTTAGCCATGTGGGATTCAGTGCCTTAACCACTGCATTATCTGTTGGCCCTGTTCACTTGTTTTTATTGGAAGAAAACACATACTTTTGTCCCTGGAGACTAAAGTACTGTGAAATCTATTAACAACAGACACAGTCAAGGTAGTGGACAAGTTCTAAGCGGTAGGACCAGGGACCCTTGATTGCACCCAGACAGTGTGACTCCACAGTCCTGATACTTAATCATCACTCTCTGCTGCCTCTCCAACAACGCCATGAATAGGGTGGCATTATCATCCCTGGGATTATGTGATTCAAAATTCAGATGAGTTGAGAGGACACATAAACATGAATACTCATGATTTTATCAATGATGTAAGTGAAGATTTACATGATAAAACATATAAATGGAAATAGATATGGTAAATGTAGTTCATTCCTGTTCTGGCCAATACTAACCCCCAGCCTACAACCCTATAGTGTTGTGAAGATTGAATGAGAAAATGTTAAAGCCTTCAGTACTGAAAGCTTAATACTGTACAATACAACAAAAATCTTAGCACATAGTAGCCACATTGCAAGTGATCATTAGCTACATGTGGGTAGGGGCTACCATTCTGAACAATACGGTAGTCATTTTGAAAGAAGAAAAAGACATTTTTAAATTCCTAAATATCAGTGATTCTCAAACCTAGTTGCTTATAGAATCACCTTGGGAAGTTTATGAAGACACTGCCAACTAGGCCAGTGCTTCTCAAATTTTATTGTGCACATCCGCGATCTTGTTAAAATGCAAATTCTGATTCTGTATGTCTGGGCTGGAGCCTGAGAGTCTGCATTTTTTTGAGAGATTTTTGCTATAGGGTGTGTGCACTCTCCAGAGAGACAGAGACAGAGAAATAAAAGTTGATAAATTACCCCCCAGGGGGGATGGCCATGCTATAATCCTTTCTCCATTTTCCTTGTGGGAATTTGGGTATGTATGCACCTACATCCAGCATGAGTTTTAAGCCACTGGGTCTGGGACTTGAACTGCAGTCGATTTCATGGGAATCCAGCAACGTAACTCCTTCAGCATCTATTGGTCCCCAAAAGTCTGCATTTTTAATAAAGCTTTCAGGTGATACTGAGGCAGCTGGTCCATGAACCACACCCAAACCTGAGACTAGCAGGGTGTGCTCACCCTTTATTATAAAGTTCCCGGGAAATTCTCATTTGTTGCCAGATCAAAAAGCATTGTTTTATATTTTTTTAAAAATCCATTGAAAAAAAGATTGTTGAAGACAATTTTTCACCAAGGCTCAACTCAAGCAAGTAGAAAGTTCCCAGAAAACAGAAACGAACCTACTTGTGAATCCTAATTCTCTGACGAATTGGAAAGAAAGACTATTTAGCCGTGTGAGTACTTATGATGCACCGGTTTGATTAACAACTTGATAAATTTGAGAATATTTATGTATTTACATAGGGTCTCTCCATGCCATCATCCTCCTGTTCAAACTCTGGAGTCTCTTGGAGTTCAGGCATATGCTATTACATCCAGCATTTTAGGGTGGGCTGAGAATCAAACCTGGGCTTGCTATAAAGGCCTCAGTGTGCCATGTAGCAATGACTACCAGTGTACCACTGCAGGTTGGCCTATTTGAGAATACTTTTTAAGAAAAAAAAAAATTATCAGTAAAAGCAATAGGAAATAAGGAGTAAGGAAAAATAGAAAAATGGGAAAGAAATTTTTGGTGATACAATCTGAGTATCAGATAGGACTCTTGTCTCTGTTTCTTAAACTGAGTGACATTGAATAAGTTATTTAGCCTCTCAAAGTCTTCACAATTTAACCTTAAAATGGGTGTGGTGGTAATAATACCAAATCTAGTCTCTCACTGGGTAGAGTGAGGCTTAAATGTAATAATATATAAGAAAGCTCGTAGAGCATTAGTAAGCACCACAGCTATAAAGGCAAGGTTCTATAAAGGCAGGGTTCTGTGGAATGACGCAATCAAATACAAAGAGTTTTCTAGTCTTAATGTCCTTAGAAGGGAACCACTTTTACGTTCTTTCATGCTCTGAGTTTGGATGGTCAAATAGGATTCAAACATAGGTCATCAAGGGACAATGACTGAGGAAGAGGAATTCAGTCCAGAGCACTTCAATTGACTTAACATGCACTATCAAAAAAAAATAAAATAAAATCCATTGAGATCCTGCTCTCCCCAGCATACTCTGGAATAGGAAGATGGAAAGACTCACACATTGGAGAACTCATCAGTGTTCCTTTACCAGAAAGTCTGGCTCTGACCTGAAAAGCTCTTATTGCCCCATGCTCAGGGTTCTAATAGCCCTGACAACACAACCAGCCACCCACTGACAGCAGAAAGAGGATCTTGCACAACCTCAGACAGCTCAGCTTCCCAGGGGGTCCAGAGCTGTGGCTAAAATTAATTCCTCATGTTCAACTCACCTTTCACCTCCCCTCCCTTGTCTTCAGCATTGCATTGTATAGAGACAGCAATCAGAGGCTTTGTAAGAAAGATTTGTCAGTGCCTGGATGATAGCTCTGGGCTGATTTTTCTTTTATTTCCATCTCCCATTTCTTAGCCTTTCTATTTTCAGGTACAAAGAAAGAAGTCGCTTTTGAGTTCTATCTCTCAAAATTAAGGAATATACAATTCAAATTGCTACAGATCTATTTTCATTTTGGACCCGTCCTAATTCACAAAGATCCAATGCTATATGCCCTGTGTCACAGTAGGTTCCAAATATTTCACAGTAGGATGTTTCAGTAGAACCACATAAAATTCTATGAATGCCCACGAGACAATTCCGGAGTTGAGCCATTCCTCCACACACATTCTGGACTCCTTCAGCATTGGTGAGGATGACAATTTCCTGAGAGTGTGCCCACAGAGATAATTTAATATGAGATAACTTAGTAAGATAATTAAGTGACTATCCTATAGGAGCTACTCAACATTTCTTTGCTGTTTAAACATTAGCAAAGAACAGTAATAAGACTATACTCGATGGTTTCTAGACTTACTGTTATCAAGAAAACAGAATGGCTTGGATAAAGAGAATACATCATATTTTACAGGGTCTCTGTAAAGATTGCCTAGAAAGGTGAATTTATTTTTTGATACAGGGGACATTTCTATTGTATGGTTTAAAGTAAATTAATTAAACACTGCCAGATTGTTCTAATGATGTGTTAAGTTTAGTTAAATTGATCCTTTCTATAGGATAGGGAAGTATGCAGGAGAGAAAATAAGTTATCCAAGGATCAAAACGTAGGCCATTTCTAGGAAGTCTGAGGAAGTGGAACATAAAACTCAAAGTTGGGGGAACCAGCAGTTAGCGTAAAGGCTATGTCGCTGGACTCCCACGTAGTCGACTGCAGTTCACGTCCTGAACCCAGTGGCTTAAAACTCACGCTGGGCGCGTGTGCGTGCGTGCCCAAGATCCCAAGAGGAGAATGGAGGAGAAGGGATTGCGGCGTGACCATCCCCCCTGGGGGGTGATTTCTCGTTTTCTCTCTCTATGTCTCTCTCTGTCTGTCTGGCGAGCGCACGCGCCCTGTAGTGAAAAACCTCTCCCCCCCCCAAAAAAAAAAAAAAAAATAAACAAATAAAAAACTCAAAGTTGGATTCCATCTAGTATATCATAGCACTTTTTAAGCTCAGCAAAAAAGTAATAAACTAGGTGCCTTTAAATACTCACAATTTTTTCAGTGGTCTCACAGGAGCACATTGCCATTGTCTTCAGAATGGCTTAAGGGGTGAGCAGATGGCGTAATGGTTATTATGGCACTGGACTCCCACTTAGCCAACCGAGGTTTGAGTCCTGGACCTGGAGGCTTAAAACTCACACAAGATATATGTGCACGTATGCCCAAGATCCCAAGAGGAGAATGGAGGAGAAGGAATTATGGCATGGCCATCCACCACCCTGGGTGAGGGGTGGTGATTTCTCACTTTCTGCTTCTCTGTCTCTGGTGAATGCAAGTGCCCTATAGCAAAAATCTCTCACAAATAAAAATAATAATAATAATAACAATAATAATAACAATAACAGCTTTAACTCAAACTTTCTTCTTATGAAAATGATTTTCTACTCCATATCTCACAATAACCACCTTTTTGTGGCCATTGAAAGCAACCTTTGAAATATGGCACTTTTTTTAAAGAAAGAAATGATTCTAAGATGACACAAGAAGGAAAATGCTTATTTCTAGCTATGCATTTTTCAAAAACATCCCCCAAATTGCTGTAGAAGAAATAGTGAGAATTCTGACCAATTGAGAACAGAAGAACCTGATTGTAGTTTTGTTTCTCATTTATTATGTGACCCTAGTAGCTCCCTTTAGCATCTCCCTGGGTCTCTGTTTTAATTTAAAATGGAGAATAAAACATCCAGTCTGCCCAATTTACAGATTCTTTAAAAACAAAGTAATATGTACGAGTGAATATATGTCACCATTAAAAATGCTACTCACATATTTGGATATCCTCACAGTTAACATTTGCTGATTATTGATTTAATTGACCTAGCATTATGTCAAGTATTTTACATGCCTTCCACCTACTCAATCTTCAAATTAACCTTATAAAGTAAGTTTTACCATTATGCTATTTCTTAGACTAGAAAACAGAAGCTCTGAGAAGTTCAGTATTTATCTGAGATTTGGAATTGAATCACCAAGTAGAAAACATAAGCACCCATTTGTAGAACTAGCAAAACAGGAGTGAAAAATGAAAATCTGGAATGAAAGTATCCCATGTGTTTTTAAAGCATTAGACTAATCAGCAGGGGACAAAAATCAGAAGTTTAATTCTTACTTATTTTATGTTTTAGTGTTGCGTTCTGAATTATATTTGGGGAGAGGCACGAGACATATCAATGCTTAGGGCATTTCGAGGTCTTAAATTGACTGCCTTAGACTCACAATTGATGAAACCAATGTTCCGACTCCAGTCAGTTCACTCCAAGGCCCATACTTATAACTGTTATCCTCTACCTTTTCCTACAATAATGACATGTATTATTACTAAATAACAGTTACCCATGATAATAATAGTTTTTAGGAGGAAGCAAGGCCATTAAAGAAAGGTTTATTCTGTTTTGAAAACATATAGGAAGCAGCCCATAATTTGGAACAAAATATGCAAAGAGATAGATACACAGCAAGGATCACTGGTTTTCTTACATATCTGTGACTTTAAAATGACCATTAAAGAGCCTTTTTATTGCTGGCAGCAAACAGTGGATTCTCTATTGGCTCAGAGCAAGTGCTTAACATCAATTTAGAAATCTCTGAAATTCCTAATAGAAACACAACAAACCCTACAGCAGCACTACCAGGGCCAATGATAATATGCATGGAGAGAGAGATTGATTTTTCGTATGACCAATGCACAGCTTTTAAGATCTCAGGCTATTTTGATTCCTCCTACTGTCCCCCTCACTGTTCTTCCCTCAGGATTTAATCAAGAAGCATTTAAAAATCAGATCTATTAGTGTATAGTGAATTTGGATGATGATAAGAATTCACAGGAGCTGCTAGCACCTCTGGCTTTCTTGAAATGCTCAAAGACAACTTTATAAGGTCATTTTTGTGCCTTAATCTAAGAACTGCTGAGACCCCCCCAGCAATGGCTGTGCTGGTTGTTTTATGGAAACTGGGATGGTAGATAAATGTGTAAGTGGGGCTTTTTGTCTCATTTCCTTGGGGGTCTTGTATGCTTTTAGTGGAATACTACCATAACTTTTAAGCCAGGTATAGGAAGACTGCCTATTAGGGAGAAATCCAGAACCACAGATATATCTGATTGGCTTTTAGGAAAGTAAGCAATTAATGCTGAGTTCGGTATAAAAACTCAACACAGGGAACCAGCAGTTAGCGTAATGGCTATGTCGCTGGACTCCCACGTAGTCGACCGTGGTTCGCATCCCGGACCTGGTGGCTTAAAACTCACGCCGGGCGCATGTGCGTGCGTGCCCAAGATCCCGAGAGGAGAATGGAAGAGAAGGGATTGCGGCATGGCCATCCCCCCGAGGGGTGATTTCTCCCTTTCTGTCTCTCTGTCTCTCTCTGTCTGTCTGGTGAGCGCATGCGCCCTATAGCAAAAATCTCTCCAAAAAAAAAGAAAAAAAAAAAAAAAAAAAAAAAAAACTCAACACAGTCTTTAAGTCATTCAAAAATCTTGGGCCACAAACAGGCAAGTTTCTTTTTTTGTATTTCTCTCCAGTGTAATGATTACTAGTAAAATGGCTCTTAAGTGTCTAGAAATGTGCTCTGGTTTCTTTGTTAATGTGTTCATCTCACTCAAAAGGAAGTGAGAAAAAATAGGTGAGAAAGTTGTGGAGAGTTTGGAGAAAAGAACAGTTAGATATTGCAACATAGCCTCATCCGTGAATAATACAACATTCTGAGCTATCCGCTTACATCCAACAGGTGACAATATATTGATAATGGTGAAGCCAAGATCCTTTGCTAAAATGTTTTCCCTCCCACTCCTGGCATTTTTATGGTCAGGATCCAGGACATTTTTTCTGGGAGAAATGAGAAATAAAAGGGAAAGCTAAGAGATTATTTGAATCATCTCTTTTTACAGAAAGCAACCTTTTCTCCCACTGTCCTTGATTCAGCCATCTGGCTCTGGGAATTTGTTGCCGAATGTTCCTTGACTATAAAATGTAAAGGGATGATTAACCCCTTTCTTTCCCATGCCAGCATGATTGTTACAAAAATGCCTACTAGTATGCATTTCTGAAAATAAAGGCATATTTAATGTAAGTGAGAGAAAAAAATGGTAAAGTTAACCAAACATATGAAATTTTACTGTTAGATTTTTTTTTTCCTCCTCATGGTTACTCTGACTTGATACTCAACAATTCAAGTTTAGGACATCTCCTTTCATAGACTCTCGGCCATCTCTGGCCACCTGAACCTTCAACCACGTCTGACTAAACAACAGCACAAAGTCCAGATTTCAAATCAATTATCCTATGATTATCAACAATAGTTCCTGATAGAGATGGTGTCCATCCCCTCTGCTGCTCATTATTTGCAGTGCCCTGAGAAACCCAAAATAATTGTATTTGGTATGAACCAGTCAGGCATATTTGTCAAAGATTGACAAAAGCAGTCAGTGCATAGTTAGTGAGTCTCCAGAAGCTCCCTACACTGATCAAGTCCTAAAGAAATACTTATTGTATATTTACTCAGAGAAAAAGAAATGTGAATGTGTGCTTCACTCAGTGTTTTATAATTTGGTGACAGTTATGAGAAAGAGGTCACCATGTAGAAGTGAACAAAGGGAAAGCAAGAGAGAGTATGGTAATTGAGATTAAAACATGTACCTGTAGGATAATGCTCATTCACTGGCCAGTTGTCCACCTGGAGCGTGGCGTTGCCACCATTCCTGGTGAATCGCACCACATGGTATTTACCATCATTCACGGGGGTTCGTTCTTCTTTGATAGAGATGTCGACAGTGCCAATATTGAAAACAACTCCAATTTTCCCCTGCTCCTGTAATGAAAAAAGGAAAAACAAAGCATAGTCATCACCTACCACAAGGTTTTCTCTCTTTAAAGTAGATCCTCCAACTAACAATAAACCCGTAGGTATCCAGAGGGAGATGTTGGCATGAAGTTAATAACAGTACCTATATTTCTCCATGGACTTTCATCCTGAACATAAAAACCAATGGTATAAAGCCACCAAATTGCTCTCACAAGCTGCATAGCACAGGTTACATCATTCAATTGCCCTCAACGGGTATCAAGGCTGGAATGACAGAACTACCTAACCACTATTCAGTGAGTGACACTGCCAGGTTCATGTCTGTGTGATGAATTAGACCTATGTTTCTAAAAGATGTCAATAAGCCACTGAATCCTAAATCACTTCACAGTTCAGGTTTCAGATTAAAGAGAAAACACAAGCCTGCCTGCACATTTTGAAGTAATCAAGGCCAAGAGGAGGAGGTTCAGAATGGTTAAGAGCTAATGTCAGAGGATCTGACGTTACAGACTAAATCCTGATGATACTTTTTGCAGGTCCAAATCACATAGACAAAGGATCCTAAGCAGAGACCAGGAAAACTGACCTGGTGTTTTCAGAATCTGATAGCTGCTAGCCTTCCCACACATGTAGCCCTGCTCTTCAGGTTTATCCAAAGAAAGATGTAATATTCAGTGCTACAGTTTATATTACATAGCAGAAGAGAAACTCTGTGGCTGCAAAAGACTTGTGCAGAATGGAAATTGCAATAAACTCAATAAGAGCAACACTACGGCCGTAAAGATGAATGTGGAGATTGTGATGGTGGAGGTAATGAGATCATACACCTCCTGGGAAATGCCCAGAAACACTGGACTATAATCAATAGTGCTGTTAAACTCTTTCTCTTCTACTCTAATAATAGGTTATGACTAAGAGTTGGAATTAGTATTCACAATAAAATGAAAGTGACCTTACTGATCACATACAATCAGCATCTCTCCACCTCTTAGGAAGACATCATAACACTGTACAATGTGGAAGGGATGGATGAAGGGAAGGTGGCAGACATTTTTCTCCATTTCTCTAGTTATCTAACTTCCTGGCAATAGATTAGGCACTCAAGGATAATGAAATTTGGTTGTAATTCTGACATTTTTTTTTTGAGAGGTTTTCGCTATAGGGTGCGTACGCTCGCCAGACAGAGAGAGACAGAGAGACAGAAAGCTAGAAATCACCCCCAGGGGGGACGGTCATGCCGCAATCCCTTGTCCTCCATTCTCCTCTCGGGATCTTGGGCACGCACGCACACGCGCCTGGCGTGAGTTTTAAGCCACCTGGTCCGGGATGCGAACTGTGGTCGACTACGTGGGAGTCCAGTGACATAACCATTACACTAACTGCTGGTTCCCGTAATTCTGACATTTTATAAGACTGAGCGGCACTATTTGTTCACTAGCCTTTCTTACACTCTATTTCCTTTTTAAGAAGTAAAGAATGGAATAGAAAACCAAGAAGAAAAAAACAGGATGGGAAGAAGAGAAACACAAGTATATAGTTCAAGAAATCTAGAGTCCATATAAACTAAGTTCTAGAAAAGATTTCACCAAATATCAGATTTAATTTGTCTCATTCACGCATTTATCTGTTATATAATATGATATTTATTAAGTATCTGGTATGCTTAAGGTAAACTAAAAAATAAGACTTCTTGGAGCATGGGCATTGGTTTCCATATAGTTGGATATATTTCATTTGACAGGCTTTCCTGATCTCGGCATTTGTCCTTTAGCATGTGAATACATCTTGTATTCCACAAAAGGATCAACAACCACCCAGGAGTCATGGCCTTAGAAGGGAGAAATACGAACAGATTGATCAATAAAGAATGTTGTCAGCACTCGGGGGTGCTGAGATACAGGGTGGACATCATTGTTTCCTTGTGTACTAAAAGCATGGTATGGAATGCACCAAACAATGAGGTCTGCAATTCCCATGTTCTGTTCTCTAATGAAAGCGGTCCAGGCACCACCACAAAAGGTGGCTAAACATACTCAGGATTTCCTCAATTTTAGTTTATTGGGACTGCTATCTTCCCAATTTGGTTTATAGCTACACTTCTACACCATGAAGAGTACCTCTTAAAATATGATGCATGGATAAATAAAACCTGATGGTGGGTTCTTTTTGTACCTTTCATGGGCTTAATTAATAATATTATCCATTTTATTCTTTCTCCTGGATTCTCAAGGAATACAGAAACAACAATGTGACTTTTCTACTATCTCTTGAAGAACTGACTTCCATTTCGAACACTGGGCATATGCATATTTGTATATGTATGTCTTGGTGTCCCATTGCCCTTGTGCCTAAATAATCAAGGCTCCAACAACCTGAGTCAGCCCCCTTAGCAGCATGAAAGGACTGGAGGAGTTAAGACACCACGACTGCAGAAGCCATTACTCCTCTGCCCACCCCCACGCATGTGGGCTGTTTATTGCACCACTGTTTTTCATGAGAAACCTCTACATAAATCCTGGATGCATGGAAAGGACTGCTGGTGATTCAATTTACCTCTGAGTCACTAATTAATCATGAGTGGAGAACAGTTTTAGGGAGAGAGAGAAGACCTTTAAAGCATCCTGCAGCTTTTCCGCGACAGCCGAGGCAAAGTACAGTTCTGGCTCAGTGAGTTGGCTGATCAGCAAGATATATTCTTGGGCAGATTTTCTGCAAGATCCATAATAGATTCAGGAAAAGAAAAGATTTAATCTCTGCCAGAATAAATATTTGGTCCTTATCTTAGGCACCACACATTTGCCATTGTAATCACTGTTTCAGAGAGATCTTCTTAATCCTGTTAGCATGCTGCCAAAGTCAGTGGAGACCCTTACCCAGATGTTTCATTTTGTTGCCCACAGTGGTAAACGCGGCTGGGCAAAACCTCAGATGCGGTCTCTTTATTCACAGTAATAAGATTTCTTTCCTGCAACTCCTTGTCATTTGTCATGGGACCACTGTGGCATTATAATCTGTGGCTAACTGCTTTGTTTCAGTTCATTATAAGTCATGGAAGCCTTGTGGCATATACCCATATAGTTGTCCAGGCTTGAATCTATCATACTCAGCTGTCATGACAATAAACTCTGCTGGCTCATAGGTCTGGAAAAGAGAAGATAGAAGGGATAAAAACAATGGCTTTGGAGTCAGTCTTGACTGACCTTGGGCAAGTTACTTAACTTTTCTGAATGCATTTCTTTTTTGTAACTTGCACTTGCTAGAGAGAAGAGAAAGAAAGAAGGAAAGCAAGAAAGCAACTCCCAGGGTGGGTAGCTACATCACAATCTAATCTCTTTCATTCTCCTCTCAAGATTGTGGGCATGCGTGCATATACACCTGGCATCTTTATCTAACTGCCAGGTCTGGGACTCGAACCTTGCATTTGGTCATATGAGATCCAGACACCTTAACTATCACACCAATGGCTGCATCTGAATTCATTTTTTGTACCACCTGTTCATACTTCAAAGGGCTGTTGTAAGGATACTATGCTGAATATGTTAAATATGACAGTACCTTATAAGTAATAAAACATTCTACATATATAAGAGACTGATGAGATCAGAAGAAGGGATCATATAATCATTTGACCATATATAACACTCTGTGGCTATTAGAAAAGTTAATTAGATCCATTGAATGAATGGGGGGTTTAGTGCAGCATAGTTCAATAATACCTTTTACTCTTATAGCTGTATGACTTTGAGCAGGTTTTTAACCTCTGATATATATTCTATAAAGAAATGTGTAAAGGGAGGGAGAGGCAAATTGCTACCGCTAAAACTTCTTGTAAGGATTATATGAGAGTGCGTATATGTGAAGCACCTTGTACGTGGCTGTGCATACTTTCAGATCTCAATAAATGTCAGCTTTCCTTCGTCTCATTAGAGTAATTGAAAGTAGTAGCATGAGTTAGGACTGGTTGGTTTGGTGAACGCTGTCATCAAGATATATTGTGAAAGAAACTAAATTTTAACAAACAGAACATTAAAAAAATTTTTGCAGGTTTGATTTCCTGTCACAATTTGGTAGTTGTTATCTCTTCATATTCCTTAGTGCCTTTTATAAGCCTCTCTTAGACAAGCAAAGTGTAGCTGCAAAAAACAGCATGACCATAAATTTTAATAATTCCACACCCATCACCACTAACATTGCTACCAAGGCAATCACTTCAATCTATGTTCTTCCTTGATATTAAAAACAAAGACAAATGGTAAATCAGAAGACATTACCAATGAATCCTCAAGTGCATGCAGAAAAGAACTGAATGGTACAGAAAACAGCTGTCTTTAAAAAGCAGTAAGTCATTCTTCATCAATAATGATTGTTTATGAGCCCACCTGTTTCTTCAAATTAGTCCAGCTCCAGCTTTCTGATTTCAGTCAGTCACATTACAATGATTGCTACTCAGATGACCCAAGAGATGCTGCCAACAACAAGGTCAGACATCAAGAGCAGATACCACAGGGGCAAGAAGAAGCCTCAGGAATAAAGATCTCCCTAAAGGCAATCCCTTCATTCATTCCAGTTACCTCAGGAAAGGCAGAGTGGACCATTTGGCATTTCAGAAAACTGTGGCTGAAAGAAACAGAACTGGGACTTTCAAATGTATGACAGAGAGATGTGCAATAGAGGCATTTCTCAATAGCATCACTACTAGATTTCCTGCAGAACTGGTTAGTTCAGTACTAGGCAATGACACAAGGAGAACAACATGCAAAGGGTGCCTCCTGTGGCCCAAGCACCACAAGGCCTTCCACACCCATTTTAATGTCTGGGTCATAGTACAGTACTTGGTGGCACTGTTTACCACATGTTCCTAGTTCTCTGCCATTATAAGCTCATTGTAAGGGAGACTTCTGGGTCCTCTTGTGATAGGTAGGGTCAAAAACCAACAATGACTATAAATGGGGCGTTATTCCTGAGTCATGCATTTACTTGCTGATGTGATCCTCACTAGAGTTTTCCCATGCACTGCCAACCACTGCACCCAACACATTACTGGTAGTGACCGCTTTGTCGGGTTGGTCATGGAATGAGAATGGTAGCAATCCAACTTTTCATGGACATGGAAGATGACTAAGAAGCAGAGCTTGCTTGCTGGATGCCTCTCAGTATGTAGGGCCATTAGTTACTACAGCATAATACAGACTACTTAGATGTTCAGTAAATATTCTAAAAAGAATTACTTTCAGATTCTCACAATGATCCACTAGGGAGTTCACACGCTCGTAAGTATATTTAAAACTAGCAGGTCTGCATCTGACTCTGAAATCCATGGATTTTCTACCATGTGATGTTTCAGTCACCTGTACTCCATGTTCCAATTGAGTTGTTTGTATAGCGGGGTATGCACATTACATGTAATATATACCTTATGTCTGCCCAACCTGCGCAACCTGTCAACCTAACCTAATTATTGGTATTTTAAATGTGGGGAATCCTTACAGGTGCTCAGGAAAGGTTTGCTAAATTAATGGATAAATGACTGAATGAATAATTAGTTATACTGTATTATTAAAAAAAACTGAGTGTTTTTATCATGTGAGACTAAATAGAATTAGAATAGTATAGAATAAAATAGATCATTGGTAACATACTCAGATTTTGTGCAATAAATCTTGGGCAAAATCTGTAAAATACAACAACATTAAATACACTTTACTTGATTCATCAGACAGTTTTGGCTGAGGGAGAATTTTATTGAAGTTCTTTAGGATAAATCACTCTGCATTTAGTGGAACATAATTTGGGCTCTTTTATGGCTATTAACTATCTTTCAGTGAAGATATTTTATCCTTTCAATGTTATTGTCTTCTTGTTCAATACTCAGGACACCAATTAGGTAATAAGATTGAGTGTGTACTTTCTCTGTGTACAGGTATACTACCATGGAATTCAAGAGTACAAGAGTAGGTGTAGGTCTTCCCTGTAGGCTTGTGGTTAAGCGAGTTGGATCCCACATGGCTAATAATGATTTGAATCCTGGACCCAGCAGTTTGAAAAGGACACTGGGTTCATGTATGTGTGCTCCAAATTCTAATAGAATAAAGAAATGGAGAAGGTACTACAATATGACCATGTCTCACTGAGAGGTATTTTCTCCTCAGCCCCCTTTCTGTCTCTAACTATCTTGTTTCTCTGTGTCTCTCTGATAAATATATGCATCCTCTGTCAATTAAAAAAATAAGAGAGCAACCAGGTCGCTCCCCTCATAATTCTAAGAGGAGAAGCCTTTCAGGAATCATCTTATTGACAAGACCCCAGCTATGTAGCTTGAAGATAGTTTGGACTTGCATTACTACCCCATGACAATGATACAATCCTTGTCCTTTGAAAAGGTTTGTGTGGCCATGGCAAGAAGGGCAGGAGAGAAGAAAATCTCTACCCTGGGTTCTAGAAGAATCTGATATTTATAATAAGAACAACTGAGCCCAGTTAAGGCTCCACATCTTTTTGTCCATGTGATCTTGAGAAGATCCCTTATCTGTACTAAAATGAGAAAAACAATATGAAGACAACAATAGTAATAGTATTTTCACAAAATCATACTTATTAAGAAAAATAAAATCCTGGCAATTTCTAAAGTGCTCTGCAAAGAATGATGTAACAGTGATGTTAATTAATGGAGTGTAGATGATGATAATAGGATGATGTTAGTGGGGATGATTGGGTGAGAAATCATATAACAGCTGATGAATGAGTCTGAGGCATGTGCATATTCTCTACAGGATAGTGATGTATTTGGAATGTGTATCTTCTATTCAAGGTCATCCACTCTAGAATCTGTCCTTAAAGAATTCCTGTTAAATGGCTTAGAAACTAATTCTGTTCTCCTAAATCTTCACAGCCCCCAATGACCTTTTCACCCACCAACAAAGTTACATCCACCTCTCTCTCTGGCTGAAGTTGTGCTTTACCAGGTATTTCACTGATGTCTGGTCGCATGAGGTCAATCAATTAAAGCGGATTAGATCCACAGTCTAAAATACTAACAGAGGGCCAAGAGAGATAAGATTGGTAAATAGCTCACAACATCTCCATCTCTAACTCCAAGGAAAGAAAGGGAAAAAAGAAAGAAAGAAAATAAGAAAGAAAGAAGAAAGAAAGAAGGAAAGGAAAGGAGAGGAGAGGAGAGGAGAGGAGAGGAGAGGAGAGGAGAGGAGAGAGGGAGGGAGGAAGGAAAGAAAGAAAGAAAGAGTGCAGGGGTGACAGTTTAGGATGACAGGAATCCTAACCTGCAGAAGGGCAAATCAAGGAAGGATAAGACAGCTGCTGCAAATTAATAAGATGCAAGTCAAAGCTCTGGCTCTAATAGTCACCAGCCACAAACTGACACCTCAGTCATCGTTTTCTGCAAATATACCTTGAACATTCACTTCTCATCCATGGACCCCAATGTCACACCAGCTCATTTGGTAGTTAAGTTTGAATGCAAGGCAAAAATTAAAGTTTGTTTCCGTAGAAGCACCAGTGTTGTGCCAAGACCTGGAGCCATCTCCTGGCAGGATTCAGGTGACAGCTGGCAGGGCAGTGCAGACTGAAATCCAGAACAGACTGAATATCTCCCATAAATGTCTTGCTTTTCCCTCTAAATCGCTACTACAGCTGTGAGGAACTACTCAATGGCCTTAGTAAAGAGACTGTAAGCCCTGTGTTCACAGCAACAACATTATAGTCTTTGATGTCGAGAAACACATTTCGACTCACCTAGAATTCTTCCAGAACATCTTACATCTTATCTACATGTTTACCAAGTGAGGTCCTGGGATCAGTGTCATCAGTGTCATTACCTGAGGACTTGTTAGGAAGGCAAATTCTTTTCTCTTTCTTAAGGTTGTTTGTATATGTATTTATTTCATGACAGTGAGAGACACAGAACACCATGTAACCTCAACAAGGTCTCATGCCATAATCCCACCCAGCCTCCCTAGGCAGTCAGGATCAGTAGCATACACAAGCAACTGAGAAAGCACACCCCTGCTCTTCCAAATGGATCCAGGATCACTGAGCAGTGTGTTGCAATTGAGACATTGAGCCACTCCAGAAATGCAAATTCTTGGGTTTTATACCAGATCTTTTGAATTCCCCCCTGGGAAGGGGCCCAGGAACCTACATTTTCACAAGTCTTCAAGGAGATTTAGATGCTTATTAAAGTTTGAAAACCACTTCCTTACATTAATGTCTCTATTCTAATGGGTAGTGGCTTCAGCTGGGGGCAATCTTGTTCTCAGGAACATTTGACGATGCCCAGAGACATTCTGAGTCGTCACAACTGGAGTGCATGCTATTAGCCTCCAGTAGATACAGGCAAAAACTGCTACTAAGTATCTAACAATACATAGCAAAGAATTATCTGGCTCTTAATATCACTAGTGCCATATTGAGAAAGTCTACATAAGGGAATACAAAAGTTCAGTCATTCAGCAAATGCATAAGGCATACATTGCATGGCAGAAACTGTTTCACATATATTCACAGTCTATGTATTGTCTACAAAAACTCTTCTGTGTGATGTATATGCCTGCACACAGCATGCACCCACACAATATACACATGCATGCAAACACATGCCCATGTGTCTGTATGTGCAAATTTTTATATATTTGGTCTAAAATTGCAACCTCTGGAGCACAAGGCAAGCAATAAGTACAAGTTAATAAACTCCTTGAGTTTCCCCTCAATTCTCTGTGTTGGCCAAATACCAACTGTGCATGAGTAAAATTTGAAGTGCAACTACATATAGCCAGGAAGTGGCAGCTCTAATATACATGTCCTGTCTTATTTTCTCTAGCTAGTCTTAGTAACCTCTTGCTCTACTAATTCTTCACCGCTGGTCCCTAAAAAAATCTCCTAGTAAATCTCTTCTGACACAATAACGTTGGTTGATCTTTCCAACTCCAACTGAGTCCCTTGACCCTTTACTATAAATTAGGTAATTTTAGTCTGTTTCCATGAAGATGCATCAATAGTTCTGAGTGGTCTGCAAAAGAGAAATTCCCTCTCCTAGAATTAGATATTCGAGGCTAAGGTTGAAAATTGGTGTTCTAAGAAGAACACACACCAGCAAACAGCCACTAACATTTCAAGACCTATTCTGTGGTTGCAAAGAAATCTTTAGTGACTCTCCGAAGTGCTTTACTATTTACTTGTCTTTCAAGAGACAGGCTGTACTAACATTATTGCTTCAGGGTAAATGGAGCTATGCAAATAATAAACATTGCCCAAGAACTCTTGTTTAATAAGTCTAGCACTTGGGCCAGCTGGTGATAAGGTGGTAAAGGCAGCTAGATCCCACAGGGCCAACTGTGTAGTTTCAAGGTCTGGTGGCTTGAAAACATGCCAGATGCAAGTGCCTGCTTGCCCAAAATTCCAAAAGGAGAATGGACAGAAAGTATTGTGGTGTGGCCATCACCCTCTGGGAGGTGCTTTCTCATCTCTCTCTCTCTCTCTTTCTCTCACCCCTCTGTCTCTCCAGCAAGTGTACATGCCCTGTAACAAAATTTCTAAGAATAAGCCTATAGATGAATTCGTAGCCAAAACTCCATACCATTTTCCAGCTGAAAAATAAACGAAGTATATACATTTTAGAAATGAGAAATCCAGTAGTTGGTATCCTTAAAAGTATATATTATGGTTGTTTGTTATGATATGTTTGAGGAATGGTAATGAATAAGTTGTACGAGACAGAATGGCCTGGAGCATAAACTAGAAGACTATGGACCAAATCTAATAAAGTTTTTGTAAATAAAGTTTTATTGGGACACAGCTGTGCTCATTCATTTATGTATTGCCTTTGGTTGTTTTCATACTACAACAGCAGAGATAAGTTGCAACAGTGATCTGGAGACCCACAAGCCTAAAATATGAACTCTCTGGTATTTTACAGAAAAAAGTTAGCTGATCTCTGCCATGGAATTTTGCACAATTTAACCTGTTTTTTTTTTTTTCTTCCAGTGTTTGACCATTAGGTTATGTTCAAATGGCCAAAATAACTCAAATAGGAGTAAGAGGGTCAAATAGGGAGCTGGTACTGTACCTGCTGATTCAACTAGTGCAAGGCAGTCCTTTGGGGAATGTTGGACCAACTAAGTTCTCACCCCCTCCTTCTCACTTGTAGTTTTTAATAATAACTGGAATAGTCTGAGACTGTAATATCCAAAGATAAGGAGGGACTGCTGGAACATCCAGTGCTCTGTTCCAGTCCCTCCCGGAACAGGATCTCCTTCATTGCTTTGGCCCATTTTGTTATTTTGCCCCTGTGGTATAATACCAAAGTTGTTAGGGTCCCTCAGCTCAGTGCAAGTAGAGCCCATACATGTGCAACTTCATCTAATCCAGACCATTTCCCTAACCTTGAGGGGCCAGCTCATAATGAATCTTAGTCTTTTTTATTCCTTGATAGCTGTCTATAAGTAATAAACCTACATTATGTAACTTTGTGTGTGTGTGTGTGTGTTTGTGTGTGTGTGTGTGTGTGTGTGTGTGTGTAGTAGGGGTAGGGAGTTCTGTCTCATTGGACTCAAGCAAGTTGGTAACCACTACACAGCAAACCTGCTTCACAACTATTATCTAGCAAATAGTGCAGACTTCGAAGAAGAGAAGAGAAGATAAATAAAATTCACCCAATTAAGCATGAACTAATCTATCTTGGATCCCACGAAGGGTGGTTTATATACTAAAATCGACTCAACATAACCCTGTTCGAAGGCAGTCAGCTGCAGATACAGAGAAATAAATTAGAGGCTTCTGGCAAAAGATGATGGTAGCTAGGAATAATCTGGCAGTGGAGGAGATGGAGCGAAGTTGTAAGTTATTAAAATTATAATTATATGACATTTCTTTCTGAAAATGTATCTAGTTGTGTGAGAGTGAATCATGTATATGTTAAAAGATTTGGACTCTAAAAGACAGCACACATCATTCTGATGTTAGGACTTCAGTTTATTATATTAGATGAAATGAGAACAGAGAATAGCATTGCAAGCCAATGCCTATCTCAGTCTCCAGGGCGTCAATGCATCTGCAAGGCACTTGAGTCACTTGAGTGATAAATGGTGATTAACTGAGCTCTTTTGGTTTACCTGCAAGGGGAATCTACTGTGTCATCATCTTGGGATGAACACACTGAAATAGGGGCTCATTTTTTCTTTCCTAGTTATCGTAAACAAAATGGCCAGCAGACTCTAATTTATCAGCAGGACCTGTCTGCATGCAGGAGCTCTGGTGTGTGTGTGTCCTGGAGATAGTGTTGCAGCTAGGTATTTCATCCAGGTGATATGTTATGGTCCTCCTCTTTGTCAACTATCACCAGTATAACATTCTCTCTTGGATCAGATCAGCATTTCTAATTCAAATGGTTGATTCTGAGTTATTCCCAACCACCACAATAAAAGCAATAGAAAGAATAAAAGAAGTGAAATTTAAACTGCTACAGTACATCGGGAGAAGACAGGCCTGCTGACCTCCATGACAGCATCAAAGCCTCTGTAGGGGGAGTAATCCAGACACCAGAGCAGGTGGATGAAAGGAAAGTGCTTTCCCTCAGCTCTGATGAGATTAGTAAAGGTGACCCAAGACACTCGAAAACATGTTGCAGGGGCTGAATCATTCATTTTGAAAGAGTCCACCATCCCAGCACTGAGAATAATTTCAAAGCTATGTACCCATTTGGTAGAATAATTGAAGAACACATCTCCTAATTTCAATTTACTTGAATTAAGTATCCCTACCAAATTGTAAATCAAGTAAGTTTCAGCTAAGTAGAGGTTTATTTGGGACAACGGGAGGTCATCATCTCCCTATGGTAGGGCACATACCATGAGCTCTCCAGGAGCCAGCTACAGCTTCAGATACACAACCTATCCATAGGGTTTATAATAAACCATACACAATATGAAGTATTTACATTATGGCATTCAAAGGGCACAAACATTCTTTCTTCTCTCTCTCTCTCTCTCTCTCTCTCTACATATATATATATATATATATATATATATATATATATCTTATTTTTTATGTTAATTGTAGTGCACCATAAAATGTGGGCAATACAATTTTATTTATTAATATAAAAAAGATAAATTATTTCACTCAAAGGGCTAAGGTATAGAGTGTTAGAGAAATAGAGTTCTGTGTATATGTGTGCCATTTAAGTGCATAAGTATGTTTGTGTTTGAAACTTAACATATCAAAAAACTATGTGTTCAACCATCTTTTTTTCTTTTATGTGAAGTGATGATAGCACAGGAAAATGTAAGTCCCTCTGTGTCAATCAAAAGACATTTGTAGGGCCCAGCAAATGGCGTAATTGTTACGTCTCTGGACTCCCACATAGCTGAGCAAGTTTTGAGTCTTGGACTGGGCAGCTTGAAACTCATGCAGGATGTGTGTGCATGGTGCCCAAAATCCCAAGAGGAGAATGCAGGAGAAAGGATGGCAGCATGGCCATGCCCCCTGGAGGTGATTTCTCACTTTCTGCCTCTCTGTCTCTCTCTGTGTCCCTGGCATGCACATGCACCCTATAGGAAAAATCTCTTTTAAAAAAAGAGACATTTATAGTCCTATTCTAACACAGCCTTTGAAGAGTCCTAGGATAGTCAGCAGAACCCTGAGTCTTCACTTCTTTAGAAGACCTCTCAAGAAGGCAAATCTATCACAGACAGATCTGATCCAGAACAAATGATGAATCTCAGAGTGAATCAAACATCAGAATGATCTAAAGTCATGTGAGATCTAGGAAATGGAACTGATCATTAGGGATCACCAATCCAGGAGTGACCCAAAGACGGGGGACAGATCTCAGCTGTAGCCCACTCTAAACTGCATGAGCTACTTTTTCTGTCTGGAGAAGAGACTTTTCTTTGTAGAGGGCCTAGCTTTCCCCAACCATTGTGTGCAGGCATTTAGAGATAAAAACACCTCTACATGTGTGCCCTCTCAGAGCCATCTTTGATTAACCAGATCAATCCTCCAGTTATCCTACAATCTCTTAGTATCTCTTCATCAAGGAGGTCAATGGCTTGTTTTGACTAATTCACTTCAATGTTCTTTTTATTAATAAAACAATTCTTTTCCTCAATCCTATCATGAGCATTTTAAGAGAGAAAATGTATTTTTATCTTACATATTTTCCTCTAGATAGAGGGTTCAATAAATGTTCAGCTGAGCACCTGACACAATGGTAAAAGCACCCTTGCATTCCTCTGCAAGCATTGCTCTAACAGAGTGTAACGCCCTCATCCATGGTTCACTTACGGATTTTTAACTTTTGCTATGGTTTTGCTACAAGAGAGCATTCACAAAAGTGTGGAGCATGACTACCTCCCAGGGGACCACAGTTGCTAATTTATTTTGCATAGTCCACTGAGCAGTCTTCAGGATAATTGTCAGCAGGACTATGCAGTCTGAGGAGAAATTGCTCTATGGAACAGCAGGTGAGAGGTGGTGTTCATTACCAAGGCCCTTAACCCATTCTACTTCTTTATCTGGATTTGATTCAAACCAAAGTGCTAGGCGTGGATACTGATCCATCCCATTACCAGTTAATCAAATCATTTTGTTCTCATTAAACAGACTTTAATCTTTGCAATAGATGCCAAGCTCTCAGAGAAACTAATTTTCCTTGTCCTGCCTTTAGTGAAGGGATTGCTGGTCAGAGAAGTACTCTAGAGCTGCCCTATAGGAGACCACCCTTTCCTCATTGCCTTCTAAGGCCAATATGAGTGGGTTATACTGCAACTATCATCGATTTCAACTTGTATTAGACTTTCCAGATTGCAGATCTTTCCACATAGCTGTGTTTTTTCCTGAAAAAGATCATTATTTCTCCAAATCAATGCTGCACAAATCAGAGTCAAGTCATAGAAGTTTTGCACAAGTGTCTATTAATCATATACTTTGTATAGAGCACTTTGATGGGCACATTAGAAGTTGTATAAATACAACTGACATTACTTGGCCCTTAAGAATGTAAATTACAAGTTTTATATTAAAAAAAGAATGTAAATCTCACTTTGGTATAGTGGAAAGGGGAAATAGTGCTGGAATCTGAAGTCTTAGATATAAGTTCCAGTTGTCTAATTAGTGCAGATCTAGGGACAAGTCACAAAAGCTCTGTGCATTGGTTCACTGATAAGACAAGACTGCATTCCTGAGCCTGTTGGGTAATGATGAAAATATATATAAAAAAAAGATTTTTGTGATGGCAATGTGAAAAAATAGATCACTGAAAAAATATAGTATTACAAAATTGATGGACAAAAGACAAACATGCCTATGGTTCCCTAAATTAAGATATAAAAAAGAACATTTCCATGTAATATTTCCAAATAAACAGTTAGACCTTGATAAATTGCCCAGTTCCTCAAACGAAGACACATTGCTTAACACTCTACTTTGCACTAACTTCAAGAAGCTTTCTGCAGCCAAATACCTAGAGGCAAATATCTTGGCTAGCTACAAGCATAGATACATTCTTGAGGAGACAACATGATGCACTTTTGATTCAATTGCCAAAGCTTTACTGCTGGTGAGCCATGACATCTCTGCTCACCAAATTATTAGGTCTATCCACGAGACACACAGAAACAAATATTCAGGTCATCTTCAACCTGAGTGCCATGGCATGCAGGTCTCATCTCTAGTCTATGAAGGCAGGTGAAGAACAAACAGGCATGTTTCTACTGTAGACAGGCACAGTACAAAAATGGTACTGAATCTGGAGGACACAATTCTTGGAAGAATAGAAAAAAAGTATGCTTGGTTTGTTTTTTTCTCTTTGTTAATTATTGTTTCCAGCATATACTTATTAGTTGCATTATGTAATACAGAACTTAACAACTCAACCTTTTGGCTAGATCAAACCCTCAGATAATGTTTTACATTTTTAAATGGGGAGTACCACAAAGTATTTGTTAGTTAAATTAGTTTTCAACATTTAAATATCAGAAGGTCTCTCATGAATAGCTAGATTTCTAGGTTCTTTTGAAAAATGGTAAGATTTAGCAACACTGGACTAACATTTATGTAGGACAATCAGAGCTGACTGGAAGAGAAAAATACAAGTTCTTCAATTCACCATAATCTCCACCACTCCCTATGGTTTATCAGATGCAAAAGTTGAATGCTGGCTGCCATTCATTACCAGTTTTCTTTACATTTGTTTTTGTATAGTAGGGTAAACAGGAAAGGGAAATATTTTTGTCACTATATAAGTGGCAATTTTTCTGAACTTCAATAAAAGACAGACTGAGAAGGCTATGAGATTTAAGAAAATTGAAGAAAGTACATTTTCTTCTTATACTCTATTGTATTTTAATTAATTATATTATCTGTCTTCCCCTTGCAGACTTTAGTGGGTTTTTAAAAAAAAAATCCCTAAGGTACCATAAAATCATAGACTTTTGAAGAAGGCCTAGCTTTGAAGCTTGGCTCCATCACTTCCTGTGTGTTCTTAACCACAAGTAGTGGTTCTCTTCAAGACTGTAAAAATATTATCTACCAAAATACTTGTTATTAGAATAAAACAATATATTCAGGCATCTAGCACACCAAAGATGTTTAAGAATTTTAGTGCTCCTTCTCCTTTTGAAGGGCTAGGATAAATTAAACAGACTTGATCATAAAATCACACACACACATCTAAAGTGCCTGCCAAAATGTAATGACCCAACTGCTGCTTCAGAGAGATGGCTCAGCTCAAGGTTTTAATGCACTTTTCATGAACTGAGGTACAGCAACAAAATCTATCACTGTTAGGCAGACTCATAAGAAGGAGTGGATTTAAATAAACTTCCTTCTGAACTCTGAGGTATAGTAACTGCCTTCACCTTGGCATAGAAACACATCAATAGGAAATGTACACTTAGCTAATAAACAATAGGATTAATAGGTGCTGGGAAAGACATTGATAATAAAATGCTTTATTTGAAAGTTGCATGACTGAAGACCATTTGGTATAGAAGGGTACATATAAATTATATGCAAACACACTTTTAGTTCTCTGAGTTCATATATCTTCATGGCTATAACTTTCAAGAAAAATTTAATGTAGGCCACTGCTCTAGAAGTACCATTTAATTTTGAGTAGAAACTAATACTGAAAAAATTTATTTTAGTTATATAACAGACTGTCAAATAAATTTTTAAAAAGTTCATTGCAATATAAGAGGTAGAAAAACAAAATTGCTACTCTACCATGTTGAGGTTTAAGTGGGACAATAAGTCATTTTCTATTCTGAATATCAAGTCAACTGGAAAATAGACCCAGGCTATAGGACTGGCAAACTTGATTGCTTGTGGAACTGGAGGGGAGAATGAGTCTGGGACAAGACTTGGAACTGGTCATAGATTACTTTTCTTACTCCAATTAGTAATACTCTCCCCTCTCCTACTGTGTCCTACAAAGATGAAAGAACTGAATATGCTCAGCCCAGAGAAAAGAATCCCATGGATAGGAAGAAGAAAGAAAGAAGTTTCACTAGACATGTAGATAACCTTTGTCCATTCCCATCAACCAGATAAGGGGTTGGAGAGAAGCTATAAGATGTGTCACCTAACAGTTTCTTTTTCAGGAACAGCAACTATCTCATAGCACAGTATAGATAGGGTAATTGTGCCTTCTCTAATATACAAGAAGCTCAAATAAACCCTCTCCAGACAACCCTACCAAAAACAGATTGACTCTTCAAAGGATCTGAGGAGCTAACCCTTGTCTTCTAAAGAGGTTTTTACTTGGAGGTTGGTACACTTTTGGGAAATTTGAAATGTTTACTCTATGGTCATATAATGCATAGCAGCTGCCTCTGACAAACCAGTTAAATGACTACCACTGTTTTTGCTGATTGTTAAAAGTCTTCCCAACACGCAGCTGACGCCTTAGCATTTTGGATATTAGAACATGAGAAAAAATAATAGAAAGAGGAATATTAAATATAACTTATAAGTGAATAAATTTACAATCCTGATTGGTAAGATTACAGTAGGCCACAGAACTCTGCATCACGGACTGCCACCTCCTTCCTGAAGGGCCTAGAGATCTGCTTTGCTGTCATTTATGTCATTGAACCAGCCAAGACTCTATAGTGCAGTCCAACTACGCTGTCAACCCCAAATCCCAAGAGATGCATATAATCACCATATTTACTCTGATGGCCCAGGCAATAATGATACCACCTCCTCTAATGAAACTAAAGTGCAAGTGTCATTTTGGAGATGCTATTTGCTCAGGCAGAGTTGCCTGTCAGCTGTCTCTGGCCAAGCAGCACAGCCTGCAATTTAGTTAACAAACTGAGACATCACAGAAAGCAGTGCTCTTAACAGGCTTCTTTGATTCACTTGGGTTTTACCGCCTGTCTTACATATCACAAGTCTCCAGTAAAGTGGCACTAGTGGGAGGAGGCCTCGAAAGAGTTGAAAAGACAAGGGAGGGGGGAAATCAAGGAATTTGCTGAGTTCCAAAGTGAAATCTGCAATCTGCACTAGAAGTATAAAATCTAGCAAAATTACTCTTTGGGGGACCAGCAGTTAGTGTAATGGCTATGTTGTTGGACTCCCATGTAGTCGACTGCGGTTTGAGTCCTGGACCCAGCAACTCAAACTCATGCCAGATGTGTGTGCATGAGTGCCCAAGATCCTGAGAGGAGAATGGAGGAGAAGGGATTATGGTGTGGCAATCCCCCCTGGGGGGTGATTTCTTGCTTTCTATCTCTCTGTCTTTCTGGCGAGCGCACGTGCCCTATAGCAAAAACCTCTCAAAAAAGAAAAAAGAAAACAAAAAACAAAACAACAAACTACTCTTTGGCACCCATAACTTTATTGTTGCCAACTGGGCAGATTTCAGATTCTTCAGCCTGGTATCCCAGATCAACCACTATCAGGTGCCAATTTGTATTCCTGGTATTCTCACCAAACCTTTTGAACCTTCTACCTCATCCAGATGTATTAATTGATCTAGCCAATTACTCAGCAAGTATATATTGAGTGTGTATTGTGTGTAAGATATTATCCTAGGCATTGATACTGGAGTGAACAGAACCATTTCTACCTTTCCAATAAATACTCCTTGCACTACTCCTCAGTCCCAGGATGAAATGAATGGTATTCACTATCAAGATGATTATAAATTGAGGTGGATTCCAAGGATCTATTTTAAAGAAAAACATAATATCAGGAACCCACCTATAAAGGCCCCCCAGGGAATAATATAGTCAAGGATTATTTAACAAATTGCCTATATGACAGTGGTCTCATAGATTATAATAGGCTATCTTATATAGGTTGGGTGCATATTAGGTGATACCATCTACGTCTGTGTACGTACACTCTATGATGTTTGCACAATGATGAAATTGTCTAATGATGCATTTCTCAGAACATATCCCTATCATTAAGCAATACATGACTACATATTTAAATGTACAACAAAAAATTTGGAACAAGGCTTCATAACAGAAATGTTTAAACTCAACCCTAAACATGGACAAAATGTGGATGAATACCAAGGAGATAGTCCAGGTTGTATGTCATAATGATAACAGCTATAAAATGAAAGACTTGGATTGGGAATCTGAGGAACCTAGGTTTAACCCTGGATTGTTTCATATCTGAGTCAAATAGCACTGAATTAGTCATTAGGACTATTTCATTATCAGTTTCCTTATTTTAAAAATCTAAACACCCTAGCCTATGTATTTCATTGAGTAGTCATTCAGCACAACTGAGATATGTATGTAAAAGTGCCTGGTAAATTATAATGCACAGTGCACATATCAGAAGGTCATTAGGTGCTCTACAATAATTGTTGACTTGATTTTAAATGTATATAGCTGCTTTTTCCTCTAGCTTTTACTTTGATAATTTTTAAAAGCCTGTTTTTACCCTCTTTGAAACCTTCAATAGAAGCAGGAAATGCCTCATTTCACGTATCCATTTCTTTTATCAAAGAAAATCAAAGTTCTCCTTAGAAATCATCTCATTAATCTCTTGGAGGGAGGTAAGTAAGAGGACACATATTTTGCATAGTTGTATATGAATCTCAGTTTTATAAATGAGAAAGCCTAAGATAAACTTTCCTAAGTCACAGAGTGAATCAAAAGCAGAGCCAAAAATAGACCCAGCCATCTCTTTACCGAGTTCTCTGTTTCCTCTGCTATATATCCAAAAACCTTCTACTCCCAGGGGACTCCCAAGTACAGATCTGGCTTACCTGCTCTGAAATAGGTAATTCTTTATTTAATTTTTCTCAGCCACTGTTTCTTCATCTAAACAAATAAACAAAAATCCTTCCCAAACAGAATTTTTGTGGAAATAAAAATAGAATAGTGCATATGCAATATGTATGCAAGAAACCTAACCTAGTACCAGAACACATCAGACGAAAAATAAGGGCTAGCTTTTGTTTATTTTCTTTTGCATGGGGACACTTCCATTTACACAAATGTCAAGGGTGATTGTACCAAAATATAGGGCACTGGACTGTGATATGAGTAAAAGCTTAGATTGCCTATTATTAATGAGTTTCAAAATTAATTATCCCATCAATCGATAAACATTGATGGGTCACATGCTAGGTGCAAAAACATTGTGCTAGATCCTTAAGATGTACAGATGGATGGAATACAGTGTTGGTCATGAGCAACTTTACAATTCAGTAGATGACATAAGACATTGACAAAAGAGCTACTAAAGAAATAGAAAAGGGTAAAGGCATTAATGAAGACAATAAAAAATCAACAGGATTTCAGTAACAATGGCTGTTCCTCTAAAGAGTAGGAAGGCTTTATGAAAGAGGTGACTAAGAAGGTGGATCAAAAAGGACACTAGAATTTCAACAAATGGAGGCAGTGAGGACAAGGTTGAGGAAAGAGCACTCCAGGCTGTGGGACTTGCATGCCAAATGTGATGGCTAAAAGGATTCAGTGGGTGACTTTGGCCAAACTATAGAGTATACACTAGAGAGAAAAGAATTTGCTAGATAAAAAGGTAGGTTGAGGTCAAATCATGTTAGGTTTTGAATGTTGTATTAAGAAATATAAACCCTTTTCATTCAGGATTGGAAAGCCACTGAGTGAAATAACAACAAAATATGTTTACATATATTTGCACATGTCCTGAGCAGATGGAGAAGAGACAGAGGAGGGGAAATAGATCAGATAAAAGAGATGAGATAACAGATGGCATGAGATCCGGAAGATCTAAAGGGCAGCAGGCCAAGGGCCCAGATAGGCTTCTTTGTGGAAAGAGTACTAGCAAATTTTCCCTCTGAAATAGCAAAGAAGGAGGAATAGTAGCAGTCACACCCACCATGATGTGGTAAGAGCATAATGATTTTGATATATGTATACAGAAATGATAAGATTATTTTTGAAAGATTGTGTTGAGGTATTTATTAAGTTGGGACTCAGTTGTGACTTTCATAGTCCTTACCAAACTTGTAGCAGGAGATGTACCAATATGGTCTTCATATTCAAAATGGGGAAGGATATGAGTTTACATAAAAAAAAACAGACCAGTAAACTTTGTTTTTATAAAACAGATTATAAAAATGCAGGTAGAATTAGCTAACAGAAGAATTTTGTTCTGTTGGTAAAGTCTTCTGGTCATAGGATACATAATTTTGCTCACAAAATGATGCTCAGATTCTGACCTAAACATTTATTACCTACCTGGTCTTATGAGTCCTTGCCTTTTCAACCTCTGGGTTTTAGAAACTAACAGTGATGCAATGAGTTAGTACAGCTAGTCTGAAGAATAATCAAACCAAACTAATCTCATCTTCTTGAAATTATATTTACCAAATAGGAAGATCAGAAGAATGCAGTGGAAAGAATGTAAAAATCACAAAAAAAGGCATTAGATCTTTAGTGATAGCTCTGAGGCTACAATGGAGAAAAATGAGGAATGCTTATACATTAGGATGATTTATAGATAGTACACAAAAGAGATGGGCAGATCTTATAGGCTGGTTGCAGGATGATGGTTTTTACAACTACCTGGTCAACATTCACATCAGTGACTTGAATAGAAACAGAAGTTTGGGACCAGCAGTTAGCGTAATACCTATGCCACTGGACTACCATGTAGACGACTGTGGTTCGAGTCTCGGACCCGGTGGCTTAAAATTCACACTGGGTGTGTGTGCTCAAGATCCTGAGAGGAGAATGGAGGAGAAGGGATTGTGGCATGGCCATCCCCCCTGGGGGATGATTTCTCACTTTCTGTCTCTCTGCCTGGTGAGCGCATGCATCCTATAGCAAAAGCCTCTAAAAAAAAAAAAAGAAAGAAAGAAAGAAAGAAAGAAAGAAAGAAAGAAAAGAAAAGAAAAGAAAAGAAAAGAAAAGAAAGAAATAAAGAAACAGGGGTTTGGTTCAGTCATTTCCTGTACATGGGGGCAGATACTGAATGCTAGAAAGCAAATGCTATGGTGAGACTGGGAAAAGACTATAACTCAACAAACATCTATTAAGATAAATACAGGTGAGTTTAAATAAAAGAAACAATAGCATAAGTGTATGATTGGAATGACAGGATCAAAATGAAATTCAGAAAGAACTGATGGTACCACATGAACACATTTTGATTAGGATCTAGAAGTGGGTATAGGATCTCTTAAATACTTTCGTAAACTCCTGACACATTACTAGAGGACTATCACTATTGGAGACAGGAATAATCTCCCTGAGCTCTCCAAGAATAAGACAAAGTGCAGAGCTTCCTGTTCTCTAATAAACATTCTGCATTCATAAAGTCACCAATAGGCTTTCTTGTGACCACAGTAGTATGACAAGTGAAAACGGTGAAATTCTGGGAAAATTTTCATGTTACCTAAGAACTGATTGCAGAAGGGCAAAGAAGTTGAGGGAGAAATGTACTAACTGCTGTTAAGAAGAGCTGTTCTATGAAAAGGGGGGTATATGTTAACCTTTGTTCCTGAGTGTAGACTTCCAAGGAGTGAGAAAAATGTATAAGGAGACAAATTTGAAATAAATTTAAAATAAATTTTTTCCTTCATGAGAATGTTTCTATGATGAAGTAGGCTGCCTCATGAAATCATAGGAAAATGACTGGGAGCATAAAAGTGCCTGTGTTGGGACTGCTATAAAAGGATTCTTGCATTTGGAAATTACTGAAACCACATGCTTTCTAACATCCCCATCTGAACTTGTCATGAAGTATAACCATGAAGGTAACTGGAGTTACTCTATGAAAAACTGGATTATAATCCCAACTGTTCCCTGTCCTGAATGTCACATAATGTTGCAGTGTTTTCCCAATGTGAGAAAATAAAACTTGCCTATCTCATAATGATGGGCCATCAACATGACCTGTTTGGCCCATGTGATAGAAGTAAATGTAATATGCTTCTATTATTTCAATTGCCTTTTTTGTGCTAGAGATCCACCATGAAAGCAATATGTCCTAGATAGCCACTGTCCCTTCAACCTGAGCCCCAGAATAAAAATGTGTGGAACACATCTGAATCGCTAATTCCAACCCAGAGTCCATTCTAACTAACCTGCAGCTCAAAGCAGAGCCACCATGCTGAGCTTAACTGAGATAAGCCAAATATCAGTCAATTTATAGGCTCTAAACTTGAGAACAAATATTTGCTATGGTAAGTCACTAAATTTTGGTGTGGTTTGTTGTGTAGTTTCTTAGGCAAATACTGATGAATGTACTCAGTTTTTGAAAACAAAAGACTTGGAAAAACTCTTTCACTGGTTCTACAATTTTTAAGGTATGACCCAAATGAAATTAAATGGCCATACGACATTTTTGCTCCAGATATATTAAAAAAGAAAGTGCCGCTGAAATAATAAAATTTGGCTATTGCAATCCAATCTTAACAGCCAGTGATAACACAGGGGAAATTCAGTGATTGCTGAGCTTTCCTTAGCATCATTTCTCTTACCTTAAAGCTAGTGGTCATGTCTTCTGGAAATGTCATGAGCATGGAAGTGTTCTTTCTATTGTATTTGAGATCGCCAATCTCTTTGCTGTTAGTAAATTAGTGCTCAGAATTGTTCCTGCTTCCCCTTCAACCAGGTAATACAGTTTGTAATCTGCCTCTCTTAAAAACGGATGAACCATATCAAGTAGAACAAAGTCACCAACAAACTACCCATGTGTGAAATGGAGCCAAGCTTGAGCTTTTGAAAAATGTATATATATTTTTTTTTTTGGAGAGGTTTTTTTTCGCTATAGGGCGCGTGCGCTCGCCAGACAGACAGAGAGAGACATAGAGACAGAAAGCGAGAAATCACCCCCCAGGGGGGATGGTCACGCCGCAATCCCTTCTCCTCCATTCTCCTCTCGGGATCTTGGGCACGCACGCACACACGCCCGGCGTGAGTTTTAAGCCACCGGGTCCAGAACGCGAACTGCGGTCGACTATGTGGGAGTCCAGCGACATAGCCATTACGCTAACTGCTGGTTCCCCAAGAATGTATATTTTTTTAAGGAATTTAATTTCCTACCAAGTTTAAAAATGTATCTTATTTCAGAAACTGAAAAACTAGGAGTTACTTTGGATACTATATTAAAGACATTGTAAAGAACCTACTGGTATTTTTGGGACCAGCAGTTAGCATAATGGCTATGTCGCTGGACTCCCACATAGTCAACTGTGGTTCAAGTCCCGGACCCGGTGGCTTAAACTCACGCTGGGCGCGTGTGCGTGCGTGCCCAAGAGGAGAATGGAGGAGAAGGGATTGTAGCATGGCCATCCCCCCTGGGGGGTGATTTCTCACTTTCTGTCTCTCTGTCTCTCTCTCTGTCTGTCTGGTGAGTGCACGCGCCCTATAGCAAAAACCTCTCCAGAAAAAAAAAATAAAAAAATAAAAAGAACCTATTGGTATTTTTTATAAAAAGAGAACAGAATATCTGCAAAAAAAAAAAAAAAAAAGAAAAGAAAAAAGAAAACCAAAAAAGCAAAAGTATTTACAATTCAGAATACTGATATTTTATATTTATTTAAAGAAAGATATTTTGCTTGCAGGAAAAAAAATTCTACAGATTCGTTTTAATGAGAATCTTTGAAATGTATTTATCTTCAGAACATCTGGGCATCTTTATGCTATTTGTCATCTGTCTTTCTTGAAATAAAACGTACATATGTTACCTTTAACAAAAAGAGAGAGAGAGACCAAATGTTAAAACTTAAGTGAAAGGAGCATCAGCATCAAGATGATAAGAAATGCATGCCTTGCACATTATATGGATTCCACAACTGTTTTGTGGTAGTGTTCAAGTTAGTGTGAATATTAAGAATGGAAAGACCTGGGCCAACCCCCGGCCTGGTGGTTAGGCAGTTGGATCTCATGTGGCAGGTCACATGATTGGAGAGCTGGATCCTGTGGCTTGAGAAACACACCAGGCGCATGTGTGCGCATGCTTGTAATCCCGGAAGGAGGGAGAAATGGAAGAGAAAGGATTATGGTGTGACCATTACCTATAGGAAGTGCTTTCTTGCTTTCCCTCTGTCTCTCTCCAGTGAGCACGTGCTCTATGACAAAATGTAAAAAAGAAAAACAGGAAAGACTACTCATTGTTAGTTGGGGAAGGGCATTAACATTCAATACAGATGTGAAAAGTTTATGGAAAATGTGTATTATGAAGAAAATAAACTGCACAAATTTCAATTGTTTTAAACCAAATAAGCTCATATCTAACTCTATTTTTCTACAAACTCGCTGAAGTGTCTGGAAAACTCTCATTTTCCAGAAACTTTGCCTCAAATCTAAAAAAGATGACAAAATAGATGTTATAGAATTGCTGAAGATAGCTATATAGAAACATTCTCACTCACTGAAAATCATATACAAGCCATGCTATACAACAATCTTCAAAATATGCATATGCTATCATTAAAAGCAAAAAATTCACCCCACAACTAGAAACATTGCCAGCTATTTCAAAATTCAAAGTAACATCAATTCACTTTTCCAGATTGATTTGGACCTCCTGGCTTATGTAAATTCTCCCTTCATTTCTTTTTGTTCCAACTATTGGATGAATTAATGCTGTTTTCTTTCTACTCCAAAGAGTTACACTGTGGGGACAACAAAATGAATGGCCTCTTCAATATTCCTTTGTGGATAACTGTGCCATTCTAAATGTCCAGTGGCTGCATACATTGAAACCATGCCTTGAAAAGTCTCAGAAGCACTTGATTTATTCATCTTTCCTTGAGAGGGTGGGCAAGGGAGAGAGATTTATGATATGAAATGGAAGCCAAAAGGTAGCAGCCTCTATTCAAGGTCATACCCAAAAGAACAACACCTGATTCTTTGGTTGCAAATGCTCTTTCCTTAGCCAACCGTAAAAAAAAATATTCATGACCTCAGCTACTTCAGGTTACCCAAACTATTCCCTGCAGAAAGTCATTTTGCAATTTGATTCAAAAGATTGGTCCTCAATTCATTTCTTCTGCTACAGCAGAAATAAGTTCATACATCGGTCAAGACTGACATTCTTGCCTATGTATCCTTTCCTTGTCTGCATTTCTCCCTTCATCCCATCACTGAAGTCATAAATCATGACAAAGTATTAATGACAGTTTAAAATTTTAACTGAGACACATATTTAAACAACTCCATTAAAAATACATGTGCACACACACACACACACACACACACACACCTACACACATTAGGACTTAAACACAACTATTACCAAATCTCTCTTCTACAAAAGTCACAATTTGCTCATCTGTACAATATCTATTTAAAGTTGTGTTGGAGAAATATCTGTAAGTACTTTAAATAGATTTATTCTTCTTCTGTTATCTCTTTAGGTGTGTCCACACACGTATCTTTGTGTGGGGGTTAGGTTGTAGGTAGGAGGTGTACATGGGATCGTATGTTTGTAAAGAAGGCATTTGACACAGAATCATGTTAGAAAGATGAAAGGCCAGGAAAGGCTGAGTTAACACCTTGCTTGTTCCTCCTCTGGCAATTCAGTTCTATCCAAATAACTCTCGATTAATGCACCAAGCAGAGACATTTCACATTTCCTCCTTAAGATCACTCTGACAGCTCACCAGCTGTTTCCGTGCTATTTTTTGCCATGATGGCATGGGTAAACCACGGTGCCTTCTCCGTTACTCTGCCAACAGCAATGCTGCCTGCTGTTCAGTGCTCAAAATCTGTTCCCAAACCTGAACTCTACCATCTTGTCTCTTTCCCACTCACCTTGCACAACAGTGATTTTAAGAATCATCAGCATGTGGTCCCTTGGGGAAACCTAGATGTTGGTGGTGACAGATAACTGCGTGGGAAATACAAGTAGATATACAAGAATGTTTTATACCAAGATTCACTATTGAAAATATATAATTATCTCTGTAGTACAAATACCTATATATTTTTTCTTTAACCATTTCCAACACTTGGAAAAAAGGCCATAACGTAGGAAGAATATAGATACTAGTTGGACAGCCTAGAATTCTCAATCACTGTTCTTCTCTTTTCTAGCTAAATACCATTTCTGAGTTTCTGTTTCTTTACCTGTATTTTTTTTTTTTTTGGTGCTTTATTCAAAGATGTTAAAAGACTTTAGACTGCAAAAGAAGTGGTAAAGAAACCTAAACTTTGCGTACTAGATCAAGTACGTTTACTCTATTTACATATTGCCTCATCAAGTTAAATTTAAAAAATGAATGAGTTTTGTCTTATATAGAAGACTTATATGCATGATCTGGTTTCCAGACTTAATACAGGTGAGAAGCCACTGACTAGAAAGGAAGAGAGTGTGGGGGCAAATTTCAGGAGATAAATGCACTTTGCCAGTACAAGAAATGGCATTTGACACAGATATAAGAATGAAAAATAGTGCAGAGGCATAGATGTGTATAACACAGAAGTAAACTTTCTATATCTATGACCAATCTTTTAGAAAATCAAAATTACAGGGACCAGTCATTGGTGTAATGGCTTTGTTGCTGGATTCCCATGTAGTTGACCATGATTCAAGAGCCGGACCCGGTGGCTTAAACTCACACCAGGTGCGTATGCGTGTGTGCCCAAGATCCCTAGAGAAGAATGGAGGAGAAGGTATTGCAGTGTGGCCATCCCCCCTGGGGGGTGATTTCTTATTTTCTGTCTCTTTGTCTTTCTGGCAAGTGCACATGCCCTGTAGCAAAAACCTTTTCAAAAAAAAAAAAAAAAAAAAAAAAAAAAAAAAAGAGAGAGAGAGAGAAAGAGAGAGAGAGAAAATAAAATCAAAATTACAAAATAATCTTCCTAATTTGGCTCTGGGGTCAGAGACGCTGACTAAAAAACCAAAAGAACCATTAAGTCTTAGTCTTACTTTTTTTGACTCCCATATGCTTGCCAGTTTGAAGTTCCTTTACTCTGGAGCTGTTAAAGGCCTCTGCCATGACTGGGGCATCTTCAGTAATATTTCTCTTTCCTACACTACCTAGTGACTATATGCTTTACCTGTGCTCATCCTTTCAGCCCTCCTTCCACTTTGCTATCACCACCTTGAATATATCAAGACTTAGGGAAAGTGAACATGTCTTTAAAATGTAGTGAGGCTTTTATCCATGAATATAGTATGTCCAGGACATCCTGCCTATGAATCAAGGATAACAGTAATAGTAACAATATCAGCCATTCCTTAGCACTTGAACTGTGAGAAACAATGTTCTTATTTTTCAATTTCCTTTGCCAGAGAGAAGGTGTATTTGCCAAAGAGAGATACAGGAAAAGAGAAAGGAAGAGAAAATACCCACAAATGGGACATGGCTATGTCTCAGTCTCCTTTCCGCTATTTCTCTATGCTATCAGGATTTGAGGCACTCACACACACATGCACACATGCCAGGTATTAATATGTTTTTTCAAGTCACTTGGGCCAGGACCTCAACTGTAGTCAGTCATGTGGAATCCAGCTTCCCATGAATAGTTCTTAAATTCTGTACTGTGGGGCTAGCCAGAGAGGCAACATTAAGTAAATTTAAGTAATTTCAGTACATTATGAATTTGACTCTCACATCAAATCTATGAGGTAGATACTACTATTATTTTATAAACTATGAAACAGAGGTAATAAGAAGTTATGTGGGAACGAGCAGGTAGTTTAATGGATATGTCTCTGGACTGCCACATGGCTGACTGCGGTTCAAGTCCTGGACCCGGAGGATTAAAACTCATGCTGGGCATGTATGTGTGTATCCCCAATATCCCAAGAGTAGAAGGAATTGTGGCATTACCATCTGTGGGGTGATTTCTTGTTTTCTGTCTGTTTCTCTCTCTCTCTCTCTCTCTCTCTCTCTCTCTCTCTCTCTCTCTGTGTGTGTGTGTGTGTGTGTGTGTGTGTCTCCAGGGAGCGCACGCAGCCTATAGCAAGTCTCTCTAATAAATAAATAATGAATGAATGAATGAATAAATGAATAAAGAGTTTATTTTATGTGACTTGTCCCAAATTACATGGCTTGTATGTGAGGTAGCCAAGATCCAAATCCATGCTGTCTGGTTCCACCCTTAATACCTGAACCACTGTGACTTGTAAATCATTAAAACAATAAAGAACAACAACTTAATACTTTATCATTTAAAGGGATGTCAACTGGCTATACAGTCTTACTTCTTCTGTGCTGGGTTCTATTCACCCACCTTACATTAAGTAGCTTAGTCAAGTTACTTATCATTTCTAAGACTTAGTTTCCTCACCAGTGAAAGGAAATAAACAGAACAGAGGTCCTCAAATGTCCTTTCTCAGTAGGTTATCTATGGGGGAAAAAGTCTAGGACTTACTGTGTTGCTGTATCTACTCCTTGGCCTCCTCCTTTCTCCCTCTGCAGTGATGATCACAATGTAGATGTAATCTCTTCAGCATTTCATATTAAGTAATATTTTAATAGAGATAGTGCTGCCCTTGAGAAATACTCTAATTTCTAAATCAAGTGCCACATCCCCAATGTTTCTGTCTCAATATATAATTAAAAAAAAAAAATCTCAAAGAAAGTACTTGGGTCTCTGCATTTTTGCCCTGGATTTTTACTGGAAGAACAAGGATTTAGGCTTCACTTCATTAGAGGTCAACCCACACACTCTGTGTAACATAAAAATGATCACAGCTCATGGGAGCTAACAGTGACAACCAGAATGTGATGCAACATGAAAATATCTAAGAGATGCAAGTCAGAGAGATTATATCCCTAAGGTTCCTCCAGACCTTAGCCTTTTGGTGGCAATGAATAAATTCACTTGGTGACCAGGGAATTTATCATGCTGAAATTCTAAATAAGCAAAGTTACAACTTGCCATTATGGGTTGAATTGTTTCTCCAAAAAGATATGATCAAGCCCAATCTCCAATACCTATAAATATGACCTTATTTAAAAATAAGAACTTCATAAATATAATTAAATTAAGATGAGATCATTAAGATATAATCTAATCTAAAGTGACTGGTGTTCCTCTTAGAAGAAGGAAACACCATATGAAGAAAGACACACAGGAAGAATGCCATGTGATGACAGAGGAAGAGATTAGAGTGACCTAAATATAAGCCTAGGAACAGCAAGTACTGGCAGCAAACACCAGAAGCTATAAAAGGCAAGGAACTGGGGCCAGCAGGTGGTGTGGTGGTTAAGACACTGGAGTCCCACATAGCTGACCACAGACTGAGTCCTGGACCTGGCAGATTGCTTTCTCACGTCTCTCTCTGATGAGCACACATGCCCTCTAGGAAGTTAAAAAAAAAGAATAAGAAAAATAAATAAAATTAAATAAACATTTAGTTTCTTTTAAAATATCTTATATTTCTTTTAAAAATATAAAAAAGCAAGGAAGGATTTTACCCAGAGCCTTCAGAGGAAGCATGGCCCTTTCCTGATATGGGCTTCTGGTATCTAAAACTATGAGACACACATTTTGTTGTTTTAAGTCATCCAATTTGTGACATTTTGTTATAGCAACCATGGGAATCTAATACATTGGTGATTTCCATGATTCCTGTATGATTGTTTACTCATAAATCAATTTCTTTTGACTTCCTCGTTAATGGACCCAGGCAATGGTTGTTGCATGATTTCCCCCATTGAAGTCTGATCAAAAAGTGCAAAATAATCTTCCGACAGCTAAAGCTGCTGTGTATTTATCTCCTTTTTTAGCTCGTATTTTCCTCTTTGTTTAATATGAAACCATTAGTCTTGATGTTGGCTTTGGGATGTCTATAAACAGTAAAGAAAAGAAAAAAGTATATGGCCTTTTGCAATAGATGGCTATGAAAAGACCTGGAAAGAATGTAGTTCCTTGGTAACATGACCATAGACATGTTCCTTAATCACTTTGAGCTTTTCTTTCTTTATTTGTTTTGTTTTTTCTTTTTTTGGAGAGTTTTTTTGGTTTGTTTGTTTGTTTTGCTATAGGGCGCCTGCACTCGCCAGACAGACAGAGAGAGACAGAGAGACAGAAAGAGAGAAATCACCACCCAGGAGGGATGGCCACGCCACAATCCCCTCTCCTCCATTCTTCTCTTGGGGTCTTGGGCATGCACGCACATGCACCCGGCCTGAGTTTAAGTCAGCGGGTCTGGGACTCGAACCATGGTCAACTACGTGGGAGTCCAGCGACATAGCCATTACGCTAACTGCCAGTCCCTCTTCCTTTATTTGTAAAATGGGCAAATCAAGATTAAAATTTCTGGCTATGCAGAAATTAGCCCACTTGTGTGCATGTTTTCCCAAAAACAACATGGTATCAAAAGATGAAAAGGACTGCTTTATCAAAAGAAGTGATGACTTTGACAACATTATTTTCTCTTGGATTTAAGTTAACCCTAGTGTCCATATGGGTATTTTTTCATAAATAACTGTCTAAAGCTACTGGAGAGATTATAGTAGCTTTAGACAATCATTCTGCCTTGCAGTCCCTCTGTATCTCATGTTTCCTGGGCTAACACTTGTCTAACTATTATTCAGCTACTGACAATATTGGACGGACAATAAGATGCAACATGTAAAATTGAGTCACCCAGTAGGATGTGGAGGGCCAACCCTCCATTTTCTCTTTATTCTCTGGATTGCGGTAAAACATGTTTTGACCTTGTATCTTCCCTAATCATGGCTGTTTCTATAGAAGAATCTTTTTTTATCATTGTTCTTAATTTGGTGTGGTTTTGTGTGTGGAGGGAGCATATTTATTAGCACATAAGAGGTGAGACTGAACAGAGTACAAAGTGCTGAAGAGGTCAGATGGCAGAGCTTCCTGGCACAGACCCAACCTTGAAGTGGCCCAGTGTGGCCCAGGTGGCTCTCTAGAGGGGCAGTAGCCAAAACTCAATTAGCAGAGGTTAAAAACATCGATGGTTGGTTCATCCCAAGAAATTAGAGAAGACTCTTAGATCTATCTTTCCACGGGAACAAGAGGAATATAAGCTGGTAAAAAGCAAACAGTTCAACTGCCACCCATTGTTTATTGTTGTTTTTTCTACCTCAAAATAAAGACGATCTTATTAAAAATATTTCTGTCTGGGTGGAAGGTGCAGACACAGGTGCTGTGGAGCTTGGGTTAGCCTGCTCCAGCTCCTGGCTCACCACTGTTTGCTTTCCAGGGGGAATGGTCAGGAAGCCACACCACAGCCATGACTTTTATTTATTTATTTATTGAGAGGTTTTTGCTATTAGATGTGTGTGCTCACTGGAGAGACAGAGAGACAGAAAGTGAGAAATCACCCCCTAGAAGGGCATGGCAATGCAACAATGCCTTCTCCTCTATTTTCCTCTTTGGATTTTGGGCACCCACGCACATACTCTTGGCATGAGTTTTAAACCACCAGGTCTGAGACTCAAACTGTGGTCAATTATGTGAGAGTCTAGAGACATAATAATTATTCCATCCGCAGGTCCCTATGGTTTTGTTTTTCTTTTAAGAGAGATTTTTTTCAATAGGGTGCATGTGCTTGCCAGTGAGCCATAGAGAGAGAAAGAGACAGAAGGGGAAAAATCACCACCCATAGGGTATGGCCACGCCACAATCCCTTCTCTTCTATTCTCCTCTTGGGATTCTGGGCACACACGTACATGTGCCCAGAGTAAGTTTTAAGCTACTGGGTTCAGGACTCCAACTGCTGTCAACTACATGGGAGTCCAGTGACATAACTGCTATGCCTCTGTGGCTTTTAAAGATACTGGGAAAAACTCCATAGAAACAGAGGTGGCCATTCACCGAATTAAAATTACTTCAACCTGCCACAATATAAAGTCCCTGGAAAAGGTGTATGCTGTCTTAATTGGAGGTACAAAGAAAAAGAATCTCAAGGTGAAAAGACTAGTTTGGATGCCTACCAAGCTTCTGAGAATCACTACAAGAAAAACATCTTATGGTGAAGGTTCTAAGATGTGGGAACATTTTCAAATCAGAATCCACAAGTAAATTATTGATTTGCACAATCCTCTGTGATTGTTAAACAGATTACTTCCATCAGTATTGAACCAAGAGTTGAGCTTGAAGTCTCCACTGCAGATGCTTAAGTCAACTATTTTAATAAATTGATGATCAGCTTTTCAAACAAACAAACAAACAAAAAATATTCCGCTGTGGCTTTCCAACCCAATACTCTCAAACTCTTGTGTCCTAGCAGGGGTTAGGATGTTTCCCACTCTTTCTCAAAAATAAACTACTCTGAGAAATATTTATTGAATATTTATTCTATATGACACATCAAGCAGCTAGATATATAGATATACAGAAGATATAGATATAGACATAGTTACGGTGCCTCAATGGGGGAGACACAGATCTAGTTATCAGGGAATGAGTACACCTACAAGACATCAGTAAAAGAATCAATGAAGCATGCACAAAAATAACCGGAACAAAGGCAAGTAACGTAAGTGCCACAGGGGCCCATCTGATGGAGACATCATATTGCATTGGAGTTTATCAAAAAGCAGCTCACAGAGAAGTCTGTATTTTACCCAAACAGAATATTATTTAGGTAAAACAAAGCATAGTTTTAATCTTTGTTTCTATAATCTTGTCCCTTGTCAGGTTAGCGCTCCTGACATCTAGACCTAAATTTTGGAACTGAGGCACTTATGGCATTGGAAGGCAGGAACGTGCAGAGTTCAATAGAAAGAATTTTAGACTCAGACTGACTTCACTCTGAATCCCAATACTTCCAATTATCAATATTTGGTCTTGAACAAATTCTTTGAATGTTCTATTCCTCAGGATTTTTAACTTGCAAAATAATGGTAATAATATCTATTTCATAGGACTTTTTTGTATATTAATATAATATGTGCAAGATATAGTTGTCCCTCAGTATCTACAAGGATTAAGTTCCAGGAGCCCTTCTCCCCACCCATCATGAATACCAAAATCAACAGATGCTTAGTTCTTTCTATAAAATGGTGCAGTATTTGCATATAATAAGTATACATCTTGCTATACACTTTAAATAATCTCTTGACTACTCGTAATACCTAATACAATGTAAGTGATATACAAATAACTGCTATACTGTATTGCTTAGGGAAAATAATAACAAGAAAAACATTGGTACATGTTCAGTCCAGATGCAACCCATTTCTTTTCCAAATATTTTTAACTTGTGGAGGGTTGAGTCTACAAATGTGGAACCTATGGATAAAGAAGGCTGAGTATATTCTGTCTGTTACATAGTAAGACCACAATGTTAGTGCTAGAAAAGCTGAAGGTAAATTTATGGCTTTGCATAAAAACCAATGTAGGATTTTTCTAGGCTCTGTAATTTATAAGTTGTCTTAGATCTTGGAAAATCAGTTGACTTCACTAAATCTTGATTCTAACTCTGCTTCTTACATAATGTGAGGATTAAATAAGATATAATCCCACTTCTGGTTATCTATCCAAAGGACAGAAAAACACTCAGTGGGAAAAGCGCTTGCACATCAATGTTTATTGCAGCTTTATTTACGATCACTAAAACATGGAACCAGTCCAAATGCCCACAAACTGATGAATGGATTAAAAAAATGTGGTACATATACTCTGTGGAATACTACTCAGTCATAAAAAACAAGACCCTGGCATTTGATAGAAAGTAGTCAGATATGGAGGATCTATTGTGGAGTGAAGTAAGCCAGGATATGAAAGAAAGATATTGCATGTAGCCACTTTACATATACCAGCTATCCGCACTTTATGGTAGAGATCAAAATATTCGAGGGCATAAAAGCAGTGAAAATAGTTAGTGATTATAAGACAGTGTGGAATGGGGTGGGAGAAGAGAAGGATATGGAGAAGGTTAGCAAGAGAACAAATACAGAGGTATGACATTATTCAGATATGGTTTATTACCTGTTGATGATGACGTTTATAGTATTCTCAACCGGACAGGTCTGAGAAGTATTTCATGTTGGGTAAAGTCTTTTTACAAGCAAAATGATAAATAGTGATTGAATGTTTAAAAAAATAATGGGAATAATAATAATAATAATTTAGAAAAAAATGAAAAGCTATTGGATGATTAATGCCTTTGTATTGACTGGTATGAATGGTATTCCTTCTGGAAAGAGAAACATAATACACTATAAAGTTATATGTGATTTAATGTAATATAAACAAGTTAATGATAATAATACATATGTTTTTAAAAAGATTAAATAAGATGATGTATAAAATAATATCATGACTAGAACATGTAACAGACTTCATAGTATTGTTTTCAATGCTATTATTTAATTAAAAAATTAGGTAAAGATACCAATATAATTTCCTTTGTTCTTATAAGGTGAGGTTGTATAGAAAATGGGTGAAATTGTCAGTGACTGCAGTCTGCGAACCACCACATACTTCAGAAGCCAGCTGCTGCTTCCCCCCTCACTTACCGGCCTCCTCACTCAGCCCTGGCCACCCTGGCCTTCTTGTTTCCCGCTAGAGCCTCTGGTCTCTGTTCTAAATTCCTTTCTTTCAGGTAGGCTATCCTGGCTTTGTCTCATCTTTCAGATTTCTGGTGGGCTGTTGCCACCTTTTTGGGCTTTCTCCAACCATGCTACCCAATTAACTCCTCCCTTTCTTCTTTTCCTTTCCACTCTAGTATTTATTAGTATGTATAACTGATTGTGATATACCAATTTGAGTATTTGTCTCCTCTCACTAGAATATGACATACGTGAGGACGAGGACCTTGCCATAGCTGTTCGCTTTAGAATCCTTCTGGAAACATCGTTGGCATTCAATAAATGAATGATTGGGTGAATGGATGACTTTAACACAATTGAGGAGACATTTTCAGCTGGTGCATTATGCAAAACTTGTTTCACCTTGGCTAGAGTGATGTGAAAACCTCTCCTATCACTACAGTCCAGAGCAGGGACACAACACAAGCAGATGTATTTGCAGAGCATTCCCCAAAAGGCAGTTCATCTCTTTAAATTCAAGCATTCTCAGATCTACAAACCTCTAGACAAGGGTGAATAAGTGACTACAACAGGAAGAGATGTAAGTATGGAGAACTCTAGATACAGGGTTTGAACACAGCAATAATCATAAGCAGAGAGATGAAGATCATTTTGCCTGCAGTCTTAATTTCTTATATATGAAAGGAATATTTTCCTGCAAAATGACCTGGGGCTTAGAAGAGAATCAGTGGATGACAGATAAAATAAGGAGCCAAGGGAAGAGGAATCCCAGCATAACCAGAACTAAGAAGTCCTTCAGCCCTACCTGGGAAAAAGGCTTACCAGTTTCTCTGTAAGGAGGAATGGTGTGTGTTATACACTGTGGATCTATATTTTGGTATGAAAAGAAATGCTCATCAGACTTCAACTAACTCAGACCCAAAGTGAAGAAACTCCTTTATTTTTAACTTGAAGCAGGACCAAAATGACAAATAATAGTCAAGATTCTAAAACTCAGTGTGGGCAAAGCAGGTAAATAATACCCTTTGCAGAAATGTTTTCTGAACTTGGCTTATTCTACTCTGTGTGAGTCACAGATTATAAAAATTTAGAGCTTTCTTCTCATTACCCAAAGTTTCAAAAATGAGCAGGCGGAGAGTTGTTCTGTGTTGAAGGGTTAGTGCAGGAATGTTTTCTTCATGGTCTTGCAGCCTCTGTTCTCCTAATAGAAACCAGCAGCATTCACACGGGCCACCATGGCACCATTTGTCAAATTACTATTGCAGTGAGCTAAAGACTGCCCCTGTGGACAGAAAAGTTAATCTTTTTCCAAAGAGCCCCATTTCTACCTGGGAAGTCACTTATTTGCATTGTAGGAGCTGACTCTGGGTTATTATGTTTCCACAGCAGCTAGGTTCATAGGTTAACCACATGGTGTGTTAACAACAATTTCTTTTCACCTTTTTAAAGTTATTTTCATTTCATTATCTACCTCCCCCTTGCTTTTTAATTATTCTCTGTTTAGGTTTAGGTTCTTTTGCTGCCATAACCCAATTTCTATCAGGGGAGAGGGCTGCTACCTTCAAGCCAGTGTACACAGGCATGCACACACACACACACACACACACACACAGACACACACACACACACAACATATACCTTCTCTATGAGGATGCCTTTGAAAAAGTTCATCAGTATCATGCTGATCTCTTTGTTTTGATTCTTCCCTGTCTAGGCCCTTGTATATTATCTCCCATCAGTCCTTGCACACTTCACCACCCTTCTTCCCTCCCACCAGCAGCATCCATACAATGACTCTCTCCCTCCAGGAATCTGAGATGCCACAATCCCCATGTAGCTGGTGCCTTTAATTAAATTCTAGTCCCCAGTCACCCCTGCCAAGATTCAGAGATATCCTGAAAGGTTCAACATTAATTAACCAGGGCTCTGCAAAGTCTCCAGGCTGGAATGCTAGAAAAGAAAGGGTGGTAAAATTGTATCATATTAGGATTTCTAACAGTTGTGTAATGATGCTCTTGAGGGAGGTGTTTTGGTCCCTATAAAAAGCCAATCAAGCATAAGGGAAGATGAGCATTAAAATGACCGGAACAGTCAACAAGAGTGCTACATTTTCCTCCAGACTTTGCTATGTTTTAATGAAGCAAAATTCCAACAAAAGGGGGTTTTTATTCACAAAAGTTTAGGTTTGTGGGGACTGCCCACCCCACTTGGACCCAAGTGAGGATAACTAGTAAGCCTGTTTATGTATTTTCTTATTTTCAGTTTACATACAAAAGTGATTTTTGTTTGTTTCACATTCATACAAATTCCAATATTATAAATGACAAATAAACCCTCCCTTACCCGACCTATAATTAAATATACAAATAGTTTCAGAAACACACACTTTAGATTTATTTAATCTTGAAATGTAATCTAATGAGACTGAAAACTAAACATTTCAGGTCCTGTACCAAATAATAAAATACTCGAAGGCCTTCAGGATCCTTTGACTGATTTATATCAACATGAGAACTGATTTTTTTTTTGGGGGGGGGGGGGGGAGGATTTTCGCTATAGGGCGCGTGCGCTCGCCAGATAGAGAGAGACATAGAGACAGAAAGCGAGAAATCACCCCCCAGGGGGGATGGTCATGCTGCAATCCCTTCTCCATTTTCCTCTGGGGATCTTGGGCACGCAGGCACACGCGCCCGGCGTGAGTTTTAAGCCATCGGGTCCGGGACGCGAACCGCGGTCGACTACATGGGAGTCCAACGACATAGCCATTACGCTAACTGCTGGTTCCCTGAGAACTGATTTTTGATGTTATAAAAGAAATGTGTTCACCTCCAATTACAATTTCCAGCTCCTGCCAGCCAACCCTGTCAGGGGGAGACCACAAAGCATCACCCTCTTTTGTAACTTCACTGTTATCAGTAATTCTCTTCAGTTCTTCCATTACACTCTCGTGTACATAAGCCTCATTTCTGATCATGACGTCATTTTTGTAATTACTGTTGTTGGCATATCTAAGCTTTCTGTCCGGCCAAAACTTGACCTCCAGAAACTCATGTCCAAACTTGCCCTTGTTTCCTCCATAGTAGCACAGGTAGAAATTACTAGCTATAACCATGTTTGCCTCCTGGAAGCCCACCTGTATTTATTTTTTTTTAATTCAATTTATTGCTTCTTCTTCACTTTTTCATTTGGAAATTAAATATGATCTCCTTTTCTCTTCCTTTTTCCCTATTCCCTATCCTTCACCAACAACGTAGAAGCAATCAAAATGATACTAAAATAAAATAAAGTAACTCTGGTCACTTAAAAAAGTTATCTAGGCACTTTTTATTTTTTAGAAAATAATATGTCAATTAGCCATCACCTTTCCATGCTCTGAATTTCCATAAATTCCAAAAAGGAAAAACTGTATTGGTACATCAGAGAACAACAATCCACTGGAAATGGGTTATATAGATGAATATAATTTGAACAACCATTGAGTCTCTAAGACAGAGGAGAATTTAGTTACCAAGATCAAAACATCTGTTTGTTAAATTCCTTCAATAACCCTGAAAAGTCATCGTCCTTTTTCCTTCCTTTTAACTTTACTACATCTCTCATTGCAGAACTCAGTCTCTTACAAAGATATCATTGAATATCTGATTCTTGGAAATGCTGCTGCTTTTACCTGTTATTGCTTTTTTTTCTTTTTTTTTTGGAGAGGTTTTCGCTATAGGGCACGTGAGCTCGACAGAAAGACAGACAGAAAGATAGAAAGAGAGAAGTCACCCCCCAGGGGGGATAACCATGCCGCAATCCCTTCTCCTCCATTCTCCTCTTGGGATCTTGGGCACGCATGCACACGCGCCCTGCGTGAGTTTAAGCCACCGGGTCCGGGACTTGAACCGCGGTGGACTACATGGGAGTCCAGCAACATAGCCATTACACTAACTGCTGGTGCCCCCATTATTGCTTTTTGAGGTCCTACTGAACAGGGATTTTTCCTGGGATAGAGAGAAACTTTATGCTGTCAAAGCTTCCTTTTCCAGGTTAATGTTCAAGATTTTTAATTTAATTCTTGCTTATTTGTCTGGTCACAGGACCCATTCTTTATCTGTCATTCCTAGCATTCTCTAAGCAGGGCCAGATCTGACAAAGTTTTCTCTAGCTCTAAAAGTGTTATAGAATGCAATTTTCTGCCTCGCAACCCTGGAACAAGTTATGCATGGCCTGCAAAGGATCTGGGTGCAGTCAAAGACCCTGGGTGTAGTCAATAAACTGGCAGCAAAACCAATCAGAACAATCCCGTGGTCCAATATAGACACCTCATAGAGATATAGATACTTCAAAGACCAACAGAATGGACATATTAGAAAGAAAGTGGATACTTCTAAAAAAAATTATAGGAATTATATAAGAAAAACGCAGGTCTTAACTTATACCTAGGAAAAATTCTCAGCCAGACTGTGAAAGAAAAAACATTCTCTCTGTAACAAATGCAGACTGTGAGAGTGAGAGAAGCAGGGAGGTGGGGAGGTGGGAGCGACTGTGTATGTTATGGAAATTTAGTGCACAATTTTTGATTAGTTATGTGAGAACAGGTATTAGTACCAATTTTCTCCAAACATGAGACCTTGATGACTTTTTAAAACCTTCAAATCACCCTCTCACGAAGGAAAATATGCCTATATTAAACATTTGCATATAAACTTCCATTATTTTTCATTTGAAGAAATCTCAGTGGCTTGTTTTCATCTCTATTAATGTATCTATTAAAAAATAAACCTACCTTTCCCCCCTTTTTAATCTCCTCTGAACTTCTAACATAGTAAGAAGGAGGATAAAATCTGATTCCTCAGGTAATTTTAAAGCCTACAATGGAATTTTAAAATGCCACTAAGACGACGCTACTTGTATTAAAAATTTTCATTCCATATACTATCAAATAATGTAAGAATTGGGGCAGATGGTGGTGCAGCAGTAAAATGTGACACTCTGTGAGGCTGACTCCACACGGGAAGGCTTTTGAGTTCATGTCTGGAGACCTCCCTGAATAAGCCAGGCACGCAAATATGCATAATCTGAGGCTGGCTGAAGCTGGGTATGGGAGCACTATGATGCTAAAATCTTTTTTTTTCTTGGAGAGTTTTTTATTTATTTATTTATTTTTGCTCTAGGGCGCGTGTACATCCCAAACAGACAGACAGAGAGAGACAGAGAGACAGAAAGCGAGAAACCACCCCCCAGGGGGGATGGCCACGCCACAATCCTTTCTCCTCCATTCTCCTCTCGGGATCTTGGGCACGCATGCACACGCACCTGGCGTGAGTTTTAAGCTACCGGGTCCGGGACGCGAACCGCGGTCGACTACATGGGAGTCCAGCGACATAGCCATTACGCTAACTGCTGGTCCCATGATGCTAAAATCTTGTTGGGGATTTTCTTTCTCTCTCTCCCACTCTTATACTCTCTTTTGCTCATGTAAGAAGTAAGAAAGAAGAAAAAGAAAAGAAAAGAAAAGAAAAGAAAAGAAAAGAAAAGAAAAGGAAAGAAAGGAGGGAGGGAGGGAGGGAGGGAGGGAGGGAGAGAGAGAGAGAGAGAGAGAGAGAGAAAGAAAGAAAGAAAGGAAGAAAGAAAAGAAAGATTTTAAAGAAAGTAAGAATCTTTCTTTTCAGCTACCATCTCTTTAACACTTAACTATGTTTTAGCATCATTCCAAAGGCTTTAGACATGGTCCCTCATGCGACCCTACAGCAACCTGATGACTTAGCTACTAGCACTCAGACTTTAAAGATGAGGCAACTGGGAACCAGCAGTTAGCGTAATGGCTATGTCGCTGGACTCCCACGTAGTTGACCGCGGTTCGCGTCCCGGACCCGGTGGCTTAAAACTCACACAGGGCACGTGTGCGTGTGTGCCCAAGATCCCGAGAGGAGAATGGAGGAGAAGGGACTGCGGTGTGACCATCCCCCCTGGGGGGTGATTTCTCGCTTTCTGTCTCTATGTCTCTCTCTGTCTGGCAAGTGCACGCACCCTATAGCGAAAACCTCTCCAAAAAAGAAAAAAAAAGATGAGGCAACTGATGCTTGATGGTTAATAACTGATGCTTAATGGTTAATAACCAAAACCAATGCTTAATAACCATAACTAATGCCACAGAATCAGTAAGTGGCAAAGTCCAGGTATGAGTCACTTTTCTCTGGCACTTATTAGAGGGAATAATTATTAAATTGATAAAGGTATGAATAAATGAAGGATCTGCTGGCTATGTAATGACAATACAAATCCAGAAATGCATCAAACAGTAATCATGCACAAGGTTATCATTTTCAACCTATTCTTCATTGACAGGGATGCCTTAGATGTTCATCCCTAATCATTTGTAGAGATAAGCACTCTTGTCAGGGTCTCATCACACTGCAATCTCCCTCCCCATAAACACGCTTTTTTATTTTATTTTATTTTATTTTATTTTATTTTATTTTATTTTATTTTATTTATTTTTTTGGCCATAGGGCACATAAACTCACTGGAGAGAGACACGGAAAGAGAAGAAATGAGAAATCACCACCCCACCCCCCCCCCCCAATCCCCTGGAGAATGGCCATGTCCTAGTCCTCCTCCATTATCCTCTTGGGATTTTGGGCATGAATGCACACATGCTTGGCATGTTTTTTAAGCCACCGTGTCTAGGACTCAAACCACAGAGTCAGCACGTGGGATCCAGTGCCTTAACTACCATGTGACCGGCTGGCCCAAAATTCTCCCCTCATTAGACTCTAGCTTATCAGGATCCTGGACACAAGCATACACTTGCTCAGCAAGTTTTCAGACCAACCAAGGATCCAAACCCGTGGCTAGCCATGAGGTTTCTGCCATTGAATGTACCACCAGACTGGGCCCATTTGTCATGCTCTTATCTTACATATTGATACAAGATTCAGCAAAGTCCATCATTCTTATTTCTCATCCAGGCTCCCTGATCAGAAAGTCACCTATAAAATTTAGGCAGTCTGATAATTGGCCAGTATAACTTACTCATCTTCTTTTACCACTTTACACCAGCTCCCTTTTCTTTTATTATTTAGTTAGATGTGTAATCCTAAACATGATGGGTATAGAAATATTACTTTAACTGAATAATTTAGAAACCTTGGCAGGAAGGGATATTATCAGGGCTAATGGTGCTGAGAAACCTTGAAGGTATAAACCTTCAACGAACGTGGCTACTGCACAAAAAGGCAGTAAGGCATAAAGAAATGAAACTGGATGAAGGATAACTTCTGCTACGAATAAGCAATGGATCAATGGAAACAAATGCCATATTTTAATGCTGTTCAAAATTGGAAATTTTTCAACCTGCTTATCTGCTGAATAATGGTTTCTTAGTTAAACATGTGAGGAAATAAAAGTTAATGTAGAGGTTTGCCATATTGTCTCATGTCTACTTCTAGAGAAGGGAGAGTAAGTACATTTAAAACTATGTTGAGCATTGAATATGTGTGTTATTTCAGTGGTGAAAAAATAGGAAAATAATTGTTAAGTCATGAATCTATGAATGAAGGCATGTAACTGACACCCATGATCATCTCAGAGGACATTCCAGGAATCTGAATAGGAGGCTCCAGGCCCCAGGCTGCCTTGTAGATCTAGCTGTAGGTCCTGTAAGTGTTGGCACTAGGACCATCTTAACAAACATTCCTTAAGGGTAAAAAAATAAATTTATCTGGAAATTTTTCTTTGATAAATTATAGACATGAGATAATTATATACCCATGTGTACATTCATTCATTCATTGTTTATTAAACTAAATGGAGAGCACCATACTATGCTATACAGACAGGAAAATGAACTACAATTTAAATCTTGCTTTCTAAAAGCACGTGATATATTGAAGCAGACATGTAAGCTCATATGTAATGAAAATAACTATTTACTTCATACCAATGTAGGCTAGTTAGTAATTATACCTGGTGCTTCTCACCAATTTTCTAATTACAATTAATTTAATCTTTATAACAATCCTATGAGACAGGCATTTTTATCACCCCTATTTTCTAGATTAAAGCTATAAGTCAACGAGGCTCAGTTAACAGGCCAAGTGTACAGAACTGGAAAGGGGCAAAGTCTTTGATCACTCTACTTCCAGCATAGCCCAACAGTGTTGTTTATAGATGCCATGTCTATAAAACCGGATAGAGGGAACCAGCAGTTATAGCGTAATGGCTATGTCGCTGGACTCCCACGTAGTCGACCGCGGTTCGCGTTTCGGACCCGGTGGCTTACAACTCACGCCGGGCGCGTGTGCGTGCGTGCCCAAGATCCCGAGAGGAGAATGGAGGAGAAGGGATTGCGGCGTGACCATCCCCCCTGGGGGTTGATTTCTCGCTTTCTATCTCTCTGTCTCTCTCTGTCTGGCGAACGCACGCGCCCTATAGCAAAAAATCTCTCAAAAAAAAAAAAATGGATAGATAGCATAGCTGAAAGTAAAGAAGCATGTTCAGATCCACTAAGGGATAAAAAGGAATCTGAAAGATTCACAGAGGAGCTATTTGTGATGCAAAGACAAATTACACTGAATAGGACTTTATCCCATGTACTTCTATCCCATTTTGGTTTAGGGAACCCTTGTACATTGTTAGCATGACTATAAATCAGTGTAGCCTTTATGGAAAACAGTATGAACCTTCCTCAAAAAATGAAAAAAAGAACTCCTATATGATCCAGCAATCCCTTCTTCTGGATACATACCCAAAGGATATGCAGTCAGCATGTCACAGAGACATCTGAACTTCCATGTTCACTGCAGTACTGTTCACAACAGCCAAGATACAGAAACAACCTAAGTGTCTGTCAATGATAAGATAAATAAAGATATGCACATAAACATATGCACACACACACACACACGCACATATACATATACACACACATACCCACATATACATTATGGAATAATACCCTTAAAAAAATAAGTACCTCCTCCCATTTATGTCAACAAGGATGAACCTGGAGATACTATGGTAAGTGAAATAAACCAGAGTAAGGAAAAAAAAAATACCGCATGATCTTACTCATACGTGGAGTCCAAAGAAAAGGTTGTATACATAGAAGCATAGTAGTGAGGTGGTTACTAGGGGTGGAGTGTGTGTGAAGATGAGGTGGTGTAGGTCAAAGGGTACAAAGGTGCAGCTGTGCAGGATAAATAACTAGAGATCCAATGTGCATCATGATGACAATAGTAAGTAATAGTTTATTGTATATTGAAAATATGCTAAAAGAGTATTTTAGGTGCTCTTACCACACACTCTTACATACACATACAAAAGTAACTATGTGAAATGATTGATAGGTTACTTTTCCTGTAGTAATTATTCAACTATCTAGATCTATATCAGAACATGTTATACTCCTTAAAATACATAATAAAAAAATCTGACAACTTAAAAATAAAAAAACTGTTATGGCTAGCCCAGGGATCGCAATGTCCAATGATGCTGAGACCATGCGAGAGGGTACCAGGTTCATGTCTTGAGGTCTCCTCGTACATGTCTGGAAAGTGTGTACATAGCCTGATCCTAGCTGGCTGAGATGAATCACAGCACAAAGACAACACTGTGAGTGTCTGTCTCTCTCTGACTCTGTCTTTTAAGAAATAGGTAACTTTTTAAAAAACTAATATATACCATAAGTCAGTGAAAAAACTACAAACAGAAACATTTTCTCTTGTCACCCTTTGGTCTTTCTATGAGCCCATAAAAAAGATGTTTCATTGACAGCTTGGAAATGAGATGATTTTAGGTTTAGAAAAAAATAATTTAAGCCATGCATTTTTAATGCTCCTTGTGAGGGGACAGTAACGTGGCTGTTTGGTGGTCATTTGAGTTTTTACTAATTATCAGTGGCTCAGCCATGAGGGGAGTAAAACATCTATAATAACACAAAATATCATTTGCTCCAGATCCAGGAGGAAAACGAACATTGCTTGTAGGTCACAGAGTTAACAAAAGTCGATCATTATCTTTTCTATCTTTTTTTTTTTTTTTTTGGTTTTGTCATAGTGGGAGTGCTCTCTTCAGAGAGACAGAGAGAGTCAGAGGCAAAGTATAAAATCATCCCCCATTGGGGATGGACACACCACAATCCCTTCTTCTCCATTCTCATCCCTCCAGTGGGATCTTCAAGCCACCAAGTGTAGGACTCAAACCAAGGTCAACCATGTGAGAGTCCAGTGCTTTAACCACCATACCACCTGCTGGCCCCCACAACTATTACCTTTAATAAATGAACAGTGGCTGTGATGACAGGTTAGACACCAAGGGGAAAGCACCTATAGGGGAGATACAGTCTCCTGTAGACCTTTCAAGAGAATAGAAGGAAGATGCATAAGTGGTGGAAGAAGAGTGATGAAGAAACACAACACAACTAAAACACTTTAGTATTCTACAACATAGGAAAATAAAAGCTAAGGGCTCAAGAATTTCTTCCATGTTTTCTAGAATATTAAATATGCTTTTAGATAAAAAAATTAAGAGTTTCTTCCAATCCATTAACAAAATTAAAAGATATTAGGAATTACAGTTTGCAAGGAGTAGACCAGTAGTTTAGAATTAAATATTCTGAATGAAACTTGTGGGAAGAATGAGCTATTGTTCTTCTAGAAGTAATCACTGCATTTTCTTGTAAAAATATGTAGGGTGACAGTCAGCCCTATTATTTTTGACTGTAGTAGCTTAACAGCAGATTTTTTTTTAATTGCCAAAGGTCGCATGCACTCGCCAGAGAGAGATAAAGAGAGGGAGAAAGTACTCCTTCATTTGGGGCATGATCAAGCCATCTCTCTTCTCTTTCATTTCTCAATCCTGTGGGATTTGGAGCATGCACATACATACATGTCCCTGGTATGTTTTTCAAGTCTCTGGGGAAACTGTCATCACCCATGTGGCATCTGTTCTCTTAACCACTAGGGAGCTGGCTCATAGAATTTAATATTAGAACCACATACCATATCAAGTATATGGTCAGTGATGTGTAACCACAAAATAAGAAAACTGGGAGCCAGGTTGTTCTTTTTCTTTCAAATTAGAAACTATGTCTTTACAGCTGCCGTGCCTTAAACTGAGTTAATGTGCTAAATTTAATTAGATTGTAAACACAGAAAATAAACCAGATAATTGACTAAATAACAAATGGAACAAAGGCACTTCCATCCTGTAACATGTTCTTAGAAAATGCACAGTTAAGACGAACTCTGGTGGAGGAGGGTAAACATGTCTGTACATTGCCATGTTCATCTGCTCAAAACCTGCTTCTGCAGTTGTAAAAGGCATTTGCATAGTATGGGGATGGTTATCTGATGGCATTCCACTGGGAAAGAGTGGGCATGTTTCAGGTCTTTGTCTCAAACATAGCAGGGATAAAAGGAATAAATAGTTTTATTGATCACAACACAGAGACTACAAAATAGATTTCTAAGTACCACTAAGATTTCTAATATAGCATTTGCCAGTATCACTTAACTTAAAATGATTGAATTTTGACTGTGTGTGCAGATTCTGAAGTCTATTATTTCATTGTTGTCCATAAGGAGCCAGATAAAATATATGTAGTAACAATGCAATTATACCCAACTAAACAATAATGGACAAGTAGTACTTACTGAGTCTTCACTAAGTCCAAGGGAGTGCACTAACTGCATAATATGCCCTTACTCATTGGACTTCCCATCAACTCTGTGATATAGGCCCAACATGATCACATTCTGTGCTTGAGAAGACTGAAATTTAGAGAGCTTAAAAATGCTTAAATTTGGGGGATCAGCAGTTAGCGTAATGGCTATATCACTGGACTCCCATGTAGTAGACCGCGGTTTGAGTCCTGGACCCGGTGGCTTAAACTCACGCCGGGCGCGTGTGCGTGTGTGCCCAAGATCCCGAGAGGAGAATGGAGGAGAAGGGATTGCAGCATGGCCATCCCCCCTGGGGGGTGATTTCTCGCTTTCTATCTCTCTATCTCTCTCTGTCTTTCTGGCGAGCTCACGCGTCCTATAGCGAAAACCTCTCCAAAAAAAAAAAAAGCCTAAATTTGGGCGAGCAGATGGCATAGTAGTTTGTTGCTGGATTCCCCATGGCCGACAGTGGTTCGAGTCCTGGATCCAAAGGCTTGAAACTCATGCCAGTACATGTGCATACATACCCAAAATCCTAAAAAGAGAATGGAGGAGAAGGGACTGCAGTGTGGCCATCCTCCTTAGGGAAAGATTTGCACTTTCTCTCTCTTGTCTCTCCAGAGAGCACACGCACCCTATGACCAAAAAAACAAAAACAAAAACAAAAACAAACAAACAAAACCCTGAACTCCTGCAGCAAAATAAATAATAAATGACAGCAAATTGTATTTTAAACCATTTATGCCTTTATGCCATTTATAAAGCTCTGACCAACAGTTCTAAAGGACTACCCAGGATTTACTTGTATCCAAGTCAAGAATCACTGTCCAGTGGCAAAGTAATCACTTCTATCCTTACTATTAATGGGGTTAGAAAACATGCATAGGTCTAAACCTACTCAAATGCCCAGGTGAGAGAAGCAGTGGTACCTTGTTCTCACATGATCTCCAATGCAGGGCCGTGAGCTAACGTACACTCCAAGGTTCTTCCATGCTGCTCTGACACTACCCAGTAGCTCTCTGGGCAGCATGAGAAAGGGATGAGGTATGTTGTGAGCCTTCATTCATTCTTCTAAACTGTTGAATCTTAATCTGCATGCAGTTCTCTTAAAGTTTTTTCCATAATGCAGATTTTGATTCCACATGTCTGGAGCAGTCAGTGCCTGAGGTTCCACATTTGAAACAAGTATCAGCGGATGTAGTGCTACTGGTCAGAGAATCACACTTTGTGTAGAAAGGATCAAACCAGCCTGAGTGCAGCCAGGTGTGAAATGGGCTATTCTTTGAGTAGGTGGAGTAACACTTGAAAAAGTTGGTGGATTCAGTCGAATCTTATTTTTCCTTGCTGTAAGTAAGTGATTTGCTTTTCTAATTTTTAAATTGGGCTTAAGGATCAACTGTTGCTCTGGTCATAGAAAGTGTCCCTTGGTCAAAGCCGTTCTGATTTACCTGTGGCAGAGAAAGCCAGCAAGACCACTCTGTGTGCAGGCAAAAACTAAAAGGCTCTGAATCCTGGCTGTTTGCTCCCCAGAATCTGTGCCCCCAAGTTTGAGTCCCGGAACATAACAATTACACAGATTCAATACTTCATGAACTGGGTTAGCAAATTTTACAAGCCAAGAGTAAAATTTAATACATACAAGCTAACCCTAGCATTTGTGTCTGGCAGAGGACTCATAAAAGCATTCACTTTTCTCTCCTGATGCTTCTTCCTCCTGTGTATGTATCTTTCTTATAGAACCAACACCACAAAATGGTATTTATCTATTTATATCTTTATCTGTGTATTGACACTGATCTCTTTGAAAGCGAAGGTTGCATCTTCTACAGAAATGTCCAGCACAATCGGGTGCTGATTAGTAATTATAATATTTATCTTAACAGATCCTTTTGACTAATTCCTTTTCTTGAGCCTTGTCTTGTTCAAAATGCTTAATATTCACAATTTCATTAATTTACAGACCTACCACATAATAGTCTTGATACACAGGTGAGGGAACCAACCTAACATTATTCATTTCACTGGTTTCCACGTAGTGTGTTGATAGAAATAGTCACTCCTTGACACCTGAATTGCTCCCTTTTCTCTGAAAAGGCTCTATTTATCTGGTCTTTGTTCTTCTTTAGTTACTTTTTTCTTTCTCTTACTCTCTCCTCTCACCTCATAAATTATTTTCAACTGTGTGTGCATATGTGGTCAGGGGTCAGCACAGCAATCCATTGGTATTCAAGGGTCTACTGTATATGGTACTTGCCTCCTAAGTAGATTTAGAAGGTTTTTGAGGGCATCGTTCATGACTTTTTTTAGTATCTCCTAAAATACTATAAGAATATCTAGCATACAGTAGATTTATAAGGATTCATTAATTGATTCACTTTACTGAGTAAAAAACCATGGTTAATTGATTCACTTTACTGAGTAAAAAACCATGGTGAATTGATTCACTTTACTGAGTAAAACATGTACGAAAACACAAATTCTGATTATTACTACTTTGTGATGATCTTCAAGTTAGAAACATTCTAGAAAGAAAGTACTAAATATAGGTACAATTAATGATGGCTAATTAATTTTTTTAGAGTTTTGGGTTTCAACATTACAATGAATCTTATGGTCAATTATTATAGATAAGTAGGAACACTATCATATTATATGAAAATTAATCTTCAAAACTCATCAGAGACTACAAAAAAGTCTTCAATATTAAAAACCCAAGTAAACAACAGACTGTCAAAACTCTTAATCAATAAAATAAAGCAATAAGGATATCTTTTTCTTTCTTTCCTTGAGCTAAGGGAGTGTAATTTCATAAGGCAAACCTTCATAAGCCTCTTTTGTTGCTGCTATTCAGCTCCTGTCTCAAAATTCAAAATTAAAAATGACAACAATAACACCACCACAGCCTAGTGTTTTTAGAGTACTCAGCATCTAAATTTCTGAAAAGTTTGTTGATGTTATTTTCTGAGCCTGTAGTTGGTGATGCGTAGGGTGATTCAAGTAATTCTGAAAATCCCTTTTCGTATTTATTGGTCTCGTTTTTTTTTTTTTTTTTTTTTTTTTTTGAGAGAGGTTTTTCGCTATAGGGCGCGTGCGCTCACCAGACAGACAGAGAGAGACATAGAGACAGAAAGTGAGAAATCACCCCCCAGGGGGGGATGGTCACGCCGCAATCCCTTCTCCTCCATTCTCCTCTTGGGATCTTGGGCACGCACGCACACTCGCCCGGCGTGAGTTGTAAGCCACCGGGTCCGAGACGCGAACCGCGGTCGACTACGTGGGAGTCCAGCGACATAGCCATTACGCTAACTGCTGGTTCCCCTGGTCTCGTTTTTCATCCCTTCCTCAATCACAACTGGATTTAGTCATACTCTAATTAGGAAATGACTCATCAGCGAGTGAAAGCTCTATTCTTAAAACTTTTACCCAAATTTTCAAATAGAAAACTGTGAGATTTGAATGTGGATCTCTTTCTCTGTTATTGATCTGCTTTAAGCATCTTCTCTATTCTTAAAACTTGTCATTGAATGCAGAAAATAGAATGTATTCAGTATACATTTGTAATGCTTCTGAATTTGGTATGCTTTTCTAACTGCTCTCCTAAAGTTTAATGGAATTAAGAAATGCAAAATGAAGTCACTATTTTTTTTTTTCTTATAGGGTTCATGTGCTCGCCAGAGAGAGAGAGGTAGAATGAGGTATAGAGGGAAAATGAAAAATCAACTCCCAAGAGGATGGCCACACTATAATCTCTTCTCTCCTGTTTTCCTCTCAGGATCTTGGGAATGCAAGCACCTATGCACACATGCTCTGCGTGATTTCCAAGCCTCTGAGTCCAGGACTCAAACCGCATAGTCAGTCATGTGGCATGCAGTACCTGAAACTACAAACCATCTACTGGCCCTAAATTCACTTCTAAAAAGTTAGTGAGGGGAACCAGCAGTTAGTGTAATGGCTCTGTCACTGGACTCCCACGTAGTCGACCGCGGTTCGCATCCCGGACCCGGTGGCTTAAAACTCACGCTGGGCGCGTGTGCGTGCGTGCCCAAGATCCCGAGAGGAGAATGGAGGAGAAGGGATTGTGGCGTGACCATTCCCCCTGGGGGGTGATTTCTCGCTTTCTGTCTCTATGTCTCTCTCTGTCTGTCTGGCGAGCGCACGCGCCCTATAGCGAAAATCTCTCCAAAAAAAAAAAAAAAATACAAACAAACAAACAAAAAAAACCAACAACAACAACAAAAAAAGTTAGTGAGAAAAGGAGTGAAATCAGTTCTATTGTAAATTTCTATGTGTATTGATGTACCCTTTTGAAAAGCCATTTGGGAGTAGGTGTCAAACATGTAAAAATTTGCTAATATTGAACTAGTAATTCTAACTCGGTGAATTTATCCTATAAACATACTACCTCCCGCCACATGCCAACAAACACCCTCTATGCAATTTTCTCTTTATTTTATTTTAGTATAACCTTGAAACAGATAACCTTCTTCAGCAGAGAGAAATTACTGTAGAGTGACCCAGCTGAGACCAGCCAGCCACCTACATTCCTAGCTGCTGGGGGAATGAGTATGTGGATCTTAGGGCTGAGGGAGAGGAATCTATGCCATGCATTTGTGTCCCCTGCAAGGCTCTGACATACACATTAGATCAGGACTTTAAGAATTCTCTCCTAGGGAGGAGGAAATAGGCTACTATTTAAGGGTATCATGATCCGAAGCAATTGGAAATGGAAGCCATAAATTTGTCCCTGTAACAAACTAGCTAAGTGACCTGAGATGAAGCACTCCCATCTCTCTAGGCCTCATTTTCCTCCTATGTAAAACAAGAGTTATACTATTCAAATACCTAACTCCCTAATTCCTACCTGAACTTATATATAGGCCTACGAATTTCTCTGGCAGATAAACACTGAGTTCATGAAACACACACTAACACTTCACTGACATCTTTTAAAAAGGATTATTTTATATAACTTTATTTATCACTATTATTATATTTTATATAATGACCAAAGAAAGACAGACACAGAAAGAGAGAGAGGGAAAGTGAGATAGCAAGCTGCCAGGTCCAGGACTCGCACTGCAATCAGCCATGTGGAAGTTCAGCATATTTAACCACCATATCACCTGCTAGTCCCAAGACTATTCTCTTTAAATCTTTCTCCTTCTTTTGTTTCCTCAACTCTTTTTTTCTTGTTTCCTGATTCAAGACACTTGATGACTTGTGGGCTAGGAAAAGCAGTTAGAAGAATACATTACTGAATCTATTCCCTACCCATCATTTTGGTCTATCACCAAGTTATGTCAAGTGGATCTCTTAAATATTTCCCATACATGATGGCTTTTCATCACCCCAGCTGCATCTCATGGTTCAGCCTCTCATGTGCATACCCAACCTAGATTACTGTGGAAGCCACAACACTGATCTCTATCCTCCACTTCTGGCATCCTTCTAGTCAGTCCTATCTACTTCCATAATACTGTTTCTAAACTGCAAAGCTGACCTTGTCCCTTCTTTCTGGAGCTCCCCATTGCTACTGATCAACCCCAAACTCCCTAGGCATGATCAGTATGACCCCCCAATGGTCTAGATCTGTCCTCCTTGCTCATTTGTTATTTCTGTATCCTGCTATGAATTCCTGCTCTGTTACTATCTGAGTAACATTAGGGTAATTTCTAAACCTCTCGGTGCCTTAGTTTCTTCACTCAGAGGATGGAGATATGGCTCCTAGGATTGCTATGAAGATTAAATGTCTTAATAAATATAGTGTGCTTTAAACCAGGACTAACATGATTAAGCTCTTATTACCATTTTTCTTAAAATACCCTTCTCTACAATGTCTACTTAATGAACTCCTATTCAGTTTTTATCAGCCAACTCAAGAGTTGATTTCTCTGTTAAGATTTTGGTGAGGGGACCAGCAGTTAGTGTAATGGCTATGTCGCTGGACTCCCACGTAGTCGACCGCGGTTCAAGAACCGGACCCCGGTGGCTTAAACTCACGCCGGGCGCGTGTGCGTGCGTGCCCAAGATCCCGAGAGGAGAATGGAGGAGAAGGGATTGCGGCGTGGCCGTCCCCCCCTGGGGGTTGATTTCTCGCTTTCTATCTCTCTGTCTCTCTCTGTCTCTCTGGCGAGCGCACGCGCCCTATAGCAAAAACCTCTCCAAAAAAAGAAAAAAAAAAAAGATTTTGGTGAATACTTCAGTTTTCTTCTCCTACAACAACAATGTTTTCGAAAGTACCTAGAGACATCAAAGATAGATCTATCAGTATGCAATAAGCAGTGTAGTGTACTTATTTATTTGCATTTGGTCTTCCTTTTACATGGTCTGACCTCCTTGAGAGTGGGACAGTGGGAGCCCCAAAACAATGCCCATGGGATATATTAGTCTCCTGTCACTATGTGTGAATTCCTTGTAATCTTTAGGTACTACATGGTGACAGATTTGGGGTTCCTTTGTCACTGAGCTTCTAATTGCTTAGAAACTTCAAACTCTCTGTGTATATGTGCATGTATGTGTGTATATTTGCTTTCTATCTCAATAGCACCATCCCATAACTAAACTGCCTTGAAGCATCTCTTATCTGCTCACTCTGTTTTTTTTATCAGGTTTTTAACCTGGCATTTTGGGAGGATTTTCTGTCTCCTAAACTTTTTAATGGAGTGAGGCACTGTGGGTCTCAGTCAGTCACCTTCCAGAAGAGAAGATATAGTCTAGCTTTAATATGTCCACTTCATGCTCATAGACCATTTGTTCTTTTTCTCTTTGACCTGCAAGTGAACATGACCTTTCAATATCTCACTAGGCAGCTGTGGCTTCAGAAAGAAATTTGCTTTATCTAAGACCAACCTGATGGAGCAGTTAGGAAAAAGTCATGAGTAGATGCTAGGGATTCTGGTAATGAAATCCCACCAGTTTGTTATGGAAATCGAATACAATCTGCTTGCCATGGGTATTTAATGTAATGTTTCGCTAGGTACAGGAGAAGCAATTAGGTTGCTGAAAATTGCGTTTGCGTTCCCCATAATTCAATACTGACCACTGTTAGCAGTGCAAGATGTGACAGGACTGATAATTAATTTTGCATGCAATCAGTGTAATAAGAAAGAAAGCAAAAGCAAGAGGGAGAAGCAGAGAAAAAGAGTGGGATCTATGTTCAGAAGTAGATAACATGTTGCTTCCAAATGTCTGATGAAAACTTCTGCATAGTCAGTCTCTGGGCAGGAAAATAAGCCAGTCAAAATTCAATAAAGAAAAAGAGTTTTCATGTTTCACATAGGGAAAAAAATCATAATTTGCCATCTGTAGAGAGCACTGCATATGGAAGCCATCTTGAGCTATCCGCCATATTGAGCTATCCACCATCTTGGAAACCATTAGGCTTCACTTCCTCACTGAGCAAAACATTTCTCAGAAATCATGTGACCAACTGTTCTCCCCGGAGGCGGTTGGGTTTCTAGGCAACGGGAGAGATCCACTCACACCAATGATTGGTTCATGCTGTTCTATCTCATTTGCATTTCGGGCAACCAATTGGTGCCCACCAGCCTGTATATAACTCACCATTTTTCCTCAATAATGGAAGAAGAAGACTTGATCAGCACCTCGTATTGTGTGTGCGTGTGTTTGTCCCATCTCTCACTCCCTCCTCCCAGGGAACCTGTTTGACTGTCCCCTGGGGTCGGGACAGCCATCTATGACCATTTCCTCTCTGTGTCTCTCTTCCTTAATTGAGCCTTGTTTATATTTACATATAAATGAACAGTAAGCTTGTCTAAGGCTAGTAACAAACCTTGGGCTTTCTGTTCCCTTTGTGCATCTACTTGAAGGAAATCTTTACATCGAACCCTTTGTGTATATATGCATGTATGTGTGTATGTGTGTGTTCAGTCTCAGCACCACCTGAGAGCTGAACTACCTCAAAGCATCTCTTATCTGCTCACTCTGTTCTTTATCAGGTTTCTAACCTGGTGTTTTGGGAGGATTTTCTGTCTCCTAAAGTTTTTAATAACCACAGCAGATACCTTAGCTAGTAGTCAGATAATTGGGCACAAATTGGTAACAGAATATATAGTATGGGAATTTTGATCCATCTATCATCTATGTGAGAGAAAGCCTTAACATGTCAAGATGGGGGGGGGGGGGGAGTTATTTCAGTTAAGCCTAATGATGGATGAACTACACTATGGTGTGGTAGAAGCATTAGACACTACTAGTTCCTAATTCATTCCTATTTACACGTGTTTCCTCTTAGACTGAAACAAATTTTGACATAGAATATTTTCTGACTGATTCACCTTTGTACATTTTGATCCTACTTAGATCTTGAGAGGCAAAAGGCAGTCAGTATAGGTTGGCTGAATCAAGTGAATGTGTGTGAGAATTAGTTAGGCAACTGGTTAGTCTTTTTAGGATTTGGTGGGACTTGGAACCATATGGAATTTTCAAAGATCTTTAAAGGTAATATCAATTCAACTGGCACAACTCTTGTCAAGTACTCGTAAAAGGAGAAGCCAGTGCTAAGACAAATATAAGTTATCTTTTGCTACTTGGAGTTGAGAAGTGGTTTGATTAAACAGGGCTGATCAAGGACAATGTTTGAGCAGCTAGCGATGTACTTTCTGATGCTTGGAACATCCACAGATACAAGAGCTAATTTAGAATTAAGTAGTATTTTTGGAGGTGGGAAATTGATTAGGACCTGAGTAAATGTATACATATATATATATATATATATATATATATATATATACACACACACACACACACACACACACGCACACCTATACGCACATATATGTATACACACACACACATATATATATATATATATACACACACACACACACATACATATATATGTGTATACATATACACACACATACACAAATTAGGAATTATTCTGGGACCAGCAGTTAGCATAATGGCTATGTCTCTGTACTCCCATGTAGTTGACTGTGGTTCAAGGCCCGAACCTGGTGGCTTAAACTTACGCCGGGCGCGTGTGCGTGCGTGCCCAAGATCCCGAGAGGAGAATGGAGGAGAAGGTATTGCAGCGTGGCCATTCCCCCTGGGGGGTGATTTCTCGCTTTCTATCTCTCTGTCTCTCTGGCAAGCACACGCGCCCTATAGCAAAAACCTCTCCAAAAAAAAAAAAAAAAAAAAAAAAGGAATTTTTCTTACTGTGACTAACAGTAATATAAAAATAGTGGCATAAACACCACAAAGATTTATTCTCTCACATTAAAAGTAAATTTAAAGCTGATATATTATAGAAATGTAGCCTATGCCACTGAGATCCAGACTCTCCTCTTTATCTTTATGTCTCACCATTCTTAGTTATAATTTCCATCTTTGAGACTACCTTATGATCCAAAATGGCTGCTAAAGTTCCAGTCATCCTATCTACAGACCAGGAATCAAGAAGATCAAGAGGTGTTAGAGCCCTTTAAGAAATCTTTCTATATGTACCACTCAACACTTTTGCATGCTATTTGTCAGACTTTAAGTTACATGCCCACTTAGCTGCTATAGAAAGTGGGAAATGTCTTGTTTACAAGCTGAATGCATTATCATTATAAATAAAATGGGGATGGGATTTGTTAATAAAATTTATATTATAGATTTGGGTAGGAATTGGCAGTTTCTTTGACATGGTTACAAAAATTCCAGCGCACTCTGCATCATTTTGCCACTTTGGTTGCCTCTCCTCTTCTTTGGACTTTCTACTCATCAGAAGAGGATCATTACATTGCAGGAAAGGGAGATGTCACTGGAGTAGCTCTTTATCAACCTGAAATATGTTGCCCAGGTATACCCAGCAGGTCTGACAGAATCCAAGAATTCCCACATGGTGTTCGCCATGTGGTTCAACTACTGCACCTGTGTATTCTCATGATTACTCACGAGCCACTGAAAAGTCACAAATACAGGTGATGATGGTAAGAAGGTGAAAAACAAGCAAGAAATATTTTAAAGTACTGTAGTATATTTAGGTGTCTCAGGCTTTATTATTTACAAGGCACTGGCATTAGTGTTGATTCATGGGAGTCTCTAGATGCCTCTGTGGATTACAATGGTCTCAAATCACAGACTCAAAGTTCATGCCTGCCTATTACCACAGCATAAATTTTTTCACAGCCTCACTCAGTTTGCTATATGTTAACATGATGGTAAATTCCCTAAACACCTTGTAATTGATATCAAATAGATGATGATGGTACTATATAATTATTCACCACTTAGGATACTCTATGTGTGATGCTAGGCTTAATCCACGTATAGAGTAATTTTATCCTCAGATAGTTCTCATTTTGTAGATGAACCAACTGCAACTTTCCCAATGCCTCCCAGTCAGTTCTTCGTGTAGCCAGCTTCATGCAGGCGGCTGACGGCACATTCAAAACTTAAAGCCACATAGCAATAATGCTTTCGGAAAGGTAAGAATTTTTTCAGTGCCAACTGGTTCTCTCTTAGAAGTATTCCTTAACTTCAAATATTTTAAATCACTCTGCAAAAGTTGACCAGTATTATCCCTTTAAATAATATGTCTAGTTTTGCATTTACAGTTATAGGTCTTCACTGATTTTCACCTTACCTTTCTCATTTAATATGGATCACATGCATTTTCATTTTAAAAGTTTTTTATTTATGTATTTCTTCTATGAGCATGAGAGACAAAGGAAAAAAGAGGCAGAGTGACAGAGACAGAGAGAAAAATAGCACTCCCAACATGGCCTTGATGCCACAGTCCCCCTCCCAGCTTCCTTTAACCCTGGATCATGGGCATGTGTGTACACAGGATACTCAGGGAGGTCTCTAGAAATGATCCCAGAACCTTTCCATGTGGGCCAGCCTTGAAAGGCATCACATTCCATCACTGCACTATAACCCAGTCCTCTATTTTTCTATATTTCATTTTCATCTCCTTAGCAACTGAACACAAAGAGCCTGTCCATGTGTTTGGATCAATCTTGTTCCTTCATTTTTTTTTTTTTTTTTTTTTTTTTGAGAAGTTTCTGCCATAAGGTATGTGCACTTGCCAGAAAGAGACAGAGAAACAGAAAGAAAGAAATCACCCCCCCCCAGGGGGGGGTGGCCACACCGCAATCCCTTCTCCACCATTCCCCTCTCAGGATCTTGGGTACACATGCACATGTGTCCAGTGTGAGTTTAAGTCACCGGGTCCAGGACTCTAACCGTGGTCGACTACATGGGAGTTCAGCAACATAGCCATTACACCAACTGCTAGTCCCACTCCTTCCATTTTATAAGAAAGAAAAATAGAGCATTATTACTCATTGAAATCGCATCCTAAATTTGGTTTTCCAAAGGCTGAGTTATTCCCTTAAGAATACTGATCTGGTCTTTCTCCAGGTAGCAATATAACACACCAGCAGCTGGCTATGCCCCTGTGGAAAATCCCAGCCTCTAGAAGGGACTGCATCACATCCCACTGGCAAATTGCTCTCTCCAAAGAGGGAAATTGATGCCATTTTCAGACACTGTCAGCTTTTGGTGCAGAATTCATAGCATGAATGATAAATAATCACTGTACATATCCTTACCTCTAATAAAAGCTTTGAGAAATGAGTCAGCATCTACGCAAATGATTTTAGTATTAAAATAACTGTTTTATTGGCCTTTTATCTAAGTTTACTTATTTATTTCTTCCAACAAAGAGACAGGTGTCAGCAGATAGCATGGTGATTAAAGTACTGGACTCTCACATGACCCACTGCAGCAGTTCAAATCCCAGATCTGGCAACTTGCTTTTTCTCTGGTGAGTGTACGTGCCCTATTGCAAATTTTAAATAATAATAATAATAATAATAATAACAACAACAAAATAAATTTTTAAAAAAGAAAAAAAAGAGAAAGAAGAGATGCATACTAAATAGAGCCTTCATGCCATGATCCACCTCTGGTCTCAGCCAGCTTAGATCATGGGCCCAAGTCTGCCCAGCATGTACAGGGAGGTCTTCAGACTTGAACGAATGACCTTTCCATGTGATTCAGTTGCACTGGCACTGTTCTACCATCACACCCTTACCCTGCTTCTTAACAAAAGTGACATAGCAAGAGCTATCCTACCTCCTAAGGATGGACATGAAGCTGTTGGTTATCACATTTATTTAATAGTAGTTTAAATTACTAAGTCAATTAACACAAATATTTATGAAGCACTACGAATGTAGAATATACTTGACAGTGTGAGGGATACCAAGAATAACAAAAATGTTTCCTGACCTTCATAATTAACTGAAATAACTAAGCTTAGTTGTTAGTGCTATGTGACCAGCACATCATAGATAATAGCTGCTCATTACTTTCTTATTCTTTCTTTTTCCTTTCCCTTGAGGATTTTATAACTTGCAGAAAAATAGCTATAAACAAGTAAACTGTTAAGTATCAACATAAAATGTAAATAGGTATACAGGCAATTTCACATGTTACTTACCTAATACCATCACCAGAAGTTTATTAAGTACTTTACAGTACTTTCTAAAATGTAATGAACTCAGGTAACATTCTACTTTTTAAAGAAAGAGCTGTTAAACTGTGCTGAATTTCTTGTGCTTTGCTTTTTTATTTTGCCTTTTTTTTTCTTTCATTCTCCTGGTATCAGAATCTTAGTTCTAACAGGTCATGTCCTATCACTAATATATTGTATATAAACCTATACGTACACTCTTAGTTTAATGTCAAAATCTCTCTATGTAGTAAATTCTGTAAAGTTAGATACCAAGTCTGTGCCATTCACTTTGGTATTTCTAATGCTAGTGTCTGGTATACAGTATATATTCAATCAATATTTGATGACTGACTGAATGAATGAAAATCAACTGAATCCACACTGTGCAGGGACAAACTACATTTACTCTACATAATGGCACGTAAGGCTCAGTAAGGGATGCCTAGTAAATTAGCAGTCTATGTCCTCTTCATTAAAGGCATTGTGATAATCCCGAAGTATTGCTGCCAGAGTCGATTTGTTTAGTTGTGTTTTTCTAGTTGCATGTGGCAGGATTCCTATTCCTGCTTCTAAGCCTTATAAATATTAGCCTGTTCTTCAGTCTGTGATCAAAGTAGTGGCAATTAGGCACTAATCAGTCTATCAATCTATTTCTTCTCCAGCCTTCTAATCTAATAGGCTCAGGAAGATTCTGGCATGCCATCTTAAGGCTCCAATTTCTGAATCTGGGTTTTCTCAGAAGGAATTTACATTTTGGTCCTGTGACCTGTGGCAATTTAATAGGATAAGTCACTTCCAGATTGGAGTGTGAGCAGATAATGGTTTTCCCATATGCATATCCCTGGCACAATAGTCAGAACTGGGAACCCTTTTGAGTCCAGCACCGTATGACAGACGTTTTCCCACACAAGTTGTGGAAATCGGACTGAGTCATAGTGAAGGAGACCTAAGAATTGAATTACGTGATTAAATATTCTGTGAGAAAGATCAAGAACCAGAATACGGGTTTCTGATTTGCAGTTCAATTTTCTTCTCACCATGATGCATTGCATCTCTTTGAGAGATTTAGTCAATAAATATGAGTGTAGAGGAGATCATTGTGAGCTGAATTATATAAATGAATATTTCTGAAGCATGTGGGCTTTAGAATTGGGTCTTAAAATATAAAACCTAAATTGGAAATGACTTACTAATAAATACTTTTTATTAAGGCACTCCCTGATATGATTGTATAAAATGTTAACTGTAAGTACAAAAGGGAAAAAAATCAACAAATAAAAATAAGTGTATTTCCATACACAAATAATTGGAATTGTGTCCTATCTGTATCTGGCAATCTTATTCAACAGCATATTGTTCCATGACATCAGATACTTGAGGCACCCTAGGTGGCTAGGCCCAGCCATGGCCAGGCAGGATAGCAGCTAAGACAGTACCAGTTAAAATTCATGGGCATAAGATTCCTATCCTTACCTACAGAAAACCCCTGTTTATTCTTACCGTAAAATAGATACAAAGGGCCAGCAGTTGAAGTGGTGACTGAGATGCTGGGCTCCCACATGGCTGACCACGTTTCAAGTCCCGAGCCTGGTGGCCCAAAAATCACAACAAATAAATAGATAAAAATTAAATAAGTGTTAAAAAATAAAATTTAAATAAATTAATAAAATAAAATAGATACAATGTAACCAGGGGTACCAAGAGAAGCCCTCTTCTACTTTGTTTGCTTTTTGTTAGGATGAAAAGATGACAATAATCAATGCCTATTAATGCTAGAGAAATCATTGTACCATCTTCAGTACCTTTTCAAGGTTCTAGAACTTCTTCAACCCTTATTTCCTCCTCCAATTCACTATTTGTTTGCCACCAATCCAAATCTAACCCTGGAATTTTACAACACTAAGCAAATAGGAGGCAAAATAAGATAGATCTTAGTTTACCCCAACGATACCAAATTCTCAAACTCTCCACATTAGCACTATTTGTTCTAGAATAATTACATTGGTTATATAAATTCCTGAAACTGAAAACTGTCTTGATATTTATAGGAAATATCAAGACAAAATACAGACACCAGGTTGAAAGAATAAAACTCAAAACAAATAAACAAAAACACCAGGCACTGAGATCAAAAAAGAAAACAAGCAAACAAAAAATACAGTATATTTATGAGTAAAATAAGATGTCAAGTGCCTTAAAATATAATCAGAGTCATCCTACAGGGAAGAACTTTTCAATAGGATCATAGAATCTAGTCTACCATAAAAAGATTTTGTGGATGAAACCCACAAACTGTTAAAATTACTATTTCCTCTTTGGAAAACATTTGTTCCCTCTGCTTAAATTACCTAAATTTCCCACCAGAATAAAAAATACAATTCTAGGAAAACAAACTAAACTACAGGCAAATACTGAATTTCTTTCTTTCCCCTGTGAGAGCTGGTGGCTTCTTAAGTTATAGTTTTGCCAAAATAGCTAGAATTTTTTTAAAAAGAATTATTTATTTATTTATTTCCATTTGTTATTGTTATTTTTTTTTTATTTGATGGGGGGGGGGAGAGAGAGAGAGAGAGAGAGAGAGAGAGAGAGGGAGGGAGAGAGAGAGAGAGAGAAAGGGAAAGGGGAAGGGAGAAAGCAAGCCACCAGGTCCAGGACTTGATCCATGGTTGGCCATGTGGGAATCCAGCGCCCTTATCCACCACACCACCTGCTGGCCCCAAAATAGCTAGAATTTGACATCTGATATATAGAGTATCTCTCTGGTATTGAAATTCTACACATTTCGGAATGTTTCTCTAGTTTTATATGTTAAAAGAATCAATTGTAGGCCAAGGGGAAGGTTCTCCTTATCTCTACACCAGTGTTTTCATCTGAAAAGATAATCATTTTAGAAACTAAAATTACAAATATGCAACTGAAGTAAAAGTTGCTTTCTGAATTATCTCGTCTCCATTACTTATATGGAGAACTTTTTAATAGTTTGGACTGTTTAATCCAAAAATAGATACATTTTATTGTGACATGGTATAAACACACCCACAAGGGCACATAAATGCAAATGGCATGTGCACATACACATACATGCATACATGCACACATTCGTATATAACTTCTTCAAAGTTTCATGAACGATGTATTTACTCTTCTGTCAAAACAAAACTGGCCAAACTAGAATACTTTTAGGAGCCTAAATCGTCTTGAGTCTGTATCCTACTGCCTCTGCTAAAATTCCCATCCTCATTGTTTTCTCACAGTAAAACCTGTAAGTGTGTGTTCAAGCTGACCATTTCTTCTGTGCCACTGTGAGCCTGGAACAGTGACACACATATATTACACTATAATTACTTATTTTTCCCCTTTAGTTTTTTAGTATATGGTATGTGTGTTCATTGAAGAGAGAGAGAGAGGAAGAGAGAGAGAGAGAGAGAGAGGGAATGTGAGAAATCACCTCCTGGGGATGAACATGCCATCAATCCTCTTCCACTCTCCTCTTAGGATTTTGGGCAGGCATGCACACGTGCCTGATGTGTTCTTAATAGCCAGTTCAGAACATGAACCCACATAATTGGCTGTGTGGGATCCAGTTGCCTTAACTACTACACCTGCTGCCTCCTGTAAGTACTTCATTATGGGTATTTTCCCTACCCTAATAATGAGTTCTTTGAAAACTATGATTATGAGTTACGCATCTTGACATCCACAATAATCAGGGTGTTATGTGGCACATAATAGATGTTCAATAAATACTAGTTGACAATTCAATCACTGGAAAATCCAACATGAATAAAAATCAGTAAAATCAATGAAACATTAAGAGCCCATAAAAAATCATTCTGCTTTTTAAAACCCAGGCCATGCTGAGGCTTATTAGAAAAATGTGTTAACTGTAACTCTGTGATGGGATCCAGTTTAACTAAAATGAATGCAGTTACTGCCATTGTTCCCATTTTTTACATACTTAGGCAGTCTAGCAGTAGCTCATGATCTTATAGTGCATAAATGACTGATGTTTAAATTATTGGAGATGTTTACATGACTCCGGTATAATAAGAACATCACCTGAAGACAGTGAATCTCAAAGCAACTTCTAGCTAGTTGCTACTCTCTAACTTTTCTTTATTGTTATTTTATTTTTAAAGTTTTTTTTTCTGCCAGAAGTTATGTGCATTCACCAAAAAGAGACAGAGACAGAGAGAAGGAAAGTGAGAAAGCACTCCCAATGCAGAATGGTTATGCTGCAATCTCTTTTTTTTTCCCATTTTTCTCTACTTGAAGGATTTTGGGCACACACGCATGTGCCCAGCACATTTTTCAAGCCACCAGGTCTGGAGTTCAAACCCCACAGATAGCCATGTGGAATCTAGTGCCTTAAACACTTCCTCTTTGACTATCTCTTTTGCTATATTTTAAAACAAGAACCAAGTCTTCTCTGCATTGTGCATTTCTTTATTTTTATTTTTATTTTTATTTTTTGACCTCTTCAGTAACTGAGAGTCCACTGGGGAAGGAAGCGAAGGTTGAAGAAATAGAACAGTGTGCATGTCATCATGAAGATTTAGCCAAAGGTAACCAAAACGACATTTGTTAATGTGCCTCCTGAGTAGATTTTCCAATGTTCAAACAAAGCCTCATTAGCTAATTCCAAAGCAAACAAGCACCACAAAGCCATAGCCTTGAGCTCAGGCCCTTTTGTCATGGATCCCCTCCACCACCCAGGCATGATTAAGCAAGAGGAATTTGACAATGTACCTCCTCCCTTGTACCTTTGATCCACACTCTGGGTAACAAATGGCCATTTGTCTCCCAGCTCTTATTCTAGTCTTAAGGAACAGTAGCCTGGGCACAATCAAGGGTGTAATATCAGTGTTATTATCAAAGTTAAGTAGAATCTTCACAGCATGTCAAGGAATGCAGGACCAAATAGAACCAAACAATCCCAAGGCAGAATCCTATCCAAATCCTAGAATTTCTACTATTAGGCCACTTGGTAGTAGGCAGAATTTTACCTAAGAAAAGCAATTATCTTCTCGAAGTTTCTAATAAAAATACTACGTGACCAAAGAGCTTATCATGACATAGGCCTAAATACTAGCATGAGGACAGAGCCCCTAGATGATTGTCAAAGTCGGAGTCCACGTGATCACTAAGGCGTGTGCCTATTGCACATGCCCAGGTCACGCTCCCCCACGTGGCTTGTTAATGGTGCTTGGTAAGAAAGGCTGAGTTCTCATCAAGATAGTCAGGAAAATTGGTCATATAGCTTGCAGATGACTATACAGATCCAATGAAGTTTTTAAAAACTAAAATGAAGAACTTTCCCTCAGAGATATAAAAACAATGGTAGTTTTTTCCCCCTCTTAAACCAAGTGGTATGTATTTATGTTAATAAAATTAGGGTGAACTTTACACTTCACTTTAATTTGATTAGGAAGGTTTTAATGGAATGAATTTTGAAAAGTATGAAGACAGAAGAAAATATATTAAATAGACAATAGAATTGTTCTAAGAATTTCCCATCTTTATTTATATTCCCTCTCTTCCACTCTTCTATAGAAGATTGTCCCTAACATGTGTAAGAAAGAAAAAACAGATGTGCCAGAGTATAGAAAATACTGACAATTCATTCTTCCTTGGTTTCACCAAATTTTCATTCACTGGAGAAATTTCAACTAATATTAAATTATACTTTTTTCAAACATTTATTGACTACCTGCTCAGTATAATATTCTATTTAAACTTAAAGATGAGAGACAGAAAGAGAGATGGACTCAATGTCACAATCCTTCATTATCCAATAGCTTTGCCATAGGGTGGGAGAGGCAAGATATTTAAGGGACACAGTAATGGAGGCTCATTTGTTGATGATAATATTTATTACAATAACTTTAACTGAACAGGTGTGCAGTGTAGTCATGCTGGGAAAAGTCATTTTATAGGTGGTGGTGATGTACAACAACAAAATAAATAAAATAAAATAAACTTAAAAGTGAGGAAGACATGAGTCCTAACATCCCCTTGAGAAGGAAAAAATAATGAAAGAGAAAAAATAAAATCTGATTAAAACAAGTGCCATAAGTCCTGTATAAACTGGGCATTAAAGAATTCCAGGAAAAGGATAATTTTTTTTTTAACAGAAGAAGGAACATTTAAGCAGACATTAGACAATTTAACATAGATCAATGAATCTATGAAGGGAGAAAAAACCAGCACGTTAAAAAAGGTACAGAGATCTGGGACCAGCAGTTGGCGTAATGGCTATGTCGCTGGACTCCCATGTAGTCAACTGTGGTTCGAGTCCCGGACCTCGTGGCTTAAACTCACGCCAGGTGCGTGTGCGTGTGCGTGCATGCCCAAGATCCCGAGAGGAGATTGTAGAAGGGATTGTGGCGTGGCCATTCCCCCTGGGGGTGACTTCTCGCTTTCTCTCTGTCTCTCTCTCTTTCTTTCTGGCGAGCACACGTGCCCTATAGCAAAAACCTCTCCAAATAAGAAAAAAAAAAAAAAAAAAAAAAAAATGGTACGGAGACCTAAAAACCAAGATCTAGTGACAGTAAGGCAAGCATGGTTCCAATCTGAGACTCAGGGGGTGGTAGAGTGAGACAGGAGTCTTAAAAGAAGTATTTGGGTTGAGACCAACATATGGCAAAATAGTTACATTGCTAGACTCCCATGAGTTGACTATGGTTCAAGTCCTGAACCCAGTGGCTTAAAACAAATGCCAGATGCATGTGCATGCGTGCCCCAAATCCCAAGAGAAGACTAGAAGAAAAGGGACTGTGGCATGGCCATCTCCCCTGGGGGGGGAAGGGAGGGCATGATTTCTCACTTTCAGACAGAAAGTCTCTCTGTCTCTCTCCAGTTCTCTGTCTCTCTCCATCTCTCTGTCTCTCTCCATCTCTCCAGGAAGCACACAAGCCCTATAGCAAAACAATCTCTCTCTCTCAAAAAAAGTATTTGGTGGTGAATACCACACTAAAAGATAGTATGCACACTAGAGATTGTGATTGTGTGGATGTGTTTGATTTCTCCCTCTTCCTCTATTCAACAGGGTGTCCTAACAGTATTTCAAAAAGAAAAAAAAAAGCAAGTTATTATATTATTCAATAAAAAAAAAAACTCTGGAGAACTTGTGAATGATATTAAATAGATTGTAGAGGAGGCAGTTCCAAAGATAAAGTACTGGTTCAGAAGCTTCTATAAAACTTCCTGGGGCTAGCAGGTGATGTGGTAGTTACGGCACTAGATCGCACGTGGTTGATGGTGCATTTCAAGTCTCAGACCCAGCAACTTGAAAAACATGCCAGGTACATATGTGTGCATGCCCAAAATCTCTAGAGAAAAATGTAGAAGGGATTGCAGTGTGGCCTTCCTCCCTGAGGGGTGATTTCTCACTTTCTCTCTTTTTTTGTCTCTCTCCAATGTATGGCAAAAACCTAAAACAAAAACAAAAGAAAACAAACAAACAAAAACAAACCCTTGGCAAGAAATAGAAGGAATGAAAGAAGACTAGATCCCAGCTGCAGAGCTGTATTTTACATGTAGATTTAGTAGGGCTTGAGTGCCAGTCAGTTCGGAAGTGAGAAGTGAGTCAGGATGGATCTCCCAAAGGTCCAAAACTCTGCACAGTGAGGTCAGCGGCATATGGATGAAAGGAGAGTGAGCAGACTTAAGTCTCAATATAATACCAACAGTTCACTCCAGCACAGATACCTGGCAAGTGGTTGAAAATGCACTATAAGTAGATTCGGAAATCACTCAAGAATTACAAGAAATATTTGATGTCTCACAGATAAGGTCATCTCTGGAAAAGTGTATTCTAAACCAAGTTACAGGAAATGGACTCATCTCTGACTTCTAAATATCTTCTAGTTCTTAGAATTGATTAAAACATTTCTTACATGTGTGTTAAAACAATAAACGTGCATTTTGTCTTTGGGTAAACTTTAACTTGGTAAATTATCACCTCACAGAAAGAGTAGACAACTGAAATTCTATCAAGAACTGGCTAGAGTCCCACAGCACAATTCCACTACTGGGAATGCTATCAAGAGAAAGGTTTAAACAAGTAGAATTAACAGAAGAGAAGAGTTGGGGAAGATTATTTTAAGGAAATTAAATTTAAAAAATTAAAAAACATTGTATACTGTTGTTAAATTTGAAATTGAAGAGTAAGAGTTAGATGAGTGTGTATTTTTTTAAAACCCAAAATAAGTGAGATGAAAAAAAAAAAAAAAAAAAAAAAAAAACACTGTCACACACAAATTCAGTAGCAACTCTCTCTGGGAACTATAAAATAGTTTTATGGCCTGCACAATCATGTTATGAGATAGCTCATTATAACATAATTTCATATATATATACAATACATAATAACCACATAGTGGCTATGAAATCGTTAGCCTATAACTGTGCCGTTACTCCTGTTTGTATGTCACTAACATTACGTAGAGTCTCCTGTGCAGTAGGTGGAGAATAGCATGTTCACAGATATGTTAAATTAGCCTGATTGGTGTTTTAAATAACTTTTAGGCCAAGCCACAATGGCACAGAGAGTAGAGGTATTGCTGTATGATGCTGGAGACCATGTGGGAAGGCTCCAGATTTGCATCCTGGGTTTACCTACCAAGGAGTTCACAGACACACCTGTGATCCTGGCTATCAGTAGAGAGGATTGTGGCATGAAAGCCATGTCAACCATGCCTTTCTCTCTCTTTTTGAAATAAATAAACCTATAACAACAACAAATAAATTTAAATTTAGGTAATGACTTCAAAGAGTTAACATGGAAACTTTGACTTTTGGTTTGTTTGAAAAGTAAGAAAACATTCCTGGGTGGTAATGCTTGGCTGCCTCCTTTAGAGTGGTTTCTCCAGGGTACCACAACCCTCACAGTTCTCTGTTGTCTCTTTGACAGAGAGCCCAAGAAGTAGTGAGTCTTCTTTAAACTATTACTTTTACTGAACTCAAACCCAACTGGCTCATTTATTTTATATGACCCAGTAGGAATATGAGTTTTTAATTTGTTTTAATGTAATGAATGAAAAGTGACTTCTAAGATTACTTCAGAATGAAGACAGTCATAATAAAATGAGTAGCAGGAGCACTGGCTATACACTATGCTAGGGCAGATAGTTTATAACCTGAAGAAAGAAGGTTCAGTGTTAGCTTATAGAAAGGAGGGCTTGGAGTAAAAAGAGTAGACACATCCTTACATTATAGCCAATTTAAGGATTCTTGGACTTCATCTGAAACACAGTCCTCTCTCACACAGAGGACCTATCCGTACACGGAAAGAAACAGACCTCAATTTCACCCATTGGAGTTTCCCTTCCTTCTTGCCTCTCTTCCTTCTTTTCATCCTTTTTCTCCTTCTGCACTTTCTTCATTTTCTTACATTCAGTCACTACTAGATGGTTCAGACTCACCTATATATTCCCTGTCCCATCCTAGAATTAGCCATTTCTCCAGTGATCCCTAGTACCCTTTATTAGGCAATGACATTTAAAAACTAGGGGGTCAAGTACCCTCTGGTTTTTAAAATTGCCAGGCTTCTCAGGAATTTCTCTTCTCTGCTGGTATTCTCCTTCATAACTAGATTTGCAGAGTCTCTCTTCCCGCTTTACTAATTTGACTGTTGGCTTCACATTCCTCCCCTGCTGAATCACCTTATGCCACTTCCTTTCTCTCACTGCCTAACCAGGACGACGTCTTGGTAGATTCTACTGTGTGACCTTAACAGAGTTTGGGTTTTTATCTTCCTTTGAATTTTAACATCGTTCCTTCTGCTGTGATGCTTTCTCCTTCAGGCTTTGACCTTGGACCTTGTGCATCTAAAGTCTTCATTCTTCATGTGGGTTTTAAGAATGGAAAATACTCTTCCATTCAGAGACTATTCAGAGGTCCTAAATAAATTTGACTGGCCACATTGGAAAATATCTAAGGAACTCAGAGTTTAAAGATATAAATAAGGTTCACAAAAACAGGGAAGAACATAAAAGGGCACTTACTCTTTTAAGTAGACCTAGCAGTGTGGTACAATGGTAAATGACCATGGACTCTGGAGCTAGACTCCTTGAATTCAAACTCCAAACCTCAGCTCTACCACGTTTTAATTCTGTGACTTTGTACAAGACATTTAGTTTCTCTGAATTTCTGTTTCCATACCACTAAAATGTAGAGATTAGTAATGCCCACCTAATGCAATTACTGTTTCACCAAGTAAACAGATGTAAGTGTTCAGAATGGTGCATGAAACAGAGTTGCTGTATGTAAATATTTATTACTGTTATGGATAGTAGTAGGTAAACTGAGGACTGGGATCAACTAAGTCTTATACACAAGGCCAATAATAACCCATAGAGAAAGGCTTTGTTTTGCTTTGTTTGGGGTTAGGGTATGGCATTTATGACTGGAGTAAGAAAGAGAAAACTTGGGACTATTGTGTGAAATAGAAGGTATGATGGCACACACAAAAAAGAGAACTAAGTACTTTTTAATTTTTTGTCATAAGAAAAATGATATTCATTTTGGAAGAATTATAACACATATGGTTACCAAGGAAGATATCCTCAAGGTAACAGAGGAGAAAGTATGAGAGCCATTAGATTCTCCAAATGAGTCTGAGGATCAGGCCCAATGAGAGCCATCCTGAGATATTGAGAAGATTTGCAGATATGATTGTGGTACTATTGTTAGAAGTCCTTGTGTAATTACAGAAACAGATCCAGAGACTGGCAGTTGGGGAATGATGGCCTAATTTTCAAAAGGGGGGTGGGGTAATGAGTAAATTGTCTTAGAATGGTTGAAAAATATTAGTAATGTATGTTCATTTCAAAAATGCAGAGTTAGGATCTATTATTGCAATATAGAAAGAGACAAGTAGCAGATTAATTTAAGAAAAAAATTCTGAGAATCAGAACTGTCCAAACATGGCAGAGACTGCACTGGAGAATACTGAGATGAATGGACAATATTTTTGGACTATGGTTCCCATCCCAGGTTCACCTCTTCTCATCCATGTCTGAGCTCTTCATAGAGCAATTGATATTCTGGTCAAATTTGAAGCCATTAATTTGACCACTCTTTACGATTGGATGGAATTGCTGTACCATCAAAAACACTAATCTGTATGCTCTTTCTCTTTCAGATTTCTAATGATGTTAACTTTTCCTCTGTGTCCCTCGCTAAACTCACCTCCCACTGGACATGTCCCATCTTACTGGTGTTAAGAAACAGGTTGTAAAGAAAGTGGAGAGCATTCTCCCTAAGACTTAAGTCTAAATATGCACTGTTTCAAATCTCTGCTTTGTTGATAACAGAACTTGAACAGCTGTAAGTAACATGGCCATTTATAGTTTTTCTGCTGTATTACCAGCTCTGTCAGGAGCCCTGACAAACAGAATCCAGTGCTGGCATCCTCAGATTCTTGTATAAAATACCATCAAATAGAGCCCAAGCCTCACTTTATCTAATAGGAGACTTGGTCCTTGGAGCACAAGACGGATGATCTTCTGTCAGGAATGTCCAGGAGAATATCCCTGCCTTAGACAGGAAATGAGACTAAAGTGGTCCTTAAGGATTTATAGCAAGCTACCTAATAACCATGACTTGACTTTATGAAGACGACATGTCTCACAAAACCCCTTATCACTTCTTTTCTACCACAATTGAATTTCTCTCCCAAATCTTCTATACCAATTAGACCCTACACTGCAAAGATGACAGTGAGTTTATCTATCTTTGCAAATACTCTCTTTACCTATTCAAAGTACATCTTTCTAAAAATCTCACCTTACCCTTCACTTCTCCTTCCTTCTAATCACTATATATTGATTAAAAAAAAAACAAAAACACTTCCTATGCTTTACTTTCTTTTTTGAGTATTCACATTTCAAAAGAATTATTTGATTTTCCCACAAATGTTGGAGTAGTGTAGGATAAAGAAGCCTCCAGTGGGCATCTTGGAATGCTTAATTCTAGACATCTGAGTGCCTCTTAAAATTATTCTTTCTGCCTTGAGGCTCATCAGCCTGCTTCAGTTTCTTCCTCTGCCCATATAGGAGAGGGTTTCAAAAAGTTCGTGGAAAATGGAATTAATGGAATTAATGTATGAGTTTATTTTGGTGTAAAAACATTCTGAAACCCATGCATAGTTTTATCATAATACACGTTTTTACAAACTTTTTGAGAATCTTTTATCTTTTACATTCAAAGAAGACCGTCTCCACATGCCATCCCTTGGTGATTTTTTTTTTTCTCACAGGTCCAAGAGACTAACTCAGGCTATGCATTTGTGACCTGAGTTCTTGGAAAGGGTTACGTCTTCTAAAACAAAGGGATCACATTATTTATTTATTTTTTTTTTCTTTTTTTGGAGAGGTTTTTTTTTTTTTTTTTTTTTTTTTTTGCTATAGGGCGCGTGCGCTCGCCAGACAGACAGAGAGAGACAGAGAGATAGAAAGCAGGAAATCATCCCCCAGGGGGGATGGCCACGCCGCAATCCCTTCTCCTCCATCTCCTCCATTCTCCTCTCAGGATCTTAGGCACGCACGCACACGTGCCCGGCGTGAGTTTAAGCCGCCGGGTCCGGGACTCGAACCGCGGTCAACTACGTGGGAGTCCAGCAACATAGCCATTACACTAACTGCTGGTCCCGGGATCACATTATTACTTTGAGCCAGTTTTCTCTAAACATGAAATGACACAACAGGTAAGTAATGGGTTTAGTGGGGACTGGGAAATAAAGTTTACATTTGATACTGATGGTAATAATAATAGTAATAATATAATGAGACAGAAGAGAACACTAAAGGGGGACTAAGGTTAGACTAATAAAACTGTTTAAAATTTCCCATGAATCCCAAGTGATTACTCACACACTAAAAAGCAACCACCTGACTGTCTGTTTTATAGAATAAGGAATAAAGAGAGAAATTTGTCCCTGGAGTGACTTTTTTCCATGCAAACTAATGTAAATCACATCTCTCAGTATTGAAAGCTCCCCTGACAAGCATTTTCATAGTAAAAAAACAAATTTCCTAACATGTTAACTTGAACTAGGCTGACATTAGCAAAGGACTTCCAGTACTCAGAGGGTTTAAAAATAATTTACCTGCTAGGGAAAAAAAAAAATAAGTACCCAAATATCATGGTGTATTAAGGGATTAGTGTTAGCTTAAAGTATTCTTTTTTCTCCCCACAACCAGGGAAAATCTTTTGATCTAATCTAAGTGGTAATTTAATTTTAATGCAAGTGGAAGAACAGAAAGGTTGCCCAGAGTGTGGAAACAGGGATCAAGATAGTAGAGAAACAGATCTCCCTGGCTGACAGGTAGGGGATCAGGCTGTAAGCTGGCATGTGGGCCGGACTCACTGCTTTGTGTCTCAGCAGTCAGGTGGCTACATGTGGTCACCAAGTAAAGGGACACATTTAAAACTCAGAGATACCTTGGTTCAGAACACATGTGAAGACCTGCTATATGCTAGATATTTTAATATTAAAAAAAAATTTTTTTTGAGAGGTTTTCACTATAGGGCGCGTGCGCTTGCCAGGCAGACAGAGAGACAGAAAGCAAGAAATCACCCCCTAGGGGGGATGGCCACGCCGCTATCCCTTCTCCTGCTGGGATCGTGGGTACGCACGCACACGCGCCCGGCGTGAGTTTTATGCCACCGGGCCGGGACGCGAACCGTGGTCAACTACGTGGGAGTCCAACAACATAGTCATTACGCTAACTGCTGGTGTCCCCCCCCCCAATTTTTTTTTAGATCTCATTGATTTCAATCTCCAAAGCTTCCCTAGTAGGCACCTTGTTCAGATGATGCAAACAAACATTTAGAAAAGTTGAGCAGTGGGACCAACAGATGGTGTAATGACTACGTCGCTGGACTCCCATGTAGTTGACTTTGGTTTGAGTCTCGGACCTGGTGGCTTAAACTCACGCTGGGCGCATGTGCATGCGTGCCCAAGCCCAAGAGGAGAATGGAGGAGAAGGGATTGCAGCATGGTCATCCGCCCTGAGGGGTGATTTCTTGCTTTCTGTCTCTCTGTCCTTCTGGCAAGTACACGCAACCTCTCAAAAAAAAAAAAAAAAAAAAAAAAAAAAAGAAAGAAAGAAAGAAAACTGAGCAGTTTCCTCAAGGTCATGAACCAGATGACTGATAGGACAAGGATTCGAAATCGTGTCTTCACAACTAGAACTAGTACATCATTGATGATTTTTGCAACTGAGTAAGTTTTTTAAAGGTATTTTTAATACTGGCATAAAGAATTTAGCACTAAGAAACAACTAGTAGTTTTCAATTAAAGAATGTATAAAATGATGACACTTACGTGGAACCAAGAATCATTTAAAGTGTTGAGTAAACTTATTTATACACAATTAATGCTGATATGTTCTAACATGTGAAAGAAAAAAAAATAAGGAAGAACTAAGATCATCATGATGTGTTGGGAGAATATGTCCAGAAGGAACCATACCTGTCTAATAAACATGGTCTTACACAACACATGGGTGAACTCTAGAGCTATATTTTATTATCTTTATGCAAACCCCCCAAGAGTTAAGAGTCTTAATGTGTCTGTTTTACAGCCACCTGTCCTAAACATATCTCACACAGACTTACAGGACATTTTTGGCTCAAGATCTGAACTCCTCTGTCCTATGGGAGAACACCCTGAAGCTACAAAGCCATCAGAAATTGATGATCAGGAAATTGATAATCAGAGAAGACAGGTGACCTGGGGCTAGCAGTGACATGGTGGTTAAGGCACTGGACTCCCACATGGATGACCACAGTTTGAGTCTCAGACTCAGTGGCTTGAAATTCATGCCAGGCAAGTGTGCACATGTGCCCAAAATCTCTAGAGGAGAATAGAAGAGGAGGGAGTGCAGTGTGGCAATCCCTTTTCTTCTCTCCATCTCTCAATGTCTCTGGCAAGCGCATATGCCCTATGGCAAAAACCTAAATAAAACAACAGGGCACTATTCTTTAGGAACTGACATTTCTTCTTAGGCTTTAAGTGCATTTGTAATACTTTTGACCGTAAGTTTTTCTATGGACTATCTTCATCTAAAAGGATGCAAAACCAGGACAAGCAGATGGGATAATAGTACCGTTACTGGACTCCATATAGTCAACATGGTGGTTCGAGTCCCAGACCCAGCAACTTAAAACACATGCCAGGTGCATGTGCATGTATGCCCAAAATCCTAAGAGGAGAATGGAGGAGGAGGAATGCAGCATAGCCATCCCCTTGGGGGGTGATTTCTCGCTTTCCATCTCTCTGTCTTTCCAGCAAGCACATGAGCACTATAGCAAAAAAATCTGTCCAAAAAAAAAAAAAAAAAAAAAGGATGTAAAACTAGAAGGAAATAATATTTACTCTAAAGGATGAGGTATCTCTAGATTGTAATTCAACTTTTTCTTTCCTCTGTTCACAAATATCTGAAAGATTTGACATGCTCTGATTAGTACCTCTTTCTCTGTGGCACTGATTTTTATAGAGCCAGAGAAGGAGGTGTAATTCATACCCACCCTCAGTCTCAGTGATTCTGCCCATTGTCCTCCCACCTTCTCTAGACTGAAAGCAAGTAAAATATCAATGCATTTCTGTCCTATAACAGGTATATTATTTATTCTTAAAAATGATTTTTTAAAGCTCTTACAATTACATGAAGGTGTCACTTTTTAACAATACTAGTATGAAAACACCCTAATTTATAAAACAGGTATGTCTTTTGCATTATAAAAAGAAAACTTCAAAGGGTTTATCAAGTAATGAATTGCCCTAAAACATTTAGATGATGATTCAAGTTTTAAAAAATAATTATACACAGCATCTCAGGAGAATATCTATTGTAAAGTTAAATGCATCTGTACTAGTGAAAATTATTTGTTCTAACTGACGTTATTGGCATTTCATTATTCAGGCCAGCAGAGCTGTCCCAATCACCTGTGGTGTAAAAGAGTCTAAAGAAGATGTATTATATTGAATGCTAAGTCTTTGTTTTCTAAACACCAAAATAATCTTCATTAAATAAGGATCTATCACATGAAAGTTACTATCATTGCTATCATAAACCAATTTGTGTTTCATTCAGAGGTGGCAGTAGATCAGTCAAAAACAACATAGCTGTTTTTCTTTTATTGGGTTTGCTCTTCTCAAAGGTAATTTTTTTTTTTTGAGAGGTTTTCACTATAGGGCGCGTGCGCTCGCCAGACAGACAGAGAGAGACAGAGAGACAGAGAGACAGAAAGCGAGAAATCACCCCCCAGGGGGGATGACCATGCCGCAATACCTTCTCCTCCATTCTCCTCTCAGGATCTTGGGCACGCACGCACACGCGCCCGGCGTGAGTTTTAAGCCACTGGGTCCGGGACGCGAACCGTGGTCGACTACGTGGGAGTCCAGCGACATAGCCATTATGCTAACTGCTGGTTCCCAAAGGTGATTCTTTTTTAAAGTTATTTTTTTTCCACAAACTCACACAAATACTTTCTAAAATATCTCTGTACTCACACTTTATAAATTATAGAGGTTTAGTTTCTTGAAAAGGTGAATAACTGTAGCTTACTTTTATTTTCTGAACTGATTCTATAAGCAATGAAGAGGGAGAGGAGAAAATTATCTCAAAATGAGGTCAAGAGACTTTTTTCAAGAATTTTATGTGAAGACACTAAGTAAGATATGGAATATCTGCCTAATAAATCTCATTGCATAGAGCTTTACACTAAGACAAACATAGGGTATCAGCTAATGAAATGCACATAAGTAATCAGTATACACTTCACTTCAAAATACCAGAAAGCTAAATTTTATGACAATTTATTTTTCAAATAAGCTTCTAAATGGTATCACATGTGCCATTATTTTTCAGTAAATCCACAGCTGAAAACTCCTGGGCTTCATTTGCTACTTGGCTAGGCAGTCTTCAACTTCTTGGCTCATTTTCCATTAGAAAAAAAAAATCATATTATTTGTTGACAGATGATAAAACCTCTGATTTTTACTTCTAGTTAAATAGTTCTTTAGGGTTTGGACTAAATCGTCTACTTTTATTCATATTATTATTCTGCTTTTTAAAAAAGCAGAGCCTTGGAAAATTAAAAAATGTGTAGGTTATTTAAAAAGAATACACATGAAAGATGAAAATAGGTAACTAATATATTAGTTGATTTTTTTTTTTTTTTTTTTTTTTTTTTTTGAGGAGAGGTTTTTGCTATAGGGTACATGTGGTCGCCAGAAAGACAGAGAGACAGGAAGTGAGAACTCCCTGTCCCCCTGGGTGGATGGCCATGCCGGAATCCCTTCTCCTCCATTCTCCTCTTGGGATCTTGGGCAAGCATGTAAATGCGCCCAGCGTGAGTTTAAGCCGCTGGATCTGTGACTTGAACCATGGGTCAATTACATGGGAGTCCAGCGATGTAGCCATTACACCATCTGCTGGTCCCCCTTTATTAGTTGATTTTAACTATCCTACTTGATGGGATTCATCACTATCTAGGAGACTGGGTATGAACACATTGTATTACAAAGAGAAAGTCTTTTCATTGAATATGTGACTTAGTCTTATTGCTGAGGTCCCATTTAGTTTAGATATAATAAATTCATTATTTTTTTTAAGAATCTGAAATTTCAGGAAAATAAAGAAAGCAAAAACAGAAAAGACTGAGTATATTAAAGAACAGGATTAAAAACCATTTCAGGACCTTGAAGTCACATAAATACATGGTTCATCTTTGTCTTTCAGGAAGCAGAATGCAATATTTAATTTCATAAGAAATTCTGAGTTGTTTAAGTCAATAATATTCAATTATATGTATGTATGCATATTATTATTATTATCATCATCATCATCATTTTTAAAGAGATATTTTGCTATGGGGCATATATGCTTGCCTGAGAGACAGAGACAAAGAGACAGAAAGTGAGAAATCACCCCCAGGGGGATGGTCACCCCACACTCCCTTCTCCTCCATTTTCCTCTTGGGATCTTGGACATACATACACACGTGCCTGGTATGAGTTTTAAGCTATCAGGTCCATGTCTTGAAACACGGTCAACTACATGGGAGTCTATTTATACCCTCTGTTGCTCCCAATGTAAGTATTAGTAAAAAAATAATAATCCACTGAATTTCAAAAACAGTATGCTATGTAAAACAAACCAGACAAAAGAAAAGAAACACATTATTTGATTTAATTGTTATAAAATTCTGGAATAGGAGAAAATAAATTAACTATGGTCATAGAAATCAGATCAGTGGTTGTTTATGGAGGGAAGGATGGGGAATAGGCATGGAGAAACTTTCAGAGGGAATTAAAAAGTTCTTTGTCTTGTCCGGGATGTGAGGTTCACAATTAAATCCATATGTCAAAAGTTTGAGCATTTCTCTGTATGTAAATTATACATCAATATATCAAAAATAAGACCAAAGCAAACCATTGCTGTATCCAAACATCATATGAATTCCAGGGTAAGTAATTCAGTCTTTCATAAAAATATTTTTGAACCAAAAAGAGTTAACTGATATGAAAGAGTAAAAGTAAACTGGAGGATACCCTTGTTATAGAAATGGAACCATTATTACTGAATCCTTAAAATATTGAGTTAGAATTTCAGCATCTTGAGAGCTACACCAATAAGCAGAAATTAAAGACATTCATATTAAATATATATATTACATTGAATTAAAAGAAATAGGAAAATTATAGTATCCTTATACATAGTATATAAGTTATTTTTAATGCTCAAATTTGGATTATTAAACCATTTGACTTAAAATTTCTTAAAAAGGCTTTTTTATTCTTCTGTGCAAGTTTTTTTAAAATTAAGCTTCACTTTGTGTTTTTCTCTCAATTATTATTCTGTGAGAATATTGATTAAGGTATAGACCAAGAGAGAACAAAACATTTCTTTATGTTTCTTTGAAACCATTTACAAATTATAACATACAATTGCTTATTGACAAGAATAAAATATGGGGCCATAGCTCAAATCAGAGTGAATAAGTGATAACTACAACTCTGAAATGATAATTTCACAAATGGCACTTGAGCCTTCATAGTAAATTAAAAAACAAAACAAAAACAAACAAAAAGCAAAACAAACAAGGAAATGTGATTTTCTTTAAATTTCATATATTTTTACATGAATAGTATATTTCATATCTCAAAACATAAATAGTATATATTTTCATGAGCCTTTTCCATCAAAATGTTGCTCAAAGCCATTGATATTATGAATAAACTCATAACAATGCTTTTCTTAGTTAACTGTGCAAGGACCCAATGCTCTTAGTGAAAACATTAGCTCAATACCACTTGTTCTCCACCAGCTACTACTTTTGTTTGTTCCACTGATATTCCGAGGGAATTAATTTTTTAATGGGACCAAAGAAAGGATTTTTTGTTGAAGCTAAGACTTTTTTGTAAGATGAGGGGATGGTAAGCTTGAGAGATGGGTTGTAGGTAAAAGCTGACAGAACAGTTATATTTCAAGAGAAAATTTTAAAATTTGAGGCATAAGCAAAACCTGTTCTTAGCCCAATTAATACACTAAAGCACAGAGCACTAAAGCCTCTGCTTCTATGGGAAATTCAGCATTGTTCTGATATACAGGGGGAATGATCTCCCACACCAAGGGTATAAGTGGTTTTAATGATGGATGGTTTTCATGATAGGGCTTGTACCAGCAGATTTGAAGCCAATGGTTCATGGACAACCAGGTGGTGAAGGCGAAGATTAATTTGGATACTATAAGATGTCTGAAGATGATGGACTGGTTGTGTGTACGTGTGATATATAATCTTCAAGGGCGTCCCACAAATAAATGACTAATATTTAAAGAGTATTAATTTCTGACAATCAACCCAGTATTGACCAATACCTTCATAACTTCCCAGTAATTATGGTATGGTGAAACCAAAGGTGTTTGGCTTAAATAGTAATATTCTTCTTTATTTCGTTAAAAAATATTAATTGTCAGAGGATGCATGCACTCACCAGAGAGGAAGGGGGGGGGGAGAAAGGACCCTCCAGTGGTCCTGGTCTCTTCTCCTAAAGTTCTCCATCCTTTTGGATCTTGGGAACACACACACGTAAACTGGATGTGTTTTTGAGCATGTCAGGGCCAAGAGTTGATGGAATCCGGTTCCCTTAACTACTAAAGCTACAGGATCAGCCCCAAATGCTGATATTCTTTTTAACAGAATCTTAAACTCTCTTATCATAGAAACACAATAAATATATATGATTTTATGTTTTAGAGAATTCATTAAAATCGAACAAAATAAAACAAAATTTGGCATATTCTGTTTGGGGGAATGAGAGTTATTACTCATGTTTCTGTAAGTCACATGTCTATGCTACATTTTCTATTTCATGTCACAAATCCGTTTTCAACTCCATAGCCATTCAACAGCATTTACTTAATTTTTATTACATCTTTATGCAATAGTACTGTTGTTATTTTACAGTAAAGTTTAAGTCTGCTCAATTTTAGCATCAGAGACTCATTAAGAGTGAGCAATTTGGTGCTTAATGAGTTGTTAACCCTGAGTAAATATATTAAAATAATAGAGTGATAAATTTAAATTGAATTGCATCAGGCTTGTTTTTTGTTCAATAATGTCTTCTGCAGCCAGTTAAAAAGAGCCACTTAAAAAGCAATTTTTGATAAAATATATTCTGAATTGCTTGTACTTAGTTCTCACTTACTATACATTTCTTCTTTATTTGATTCTTTTTCATAGTTATCCTGTTTCCCATTCTCTCTTAAATATTCATTATTATGAATATTTCACATTTTATTTCTAAAAGAAACACTATCTTGGGGTCTACCCAACTGGAATAAAATTGTATAAGTCTCGGCTAAACATAAAAATTTCCCCAAGATAAATCCAGAATTTTGAAAGATATTACTGTGTAAGTAAAGAAATTAAAATCCAAAGCATACTTCCTAACAATAAGTTCATGAATAGTCCAAGATTAGAGTCTTTCCTCCCAGTGTATTTGTTACCCACTTGCACCTGGTCAATATGATGTCTCTTAATCAACATCTCAGTTCCCTGTGGTCTTCTGAATCAGGGCTGTCAACTTTAATAACACAAATAAAATTCTATTACTATGAGTCCCACAGAGCCTCAGGAACAATTGAAGAGCAAGACAAAATTTAATGTGTCTCACGACTCATCAACAAAAAAACTGTTGGTTTAGTTCAAATACCAAACAATTTTTGCTTTTCTCATAAGAAACCAACAGGAGACAACTAGCTTGAATACAAAGGTAGAGTTTGAAGTATTAGCAATAAAAAAAAAATTCTTTGATTCAACAACGAAGCAGATTTGAGTTGGGACTGATTGAGCAAGGCCAAGGATACAGTTCTAAAATACCTATAGGACAGTCATTTATATAATGATAACAATTTTTTGATTTATAAAGCTATGGTAGTCAGTTCAGGAATAAGCTGTTGGGGATGAGAGTCATTTCTATTGAAGAATGAGAAAAATGTAGAAAGTACTCAGGACTGACATCTTGACATGTGACATTTTCATGGGATAAATCTGAAATGGTCTACAATCATATTTGAGAATGACTATGCAGTTACTCTAAGTCCCCTAACAAAATTTATCATCTAAGAACTTTCAGAGAAAATGGAATTCAGAGACAAACCAATAACACATGTGAGAAATCAAACATAAGTACAATTTGAGGAATTCAAACTCAGTCACTGTTTTGTTTTTTCAAGAGGATTTTTGCTTGGGACCACCAGATAGCGTAATGGCTATGTCGCTGTGTTCCCATGTGGTTGACCACGGCTCGAGTCCCAACCCGGTGGCTTAGACTCATGCCAGGTGCATGTGTGTGCGTGATCAAGATCCCGAGAGGAGAATGGAGGAGAAGGGATTGTGGGGTGGCCATCCCCCCTGGGGGGTGATTTCTCACTTTCTGTCTCTCGGTCTCTCTCTGTCTTTCTGGCGAGCAAACGTGCCCTATAGCAAAAAAAAAAACTCTCAAAAAAAAAAAAAGAGTATTTTTGCTTTAGGGTGTGTGCACTCTGCAGAGAAAGAGAGAGACAGAGAACGTGAGAGGGAAAGTGAGAAGTCAGCACCCAGGGGAGATGGCCATGCCACATTCCTGTCTCCTCCTGGGCTCTTGGGCACACACGGCTATTTGCCTGGTGTGATTTTCAAGCCACCAAGTCAGGGACTCAAACAGTGGTCGGTCATGTTGGAGTCCAGTGACATAACTGCTATACCATCTGCTGGCCCCCAGATCACTTCTTAAAGTGTCCCTATATATACACACGTGAACATAGATGAACATTTAAAATTAAAACCCTTATCCCATGATAATCTACTGAATTCTGATCACCAAGATTTGCTGGTGTTTAGAGAGGCCATATACATGTCTACAGGTAAGGAAGCATTACACATATGTACTTGTGATTCATCTTACTCCACAAATTGGATTCTCACACACAGAGCATTTCTATCTTGGTTCTTCCATGTATATGTACAGATTTCTCTCTTTTCCTTCTTTTTAGTTCTCTCCCTGGCTCTATTCTTAAAATACATATATGCATGGTTAAATAAACATTTTAAAGCATAAAAAGTTACGTATTTATTTTAAATAAAGCTGCCATATACCTTGAATATATCGCTAGACTAATATGGAAAATGTACAATTAAGAGAAATGTTGGCAGCACTTGAAAGAATCATCCAGCAAGACACATCATGGCAGTGACCCAAGGATTTCCTTGACAGAAACATGCAGTGAAAATGACATAGATCTCATAGCAAAAGCTAAAATAAAAGCTTTCCAAGAAGAAGTCAAGGAAAGAAATCATTCTAGTGGCCATATTTTTTTTACAGAACAACTTATCCTGCATTAGTTTTTAAAAAGAGCAATAACTGAAGTTTGCATAACATGTTTTATTTAGAAGAAACTAAAGAATTCTAGATGTAAGTTAACTGACTTCACTGCCAATGAAATGCTGCCATATTCTGTAGTGAGAATAGCAGGGGCTCTAAAAATGGCTACGAGTGTAAAACTTGGCACAACCATCCTAAGCCCAAAACAAAACAAAACAAAAAGCTCAAGTATGGTAAGAAGGAAATAGTACTGAAATTGTGATCAGTGTCATTGAAGTTACTGACAAGAATAGGAATCATCACTCTTTAGTTACTAGCAGATTCATTTGGGTCTAAAGAGGATAATGAATTAATAGCTTAATGTAGCCTGCAACTACTATTATTAGCCTCATAATTTAAAGAACTAGTTTATGTCAATGAATCCATTAAGAAGAAACTAAAATATAGAATTGTCCATGAATAGCTAGTGTTTGTGTAAGAGAAAGTGGGAATAAGTGAAATTGTCATAAAAAGTCTTGGATGAAAGGATTTTAGTGATTATTCCAAGAACACGAAAAGGCTGTGTCAGATCTAAACAAAATTTCAATAGCCATGAAAGTAGAATTTCTTGTCATTGTGCCCTTTACCTACAATCAAGGTGTGTTCTAGATGAATCTTCCCATTGTGTCCACAGACAGAGTGAGAAGAAACATATGAAAAGAAAGGCTAAAATCTTGAATGGGCTATGTATGGCCTGTAAAAGAGAATTCTTTTTTCATAAATGATTTGTCTTAAATATCTTCTCCTGCTTAATCCTCTTTAGCCTCCATCCCTGATACTGTTCACTACAAGTAGATCAGTTTGGTTATTTGTTGTTTTGTTTGTTTGTACTTAATTAAGCAACCTGGAGGCTAGCAGATAGCATGGTGGTTAAGGGCACTACTCTCAAATGGCCGACTGAGGTTCGAGTCCCAGACTGGGTGGCTTGCTTTTCCACTTTCTCTCTTTCTCACTCTCTCTCTCACGCTCTCACTCTCACTCTCTCTCTGTCCCTCTCTGGTCAAAATAAAATAAATAAAAAAATAAAGTTAAATAAAAAATAATTGTTAAAAAAAAAGAAATTAAACAAGCTGAATTCTAGTCTGGGCTCTGCCACGGGCTTCTAGTACTTTCAAAGAACTATTTAACATTGTGGATGTCATCCAACTATGTCTCTTACTTTAGGAATGAGGAAATAGAGGTCAAGGAGTCTTTCATCCTAAGCTCTAAGCTCTAATATTTGAGTAGATAATGACTCCTAGTCACTGTATATAAGCATTGTGAGTACAATACAGTTACGTGAAAGCCTTGTTTATTTATCAAGGACATTTTTCCCTCTCTAATGTACATTAGTAGATATTAATAAATCCAAGCAGAAAATATTTTTATGTTCACCTGTGTAATAATAACCACTGAAAAACAGGTCAAATCAGACTCTAAGAGCAAAGTCAATAAAATGACTGATGAGGCAATACATTATTCATAGTTGATTTCCAATAAGCTTCCCACCCAGTGTCTGACCATATCCAACATTCTACTATGAACATTTCAAACAAAACAAAATGTAAAAACCTATTTCTAAAAAAAAAAAAAAAAAAGAAAGAAAGGGACCAGCAGTTAGTGTAATGGCTGTTGCTGGACTCCCACATAGTCGACCGCGGTTTGAGTCCCGGACCCGGTGGCTTAAACTCACGCCAGGCGCGTGTACATGCGTGCCCAAGATCCCGAGAGGAGAATGGAGAAGGGATTGCGGCATGGTCATCCCCCCTGGGGGGTGATTTCTCACTTTCTATCTCTCTGTCTTTCTCAGTCTGTCTGGAGAGCGCACATGCCCTATAGCAAAAACCTCTCAATAAAAAAAGAAAGAAAGAAAAGAAAAGGCTATTTCTTAAAATTGATTATGGAGGACCCAGTAGGTGTCATAATGGTTATAACCCTGGACTCTATGTGGTCAACTGCCATTTGAGTCTTGGACCTTGTAGCTCAAAACTCATGCCAGGTATGTGTGTATGCATGCCCAAAATCCTAAGAGAATAGAGGAGAAGGGATTGTAGTGTGGCCATCCTCCCAGGGTGATTTCTTGCTTTCTGTCTGTCTCTCACTGTCCCGCTGGTGAGTGCTCACATAGCAAAAATCTCTAAAGAAAAAAAAAAATTAGTTGTACAAAAATCTTTAAATTGTACATTCTTTGCTTTCTCGTTTAATATAACATTTTGATAAAAACACAACTCCACAAGATCACTGCACATGAAAAATGTGGGCTTTGCTTATTTCTGTTATTTTTCTGTTTTCAAGTTATATTACATTTGTTCAAACAAATAATATAAAACATTATATACCCTAGCTGGCAACGTACTTTAATTTGGAATCCTAATTATGATTGACTCTGTTATAAAGAATGCCAAGTGTTTGGCACATACATCTCCTAGGGCCTGGGGAAAAGAAAAATGAAAAGTCAATTTCTTTATTGCTATGATTAGATAAGCAGAGAGGCAGACAGTTGAGCTTATTTGAAGGAGCACCATATGCTAAGCCACAAGCTTGGCCTTCGTCTGCTGTAAAGCCAATGTGCGTGCACAGCTAAGACACAGAGAAATCAGTGATGTGTGCACACTAATGAATACGTCAGTAGCATTTTTTGTCCATTTGTAAGTTATTTTTAAGAAAATACTAATGAAAAGCAAATAAGGTCCTTCACTATATGCAGGTTATATTGTCAAGTGTCTTTCCTAAACTAAAACAAACACTACAGTACCTCTATTCAGTCCCTATCCATTTGATTCAAGTTATTTATTGTCATGGTTCAGAGTAGGACTCAGGAGGCTGTCATCTCAAGAGAAACAATGGAAGTTATGGAGAGAAAGAGCACCCATGGATCTGAAGCCAGAGGTGCTTCAGCCCACCCCAGAGAGGAGATACGATGTATTTATATGCGAGGGGTGGGAAGGTAGGTAGGGTCAGGAAAATGGTGAGTACTTTGATTAGCTTACTTGCCATTGTGACCTTGTGGGCCTATCTATGGGTGTTGGCTGCCAGTAGGGAAGGGCTCTGACAGGGGGGTTCTGGCCAAAGATGCTATAACCATCTCCCTATTTTTCTAACAGGAAATTACCTAAAGGCCATGTAGGGGCTGATCTAACATTGAGTTTTTATCAAAGTTCTTACACAGATTTCATACTGACATTTCAGGCTATTTCACTATCCTATAGAAACTATAATGCCCTTCTAGCTACTATCTTAGGCATAGTAACTGAGAGGTCATAGGATGAAGGATGATCGTCTTTTTGGTTACATGGTTCTATCAGACTTCTTTCCTTTGACATACTCATCCTACCGTTGTGGGCATGAAATTACTTGTCTAAAACCAACAGCATCTGTGACCAGCTTCTAATCTAAATGAGGTCATTTGTCATGCTACACTGATATGATAAATGCAATGCACTTATTAAGATTTCAATGGCCCATTCCTTGGAGGGCTATATATGCCCTCTAGCTTCCAGACTTAAAAGTTACTCTTAATTAGAAAGGAAAGGACTTTGATCGTTTTGCCTGTTTCATTCTCAAAATGGAACATCCCAGCAACATGACTTTGACTATTATTCAAAATCTTCCTCAGTTTTGTCCAGGAGGCTAGGAAAGGTGGTTTTTACATGTCCGTTCACTGGATGGAGGCTTCATGTTCTTTCTCTCTCTCTTTCTCAGTCATCCTTTGACTGAACTCATTTGCTCACAAGGGGAACTTACTGCTCCCTCTGCTGTATACAACTCCAGTGAAGACCCTGCTCTTCCAGGTGATGTAGGCTCTTCTACTGATACTCCATCCCAGACAGGCATCTGCAGTTACTTAGCTGAGCCCTTAGGGTATATGAAAAATGGCCTCAAGTTGTAGATTAAACACTGTTATCTAGGTCTCAGGGTCCCAGTGTTTGTGATGCAAGTAACACAAGATCCCAATTCAAGTCTGTGCCATCAGCTTCTACTTGCATTTTCTGTCTCTTAACCTCCAGGTTCACTCCCCACTTCTAGTCGCCTATGTGGTTACTACCGCTGGACCTCCAACTAAAAAACAAAAGCTCACATGCCTAGGACCCTCTGTCTGTGGAGAGTGGACCATTTTGCCCATTTGGTTGTTTTACTAGACTCACAAACCCAGTCTCTAGGATACTCTTAGAACACTCCATCTGAGTGTTTGGATTGATATCTTTTTTCCTCAAATGCACTTTTTCAGTTGCCCCGACCACGGATTTACTAGTCATGTATTTGTATTTGGCTAAACCCACTAATGGGAAATGGGAGGCCTGAGAGAGGAAAAGTAGTTTATACCTAACATTTTGGCCTCATTTAAGTTCTCTGTACAACTTTCTGTCACCCTGCCAAATATAAAAAAATTAAATAAATAAAATAGAATTAAATAAAATGACCAAGAAAAATATAACCCAGAAACTCTACTACTTCAATCTATTTTTCCAAGTAATTGATTGTAAGTCTATGATAACCTCATGGAGTTGGAGCAGACATGGCTTACAGTGTACAGTATTCCAATGACATAATCGGCTTAATCCTCTCATCTAGTAGTCACTATCACTGTAAGAGGGACTATACCTCTCAAAATATGAATAGCCTGTAATGATTTTAGAATTGTCTACAGTGATGGCATGGTAATTTTCTGGAGCGATTTGAGTGAAATCTTACATTCACAGAAAAAGAGGGATAGAAAGAGACCCAGGTAGTAGACAGTATTGTTTCCTCCACCGGCCAAAACACAAAACACGCCTTTCTTGATTTCAATAATAAGACTCATGGATAAAATATAAATTTATTAGAATAAATAAGATTCTGCTCAGAACAAATGTTAAAAAAAAAATACAGGAAACAGTGAGGTTCACTAAAGAAGCTTACTTCCATAAGGAGATAAATGTGTTTTTCTCCAGTGCTAAGATAATAAAAGTTACCACGTCTACATCCAGACACTATACTTTGAAAGAATAATTTATTTAATTCTTATTTATATATATTTTAATTTGCCACAGGTCATGTCTGCTCACCAGAGAGAGAAAGAGAGAAGGAAAGTGAGAAAGCAAGCCACCAGGTCCACCAGGACTCGAACTGCAGGCAACCATGTAGGAGTCCAGAGTCTTAACCACCATGCCACCTACTGGCCCTTCCAGTGCTATCCTTTTCTTGGAGAGGTTTTTGCTATAGGGCACGTGTGCTCACCAGAAAGACAGAGAGACAGAGAGACAGAAAACAAGAAATCACCCCCCAGGGCAGATGGCCAAGCCTCAATCCCTTCTCCTCTATTCTTCTCTCAGGATCTTGGGCAAGCACACACACGCACCCAGCTTGAGTTTAAGCCACCAGGTCTGGAACTCAAACCGGGTCGACTACATGGGAATCTAGCAACATAGCCATTACGCCAACTGCTAGTCCCTCCAGGTACTATTCTAACAGCTCCATTTAGGTCAGCAAAACTGAGCCCCACCATTTTACTATGCCGGATTTGTTCAACCTTTTGTAAGTTTTTATTTATGATTATTGTTTTAATCTTTTTCATAGTGGGGAGGGAGAGAGAGAGAGAGAGAGAGAGAGAGAGAGAGAGAGAGAAAGACAAGTGCCCTCAACAGGGTCTCACAACCCCATCTCCCCCCAGCCTTTCCCAGCCAGCCAGAGTCAAGTGCACAGGAAGGCAGACATATGCAATTCCACCTGGGAACTGACCTCTGATCTTCCACGTGGCTTCTAGCATTGCAGACCATTAAACTACTGCTGTCTTTTGTTTGTTTTAAGATGAGAAACTGAGGCTCAGAGAGACATCTGTTTCACCCTTTTCGACATTTTTCTGTATAGTTCTCTTTTTTAGCCACCTGGGAGTTCAGAGAAAAACTACCTTCACTAGGTGTGTTGCATTGAGATCAGTGTCATTCTTTGAATTTTACTACACATTTTTGTGTTTCAGTTCATTTTTACCCAGTAACTGAAAGTGCAATGAAAAGGTAAAACATTATATAAACCTTAAAAATTTGCTTTCAAACAACATATGCTATTGAATTGAAAGGAATACACCTAAGACTACCTTGTCTTGACCATATTACTGGCTTTTGAAAAAGGCAATGGCGGGAACCAGCAGTTAGCGTAATGGCGATGTCGCTGGACTCCCACGTAGTCGACCGCGGTTCGCGTCTCGGACCCGGTGGCTTACAACTCACGCCGGGCGTGTGTGTGTGCGTGCCCAAGATCCCGAGGGGAGAATGGAGGAGAAGGGATTGCGGCGTGACCATCCCCCCTGGGGGGTGATTTCTCGCTTTCTGTCTCTATGTCTCTCTCTGTCTGTCTGGCGAGCGCACGCGCCCTATAGCGTAAAAACCTCTCCAAAAAAAAAAAAAAAAAGGCAATGGCTACTAACAATGTGATTTTTCCAGGTCCCTGGCAGTTGCCCTTAAAATGCCACAGTAAATTCTAGTGAATTATTATGCTCATCAATATTTTATGTAATGTTGTTATCATTCATTCACTCATCCATTCATTCTTTCACTCATTTCTTTATTCTTTTAGTTAATAAGTATTAGTACCAATTTGCAAATATTAAAATCAGTGCCTTGAAAGGTTGGGCATGGTGGCATGCACCTGTAATTCCAACACAGGGGCTGAAAGAGGATCGTGATATGCTGAGACAGTATTTTAAAAACAAACAAAAAATAATCAGTAACAGTGTCAAGTATTGTGATAGCCACAAAAAATGTTAAAGTAAACCTAAGCTATGAAAAGAATGTACAATACAGTCAAGAGTCCAGCTTTTTTAAAATCTGGATCTAATAGTTATCAGCCTAATGACTTAGAACAAATTCTTTAATCACTCTTGACTTTTTATCACTTTACATGAGAAACCATGGGTAATATACCTCTTCACAGGGATGCTTCAGAGATCAAATGAGACTACTTGAAAAACAATTTTTCAAATACTCCAAAATACAATACAGAGTAGGTTAGTTATATCCCTATGACATGATAATTCTAAAAGAGTGAAAAATGTATGAGTGAGAAAAAAAAAAACATACACAAATGAAGATAACTAACAAGCTAGTTAATGCTAAATGAAAAACTCAGTCATTATGGTTTTAGGAATCTAGAGTAATGGAAAAAATAATTTCCAGCTGTGAGAAGTATGATTTGATTTGGGTTATGAGATGCTGTTAAAATAAGTGAGAGAACAGAATGATACACTGAAGAAATAAACAAATAAAGACATAAGCAAAAACCAGGTAATAACTGAAACAACCTGTGGCTTTGGGCAATGTTTATAAACCCCTTGGAGGAATTCCTTTGGACCAAGGAGATCTGGACAGAAGTAGGATTTATGCATTGGCTAGATGAGGATCATGGGTTATCTATCATAAGTGTAAATTAGGAAACTTGAGAAACATATGGTGACTAAGGAATGCTAAAGGCTTTTGAAGAGAGGAAATCAAAGCAGTACATTAGCAAACTAGTGTGGCGCCTTGAACAGGAAAAGCCAAAGGTAAGGGAGGATGGGTGTCAGAGGAGCAGAGAGGAACCTCAACACAAGGGCCAAGATTTCGAGCACAGGGTCTACATGTATTTCCTGGGGGCTGGCCAGTGCAACAAAATGCAAAGCTCTGCAAGCTGATCCACATGGGAAAACTCAGGGCATGCTTATGAAGCCCTCCCTGGGTACACTGGGCATGTGTGTGTCTATGATCCAGGGCTGGCTGAAACTTGGCAGCAAGGTGCAGGAGGTGGGGGTGGTGAATTACAGTACTAAGACCCTGTTTGGAGTGCTATTTCTGTCTGTCTCAGACATGGAAGAAATAAATGATTAAATTTTTTAAAACATTTAATAAATAAAGGTATTTGCTCATCATGCAAATGAATGATCTGCAAAGGCCAACTGATTTGGTCAAGGGTCAAAGTCAAGTTCAGTTCTGGGCATAGGCCTGCCCCTGGTGCTGGGCTGATTCCTGCACTCTCCACTCTACAGGAAAAGAAGCAGAGATCCCCATTCTCTAGAAGTGCTCTAACAGGACACAGAAAGAAGGCTCCTTGACCCAGTTCTCTACTCTCTGAGCAGACAGGCTGGTCACATTATGCCTGGGTAAGGTGAACTGATTTTTCACAGACCTGGAATAAGATTTATTTATAGCTGTTTTCAGAAAAAAGTTGTGAGAAAGGATTAGGCCCACATTTATTTATTTATTTCTTATATAGCTCACACTCCTCCCTGCTTTCATTTCATTTTGCTATTCTTCTGTCCATATTCTACAATGACTGAGAGAGATTTCTCTTTGTTTTTATTTTTTCTACTTTTTTTCCACTTTGATGTACATCAGGAGGTTTTTTTTTTTTTTTTTTTTTTTTTTTGAAAGTCAAAGCAGAATAACAAAAGCAGAATACATCCCGAGTTAACCGAACTTCAAGGGAGAAGATCAGCCATGCTCTTCCCACACACCAAAGGAACAGATAAAATGGACCAAGCTATTTATAGCCACATTCCAATTTCTAATAATCCTTCATTTAATTAGGTCTGTAAATAGCATTGCTCTGCAGCAATGCATGAGCAATCCTGGCCCCTCCTTGGAAGACAGCCCACCCTAGGCAAGAAAAGAATATCAGGGTAAGTTGTACAGCTCACAAAATGTGAGTTATGGGTAAAAAAAATCTTTTGTGCTACAGAGAAAAGATGATTGAGTTTAAAGAGACAAAATTTAATTCTATTCTCCCTCCACAGCTCTAAATAATGCTAGTGATAAAATACTCCACCCACAAAACACAACCTAGCGTTGCCAAAAATTCTAAACAAATGCTACAGATGTTGAGTTTAAACTTATAAATGTAAGCTCCAAATTAGCACATTTTTAATACTTAAAAAAAAAAAAAAAAAAAACATTTTTGTCATAGGGTGTGTGCACTCCCAGAGAGAGAGAGGGAAAGTAAGAATCGTTCCCCTCTCCCCCAGGGAGGATGGCCACATGGCAATACCTTCTCCTCCAGTCTCCTCTAAGGCTTCTCGGCAACACATAGAGCCTGCTGCTTCTCGGCAAAAACAGTGCCTGCTGTTTTTCAAGGTGCCCGTCCAGGACATGAACCATAGAGTTGGCTGTGTGGGACCCAGTGCCTTAACCACCGCAGTACCTGCTGGTCCTGCATATTCTTTATTAGCCATTGCAGTTGATGTGGAAGATAATTTGGAGAAATCCAGTTATATAATCAGTTTCCAACATCCATGGACTCAACTACATGCATGCACTTGGAGAGTAAGTTTGTAAGGTTCCAGGTTAATCAGCACTAATTTAGGTGCAGTTCGTGCATCTCTAGTGCTATGGTAATATATGACAGATATGCAAAACTGTTACAGAAAATGCACATTATGAAAACTATGGCTGGAGTTCCATTTTTTTTGTTTGCAGCAACATATATTTGTACTTTAATTCCATTTTTTCAAGAAATTTTTGAAGTCTTATATATAACATGTGTTTAAAATGGTACATTTGAAGCAATATTGAAGTTTCTCAAACACCTACAAATAGAACAACCATATGACCCAGTAATCCCACTCCTTGGTATTTACTCACAGGCTATGAAAGCACTCAGTTGGAAAGACACTTGCACATCAAAGTTTATTGCAGTATTATTTGCAAATGCTAAGACATGGAATCAACATAAGTGTCCAAAACCTGATAACTGGGTTGAAAAATTGTGGCATATATCTACTATGAAATATTATTCAGTCATGGAAATCAGTGAGACCCTACTGTTTGATTCAAAATAGATGAATATAGAGGAATTATTGTTAAGTGAAGTGAGGCAGACTTGTAAAGATAAAGACTGTAGGGGCCAGCAGGTGGCATAGTGGTTAAGGCACTGGACTCCTCCTACATGACTGACTGCAGTTCAAGTCCCAGACCCAGAGGCTTGACATTTATACCAGGTGCATGTGTATGTGTGCACAAAATCCCAAGAGGAGAATGGAGACTGTGGCATGGTCACTCTCTGTCTCTCCAGTGACTGCGTACGCTCTACAGCAAAAAAAACAAAAACAAACAAACAACAACACCAAAACAAAACAAAAAAAAAAACTCTCTGCAAAATAAAAAGGATACACACGATATATCTCCACTCAATATGTACTAAATGTTTGTTCTTTATTCCAGAAATTGAAAGATCTGAAGATAGAACAGTAAAGAGGAGAAGTGTAGATACCAGAGACTATAACAGAGAAGAGCAGTAGGTAGAGAGAGTATAAGGGTGAATGACAGGAACAAAAGAAAAAAGTATTTAACAGACAAAAGAATGTAAAGTTACTCATTGAAAAACATATTTTGTAATTTTTGCTTTGTAAAAATAAAACTAAAAACAAAAAAAAGCAATTGGGGACCAGCAGATGGCATAATGGTTATGTCGTTGGACCCCCATGTAGTCGACCACAGTTCAAGTCCTCAACCTGGTGACTTGAAACTCACTAGACCAACCCATGTGCATATGGACCCAAGATCCCTAGACGAGAATGGAGGAAAAGGGACTGTGGCGTGACCAGGTCCCCTGGGGAGTGTTTCTCACTTTCTGTCTCTGTCTCTCCAGTGCACACACTCTAGAGCAAAAACAAAACAAAACAAAACCTCTTGAGAAAAATAAAAAAGCAGTAAACAGGCCTTACTCCTGTGGCACAGCAGTAACGCTAGTCTTTGCAGGGCTGGAAGCCATACGGAGACCATGGTTTGGATCCTGGGCTGTCCGAAAGAACATACAAGTGCCCAGAATCCTGAGGAGCTGGAGGATTGGGGAAAGAGGATAGCGAAAGGATGAGACCCTGTCAAGGTCTTTTCTCGTTATGTACTCCTCTACTATAAAAATAAAGGAAATAGAAAGTGATAGCACAGTAATTCTAAAGACGAAAGAAACCAAACTTGAGTTGTTCTGTTTGGTCATTCTTTGAGAACATTCAGAATCTTCAACTATTTTTCATGTGTGTCCACTCACAGAAAGAAACCGTGCTGTATAATATTTTTGTTTAGTAAGTTCACATATTAGGTCATATATGAAATAGTTCCACTGAATTCAAATTATATCTTTAAAATTAAGACGTATTCTTCTGATAGGCTGTCTGGAAAGTCATGACATATTTTTCTGTTTTGCTATGCAAAAATGCATGACTTTCCTGACAACTCAGTACTATGTGAACTGTTTGAAAACTAAAGAACAAATAAAAAAATATATAGTGAGAATTCTAAATTTATTAAATGATGATTGTTGAAAATAATTTTGTCATAGGAGGAAAGTAGGAGAATTAAAATAATGATTAATTTAGGTCACATATCCTAGGTATGCCACTGTATACCCAGAACCTTGGTTTAAATTGACTTAAGGAGATTCTGTTCTTTGCAAACTTACTGACTAAAAAGCCCAAAGCAGACTTTTCTTTTGCCTTGTCTTACGCCATTGAAGCAAGACTACGCTTCCTGTTTCTCTCATTTTGGAGTGATGGATTTGGTGTGGTTTTTGAGAAAAAGCCTAAAATATAAAGCACATTGGACAGTACAGAATTTAACCTTGACCAAGGACAAGCCTAGCCTTTGCCCTCAGCTGGAGGAAGTAAGAATCTAGAAGCCTTAGAATGGCATGTCTAGCAGGAATAACTCCTGTCTCAGGTAGAGGATGGGGTGCTAGAAAGTCTAACACAGTGAATTATGGTGGGGGCTATGAGTAAAGGCAATAATGCAACTTAGGTTGTGGTATTTGGATCACATGGTATCAATTCTGTCTCCTGACAGGCTGGAGACCCGAGATCAGCCATGTTAACTGGAGGCATTAACACTGTCTATGAACCCATTGGAGAGGACAACTGGAAACTCCACATTTGGAATCCTCCTGGACTCTGCCTCAAGTGTCTTTTCTCTGGGATGATTTTAATCTGTATCCCATCCTTATAGGAAACTATAATGATGAGATCAACAGCTTTCAATGAGTCCTGTGAGTCCTTCTAATACATTAGTGCTTTCTGAGGGTAATTTTGGAAAACTCTTGAACTTGTAATTAGTGTCAGAAATGAGGGCTGTCTTATGGACTGGAGCCCTCCAGTGTTGTACATATGATGACAGAGTGCAGGCTGTGAAGGTACCTACTCAGTAGGTGTCATACTCTGAAAATCTTTAGGATTTGAGAGTTGACATTGGGCTTTCTCTGGACTTTAAGAGTCTAAAGAGAGAGAGAGAAAAAAAAAAAAAGCAAAGGTAAAGCCCTGGGGTAAAAGTAGGATCAGGAAGGAGCCAGCAGATGGCATAGTGGTTGAGATGCTGGACTCCCACATGGCTGACCATGGTTCAATTCCCAGACATGGCAGCTTGAAACTCACTCCAGCACGTGTGCATGCATGCCCAAGATCCCAGGAGGAGAATGGAGGAGAAGGGATTGTGGCATTACCACCCCACCTTCCTGGGAGGGGGCTGATTTCTCACTGTCTCTCTCCCTTTGTTCGTCTATGTGTCTCTGGAAAGTGCACACACCCTACAGTAAAAAAAAAAATCCCTCTCTGAAAAAAGAAAAACAACAGTAAGATCTGGAGAGGGAATCTCTGATATGAGTCATAATCCAGTCCATGGGAGGCCAGCAAAACAAGGTCTGAACAGATAAGAAGTGACAGCAGGGCCAGAAGGCTGCCTTCTGTCCAATGCCAGAGTGAGGACAGACCCATCTTCCCATGTGTTTCTCTCCTGGGTTGGGAGACCTTCTCCCCCATCCAAGTGTTTCATTAACATGACACTTCAAATATGCAAATCGTTTAATATTTAAAAGGGTTTTTTGTTTGTTTTCTTTAAAATTTGCTACACTGAGTGTGTACTTATTAGTGAGAGAGAAAGAAATAGATAGAGGGTAGGAAGTGAGAAAGCACTACCCATGGGGGATGGCCACCCCATAATCCCTTCTCCTTTTCTCCCCTTAGGATTCTGAGCAACTAGACACATGCCCAGCATGTTTCTTCTTCTTTTTTTTTTTTTGAGAGGTTTTCGCTATAGGGCGCGTGCGCTCGCCAGACAGACAGAGAGAGACAGAGAGATAGAAAGCGAGAAATCACCCCCCAGGGGGGATGACCACGCCACAATCCCTTCTCCTCCATTCTCCTCTTGGGATCTTGGGCACGCACGCACGCACATGTGCCCGGCATGAGTTTTAAGCCACCGGGTCTGGGACGCGAACCGCGGTCGACTATGTGGGAATCCAGCGACATAGCCATTACACTAACTGCTGGTCCCACCAGCGTGTTTCTTAAGCCCCTGGATCTGGAACTTGACCCACGTGGTCAAACAAATGGGATCCAGCTGCCTTAACCATCATGACTATTGTGCTTACTTTTTTTTTTTTTTATTTTTAGAAACTTGAATTTTGATATTGTGTCCTAAATATATAAGCCTCCTCCAATCCTCACACTGAAAAGAAAGTGCTGTGCTGTTGCGCCATAGTCCGCTACAGAATCTCTATGCTAGTCTGAGATCTGTCTTCCAATGGGTATAAGAAGGTAAATAAATGAAAGGGAAAAAATATCCAGGAGTGCTTTTGACCTTAGCTGCTTTCCCCTAAGTATATATTTACACACTGCTGGCAGAGATGGGTGGAAGGGAGCATGTGTAAATAACGTCCTTGGGGCCTGCGGGAAAATGCATGTTTAATTTATTTCTGCCTCTACCCTTACCTAGATCAAATAAGGGGATAATGCCAGAGAGACGGTGCCATCCCAACAGCCTGAGAGAAGCAACCGCACGTTCTTCCGCACGCCCCTTGAAATCAGTACAGATAAGAAGATGACCATTTTGGCAGGACCTGCTGCTGCTGCTTTCTGGACTTTTTTGTCTTTCTTCTTCCCAGAAGGAAAGCAAAGTCAGTTTTAAAAAACAGCATAACTTGGCCAGTTGATCAATTTTAGAGCAGACTCTTAGAGCAGACGGGGCTATCGTGTCTGAATCATATCTTCCCAGTTGGATTATAAATGCGTGATTGATTGAAAACACTTACACATTCATATGAAAAGCAGGAGTACCCTTCTCCCTTTCTGCAAGAAAATAATGGACATAATCCTCAGATGTATGAACTCAAACATTCAGACGAGCATTTAACTGGGGGGAAATGATGGAAATGAGGAATTAGAAGCCATCTTTGACATGGGAGGGGGACTGAAATGACAGGAAATTCTGTTTTCTAGTGGAAAAAAAAATAAAGGCATAAACAGCAAAAGTCAAGTCCCCCCAAATAAGCAAGTACTTTTTTTTTTCTTGGCTAAGTATAACATCGGGCCTTTCTTCAGTTATTTTTACACTTAAAAAAAAAAATCCAGGTCATTTAAATTCAGCAACTTTTACCTTTTGTGCTTTCGTGAGTACCTCTCCATTTAGATTAATGTTCTCTGAGCATCTGATTTTTATTTTTCTTTCCTCTGAATCCACCCTGTCTGCTCGATCGCAATCATATTTCAAAAGAATTTGCTTATGCCTTGAGTTCTTGTTCTCTTCTCCAGTCTTCAGTCTTCTACTGAGTTTTTGGATTCCAAGCCCCAAGAGGGTAGGCAGCAGGCCTGCAAAGTTTTCTGTTTCCGTGGCAAACTCAGCGCCATGCACAATTAGGTACTTAATTGCTTTGTGATGACTATGATTGATGATGTTTTCTGCACACACTAATTCCAATGAGAAATACACTTCCCCTATAAAATGGATTGCATACAAATGACGACTCCAAAAACATGCCTTCAACAAAATAATTCTAGAAAATAAGATCTTTTCATTTTACTAAAGAGTATGTTCCTCTTGCTACCTCTCATTTGCTCTCTCGCAAATACAAGAACCTGGTGGTGACATCACTTTCACAATTTACTTTTTTTAGGGCCAGCCTATAAAAGTAACATGTGCATGTCCAAAAATCCCAACAGGATGGAGAAATGGAGGGGAAAGGATCACAGAGTAATCCCACCCCATTGCGGGGTCACTCCCTCTCTCTGTTTCTCTGTCTCTCTCTGATGAGTTCATGAGCCTTCTTGTAAACATTTTTTTTTAAGAATTACTTCTTTAAAGCAAGAATATCACACAGATTATAAGGTTTTGGAGGAACTGGAGTAAGTTATGTAACTCATTGTGTTTTTTTGAGCATACTACCTAATCTCTTCGAGTCTCAATTGCTTCATCTGTAAATTGAGCATAATAACTCTTCACTTTTTGGTGTGTGTGTGTACATTTATTTTATTTATTCAATTAATTTTTTTGGTCATAGGGCACATGTGTTCACAGAAAGATAGCGGAGAGAGGGAAAATGAGAAATCACCCCTCCCCTACCCCAGGGAGGATGGCCATGCCACAGTCCCTTCTCCAGTTTCCTCTTGGGATTCTGGGCATGTACACCCACACACCCAGCATGATTTTCAAGTTGCTGAGTCTAGGACTTGAACCATGGTTGGCCATGTCAGAGTCTAGCACCTTAACACACCATGCCATCTCCTGGCCCTGACTTTTAGTGTTTTTCAAAACTGTTTATAAGTTCCTTAACAGTACAATCACATGTCACTTAACAATAAAATTTTATTTTGAAAAAGGCATCATTAGGTGATTTTGTCATGGTGCAAACATCAGTGTACTTACACAAGCTTAGATGGTACAGCCTACTACATACTTACACTACGTGCTGTAGCCTACTGTAATTTTACCACCATTGTATTAATATATGTGGTTTGTTCTTAACTGAATTATCATTATGTGGCATATTCCATTCCTTTCTACTGTAGACCAGATTAATGACTGACTTCTGAAGAATAGACATGGCAGAACTACCACATGGCACTCTCTGTCTCTTCCTCCCCTCCTCACTTGCTCTCTCTCTCTCTCTCTTTCTCTCTCTCTCACTGTGTGTGTGTGTGTGTGTGTGTGTATGTGTGTGTGTGTGTTGACTCAACTGGGAGAAGCCAGTCACTATGTCTGAGGACACATTAGCAGATTTGTGGAGAGGTCCTGAGTAGAGGAACAGAGTCCTCCTACCAACAGGCAGAGAACTAAAACTCCAAAAATAATGATACTAACAATAACAAAGTGTATTAGCAATCACTATGAAATGTATCTGGCAGTATTCTAGATGTTTTACATTGCCCCTCCTGAATAGTGTAGACGGTAAGTACTACCATTATGCCCTCTGCACAGGTGAGTAGAACAGCAGCTCAGAGAAGCTACATATTTTTGGATGGCTACAGAGATAATAAGTAGGAGAACTTGGCTATTAGGAATTAATTTTTACAATCTCTTTTTAAAATATATTTTAATTTTTCTATAACAGAGTCAGATGTGGAAGGAGAGTAGTGAAACAGCCACATTCAGCAGTCTTCACACCACAATCCACCCCTGGCCTCAGCAGCCAGGAGCAGGATGATGTGCCTACAGAGACCTTGGGATGTATACCGGGTACTCTGACATGTGAGTTCCGAATCACAGCACATTGTGCTACTGCAGTGTCACAGTTGGCCCCCAAAGTTGGCACTGTTAGCCTTGATTCTGTCCCTCCTTAGCAAAATTGCAACAAAAACAATAAATCTGCTTTGGAGGGAAAACAGAAGAGATCTCCAAGCAAATACCACATTGTTGGTATAATATGCTCATATTCTGCTTTACTTTCTCTATTTTGTGTTTATTCCTTGACACTTCTTTCAATCTTCTGTAGTTATAGTGAAGATTTACCTTTTTTTTTTCTTTTATACTATGTAAAATATAGTGGCTTAGATAAGAAAAGATTTTAATGTTGGCAGAGGATCCTCTTGCGTTGACTGTATACTTAAGGGTACGCTTACAATATAATGATACAATATTATTATCTGTTATTGTTATTAATAAGATATCCTGTTATCACAATGGGGAGTCTAACACAGATTGGACTTGATTTGAAACCACTTAATATTCTGCACCATTCCCTCAGCCTGGCCTTCAAGCTGTAGAGGGAGCTGATAAAAGATTACAAAACTGGATAAGCAACTACATCACGCACATGGCAGCCCTCCAAGACAACTTCATTACCATCTAGAAGCCTTATGAATGGCCAAGTAACCACAAAAGTGGCTGACAAAAGTAGAGTTTCCTTATGTCTCTCTTAAGAAACAAAATCCACCAACCAAAAGGTGGACATCTTTTCCAGAGCCCATGAGGCAACCACTGCAGATGCATGTTCTACAGACTAGAGCAGCTAAGGCTGGGTCTGGTCCTCCCAGTGAAGTCCATGAGCAGTTTATTAAAGTTTTCAATCATTTCCTATCTTCTATAAAATGAGAGTGTCACATAAAATTTCACACTTCCAGTTTTGTTAAAAAATTGAAAACGTGGACAAAATTGGTCCTGCATGACAACTGGTTGAAGCTGAAAAGCAGCTGCCCATCCAAGAAGAGACACTTCCTCTGCAGTTGCTACACAGCCCCATCTCCACCATGCCCTGTCCTGTACCTGTCCAGAGACCTTCTTTTACATTGCTTGTCACAGCACTTTAGGCATTGTGATTTGTGGTCTCCAAATGGTACTGAAAACTCTACAATACAAAGACTAACTCTGCTAGGGTCTAGCAGACATAGGTACTTAAACAATAGCTGTTAAACAACAGAATCTATATCACTCCCTTTGATTACATTTTTTCCTCCTATGCATCTAAGCTAAAGGTACATACACTCTACATGGGTCCAAGTGATGAAATGTAAAAGGTAAACGAAACAATACCTGAAAGAATCAGTCCAATTTGTGGGAATGTCTTACTGGGGAAAAGACGTTAAAACAGAAGTAATTGCAAAAACACGACAAAGAAACAATTCTAAAAACAAAACTCATCCAGTTCTATAAAGTTGTGCTTAGATAATAGGCTGACAACACTGGATCCTCCTTCTACTTTATATTCTAGCTATCTTAAATTATTTATATATAATTATTATATAAATACATGATGGTGGTTCCTACCTCTGAATCTTATTACATGCTTCTTCTGAATGTTTTTCTGTTCTGATTAATTCCAAGTCATTCTTCAGGTTGAAAGGCAGTAAATATTTCACCAATATCATTTCTTCTCAGAAACCACACTCTAATCAACCAATTCTTCTACTTTTTATGCTATACCTTATCTTTGTACATACTGATATTAGGACATTTGTCACATATTATCATTAACGTACATGTCTTCATCCTAGAATATTTTTATTAAAGATAGGTTCTCATTTATCATTTTCCAAAATGTCTAACATATACCCTGGTACAAAAATAAATATGCAATAAACTTAATAAAGACTCAAAAAATTTCCAGGGTCTAGTTGTCCTGAGCTCATTTGCTTCACAACTGTATCACAAAAGAGCCTGAATCTATAAATAGCTCTGGGGAACCCAAGTATACAGTGGGAGGTTTGGCAAGTTAGCCTGACCATGCCTGCCTTTTATGGAAATTGAAGGCAATGAGAATTAAAGATAAATTAAGGACAAATGCAAGATAATTGATTGATACTATAACTGATGGTTTTGAAGAACTTTAGAAAGTAAAACTGAATATTTCCACTGATTTATTCTTTGGGGATATTACCACAGTATCTTGGATCCTACTGAGTAATAAACTGCCCTATTCACTTTGTCAGTGTTTAACAGGATAATTTGGAAGATTTACTAAGTACAGAAAAAATGTGCACATGTGTGTTGAGTGTTTTGTGTGTGCAAGTATGAGTAATGAAGCAAAGCATGATCCATAAAACACTCTAAGAAAAAGAAATACGTAAGAAATTACAGTTCTTATCTGAGGGTTTTATGTGACTAAAAAGCGATTGTTGTCATGGTTATGACCATCCTCAGAACTCAACAATCAATAGTTTATCACATCCTGCTTTGGTAGTGATTATTTGAGGCTTTATTATTAAAAAAAAAAAAAATTCTCATTTATTCTGTAGAGAAAAATCCAGGGCTGGTCCTTGCCTGGTGGTTAAGGAAGCCATTTTCCACATAGCTGAGCACAGTTCAAATCGCAGTCCCAATGGTCTGAAAAAAATGCTGGGTGGGTGTGCATGCATCCACAGAATCTTGACAGAGAAATGGAAGAAAAGGGATTGTCCTCTGACTATGCCCTTTTTGGGGGTGCTTTCTTCCTCTGTTTATCTCTGGTGAGTACGCACAATCAGACATGAAAGAAAGAAAGATAGACAGACATATTTAGAAATAGTCCTGTGTCTTAAGCCTGTTGGTGATCAGAAACCTATAAAACTGCTACATTTAAGTAAAGAATTAGAAGTTATTTTTTTCTGTATTTTGGGTAAACATAACTACTTCCTGCCTATATTCTTTGTGCTCTGGACTCAAGGAGGAACTTCCTACTGTAAAATTAAACAGAGTCATCTATGTATACTCCCTATAGACATATACACACGTTTTTGTACACTCACATACTATAATATTTTCATTGATTTTACTAGTATTATTAGTTATTTTTTAATATATTTGATCACTGTATATCATTACAGCTTGTAAAATGAATTTTCCCAGCATGAACACACTGTATATTATTCCAGCTAAAGATATTATTATATATGTTATCATCAACAGATAATTTTCCACTTTTGTGTCCATAAATATTTAATTAATTAATTAATTAATTTAAGTTTTTGTCAGTTTTTTTTTTTTTTTTTTTTGCCATAGGGCATATACACTTGCCAGAGAGAGACAGAGAGATAAGGAAAGTGAGAAATCACTCCCCAGAGGGGATGGTCATGCCACAATCCCCTTTCCTCTATTCTCTTCTCAAAATTTTGGGCATGCACAAATATATGCCTGCATCATTTTTCAGGCCTCCAGGTCCAAGACTTGAACTGCAGAGTTGTGGGATCCAGTGCCTTAACCACCACACCACCTGCTGGCCCATTATAAGTACTTAATTTTTTTAAGAGAGATTTTTATTATAAGCACATGTACTCCCCAGAGAATGAGAGAGAGACAGAGAGACAGAAAGCAAGAAACTGCCCCACAGAAGGAATGAGCACACTGCAATCCCTTCTCCTCCATTCTTCTCTTGGAATTTTGGGCAAACACATACACACACACCTAGAATGAGTTTTTAGCCACCAGATCCAGGACTCAAACAAACCATGGTCAACTCCATGGGATTCCAGTGACAAAACCATTATGCCATCTGATGGTCCCTATTTTTTTTTTTCAACTAACTTTAGGACTAACCATGCAAACTAATAACTTCAATTGTTTTTCAAGAGTTCTGTCCCACTGGGTAAATGATTCTATGGACCACTAGAACAACAGACAGGAAATAAAGCCAAAGACCCAGGGTGAGTCTTGCAGAAGCACAGGCATTTATGGTGAAAGATGCTACCTGGTGGCCAGCTGTCGCTACCTGCCTTCTTTGTTTTGATTTTTTTTTTTTTTTTTTTTTTTTTGCCATAGCGCACATGTGCTCACAGGAGAGATAGAGACAAAGGAAAAGTGAGAAGTCTCCCCTGAGTGAAGAGCCACACCACAATGCTCTCTCCTCCATTCTTCTAGGGATTTTCAGCACATATGCACGTGTCCAGAATGATTTTCAAGCAGCTGGATCTGGAACTTGAACCATGGTTGGCCATGTGGGAGTCCAACACTTTAACTACCTGCTGGCCCTACCTGGCTTCATTTCTATCATCACTACTGGCTGCCATTTCCTATTTAGCCATATGTGAGTAAAATCATTTTCTTGTTTTACTATACTTTTTAGTATCCACTGTGTTTAAATGGTATATTTAAAAAGACCCTATTTTCAAGTAAGGCTATATAAGGAGTCTTTAAAAGTTCAGGGAAAGTGCACATTATGAAAAACTTGTATAATAAACTTGTATTCCTTTATTTCTTTTCATTTCTTTTTTTTTAAAGAGAGATTTGTATTATAGGGTTTGTGTACTCATTGGAGAGACAGAGAGAAACAAAGAGATAAAAAGTGAGAAATCACCCCTCTCATCCCTGAGGGATGGCCACACTGCAATCCCTTCTCCTCCATTCTCCTCTCAGGATTCTGGGTAAATACTTCCAGTATGAGTATAAAGCCACTGGGTTTGAGACTTGAACCCCAGTTGACTACATGGGAATCCAGTGATGTAGCCATTTCATCATCTGCTGGTTCCAATAAACTCGTATTTCAATTCCATATTTCCATAAACTTTTTGAAGTCTCACTGTTTACTGTAATATCAATTCATTTCTACCTTGAATACATAAGAATGTAATTTTGTTCATTTTCTTTTTTTATTTATTTTAATTTGACTGGGGTGGGGGGAGAGAGAGAGAGATCTCAAGCCGACAGGTCCGGGACTTGAACCGTGGATGGCCACATGGGAGTCCAGTACCCCTAACCCCCATGCCACCTGCTGGTTCTAGGATTTTGTTCATTTTCTCGTGGTGTAAAATAGTCTGTGTGATTAATAAAAACTGATTCAAGCTAATATATCTGTCCTCTCACCGTCACTAAGCCATGTCCCAACTTACCTAAAATTCCTGACTTATATTTCAGTCATCGTGGGATGGCAACTTTCCACACCAGCAGAGGGAAGAGTGATCAAATTGTATCAGTGACTCCTGGTGAGTATATAAGTATATATATATATATATATATATATATATATCCTTGATAACTAGTGTTAATAAAGAAAGCTATTAGGAAAACACTCCTTTCATAAATAAAAGAATAAACAAGCACCAAATCCCCACATTTTCTGTGTTCATTTTGATCAACATCAATATTACTGTCCTTACAGTAAAAAGTTACTGTGTAAGCTCTGGGGTACAGTTTTGACTCAAATTTAGAAAAATACAAGTGTCCCACTATAACCTCTGTTTCAAATCCTGTGAAGAGAGAACCAGAAAATTAAAACTCAATGGACATGCACAAATGTGAGTGTTTGTGTGTGTGTGAGGGAGAAAGTGGAGCTGTGGTCAAGAATTCTAAGGATAACTTATTTTAATATATGAAAATTAAAAAAGAAAGAGCAATCTCTGTAAGCCTCACCAGAGTGGCCATGTCCCCAGTATACCCAGGCCCTGTTGGTTGTACAAATCATTAATCCTTAGCATTTGCTGCCTCACTTTCCCTACACCAAAACTTGTATCTTGGTTCATAACTCGAGCTGTGTTTTGAGCTTCTCTGCATTCCCCCCATGTTATTTCCTCAAGGCCTCAGAGTTTCCCATATTGGCTCACAAATGGTCCTCTCAAGTGTTTCCTTGGAATCCTCTTTGTTGATGTCTACCATCTGTCAATGCACTTGAATTTATAATTGTCACTGAAGTAATCCTGACATCACTGAGCTTCATTGAGAATACTGCTTTCTATTGTCCCTCCATATAAAACCTGGCCAAAGCCTAGATAGTTCTCCATTGACATGGAAAAAAGATCCTTCTCCATAGGTCTCCAGTATGGTACATAATTTTGGCTGAGGAAAAGGCAGCCCTTTCTCTTTTTTCTCTTCACTTCTTCTCCTCATAGGCCTCTTTTTCCCTTAGGACAAACAGTCCGTGCAGGACAGACATGCAGATGCTGTCCATGTAGGACTGTTTAAACCCAGTTAGGCCCTGCATCCTTGTATAAGTCTGTTTAGGCTGCTATAAAAATACCATAGACTTGGTTGCTTAGTCAACAGAAATCTGTTTCCTCATAGTTCTGAAGGCTAGAAGTCCACGATCAAGGTGTCAGCTGGATCGGTTTCTGGTGAGGCCTCTCTTCCCAGCCTGCAGACAACCACTTTCCTACTGTGTTTCCACATGACCTTTCCTAGGTATGTGCACGAAGACAGAGAGAAGGCAGCTCTCTGGTGCCTCTTCTCATGTATAAGGACACTGATCCAGCTGGATCCGCGAGCCATCCTTGTGAGCTCATCTGCTGCCAATCACTTCCTCAGAAGACCCTCTCTAAATACAGCCACACTGGGTTAGGGCTTCAGCATCTGACTTATGGGGGAAAGAAGTAGGCAGTCTATGGTAATGAGAGGACAGATATATTAGCTTGAATCAGTTTTTATTAATCACACAGACTATTTTACACCACGAGAAAATGAACAAAATCCTAGAACCAGCAGGTGGCATGGGGGTTAGGGGTACTGGACTCCCATGTGGCCATATATATATATATATATATATACACTTATATATATATATATACTTATATACATATATATATATATATATATATATATATATATATATATATCTTTGCATAGAAAAATACATCATGGCTTTTCTGATGACTCTCTATACACACACACACACACACACACACACACACACACACATATATATATATATATATGTCTTTTTTTAAAATTTTTTCCCCCTCACCTAAACTACAGAGCTACTCAACCTTATACTTGTGGAAGGCAAGAATATACTTCTAGTAATTGGGGTGGCTTGTCAAGAGGTAAGTGTGTATTTCTAAGGCCAAGATAAACAGATTTTTAAAAAAGACACGACAATTATACAAATGGCCACACAGTAATACATCTTAGATATCAATGGAGTGTTTTTATTGTTGTTGTTGTTTTGTCATTCTGATGTCCAAATCTTGCCTGACATCCCAAAGTCAGAACATTCTTGAAATATCTTTCTTTATTGAAATCTGACCAACATAGCAATTTCAGGTTGTGGGGCTACTCAGGCAATGTACTACTCTAGGACATAATCACCTGTACTCACCCACCACTGGCCATTTTGAGCACAATTATTAGCCAATGTTCTGTTTCTAGTACTACTCACTTTCATTTCAAATAGTGCTTGTCACTAAATAGTGTTCCTACACAAAATCTGTTCCCTCTGATGGAACTGAAATATGAGGAACATCAGTGGAAGACAGCACAACTAATAAATTGGTTACTTCCGCACTGAGTTATGAATGGAACATTTGAGTCATGCATTGCAATCCTTACAGGAAACAATGTTTGGTTCATTAATAAAAACTATAGGAAGAGTCTTCCAGCCTAAGACACAATCACCTAGAAAGTACAAGGGAAATTATACTTTGGTCTTTCAGACTTGCTAGCCCTGGTGGGCAGATTCAGTGTGAACATCTTTTTGAGGTAATAGTTTAGTAAGCACCTGCAGGGTGCATAAAATAGATGTCAAAATCTACATGTTTGGCATGTTTGGAATAGGCAGTCCATACTCTAGGGAGAGCTATTTTTTGAAAATTCTAACACATGGCTCACTGAGAAGGCTCAATACATATTGACTAGTGAGAAAGATGCTTCAATTTAATGACATTGTTAGAGAATGAGTAAAGTCCCAACTAAGTGATCTCACTAGGCGAGTTTTAGAGATACTGAGGGTAGAATTACAGATAAAATCTGAACTCCGAGCAATACGTCTCCCATCAAAGGCTCAGGTCTGAACAGACTCAGAATAATCTTGTTTCCTTCAGAAGGAGAGAAATAGTGTGGGAAACCTGGGTGTAATTTGGCCCTACATTTGTGACAAATAAAATCTCCTGACTTACCATATTTTGTGTTCTTCAATTCCATTTAGTTGAGATAAAAAGAATCAAAGTGTTCTCTAGACCCTGAAATACAGGTACCCCCATATTGTGAAGGCTTCACGACAGGACGGATCTTTCAATGGGTTTGATTGTGAGCTCACTTTCATCCCTCTCTGTCCCAAATATTCTGATTTTTTCCCTAGAATTGAGGACACTAAAAATTCTGGCCTCATCTCTACCTCTGAGTTGTCACAACCTTAAAATGAGAATTTTATGGGCCACTGGTGTGCCCACTAATTCAAAAATTCTCAAGCACAGATCCAAAAAGTCCATATATTACACTGACAAAATATATTCCAGCCTAAGTTGTTGAACATGGCTAAGAATTTTACAGGGCTTTTGTTTTCCTTTCTGTCTACACAAATACTTAGAATAATAATACAATGAAAATAATAATAATTTTCAAAAACAACCAAACTAAAAGAAAATCATGCCAAACATAAAAGTTAAACTCAGCAGATATTCTAACAAACACATACCAAGAGCAAATAATAGTTAAATATTGCTAAGTGAAGAAAAATAACATTCAGAAGCAAGAGCCATGGGAATTAGGTAGACAGATTGTAATTAGCAATTACCTAAACTGGATCATGTCCAGGACATAAGGGCTAACATCACCTCTACCACTCTAAGAGGTGTCCTGGGATTCTTAATCAACTAAAGTAATTAGGAGTCCCCTCCCCATTTTGCTTCCCATTTAACATATGGAAGTCCTGTCTTGTCTTGTACCCAAAGGTCAGTTCTGATTAGCACCGAGGATTTTTTTGCATGAATACAAAATATCATTATTTTTCACTTATGTCATGCATACATTAAAAAATCGTTCATTTAAAAATTCATGTCAATTTGGACACAAGCTAGCCTGAACTACAGTTAACAAAATTATGTCTCTCAAGGGTCAGAAAAAAAAATCAGTTGAACTAATAGTTGAAACAAAATGAGCAGAGAACAATTTACTGTAGTACTCTGACACAACCTTATAAAGAATGAGCTATGAAGCAGCAGGGATGAGCAAGGATCAGGATGGTATTCTGGTAGACTAATTATATGCAAATCGTTATGAGACTCTAAAGCAGGACCTCAAAGCAAAAGCTGAATTTTGTTATGAGCTGAAATGATTTGAAAATAATAGTCCTATTTCTTCAAGTATAATGGATAATTATTACCAATGTAAACACGTATTTCCCCCTCAATTACACTAAATTACTGTGTCTTTACTGCCCCTGTACAATATTAACAATTTCTAGATGATGTAATGATAGCTAACTCATTTGTCACTGCTAGAGAATAAATGAAGTGACTCACCAGGGGATTTTACGGATAACTGAAGGTTATCTCTATAACTTTATATTAGAGAAGGTAAAAATAAATAAACATGTCAATTATTTACTGAACACTCACCACCTGAAAGGCACTGAGTTTGAGGCTCTGCCCAAAGCGAATTTCATCACCTCATACTGAAAAGGATTTTATTCTGGTGAAATATGACAGGGCATTTACGGTTGTATGATTCTGTAATGCAATTAAGTCCCAGGGCCTCCTAAGTTATAAAGGGTTAGTTGTTCCTATAATGTATTTATTTCTATAGGGGCAAAAATCACAGCAAGATTTGACTTTTATAGTTTATGTTAGTAGAATGTCTAGAAGAATCTCTAGGATTTGAAAAGGAAGAGGATTTGGTACTAACTGAGAAATGATAATGGTCAGGCAGACAAGTGAGAAGGGAGGAATGGTCCTGATGGAGAAAGTAAAGACAAGGCAAGCTTCCTTGTTCCTTCAGTTTCCTCCCTGTTCAGCTTTGGCCCAGTAGTGAAAGTGAAGAAAGGGTTTTTTGCTCACACTTCATGTGAAACAAAGGGAATTTGCTCCAAGGAGTAAATGAATGAACTTAAGGTGACCACTAAATGCCTTCTTTGCTCTGATAAAAGTAAGGTCCTGCTAAAGATTTGTTCGCCAGGTCTCATTAAATACACCAAAGGAGTATTAGGCTCAGAAGCTGCACGATTAGAACATACAAATTTCCTCAAAAAAAAAAAAAGATTCAGAATACATTTGAAATGGAAGTAGGGGAAAGAATCCATGCTAAGCTTTGGGTAAAGTGATTAAATTATGTGCCTGTGCTTTGGTGCCTATATTCCTTTCATTCTTGCTCTAAATTGAATTATTTTTCTTAACAAATATTACAGATTGTAATTTGTATTTAGCAAGTAATTCATGCTGATATTTTCATAAGACTCTAATTACGGAGGAAGCATAATTGGCTGGCTCCTGCACTACCCTCATTCCTTTCCATTACCCTCTCAAAGAACAGTCTATGAGCTTAGCTTTATCCCCTGTGCACAGACACATTTCCTTCTAAAAAAAAAAAAAAAAAAAAAAAAAAAAAATCTCCCAGATTGTCTTCAAGGTAGTATTCAGTCTTTGGTACTATAAAATACAAACAAGTAAGTGCCAACCTCTGGCGATTGGTAATTCTCATCCCTATATTCTAACCGACAAACAACTGAAACCTAGCACAGCACAGGGGGAGATTCTTCACTTATGGTAACAATCAACTTCAAGTCAATAGACTGAGCATCTCCTCTACCAGTAACAGAATACCTCAAACTCATATAAAGTACAAGCTCTACTTTTTTAAGTCATTCTTGGTGACCCTTAATAATCATTCAAAATGATTTTTATGTTAGCATTACATAAATGTATACAAACAGGGCCAGGTGGTAAGCACAGTGGTAACATAGCTGGGCTTACATGAGAAAGTCTTGTATTCATGTCTGGAGATCTCCCTATACAACACTAAATATGTACCTAAGTGCTTGTGGTCTTTGCTGGCTAAGGGGGTAGATTCACTATGTGAAAACCTTATGGGGGGCTGTCTCAGCTCACTCTCTCTCTCTCTCTCTCATGGAAGAAATACATAAACTTTTCTAAAAGTTTAAAAAATATATACCAACATAAAATTAGCTATAATCACTTATGCTTATACTGTATGTAACCAACACCAGTACAACAATTAAATACAAGTAAATCTAGAAGTTGTCGAATTTCAATTAACAAGATTAATTTAACATGACAATATTTGCTGCCTAGGATAAACAAAATTACTAGTTAATTCCATAGCAAACATTACTGCTCCTGACCTTGCAGACCCAGGCTCTTTTGGGCTCTTCATGTTCATATAGAATAAAACTACTGTAATTCCATTCTCTTCCCACCAATTTTCTCCACTTGAAAGAATGTGAAACCTTGGTTTTTGAAAACATTTTCTGATGTTATTTTACCTTTTGCTAGATACAGTTGCATTTCTTATGTTCCTAACCTACCTCTGTACTTTACTTATTAGCCCTTGACAATTAAATTAGGGCAGGTTTGGTCCCTATGTGGTCACAAACACAACTCAACACGGGCATCAAAATACTGTGAAAGTACCTGGTTATTAGGTGCGCAGTGAGACCGTTCAGAATGGACATTTGGAGGAGGGATACGGAGGCAGAGCATTGATGGGATGGGGAGGTGTGGTGTTATCGGTTGAAGACATTTTGATCAACTGGACTGGGGAGAAATGTTCACATATTGAAATGTTCACTTTGTAAGCTAAATAATGTGATTGAATGTATATAAAAAATTTAAAAAAATAATTCTCAAAAAAAAAAAAGAATATGCTTGCGTTATCATTTTTCAGATTGCCATTGAGATGAAATACACACATTCATTCACCAATTGCTGAGAACTCTCACACTTTTGAGAATGAATCCTTGGAAATTCCTTCCAAATATGCATACTTTGTCTTTGTGAGACTGTGGCCCAACAAGTTCACCATCCAGACACCTCCAGTCTAGATAAAGTATGGAAGATGATGAGGGCTGGCTTGGGTAGTGATCATGATTATTTCTCCCTCAATTTAGCTTTTTGCTTACATTATCATGATAGTCTTTTTGTAAATGTAATTCTCGACATTTCTGAAACTCACTATGGGCATTATATAAGACAAGATCTGCGGATACATGGCAAACTGAGATAGTGTCAATCATCATCACAGACCTCACTGTCAGCCCTCTGAGGAATGTTGTCTGAAATCCCACTTACCTTTTTTTTTCTCAATGCTCTACTTATTCCCAATTCTCTTAAAGGTTAGAAAAGTGGACACATCCAAACCACTACACAAAAATAAATAAATAATTAAATAATAGAACCTAGGAACACCCATTTTGTTTATTAGCTTCTTGATGTGTATAATATGAGAAATGTATAAATATGCTTAGACACATAACTTTGCATATGATTACACTACTAGGACCCTTAGGTGATTCTCTGCCAAGCATTGTTGCCCAAATTCCCTGACCACACTTATTTTCTTCCTTTCAGAGGGACCCTCTTGATCACTTATTCCATAAGGACAGAGACCCTTTAAGTAGCTAGTTCTCTTCTGGCTGCTGCTTGGACTCATCTGGGCAGTAATTTGGGCCCCCTACCCAGAGAAGTCAATAAGGCCCAGCTATTTGTGAGAGGGATGGCTGTTGTGTCCCAGCCAGAATCATTTGAGGCCATTTTCTTTCACTGACAGAGGAGAAAGGTGCACTTAGAGTAGAAATGCAGTCAGCTTGCAGAACTGAATTCAATTACCCAGACCTGCAACTGGCCACATTGCACCCTGCGGTTAGAAGAAGGGAAATGGGATAAAAGGTTTACCTTCCTTTCTCCTTTCCTTTTTTTTTTTTTTTTTTTTTAAGAAAATATGCAATTAATTGAGCTTGTTAGCTTTCACATTACTTGTGGGAAGCTCCTCTCTGATAAGATGGGGATTTATTTAATGAGACCCAATTTTGACAGAGTTCACAGTAATAGAAAAAAACCCTACAGTTAACTGTCATATATTAAGGTTAATCCCTGTCAATTTTATGGTCACATCCTCACAGTTCAGACTGCGCTTTTCAAAGTTAAACACCTTCATTACTTGCATTGCGTATTGATTACTCCCATAAGCCCCTTAATACTGACACCCACATAAGATCTTGCTGCCTACACCAACAATGGCTGTCCTTCAGGAAATGAGATGTTGGACATCAAGACACAGTGAGAGGTAAGAACTTACCAGAACGGGCCTGTGTAAAGTATTAATTTGGACACATGGCGCTTGAGTAATATGTACGGTTACTAAAATTCTTTTAGTCCTCAGTTTCCTATCCATAAATCAAGAATAATAACATAGTAGCTCCTCAACTTTACATTATGCTTTATAGATAAGAATTTAGTATTATAGAAAGTCTATAATTACTTTCAAAGACATTATATTAACTGAAAAACTAAAAAGGATTTTACCATGACCTGGCCTTTCGGGGTGAGTCTATTGTAGTCTCTAATTACTCCTTAATAGTTTGTAGTAAATAGGACTTTTTTTTTTTTTAAGAGAGCTTTTTTTTTTTTTTTTTTTTTTTTTTTTTTTTTAAATAGGGTGCATGCACTCATTGGAGAGAGAGAGAGAGAGAGAACGAGAGACAGCGAGAAATCACCCCCCGGGGAAAGAACATGCCACAAACCCTTCTCCTCCATTCTCCTCTCAGGAATTGGGACACACATGCACATGTGCCCAACGTGTTTTAAACCTCCAGGTCCAGGACTCAAACTGCGTTGACAATGTAGAAGTCCAGTGATGTAACCACTACATCACCCACTGGTGCCAACTAGGGCTTTCTCAAATAGGTTAAATATTTTCCTTATATTCTATTCAGGACTTTACATGGCATAAATTACTATGGATTTTGTTTGTTTTCAAAAGTTTTTTCCATGATTAATGGAGATATGCTGAGTTGAGAATAGATTTCGACTGTCATTCTAAACAATTAGTAGAAAAATATTGAAACCATCAATAAATGCACTTCTATTTATATATTTTAATATTTATACAGCCCTGGCAATAGAGGATGGTTGTCTATCTGAAGGCTAAGAAAGGTAGGTTTGTTTTTATTTTAATTTTGAGTGTATTTATTTTATTCATGACAGAGAGAGTGCATAAGAGAGAAAAAGATGAGCGTGGGGAAAGCACTCAAAATAGGGACTCATAGTGCTAGAATCCCTTTTCTGCAGCCCTCCAGCTCCGAGGGACCCTGGGCACATGAGTATAGGCCCAGTGCATTTTCAGGCTAACCCAGGGATTCCTATCTGTGGAAAGCATGTGGCTTCCAGCACTGTGGTTCAGTTTGCTACTGAATGAACCATGAGGCTGAGTTGCAAGGTAAGATTTTGACTGACTTTAACACAACCTGGCTCTCATAAATAACTTCAGAGCTGAAGGGATTGTAGTGTTAGACATAATACAAAATGATATGACATTTACATGGAAATCAGTGGGAATTCAAAATACCTTTATCACTAGTTTTTGGGCAGGAACTAAAAGGGATGTAGGCGTGGAGCTGGCAGAGTTAAGAACAATTTGGCAGTGCTATCTGATGGCAGCATTTTTGTTGATACATTGGCTGATTTGTATACCAGGCAGTATCTTTATATATGAGACAACAGACTGGTAGTTCTTATGGTGCCAACTGCCATTGAGATCAATGATCCAACTATCGTCTTCATTTCAATAATAAAGGCAATGCTGCTTGACATGACAGGCTGGAAGCTGCAGAGGGACCACAAGAGAGGACATTATTCATGCATTTAAGTGACAAATGACTGTCACATGCATCCCAATTCAAAGGTGGGACCTATAATCTGCATTATGATAGCACTGAATCTGGTAATTAGAACAGGAAAATGGGAATAAGAACACCTGGGTTTTATGCCCAACTCTGATATGATACATGATTCCAAGCAAATCAATCAACTGGCATTCTAAAATGGGTATATTGCCACCTGTTTAGGAAAGGAGAATCCTATGAAAGAGCTGACATTTATATGATGCTTAAGTATGTTTCAGACCAATTTAACTTGAAAGTGCAATTTATAATGCCTGACTTAGACTATTTTTGGAAAATAGGTAAACACCATGAACTGTCATTAAACACTTTCTGAAAGGTTGACCTTAAGAAAGAAGCCAATTCATGCAGATGAATGTCATAAGGGATAGCATATGGGACAAAATTGTTAAATTAAGCATTGTCTAGGGTTGTCAACAATTAGTATGAATAATACCTACATGAGTCTTTAGCTCTCTCTTCCAATGGTCCTTAACCAATACCTTTTTTTCTTTCTTTTTTTTATTTTAACCTTGAAGACAGATTACAATTGGAAGGAAAATGTTCCTCACTAAATCTAATTATGTGATTTTCTCATTTCTCTTTTTTCAGTGAATGGTCCTGCCATTTGCTATCTTTTGATGAAAGCATGAGGAAATGCAACTAGATAAATCAATAATAGATGCCAACAATTCATAAAAGTGACCCAAGTGTGGGAGAAAAGCTATTTACTAGAAAAATGATGGTAATATTTATAACTAAGCAGGAATTCAACCATATTTGAATTATATTACAGAGATTACCAAGTTAAATGAGAAAAGAAACACACACAATAAAACAAAACATATACTATTCTCCCCAGCTCCAGGAATAAAGAAACATCAATATACCTACAAAAGTAGCATATCTGTGCAACTTCCAACCAATATTTTTAAATAGTTTTGTTTTAATCCTTTCTATATTCCTACAACATTATTGCACTATATAATCAACATCACAATATGGCTTTGCTGTCTATTCCAAGAAAAGTCAGGTCCATATGTTCTCTTGTTCTTTTTTTCTACCTCTCTCTGACATCTCTTCTTTCTCTCACACTCTTGCTTTCTTTTCCTTCTTGGTTTTATTGAATAGCATTACTAGTTTTGTTTAACAGCTGGAGAAAGACAATTTGATGACATTCATCTATTGCAAAGCCCAGGCCAACCTGCTTCGTTCTCTCTTCTCTCCCCAATGAGTTGCAGTAATAAAAGCTCCACAGCTTTAAAAAGCAATCGATTCAGAAACGGTGTAGTGCAATTACCAGCCCGGATGGCAGCAAGGACTTCCAGTAAAATAAAGGGAAGACATATACAGTCCCTGCAGTGAGACCAGCCTTTGTTGCACAAGCAGCCCTCTGGTTTATAAAGGGGCAGCCCATGGTGCTCAGTGGGATGGAAGAGTTGAGCAGCTGGATTGCAAGGGGCCAGGGAGGAGATGGTAGCTCTAAGAGTTCGGTAGATTCTGGTAGTCAGGTTGTTCCAAGGTAACAGCCCTCAATTTATTCTGTAGGGAACCTGTGACCTCTTCATCGATTTTTATGGTGGTTTGCATGCATCATTTTCTGCTACACAATTCCTTTCTCATTTCTTTCAAACACAAGCCCATCGCTCTGACCCACCCCCTGAGGTGAAGCTAATGAAACTGGACTATAACAGCTTCCATTCATTCAGGACTTTGAAGGCCCTGAGAGGGTCCTTAGCATTGTGTTCACTGGGCCATACATTTTTTCATACGATTTGTAAAACAAGACATTTTAAATGCAGTAGTAAAAACTCCAACACCTTTCCCTTTTAACCTTCCTCCCATCACAGTTCCCTCATGTAGGACAATGATGAAATGGCTGTCAACATATTTGGGTTCTAACTGATGAGAAGATGAGTCAAGATACCTCCATTCTTTAATGGGCTATCTTTGAATATTTCACAATCTGTGCTTGTAGAATTCATTTATTGCTTGCTGGCCTAGTCCAGAAATGGCTTCTAGGAATTCCTCCTCCATTTCCCAGAATTTACACAGTGCCCTCCTCTAGTCATGCAAGACCAGAGTTAAAATCCTGATAGAGGTGTGCCAAGAGTTGAAATAGTCCTTAAAAATCCACTTGACTTTATCAATATAAACATTTTTAAACTATCAATAATAACAAAATAAAACAGTTTGACCAACCAGGACCATTCTATTCTATCTGTAGAAAACAATATTATAAAACTGCTATATGAAAAGTCATTTGAGACCAGCAGATGGCATCGTGGTAAGAGGCACTGGACTCCCACATAGCCAACCATGGTTCAAGTCCAGGACCTGGCACTTTACTTTCTCACTTTCTCTCTCTCTGTCTCCCTCTGGTCCTATTAAAAGATAAATAATAATAACAAATAAAATTAAATCAATAAACCTTTAAAAAATTCATTCTACTAGAACATTAATAATATTGAAAGAAAAAAGTTATAGAAGTGTGTCAAGTTGTTAATTAAAAAGTGTTGTTTTACGCCTTTTTGTGATATTTGTGTTTTCTAAAATTTATCACTTTTTCATTATTTTCTCATTCTAAATTATTATGTTAAGTTTCAGTTTCTTTCCTAAAGAACTACACATATATGTATGCATGAGTGTGTGTGCACACATACACATACACACACACAATTTTTTTCTAAGCTTTATGTCTCACAATGCAGGGTCCTCCTTGCTCTTTACCCAGTCCTCAGGTATGCCAACTGGCGTGGAAGCCCCCAGCATAAACACTTCCATCATGTGTACAGAAGAGCCCACTGAATACAAAGCAGGTTTAGAGTAACACTCTATCCAGTTACTGTCTTAACACAAAACTATAAAATTATTCATAAAATGAAAACTGACTTGAAAGGCAGCATTTCCCAAAATGTGTTTAAGTTTCCCGATTATGTGGGTTGCCAATGGGCTTTCATATATGATGAGCTCAATGAGCCACTCAGTTTGAAAATCACTAGTCTTTAACTGTCCTTGCCCATGCTAAGGAGTTTTGTCCTAGCAACCCAAATGGTCTAAGATAGGAATAGAAAAATGGCCTCATGTGTCACAGTCAAGTAAAGAAGGTAGTAAGTAGAACAAAATGTAGAACAGAATTATTTGAAACCCAATCGGTAATCCTTGTGTTTACAGAGAAGGGTGAAGGAGAGTCAAGCTAATGCACAGAGAAGAAGTGCATTTGTATTGGGCCCTGAAAAATAAAAGGGGGACCAGCAGATGGTGTAATGGCTACATCACTGAACTCTCATGTAGTGGACCACAGTTCAAGTCCTGGACTCGGTGGTTTAAACTCACACCGGGCATATGTACGTGCATTGCACAGGATCCCAAGAAGGCAATGGAAAAGGGAATCCCCCCCCCCCAGGGGAGGGGGGATTCTCGCTTTCTGTCTCTCTTTCTGTCTTTCTGGTGAGCACACACACCCTATAACAAAAACTTTCAAAAAAAAAAAAAAAAAAGCTGGCTAGTCGAGTTAGTTAAGGAGAGTAGAGACAAGAGAAATCTCAGGAACAGAGGACCATATGAACAGGTGTATGGAATGTTATGTATTTTATTCATATCTATATGCCATGTCCCTAACATAATGACTGAAACATTGTAGATGCTCAAAATGTTTGCAGAACTGAAGTCGTTTCACTTTCCTATCTGTCAATCCAGTAAATATTTCCTTTATTCAGTTTTCCCTTTTATAAAATAGGATTATACTTGTCCATGCTAGTCTCCTGGAGAATAATACATATCACATGCCACTCAGAAAACGAATGTGTTGAAGGAATAGGAGATTATGATCATGTTCGTAGATCTTCACTTTAACAATAGATACTGCTTAATGGCCCACCCTCACAATGATGTTCTTATAAAGGCCAAGCATTTTTCTCTGCTACTTGCCACTGCAGATTAAAACGGTGTCTGTAGGAGATAATGTGATAATGTTCCCCAACCACCCACACCTCCTGCTGAAGAGAGAGGCCTATGTTCTCTTTCTAGAGCAATTTGTATGTCTCTGTCCAGTCTTCATTGAGATTGGCTGAAAGGTAAGGCCACAAACAGCCAGCGACAGCAGCAGAAGGCAGAGGTGATACATTTCTAGGGTTATTTTAGTAGGCAATTTGGCTGGAAAACTACTATAGAGATGAACTGAGAAATTATGGTCTGCAAACAAAGCGAGTTGGCAAGGTGAAAATATGTAGCGTAGAATCCAAATGTGCATTTATCCCCAGTAACAGTGAAACAGCATGAGCTGAAATAAAATGCAACATAATTTAGGATTATATCATGTCTTTGAAAATGCTGTTCCTTCTTCCTGGAAAGCCTCCGCCATCTCTTAAGTCTGGCAAACTCCTGTACATCCTTCACTATAGGGCTCAGACCTCACATCTCTACAAAGTCACTCCTACGTCGAGCAGGCACAGCCGATAGTTCTGGTCTCCGTGCTTCCTCGGAAAAGTGGATACATCCCTTTTAAACCAGAAATAAGCTTGCTTTGGGACTTTAATCTAACACTTAGATTCTGAGGTCTTGAGGGCCAACACTGGACCTCATCCTGCCCTGTATCCCCGGCATCTCACTCATTGCCTGCTCCCCAAGCAAATCCTCAGTTAATTATACCTGTTATCATTAATGCTTTTCAGGGTAATATAAAAAATATACCAAGGAGCCAGCTGAATTTCTGGCATGTTCAATAGTCTAACCATGCTGTCTCATCCCTACCATTTTCTTTAATCACATTGTACTTTGATTGTGCTGAGGCTCAGAAAGTAATAACCAAAATGTGGCTCTTTGAATTCTCAGATTAAAGAACCAGCCTCAGGGACCAGCAGATGGAGCAATAGTTACAACACTGGACTCCCACATAGTCAATGGTGGTTTGAGTCCCAGAGCCGGTGGCTGAAAGCTCACAGCTTACACCGGGTGGGTGTGTGTGCTTGCCCAGGATCCCAAGAGGAGAAGGGACTGTGGTGTGGCCATTCTTTGGGGCGGGGAGGGGATTTCTCACTTTCTGTCTCTCTGTCCCACTCTGTCTCTGCAGTGAGCACATGTACCATACAGCAAAAAAATCTCTCTAAAAATAAAAGGAGATCCAGCCTCAGAACCAAGTCTTTCTCTGACCTCCCTGTGTCCCCTGTTTCTCAACCCTCTGACTTTTCTGAAACACAAGGAGAGGCCTTTCTTTGAAGTTCCTGTATCTGTGAGGACACTTCAAAATGGTTTTGAAAAAAAAAAAATAGAATCAATACGTTTATTTTGGTACAAAACATTTTGAAATCCATACATAGATTTTTTTCATAATTAACATTTTCTATAAACGTTTTGAAGACTCCTCCTACCTGGAAACTAAATCCATCAAAGAACACAAATTGTCTCCAATCTTACTGAAATGTTATCAACTAAGGCAGATTAGATTCCTATCATAGAGGAAGAGACTGAAAATCAAAATACCTGATCTATGGCCTAGATGAACTTTGTGCCAGATCACTGTTTGTTCTCTGGTCACATTCATTTCCTCTAAAAATTATTTTCTATCCTTCTAAAATTGAAGGGAGTGTGGCATGGTCATCTCCCTGGGGGGATGGTTTCTCATTTTCCTTCTCTCTGTCTCTTCCCCTTGAGCGTGTATGCCTTATGGCAAAAAAAAAACAAAAAAAAAAAAACAAAAAAAAAAAAAAAAAAAAAAAAACAAACAAACCTTAAAAAAGAGATTTAACAACCTGGCACTTCACTGATTCTTATACTTAGTGGATGACTCCTGGCTTATGTAAGTTAATAAATATGTTATGATTTTCCTCCTATTAATCTATTTTCAATTCATTTCCACAGACTTGGACTTGAACTTTCAGAGTTAAGGGGAAATGTTTCTTTTTTTACAGCAGAAATGCCCTGCCTTCTCTTTTCCACCTATTCAAATCTCAGCCATGTTCAAGGCCCAGCTCAGATATTGCTTCTGAGAATACTTCTCTAGCTATTTCAAACCTTACTGAAGGTCTTCTCCATTGGACATAAAGCACTAAGATGAGATTCATGTGCTATAACTGCCAATAGGTCCTGAAGGTTTTACTCCTTGCACTCCAATATTTTTAGCACACACTTTACACTTAATTAGATGATGTCATAAGTTATTCTTATTCCATGTGAATCGAGCATTCTACCCAAATACCTGGAATAAACTCCCTTTGAAAGAGCAAACCCTGGGCACATCATTGTCTCACTCAAAACTAACTGCTTAGTGACCAGCAGTTAGCGTAATGGCTATGTCGCTGGACTCCCATGTAGTCGACCGCGGTTCGAGTCCTGGACCCAGTAGCTTAAACTTACGCCGGGCACATGTGCGTGCGTGCCCAAGATCCCGCGAGGAGAATGGAGAAGGGATTGTAGCATGGCCATCCCCCCTGGGGGGGTGATTTCTAGCTTTCTGTCTCTCTGTCTCTGTCTCTCTGGTGAGCGCACATGCCCTATAACAGAAAACCTCTCCAAAATAATAATAATAATAATAATAATAATAATAACTGCTTAAATGCAACTCTGCCTGCAAAGACTGGAATGCTAGAAATAGATACTACTTCCCCTGTTATCATAAAGTCTGAACCAAAATGTTATAAATCTTTCTCTCCATGTCCCAAGCCTGGCCTAAGCCCTAGCACTCTCCTAAGGGGTAATCTTATCCTGGGGGCTGGGTGCCAGGGGACTCTGTGTGCCTTCAGCAGAAGAGATTGGTGCTCAGACTTCCTCTAGTTTCTCATCAGAATGGCTGCGGTTGACAGTTCCTGCATTCCCACCCACGTGGCACACTAGTATTTACCTGCTGGCTGAGTCCCCAGATGGCTTTTAACCTGTCTTTAGAGTAAGGCCCTAAGTTAACAAATACATGGGAAAATCACACTTACGTTCAGTCTCACCTTGGATTGCTAGAGGAAATGCGTAGCTGCTCTTTTTAAAAATAATAATAATTATTATTATTTTATTTAACTTTATTTATTTATTTTAACTTGACCAGAGAGGGACAGAGTGTGTGTGTGAGAGAGAGAAAGTGAGAAAGCAAGTCGCCAGGTCTGAGACTTGAACTGTGGTGGGCCATGTGGAAGTCCAACGCCCTTAACTACCATGCCACCTGCCGGCTCTGTGAAGGAACTAAAAGCACCATGAAATTTTGGTCAGAGAATTAAAAGGGTAGATAATGTTTCAGCAACCCTGGTTTCCATTTTTCAAATCTTCCATGTAAATTCCAGCATTTTCTCAACAATCTGTTTCTTGCCCTTTCCTCCTTATGCATGTATTCACCTGCATTCCATCAAGTATCCTCAGGAATCCTTTGGCTCATTGAGCAGCCCTCTTTTGCTGTTTGTTTGTTTATTTAGAGTTTCCAGTCTAAATTATGTTTCCAACTTCCAAGCTTTGAGACCAAACTTCTTCCCTAACTACCCTTCTTCCCTACCCCACCTCCACGAAAAAAAACAAAACAATAACAAAACAAAACAAAAACTAGTACTTTACATCAAAATAGGAAAAACCACTCCTGAATTTCATTTCTTCTAAGGTTTACTTTTAGGAAGCAAGAAGAGAACAATATGAACAGAGGCACGAGATTATGTGTTTTATTTGTATCCACACGCCATGTCCCGAACATAATGACTAAAACATAATAGGATCCAGATGACTCCATCACAACAGATTAACCACTGCAGAACAACCAGCACAATGTGTTTACACCTCAATGGAGAGGTTCCTGCTCATTCATTAGTAAGTATCGTCCGCATTTGCACGCAATGTTAATAAAAACAACAAGAGAACACAATGCAACTTAAAGCATCCTTACCAGTTTTGCCCCGGTGGTTTTGGACAAGCAAGATGAATACTGAGAAGACGGTACACTGAGCCTTTAATGCATAGCCAGATGTTCTGCTACTGTTCTGTGCCTTTAGTAAATGGCTATACTCTAACTCAAGCATAAGGATACACAATTGCCAGCACCACTCTCCTGCCTCTGTGAGGATAACACCTATGCTCTCTTACTGTGCTAATACTCCCCCTCTGACGTCATTGAAATAGGCCTTCCAGGATCCCACTCACAGGTAGAGTAGGTGCATGTGTTAATAGTTTCCAAGGATTGAGGTAGAGCTGGTGGGATATAGCGGGGGCTGGAAAGGGGTGCACTAAGTTACTACTTGAGTAAAGAGTAGTTTTAGAATCTTTGAAGTCAGACAAACTTGGGTGTGGGTTTTGGAAGAACTCTCTACCAGCTGTCAGTCCTTGGGCAATTGAAGTAGTCAATCTCCTTGAGCCTCAATTTTTTTTTTGTTTTTTCTTGTTTGTTTGGTTGGTTTTTGTTTTATTCATAAGAGGAGTTCTCAATACTGATCAGCTCATGTAGGTAAATTAGTGATGTTATCAATTTATATTACAATCAGTTCAGTCTTCATAACCCTATTAGCTGCTATTGTTAACTGTATTTTATAGGAAAAAAATGAGGCTCAGAGGATTTTAGTAATTATGCAAATTCATGCAGCTGATAAGTGGGGACCCTATACTCTTCCCTATGGGACCACAGTGAGGACAGTAAATACTGTAAGTAAAGTAGCTCTATTGGTGCCTGGAACATAACCCAAACCCAATAGGTGTTAATTTCTTTTTTCCTTCTTTTTGCCCTACAGTCAGTGTATTTTGATATTTTAAATTACTGGTGAAACAAAAACAATAACAACAACATGTATTGGAAATAAATGCACCAAAACATTCTTATCTACAAAATTGAAGAATTCAGGTAGTTCAGCCTTGCCATTGCTAATGCACCGCTAAAAGGAAGACATGCAGGCTGGTACCCAGAGGCCACAAAGCTCTGTGTCCAGATAACTGAGAACATCTGGATTGATGAGTCAGAGTGACAGAAACAGGGTGTGTCACCTGGGTGTCACAGGAAAACAGTCATCACCTCTTTGCTCTAGAGCTTCTTCTGAAATCAAGTGCCAACAATGACCTGGTACATTTTTTATGAGCTATGCACTCAGCCATGCCCAGAAGCACTGGAAGTTTCCCCAGGGAGCTATTAGTAAAACAACCTACACCTCTTCCTGCATCTCCCAGTGCATACTAGTTCCCTTCTCCCTCTATGTTTCAGTTTCACGGAGAACAGCTTCTCTTCAAAAGAGCCAGTCTCCAAGGCCTGAGTTAAACGCTAACATCCATGCCAGTCAGAGTGGAAGACAGACAGCACACCAGTTCAGCTGCACCCAGGGTTCCTGGTGTATTGAGAATAACCATCCAGATTTTCTCAAAAGACAAAAGGAGGAACTAGCAGATAGCATAATGGTTACATTGCTGGACTCCCACGTAGACGTCTGTGGTTCAAATCCCAGGCCCAGTGATTTAAAACTCACGACAAGGTGTATGTGTGCATGCCCAAAATCCCAAGAAGAAAGTGGAGGAGAAGGGACTGTGGTGTGACCATCCTCCCTGGGGGGTGATTTATTGCTTTCTGATTCTCTGTCTCTTTTTCTCTCTCTCTGGTGAGAACATGTGCCATATATCAAAAATCTCTCTTAAAAAATAAATAAAAGACAAAGGGGAAGAGGAACAAAGCATTCAAAGAAATAGTGATTGAGGAATCAGAGCCAATGTTTCATTAAAACCTGTATTTTCCACCAAATCTATTGAAATTAACATGAAATTCTGCTGCTTCTCCTGGTCCAGGTGAAAAACTGAATGCCTCAGAGCAGCAGACTATTTGCATTCACTTTTCTTACTATTTTCACACTTGTTTATTTATTGATGTATTTATTAATTTATTTTGGTTTTTAAAAAAAAGAAAAAAGAAGGACCAGCAATTAGTGTAATGGCTATGTCGCTGAACTCCCATGTAGTCAACCACGGTTCGAGTCCCGGACCCAGTGGTTTAAACTCACGCCGGGCTCATGTGTGTGCGTGCCCAAGATCCCGAGAGGAGAATGGAGAAGAGATTGCGGCATGGCCATTCCCCCTGGCGGGGGGGGGGGGGGGGGATGCTTTCTCGCTTTCTATCTCTCTGTCTCTCTCTGTCTTTCTGGCAAGTGCACACGCCCTATAGCAAAAACCTCGAAAAAGAAAAAAGAAAGAAAGAAAACTCAGAAACACAGAAATAAATAAATAAACACATTTTGTAAGCAATCCTTGACTCTCACTCTCCTTTCTTCCCTCAAAGATGTTTCCAATTCTGAGCAGGAGGTTAGGGGCCAGCAGGTGTATGTATATATGAGTAAGGGAGGGGGTTAATCAGCTAATACTCATTAAACACTTAAGAGACACCATAAACCAATTGAAGAGTTTTAAGGGAACTTCTCTTCTTTTTTTTGAGAAGTTTTTAGGCACTTTTTCCAATTGAAGAGTTTTAAGGAAACTTCTCCCTTTTTTTGAGAAGTTTTTAGGCACTTTTTTTTTTTTTTTTGAGAGATTTTTGCTATAGGGCGCGTGCGCTCGCCAGACAGAGAGAGACATAGAGACAGAAAGTGAGAAATCACCCCCCAGGGGGGATGGTCACGCCGCAATCCCTTCTCCTCCATTCTCCTCTCGGGATCTTGGGCATGCACGCACACGCGCCCGGCGTGAGTTTTAAGTCACCGGGTCCGGGACGCGAACCGCGGTCGACTATGTGGGAATCCAGCGACATAGCCATTACGCTAACTGCTGGTTCCCGAGAGAAGTTTTTGCTATAGGGCATGTGCACTCCTCAGAAAGACAGAGACAGAAAGTGAGAAATCACTCCCCCAGGGGGAATGGCCTCTCTGCAATCCCTTCTCCTCCATTCTCCTCTTGGGATCTTGGGCATGCATGCACATGTGCCTGGCATGAGTCTAAGTCAACTGGAACTGCAGTCGACTACATGGGGGTCCAGTGAGATAGCCATTACGCCAACTGCTGGTCCCAAAGGAACTTCTCTTAACAATCCTGGGAGGTAATTATGAATGAGTTCCCCCACATTTTTTTTTTTTTTAGAGAGTTTTACTATAGAGTGCATGTACTTGCCAGAAAGACAGAGAGAGACAGAGAGACAGAACACAAGAAGTCACTCCCCAAGTGGGATGGCCATGCCACAATCCCTTCTCCTCCATTCTCCTCTTGGGATCTTGGGAACACATGCACACGCCCCTGGCATGTGTTTAAACCACCAGGTCTGGGCCTTGAACCGTGGTCGACTACATGGGAGTCCAGCAACATAGCCATTACGCCAACTGCTGGTCCCACCCCCTTTTTTTAAGAGAGATTACTACTACAAGGCACGTGCACTTGTCAGAGAGATAGAAAGAGACAGAGATCCAGAAAATGAGAAATAACCCCCAAGTGGGGATGGCCACATTGCAATCCCTTCTCCTCCATTCTCTTCCCAGGATTTGGAGAATGCACACACACATGTCCAGCGTGAGTTTTTAAGCCACAGGGTCCAGGACTTAAACCACAGTGTACTGTGTGGGAATCCAGCAACATAACCGTTACACTATCTGCTGGGCCCGAATGAGCCCATTCTGTAGCTGCAGAAAGCAAGACTTGGAATGTAGGAAAATTTTTCAAGGTCATCCAACCAGTCACTGCCTGAGCTGAGACTTTAACTCACACCTAACTAGTTCTAATGATCACAAAAGTAGCCTGCTTCAGGAAGCCACTGGCTTGGTATTTTAGTTTTAGTTTTTTGTTGTTTTTTTTTTAAGATTTTCTACAGGGCATGTGTGCTTGGTTGAGAGACAAAGGGACAGAAAGCAAGAAATCACCCCCCCAGAGGAGATGGCCACACCAAAATCCCTTTTCCTCCATTCTCCTCTTGGGATCTTGGATGTGTATGCACACATAGTTGGCATGAGTTTTAAGCCACTGGGTCCAGGAATTGAACTGGGGTCGACTACGTGGGAGTCCAGCAATGTAACCATCATGCCACCTGCTGGTCCCTATCACTGGCTTGGTATTAAGCTCCACTTTGGGATGCATATTTACTCCTCCCATACCCCAGATACCTATTTGTGTTCAAGTCATATCAGGTACTGTTTAAGTCCTTTATAAATATTAACTTATTTAACCCTTACAATAGCCTATATGCCAGGTACAACGATCATTCCTAATTACAGTGTTGAGGAAACTAATATAGCAAGTAGTTGAGCAATTTAACCCAATTCACATAGTCAGGAAATGACTTCACTTGGTTCCCCTTGCCCAGGTGACTAAATCTCGTGTACTATTGTCCCTTCTGAGACTTGCTGGCATCTTGTTCCTTGACTGGCCTTTCTGACCATGACCTCCGACTTCCCTGGCCTTTAGCCACAGTCCCAGCCCAAGACGTCTCTGGATCATCCCAAATGGATATTTACCTCATCTCAAATTGGCTGAAATATGTTCATCAATTGTCACTTTTGCACTAAGTGCCAGAGACATGACACAAGTCTGAAAAAATAAATATGGTCCCTGCATATTCAGTTTATAGTTCAATGGAAGATATAGACAATTTGGTAGCAGCATAAAGACACCAAGATAGTGCCAGAGAGTAGAGAAGGAGGGGACCTGAAGTTGATAACTCACCTTCCGGAAACATGAAAAGTAACCCCTGCATGAACAATTTCTTAGATATAAGTGTATCTTTCAACCTCACGTTTTAGATACACAAGTTGAGAAATAACCTATAAGCAGTCAGGATATAATGGAATAATCTAGTGGGACTGCTGGGCCATCCCCAACCAGCCAGTCCCAGTCCTGTGCTTGTAGCAAGCAGATCTCTCTTGGATAGTAGACCGTTTGGCCCCTCGGTAGATAGATGTGGCTGAGCAGAAATTGGGGGATCTGCTAGGCCACCAGATAGCATCATAATGATGGACAGCCCACATTTTCTCTGTTCTATTTTTAAAATGGAACGGTAGATATTGGTCTATGGGAGCCGGTAACTAGCACTGGGTCCAATAATATGGGGAGCCAAAGAGGACACGTGAGGAATGTGCAGGACTTGACTACCAGAATAAGACCAGGGTCTTAATCCAGACATGGCCTTGGGTGGCTGGATTGTTATGAGCAGAGTGTCTTGGGATTGTTTTGAACTCAATGTGCCAAAGTATTGTTATAACAACCCGATAAATTCAGTAAGGACTTAAAACTTTACATCACAGAAGTCTGTGGTGTGTCTATATATACAAGCAATAAAGTACATTCAGTGCTGACCAGTATTGACTGGCAGTCTCTCCGTGTCTATCCTGTCTTCTCGTCTTTCTTTAATCCTCACCCCCCAACTCAGGAACTGTTCGCCGTTGGCGGGTCCGACACAATAGCTTTTGTGCTCTGGTCTGCAAGCACATCAATCCCAAGCACACTGCTCCCTGCTTCATTCTCTCTGGTGCCCAGAGGGTGTGATGGTGACACAGCTTTGCACGCTATGGGGCCCTACACTCAGGCATGCAGAGATCAGGACAGACAAAAGATGGGACACATGTGCTTTGATGGAGGGCAAGGACAGGCTAAGGGGAGCAAGGTTTGCTGACTATTTCCCATGGCTTTGTGTTGCATGTGTGTTATCTTATCCTGTCTGTTCCAGCTGATGCAGTAGGGGCTGCTAACCCAATGTCCATAGGCACCCACACTACTGAAGACATTGGAAATTGCCAGAAGTTACATGGTTAGTAAATAGACGACTTTATTGGGCCTTAAACTTATTCCATTTCTTTTACATCAAAGGTGTCTCTGGAATTCCCTAGAGGGAGTATTAGTTTTAAGTGATAAAGGTCTTCCTCTGTTTTCTAAGATACACATACCTCTAGCTGGTGAGCAAGAGGAGTGAAAAAATATGCATTAGTTCACAGCTGTATGGCTGTAACTAGGGAATATTAAAGAGCAAAAACATTGAATCCGGGGGGGAACACCTCATCACTACCCTGACAAAAAGTAGCTTTATACATGTCATTTGTTCTTTGTGTTGATCACTGTGGAGCCCAATCTCAAGACAGGATTAGGTGATAACGTCAGCAGAGGTGATCAATAGGTCAAAACTGTCTTTGAGGGACCAGCAGTTAGCGTAATGGCTATGTCGCTGGACTCCCATGTAGTCGACCACGGTTCACGTCCCGGACCCGGTGGCTTAAAACTCACGCCCGGCATGTGTGTGTGCGTGCCCAAGATCCCAAAAGGAGAATGGAGGAGAAGGGATTGCGCCGTGGCCATCTCCCCTGGGGGGTGATTTCTCGCTTTCTGTCTCTCTGTCTGGCGAGTGCACACGCCCTATAGCAAAAACCTCTCAAAAAAAAAAAAGAAAGAAAACTGGCTTTGACCCTCTAACTGGTCCACTAAATGCAGTACTGTGTGATCACTCAGCAAGCACGATACTTGTGTTCTGCCTTTAGCAGATATTGCTGTTTCTTTGCTTGGGTGCCAAATGAATTTATTTGCTTATGTTTAGGGATCATGTTGGAGAAAACATTTGTACTGCATCTTTAAAGGACTAAACGTATCCTCCTCTCAAGAAGGAGAGATGCTCATGCCTCAAGAAGCCTGCAGGAATGTAGAAATTGAGGGCTTGGCAGATTTAAGCCTCTCACTCTGACTTGCAGGCATAATCTCATTGAAAAAAAGGGTGGTTAGAAACACTACACTATTTCCATTACTCGTGGGTGTTTTCTCACTGGCACTTGCTCGCTCTCTTTCTCTCAGACTCTTCTCACCTCTCCTCCTCTGCATCTTTGGGTTCTAGTAAGTCAAAAGCATATATACTGCAGTTCTGCTGTGGTTACATGAAGGGAGGAGTCCCTTGCCATGCAAATTCAGGATAACATGTCATCAAAGACCCTTTCTAATTAATTATGTAAGACATGTATTTTAATACATAACTTTATTTTAAAACAGGTCCTCTTGGTGTTCAGGGAACTTACAAGCTTTCAAATAAATCAATAAATTCATGCTGTAAGTGCCATCCTGCTACCTAACCTTCTTACTGGTCCCTCCCTCATTGTCTTCTACTCTATAAACCAACCATCACTGCTGAGTAAAGGTATGGTGTAAAACTGGCCCTTGAAGTGCTTGCTGGTTTCTGAATTCCTGAAGAAAACAGACCTCAAAAAAAAAAAAAAAAAAAAAAAAAAAAAAAATTAAACTCCTCCCTTTTAGCTTAAGTTGTACCTTATTTAATCCAGAAAGGAATGAACAATGTCAATATAATGTGAAACAAGATTGAGTGTACTAATTAACTGAGTTTAGATTCTTCAATATTCATTCAATTTCCAATGTGTCTAGTGTGTGTTAGTAGCAGCGCTGCTACTATCTGAAGGTAAGTTTCTCGAGACCATGCACAATGTATTTTCTTCATTTGGTCTAGTGTTAAAAGAAGACAGAGGAATTCAGCACTGTTCACAGTAATGCCTTTATATATATAAAATATTTTATATATATAATGCATATATATATATATATATATATATATATATATATATATAATATTTTTATAGGATTTTCCACCATAGCATGTAATTAATATGCACTGATGTTTTACAAAAGCACTCCGTATTAAGAAATTAGAGGTTATTTAATATCTCATGGCTAGGGTGGGTATGAAGAGGTGGGCATTGGTGTAATGTTTTCTATATCCTTGCACAGAGCCTGGTCTATAGGAGGGACTCAACTAATGTTTGCTGAATGAATAAATGACACTCAAATCATTAAGAAAGAAGTTAGCAAATTAGGGGATTACTTTATCAATATTTGATTTCCAGCTCTAACTGGAGCTTTTCCTGGTTGTTTTACTCCTCTGTATTATTCAGGCCTGACTGCAATGAATGGCCATTCCTCTTAGTGCCCTCATTCCTCTCTCTGAGTCTGTTCCTCTCCCCACAGCAGAAGCAAATGAGCTCCAGCCTTTTACGAGTGAATAATAAACACACAGCCTGTCGGACTTCAGCTGGAGTTATCGATGGAAAATGGCTTGATGAACAGTCCTGCTTGAGTGATAAACTTGTATATCAGAAAGTAAATCTAGTGGAAAAGAAAATCTATCCACCACCACTTGCACTAGCAGTAGGGTGACTTACATTGACAATAAGGATTCATTTTCTTAATTTTGAGTAACTCTGAGTCTTCTTTCTTTACATGCACCCTCTTTTCCCTGCTACCCACTACAGGACAATATAAAGGACAATAGTGTCATTTTTAAATTATAAATCACTTTTCATCTTTGAAACTCAAACATCTTAGATATGCTTAAAACACACAATCGAAAAAAATGTTATTATTTGCCACTAATGGCAATCCCAACAGATAGACATAGGTTCCTTTAAATGGGTTTACTCAGCAGTATTGAAATGGAACTTGGGATTTCAGGAAATAAGATCATTTGTTATGCTTCTACTAAATGTCTAGCACATTATTATTATCATTAGTTTGAAGCATAATGATCACATGATGAAAGCGTTTCCTCCATTTCAGAATAAAGGAAACCGTGTCTCGATATTTTGTAACTTTCTAAAATATATACAGCTAGCAAGTGCCAGAGTAGGAATGTAAACCCAGGATTGTGTGATTGCAAAGCTCTTGTCTTCACCGTTGACTATTACACTGTCTCTCCAGGCCACAGAAAGATAGCTTACTAGTATTGATGAAGAGCTCATCTGAACACATTTCTGTAATCTGCATGACTTAATTTTCTGATGTAAAAAAATAAAAATAGAATCTCTGAGTATAGTCTCTTGTGGTAGGCAGGATGATGCCCTCACCACAAGATGTCCATGTTCCAGATCCTAAAGTCTGTGACTATGTCGTTGTCCTTGGTGCAGAAGAATTAAAGTTGCAAATCAATTGGTGTTAAAATAGGGAGCATATACTGCCTTAATTATCTAGGGGTACCCAGTGTAACTACAGGGTCCTTAAAAGTAAAAAGAGGAAGAAAAAGAATGAGAACCAGAGAGAAGACAGTACAAAATAGACTCAGCCTAACATTGCTGGTTTTGAGAAGCAGTATCTCAATTTGTGGAGAGTGAACTCACAAGCCAAGGAAATCAGGTACTTTCAGAATGTGGAAGAGGTAAGAAAATGCACTGTTCCCTAGAGCCTTCAGAGAGGGATGTCATGATTACCTGAGTTTTATCTATAAAGACATGTTTTGAACTTCTAATCTATAGCACTCTAAGCTAATGTTTCCTTTATTCTCTCCATTCTGAGAGAGAGAGAGAGACAAAAAAATGGTATTTTTGATAGATCTCTCTATATAGTAATTCTCCTGTCCCAGCCTACCAGTTAGCTAGGATTATGGGTGCACACAACTATACCCAGTATGTTCAGGTTGGCCAGGAACTAAACCCAGACCTCCCATGCGGTTTTCAGCCTCCCAAGTGGTAACACCACCCATGTGCCACCATGCTGGGTCAAATTCTATTGTTTTAAGCCATGACATTTGTGGTAATTAACTATGGCAGCAATAAGAGAACAATAAAGGAATCAATAGGACTTCAAAATAAAACAATACAAAGACAAATAGAGAATAAACACACAAGGTAAAACTAGACTGAAATATAACACAATCATAAAAAAGCACTAGTGGTTTCTAAAGGTGGACTCCTTGTGGTTTTAGCTCTAGCCCATTGGTGAGGCTTCTTAGGACAGAGGAGACTGATCATTGAAGACCTCAAACATGAGTTAACTGAGCTTTTCCTTTTTTCCAGGGACAATGAGAGTGATTCTCAGACTTCAGCAATCATCGAACCACCTAAGGGACTTGGTGGAAACACAGGCTTCTGAGACTTAGCCCCAGAGGTCCTGATTCAATAGCTCTGCGATGAGGACTCATAGTACCCATTCGCCATAAATACCCAGGTAACACATAGACTTTGAGACTAGACTTCGAGACTTGTCTAAGTCAATTCTTAGAGGAGTGATTTAGACTATCTTTTTTTAATACTATTTATTTCAAGTCATAGAATTATCAAAATCCACTACTACCCTCAGAACCAGTGGCTTTGAGGGACTGGTTTGCCAATAATGTCATAGCTTCCAGAATTTCAGGACCTGGAAAGCCTCAATTTTTGTTTTACTTTAAGGATTTTTACCATATGGCACATGTACTTGGCTGGAGAGAGACAGAGAGACATTGAAAGGAAAAATGAAAAGTACCCCCCCACCCAGGAAGATGGTCACACCACAATGCCTTCTCCTCCATTCTCCTTCGGGAGATTTTACTTGGATTTTACCTATAGAGACATTTTGAAAACAGAGGTTACAAACTCAGATTTTACCCTACATGCACCCAGTGTGATTTGCAAGTCCAAAACCCAAATAGCAGCTGGCCATGTGGGAGTTTAGTGCAGTAAATCCCATGCCACCTGCTGGTCCCAAGTCACAACTTTTTAATGATTTTGCATATCAACAGTGAATCTCATCCAACAATCATGGCATTTATCTAGCAAGTCATATGCCGTATGTCCCAGTGAACCACATTTCTAGTCTCTACATTTGACCATTACCAAGAAGTGTTTTAAAGAAGGAAATTGACTAAGTCTACTTTCTAAGGGTGCATTTCATACTTGCTTATAGGTTATCCTGCCATTTTTTTTCCTAACTTCTCCAGTCCATGGAAACGTAGCACTTGCAGTTCATTCACAAACTTTTCATAGGCAAGAAGCCCGTGTTTTCCCTGCTTTGTATACTATTCCTGTAGTGCATTCTTAGTGACACAAATTCCTCAGGGCGCTGTTACTAACTGATTAGTTTCAGAAGCAAAACTGAAGGTGCAGCTCTGAACCTTCTTCCTTCAGCCCTGCTAACCACATGGGAACACTGTGACATATGAAGAGTATTTTCATTTTCTTTGCCTATCATTTCCCTTTTTTTCACCTATGGGAATGATATTTACGTTGTCCTGAAACCTGAGTCCACAAGGCTTCTCTGTAGATATTTAGAAGTAAAGAAACCAGACCTTCAAAATGGCAGCCTACAAAGCAAATTGTTTATTTGGTCTGTTAAGGGCTTTAATTAGATATAATATTTTAAAATTAAGGGCTTTAACATACACACCAGACTAGTGGCTATCCTTGGAAAGTGGACAACCCTGGACCCACATCTCTGCATGAACATAATCCAGTGGGAGCTGAGAGGTCACTGTCTCCTTAATTTGGGACTTTAGTCTCCAATTCCCACCTGGCCTGCTTCATTCTGGCATATTACCCATTTGGCCCCTGTAGAAATATGAGTTTGTAACCTCTGTTTTCATTATGCTTTTTCACCTCTACATCAAATCCAATTTTTTCAAGGTCTAAACCAGCCTGTGCCAATCACACCATGCCAAACACAGCGAAGCCTCCAGCTCATGCCATCAGTCAAAAACAACCCACATCCAATCACCCTGATGCCCAAGCGGCACACGTGGCCAACTAGCATCTCCACAAGGCAAACCCTGGGCCTCAGGACCAGTTAACATATCTGTCTCTCTGTCAGGGAACTGTAAGTGTGAATGAGCTGATCTGGAACTGGAGTGATGTTGAGGAGCCTCACTGACCAGCTCTACGCTTGGCTTTCATCCTCCAGCACAATGTCAGGAACGAGACAGGCTTTGGCTCTCTATGATGGAAGACACCATGTGCAGTTGGACTTCCAATCAATTTAACAGGATGCTGGACTATGTCACTGGAGGTGCCAAATCTCTAAGTTGTAACTGATAAATAATATTACAAATGAAGGTGGAGAAAGAATTTTCCCCTGACTTGAGTGAACTATCACTTGATACCTTGGAAAGTGACAACTGGCTAGTGTTCATGATGGATGCCCTACTGTTTACATACTTGACTGCCAGCCTCACTAGACTGAGCAATGTGCCTTGATAGGAGTTTATAGCCAGAATTGCAGGCTAATTATAAGTTAGAGGAGAAAAATATTTCCTTTTGACTGAACATCTCTGTCTTTAACTTTAAAGACCCTTTTTCTCCTTGAGAAAATACAGGTGGAGGGGCCTTTCTTGTCATCTGTCATTCCCAGGAGCGTCATCTGCAGTGTATTTTATTTTACCTCTTTTCCTTGCTGAATTCACAAAGGCACTCACCTTTTTTATCTTCCCTTGCAGAGAAGCCTGATGCATAGTTTGGCTGGCTATCCCTACCCTTCTAGGGCCTTTTCCCATTTATGTCTTCTTTTAAAATAAATAAATAAATCTCTAACACCAAAGGCTGCTTGTTCTGAAGGGACCTTTGTCAAAAAAGCATTGAGGGTTCTTTCACTTGTTTATTTTTTATTTAAAAGAATTACAGTGGACTCACTTCTAATATTTAAATAGAGGAACACCCCAGGGAAAAAAAGGAGAGGGTCTAAAAAGGGGACTGCAGGGTCTCTCTTCACAGGGATGCTTGTTGGGTTAGGCCCTGCAGGGAGGTGGAAGGAAATGCTCTTACAACCATTAGATAAAACAGCACAGCAGACAAGGAGCCTTTCAGCTAGCTCCTCTTGTCTTTAAAATAGATACAGTCCAACATGTGGCTCAGAAGTAAATGAATTTTGGAGAAGGATGCTCCTATCAGCAAAGAAAGAATGTTCTTTTTTAAAAAAAAAACTTTGCAACTTTTATTATGGCTCTTGAGAAGCAGCCTGCACACTGGGGTTGATGTACTTCATTATAACTGCTGCAATTTTAGGCATGGTCATTTTTATGGTTCGGTACTGAGAAAAGAAAAACAAAAAAGAGCAGCCCCTATGTCTGGAACATGACCTGCCACTTATGACTGGATTGTGTTGTTCTCCAAGTGGACGTGAATGATGTCACGGAATACCAATCTCAGAAAAGGTCACTCTGAGACCATGATCAAAGACAAAATAAGGCTGCTTTGTTTTGGGCCATGCACAGAAAAAGTCATGGCTTCACTCATAAAACATCAAACATTCCCCCTCTTGGTTAGTGACTACTACTTAACCATTTACAACTGTATCCTTACTCTGGTCTGTTCCTCTATAGATAAGATTGATTGAGATGCTCATTTTTAGAATTGCCTCTGCTTACTGACAGCCTCCAATAGAGAGCAAATCAAGGTTTTTTAGATCCTCCCCAAACCACCCAAAGTCAAAAATCCTGTAACATATCCAAATGAATAATAAATGCAACTTGATCAACCATGGGTAGAGTGTTGGTGGTCCTTGGCTGAAGGTATTAAGTAAATTGTATTTTCTAGAGATAAATATCAATTCCACAGCTAAAACTGCAATGGCTTCCTACATCTTTCAAAATAAAGCCCACACTCCTTGGCAGGTGCAGGGGACCATGGGAATCTGGCCCCGCTCTCCCTGAGCTCATCATGTCTATAGTTTATCTTTCCTCTTTGGAGTGGGTTGAATGGCGACCCCTCAAAGGATTTGACCACCCCAAACATGTAAATATGGCTTTCTTCGGTAAAAGGGTCTTTGAAGATGTATGTAATTAAAGATCACAAGATAAAATTAATCTTGGATTATCTGGGTATTCTCTAAATCCAATGACAAGGGTTCTTATTAATAGAAGAGGAGATGATATAGGCAGGAAAGGAGAAGCACAGAGGAGAAGGCAATGTGAAGACAGAGGCAGAGTGACATGTTTACTTACTACCAGGAGCTGAGTGAGAGGAATGGAAGGGATTCTTAGAATTTCCAGAAGGAATCAACAATACTTCCAATTTACTTCTGGCCTCCAGAAATGTGGAATTAATAAAATTAATATCTTTGTTTTATCCCAACAAGTTGGAGGTAATTTGTGGATTAGAAAACTGTATTACACCCTTTCCACAGCTATTCAGAACCACTTATGTGACCATACTAACCTCTTACACAGGATTGTCTTTTCCTCCTGCTTGTCTTCCTAACTCTTATTTGTCTTTAAAAATCATTTCAAAAGTTATTTTCCATGAGGGCCCTTCTTGAACCTCCCTCAGTCTGATCCTCATGCACTCCCTTGGGTTTTCATAGCAGCCTGTGTTTCTCTCTCTCCAGGCTATATGACTACTGTACTGTAGTTCTGATTTACCTGTGTGCCAACTTACACGTGCTGTGACGTTAGGGCAGGGGCCGTACCACTTATCCCTAAGATTTATGTGTACAGTGCCCAGCACCTAATAAATGAGAGCTAACTAAGTGAATGAATGAGTCATTTTTTATTCAAAGTTGTTTCATGTTTCTATTTTCTTGAAAAGAATCCTTTTAAATCTTTTACTCTTTTAAGGAAATATGGACTATATTAGGAAACTATAAAGTAATGTCAAATATCTAAATAGAACACTTATATTTATTAGTACAGTAACAGAATCATATTAGCTGTGGAGAGTTTTCTTCCTTCCTTTTCTCACTGCCTTCTATTCATTCCCCTATGACCCAGTTTTAGAATTTTTGCTGGTTTCAATAAAACTTTAGAAGAAAAAGAAAAGATGTCCTCAGAAAAACACATGATACAGAGAAATAAAGAGATGACTACATGAGTCTCAGAAAGGCCCCGGAAAACAGGCAGAAGAAGAGCCAGCAAGAATCTGTGTCTTCTCCACAGAAGAGATGGAGTAAATGTGCCTTGTTTCCTATAGGTGGCTTTATTATTATTTCACAGAAGGCATACAATTATGATGAGGAATTTGAAGCAACTCATAAATTCGGCATAATCACACTCATCTTTTGTATGGGCAGCCATATAAGGAGGAGGAGAGGTAAGCAGCTTTTAAGTGAAACCAAAATAGCCGGGCTTTAAGAGTATGAATGAGACACGAGTCAGAGAGAAATAAATATGCCTAGGTCACGCTTTTAATAATACCTACTTATATAGACACTGCACTGCCCTAGAAGGATTTGAGGTAGCTTGTAAAACAAGGACAGGAAGTCCATTCAATACCTTCCTGAAGTTCTGAGAGTCAGAATAGTGGGGTGACTAAGAACATGGATTCTGGGGCAAGACTACTGGGTTTAAAGTCTGTCTCTATCATTTTGTAGGTATGTAGGTATGTCATTTAGCCTCTTGGTGCCTCAACTACATTAACCGTAACATGAAAAGAAGTTCACTGGATCACATTATGGTCAAAATGAGTGAAAACAGGGGAGATGTTTATGAAAAAATGGAATTAAAATATGAGTTTATCTTTGTTGCAAAAGAATTTGAAATCTACGTGTAGCTTTCTCGTATTATACATATTCCATGAACTTTTTAAATTTACATTTAATCACTGTACATCTTTACAGTGCACATAATGATTTTCCCCAGAGTGAAAATAGTGCATATTGGTCTAGTCCAAGACTCTATTACCATACACATTATCATCAACCTTTTCATGTTTGTGTCTGTTAAATGTTCTTTCTCCCCCCAACCCCCCATGAACTTTTCAAAGTATATGCTGTATGCATAGGAAAAGCCTGACTTAGAAGTAAAGTAAACACTGGCACACAGATCAGACATTCTAAGTAATGCAATTTTACCCTCATGCATCCTTCAGAAGTTTTCGCCATTTGACAGATAGAGGGACTGGCACTCACCTACCTGGGGCCACAGAGTGAAAATGTGGAAGTGAACGGATGTGATCCAAGTCCTGCTATGGGTTAAGAAACCAAATTCTCTCATGGCCTTCTTTTGACTCCTAGAATTTTACTCATCCTCCCCTAAAGTTTAATAATTTTTTTCTTCTTCTTCCTTTTAGGTATAATGACATAGTCATTGATCACACTTATTCCTATTTCTTTCTCCTTTCCTTTTTCTTTCCACACAGAGCCCAGTATGGCATGACTCTCAGAGAGGTCATAACAGGCTCTATATACTTCCTCCCTTTGGCTCTGTAATTTTTTTAAAAGAATTACCTATTTAATTTTATGTATTATTATTATTATTATTATTATTATTATTATTTTAATTTGTGCTCACCAGAGAGAGAGAAGGGGAGGGGATGAGAAAGTAAGATGCCAGTTGCAGGACTCAAATGATGGTTGGCCATGTGGGAGTCCAATGCCTCAAACACCATGCCACCTGCTGGCCCTTTCTAACTTTAACTCTTTAGGCACAATCCCCTAGGGAAAGATGTTACAAAAATAAACATATAGTCCTCCCATAAAACACATTTCAACCAAGGTAACTGAGCTCTTTGGAGAACACAAGGCCACCATATACAGCTGATGGTTATGTTGTGTATATCCCCTTCCATCTACAATCCCACTAGGCTCTTGGCAGCACTCTCACATGCACCTGGCTATGCAATGCCCATTCTAGATGCACACAACACACCTTCTATCCCCTTGTCATACGGGCACTCCTCACCCGGCATAGTTGAGTCTGCCTTAGAGTCACTGTGGTGTCCTAGAGAGACAACAGTCTTCTACATCAGACAGACCTGGTCTTCAATCCTTGATGTCACCAAATTGAACAGCTGCTCAATTTTATCTCCATGAATGTCAGTTTTCTCAAGTGATACTGATTGATACCTTTTGCGGTGATTGCTCAGAGGATTAAAGATGACAGAGTGCCTGGTATACAGAATGTGCGACAGTATTAATACAAATTGTTACAAAAAGATGTAATGTCTACTACTAGAAATCTGAAATGAATGTTCCTTAGACCAATCAAAGACATGAGGAAAAAAATGCAAAACCTGCAAATAGGGAAAGAAAAGCTTTCTTCCATCCTTAAAGCCTAAAGCATCAACCTTTTACTCTTGAGGTTTCAATAATGAATTTCTATTTTAATTGACGCTGCAACTGATCCATGCTTTGCACTCATAACATACTCATTCTCCCAGTGATGCTGTGCAGGAAAGAGCTTTTAAATCAGTGAGCGTAATGAACTCCAATTTTCCTTCAACAAGGGCAAAATTACAAACGTGCTTTTCATTTCCAGACAATTAATTAATATGTTTACACGATTTCTTTGCTTTGTTTTATTTCATAATTCTTTCCTCTCCATTTGCCTAATCTCAAGGGTTTATTAATTTTTTCAGGTCTTCCTCCAGGGTATAACAGAGTTTAATTTAAGGGGCATTCTTAGCTGTAATGAATTTCAGAACAGGACTTAAGGAAGAAAATAGACCTCAAAATAGCTCTAGTAGACAGTTTTGACAGCTTTCACAGGTAGAGTGTATTCTTCCTTTGCATATAAGATTGCCTGCCATGATGCACGTCTGATATTACAGTCCAGAAAGGGACCAATATTTCTTCCAGGTTCACAAGGAAGATTCATGGCATGGTACATGTTCAACAACTTTTCAGCAACTTGAACATGGACTGTAGGATAAAAAGTTTTTCACCTTTCTGGAGTTCCAGGACATTTCCTGATTTATTCTCATGCAAATTGTGTTGTTGCCCAAATGATTATTGCCACAATTCTATCATACACACATATCTCAGGGTTTTCACTGCTAAAAATATACTCTTGGCAGGTAGAATCTTTGCATGTTTTCTTCTTTTTTTTGTCCCCCACCCCTTTTTCTTTAAACATTTCCATGTTTTTGATTGATTTGGGGCTCTCCCATAAATTTGTGTTTTTTAACTCTGAATATAATTCACATAGGTTCTCCTAGGAAAGTTTCATTTTATAGGGGTAATATAAAAAGCCATGCAAACTCACACTGGGTGCAAGTGTATACATGCCCAAAATCCTGGGAGGGGTGATTTCTCACTTTCCCTCTCACTGTGTCTGCCTTAGTTCTTTTGGGAGTGCATGTGCCCTATTTTTTTTTTTTTTAAAGCCATGCAGAGGTCCAATCTCTGCATTACTCTGAGGATTCAGAGTTTAGAAAAGTTGGATTTGAGTAATCACTTATTTGTTCTACAGATACAGTATCTTGTGTCAATATCACTTATTTGTTCTATAGATCAGTAACTTGTTGTGCCAGACTTTGTACTGGGCACTTTAGACACAAAACTTTATTTAATTTATTAAGTCGACATAGATTGTCAAATCTAGAGTCTCATTCTCAAGGCCTCCTCCTTACAACAAATAACAAGCAGTTCTTTACACGAAAGCACCATATCACTTCTAGCCTTGGTCACAAGTTGGGCAGAGTGCCAATAGACATTCATCCCAAGGATCAGAGAGGTGATTTCAAGAAATCAGTGTCCTTCTCTAAGCGTCAAAGTTTTCATCTGTGTATGATTCAACTATACTAGAAGAATCTCTAAACTCTCTTCCGGCTCTAACATGACATAGGCTTTGATCTATTTTAATTTTCTCATCAAGAGATAGAAAAATAATGGGAAGAGGAACCCAAAAGTCTACAACTTCAGACTTTTCACGCAGAGAAAAAAATTTATTCAAAGGAGCACATTTGCAAATTAAGTACATGTATTAGATCTTAATTACTACAAGTTGTTATCAATTACTATTAATTACTATGAAGCATTAAGTAAGCTGAGGATTTTTACTTGAGTTGCTTCCCCAGCTGTGGCTAATGAGAATGGACTCTGATTCTCCAGCTGCTCTTTTATCTTTTTTAACATGTGTGGTCACTATTAGATATTCATAGAGAGGGCACATTATTTTACTATTAATAATTGTAATCTTATCAGTAAGCAACAAACTGATTTGAGGGTGAGAAGGTTGATGTGTTTTTGAACCTTACCCAATGTAACTGCTATGACAAAACTTTTGTATTGAGCACTGAATTTACTGGCAACATTTTTATTGTTTTTTTTAGATGTCATAATACACTTACAGGAATGTGTAAGCATCTGTCAAATTCAGAAGGTGGTGAGCCAGTAGCTAGTTTTTCAGGAGATAACAGCATAACTTTCACTACCAAATAGGGAATCTGGAACCAAGGTAAGCTCTTAAATCTCAAAAATCACACCTCTTCTAAATAATTGTTCGTAGACAGAAAAGTGTTTCCTTTGAAGTAACTTTTTGCACTAGAGTAGAGGAAAACATTTTTCACTGAATGAAACAAAGATATCAAACTGAAAACTTCGCCATAAGCCTATTAAAATAAAACAGCATAGTATATACTGTTTTTTTTTTTTTCTTTTTTTGGAGAGGTTTTTGCTATAGGGCGCGTGCGCTCGCCAGACAGACAGAGAGAGACAGAGAGATAGAAAGCAGGAAATCACCCCCCAGGGGGGATGGCCACGCCGCAATCCCTTCTCCTCCATTCTCCTCTCGGGATCTTGGGCACGCACGCACACGCGCCCGGCGTGAGTTTAAGCCGCCGGGTCCGGGACTCGAACCACGGTCGACTACGTGGGAGTCCAGTGACATAGCCACTACGCTAACTGCTGGTCCCAGTATATACTGTTTACGAGCTTGTAGTTGAACTTGTTGCTTTAATATGCGGTATGCCACTAACTTGTATGCAATCATAAGCAAGCTCCTTAAATTCTCTATTTTTTCACCTGTATAATAGGTATAATAGTAATATTGACTCATAAGAGTTTCATAAGAAAGGAAGAAAGAAAGAAAGAGAGAAAAAAATAGAAAAAAGAAAGAAATCTATATAAAACACTGTACTTGGCATATAGTAAATATAAAAATACTAAGCATACTGTAAGCATAAATATGAAGAATCATAATCTAGTTCCTGGTGATGAACAAATATTGGGTTTACCTAACAACTGATACACACTATACTTCAGTAGTGTTCAGATGCAAATGTTTAAGTTTTCTCTTTTTATTATAATAATTCAGGAATAGAATTCAGGTTTGTAATTGGGTAGACTTTTGAGAGTTGCTAAGAATTCTTTATGTTATTGCTAAAGATATAGTAAAGATACACCAAAAAAAAAAAAAAAAAAAAGATGATGAAATGTAAAGAAGTGCCTCAATGCCCACTTGTTTATTAATTCCACAAATATTTCATTTGCCACCAGTATCAATCATTTCAACAGTTCTTTTCGATTTTACATAAAATAATGATATACTTGGGAGAAGACTTGAGAGGTAGTAGAGACATGGGTGTAAGGAAAGACCTAGAATGGTAGTTACATTGTTGCACTGGACACGGAGACCCACGGCACTTCTCCACCCTTTTCACATCATGGCAGTATTTGCCCAGCACACAGGACAGGCGTGCCTGCTCATGCCTGATGATGTCTTTTCTAGATGCACTCTATCTCAGCAAACTATCCTGAGCTGAAAGGATCGGTTAATTCGGCACACTGTGTGTCATGATGAAATGTACTGGTTAGGAAGCTTTGTCGTTAGAGGACACTTGACAGTCTAAGATATGCAGTAGAGGGTTCCAAACCGTAGAGAACCTTCAATAGTTCTCATTTTCTTCTTAGACTAGCATAGTTGTTTCGTAACTCAGTTTCTAAATACTAAAATTAATGGTCTATTTACATGATCACATCTAAATATTAGAAATCTTTTTTCTTAATAATTTATCTAATTTTATTTATTTATTTATTTATTTATTTATTTATTTATTTATTTATTTATTTATTCAATCTTCATTATTTGTTTTTAATTCACTGGAGAGAGGCAGGGCAAGTGAGAAAGCAAGCCACCGGTCTCGACCTCAAACCACTATCAGCCATGTGGGTGTCCAGCGCCTTATTCACCACGCCACCTGCTGGCGGCCCCCATAGAAACTCTTAACTTGTTGCAATAGTCAGGATAGGCTAAACTGTGATGCAGTAACAAATTAAATACCTATAACACACACACATACACACACACACACACACACAAAAAAAAATTTTTGTTCATGTAAATGCTAATATGGGTTGGTACCCTGCTTATACCTTATGCAAGACTCCAGAACTCAAGAAAGGACAGAGAAGAAATGATGGGGAAAGAAATGAAGGAAAGATAGAAATGACTCTCGGTTGCCTCAGTCCCAAAGTGACAGATTTTACTCCTCATCATTGACCACTGGTAAGAATTTGCATCATCTATGACAGCAATAGAGAGTGGAGAATGTAGAGGAACATGTGGATAACTGATGAGCACAATTTCTGCCCTACTTGATCAAAGTAGTTTCAAGTTTTAGATTATCTATTACTCTTGTTACTTTAGCAAATTCTGTTGCTATTCTCTTAACAAATTATATCTCAATTTAACAGAGGCTCAACATCTAAACATCCTAAAATATTATAGGATAAATATACCTAATTACTTATGCTCAGAAAATATATTGGAGTAGATATCATGCTCTTCATCCATATCATAGCTAGAGTGAGACAACTTTGGTTGTTCTATTGATCATGTTAAAGATCATGCCTAGAAATACACAGTCTTGCCATTTTCTTAATCTTGTCCTCATATTGCTTTCTCTCTCACCATATTGGTATTTGCCAAACCTCAATGTAACATTTTCTATAAAATATCATTAATGTGTTGCTTTCCCGTAAGTATGCATTATAGAAATAGCATGTTCTAAAAAGCTTACATTAATCCTACTCACCTGTCCCCTACCTGGATATTGTGACATGTAATACTGTTCTGTTATTAACAGGTGTATCTCAATCACCTATCTTTTTTCCCTCAAGTTGATGTAAGTTAATTTTCAAGGTGAATTTGTTAGAAAATGATTGAATAGTTTAAAACTCCATTTTCAGGCAACAAATTCCATGTAATCTACTGAGCAAAATACCTCTGTGGATCAAGTATCTAGACCTTTTAGAGATCAAATGGGGCAACCATACCCTTGGTTTCTACAAAGCTCAGAAATCGGGGTAAGAGCATAAAATTAGCTGAACTGATGCAATGGGACTTCAAAGAGGATTGGGAAGGAGGATTGGGAAGAAGGATGAGTACAGCTAATTAAGCTGCATATTTAAATACAATGGCAATAAATGGGACTGAAGAGTTGAATTCTTATCTATCTACTTCTTAATGCAAATGGTAGGACACTGCAACATTTCTACTGGGAGATAAGAGGAAATGGGGCCCAGGGACAGAAAACATTAATGAAGATATTCATGTTTTTGTGAGATAAACAGGCTAAATTTGAGGGCAACTCATTTTAGAGAACCAAGAATTTGAGAAGAAGGAAAAAAAAAAAAAAAAAAAAGTGCCTTGAATGGTTTGATCATGTTGTACCTGTAAGTCTCGTTTTCTGGTTTAAAAAGAGTCCCAGCACAGAATTATTTTGTTCACCAGGAGAAAATTGCTGACTCTGTACAAGAGGAAGTGACAATCTCATTTTTCCTTTCTTGGTTTCACAGTAGTTCTGCTTGCCTAATTTCTTTTCCTCAATCACAACTAAAACTTTTACAATCCATTCAAAAAAAGGGGGGGAGGGACACTCAATTTCTTCAACTCTCAATATAAAGACCCAGGGAAACAAAGCAGAGAGAGAAACCTGCAACTTGCATTGCCCTTATGGAAAAAGGTAAGAAAAGGATAACCGGTCTTGGCCCAGGAGCCACACAGCATCCTTTAAGAAGATCTGGTGTATTTATTCATTTCTGTACACCCATCCACTTGCTTACACACACACACACACACACACACACACACACACAGGTATACTTTACAAATTTTAATGGCAATTAAAATAAAAATAACCTCAGGTGATTTTTTTACACAGAGTTTCAATTTGTTTTGCTTTTTGTTGTCAATCTAAACCCCCCATTGTTTTTCTAAGACAGTCACCCCACCCACATCGTAAGGCTATAAGCGCACATTGCCACACACACCTGGCTTTTATTCCTATTTATTTATTTATTTATTTATCTAGAGAGGTTTTTGCTATAGGGCATGTGCGCTTGCCGGAAAGACAGAGAGAGACAGAGAGACAGAAAGTGAGAAATCACCCCAAGGGGGGATGGCCACGCCACAATCCCTTCTCCTCCATTCTCCTCTCAGGATCTTGGGCACGCATGCACATGTGCCTGGCATGAGTTATTAGTTTAAGCCACCGGGTCCAGGACTAAAACCGTGGTTGACTACATGGGAGTCCAGTGACATAACCATTATGCTGCTAGTCCCCCCCCCCTTTTTTTTTTTTTTTGAGTCTTGCTATGTTATCCAGGCCAGCCTCTTGCTAGCCATCCTGCCTCAGTCTCCCCAAAAAGCTTAGATTATAACCACCACTCCTGGCCTCCAGGTTGGACTGGAAATAAAACCTTGGCTGCCCAAGTGGTCCCAGCATATGGAGCATATTTTTAATTGTGTGTGTTATGGCTGTACTTAAATCTTCATTTTACTAGTTTGTTAGGAAAGTCATATCACATGTTTCTATGTTTTTTTCTATGCAAAAATGCATCTTGACTTTCTTGACAAATCAATACATTTGAGTAGTGAATGCTGCTGCTTCTCCTCCACCATCCTCCTGGGAATTAGACCAAAGCTCTCTAGGCACTCTAAGTAAATGTCTGGGGGTTTTGGAAGGCAGAGCTGTTTCTGTTTGTACTCAAACATGCTAGTACAAATAACTGAGGGGCCTCTTCTAAGCAAGCTACTTCTCAAGGTGTAGTCAAGGTCTGTTAAAGTAGTTCCTCTTTCTACCTCCAGCCCCGAGCTCCAGAAGGCAAACCCAAAAGGTACAATTTCAAGCAGAATGGAATGCAATGAAGTGAATAGGAGTAATTAGACATCAAGTAAATAATTACTTGGAGTTCTATTTGTTCAAACCATGAGAATGAACACACATTGGCAGTTTTTAACTTTGCTTGGCATGACTCTGCAAACTGACAAATTAGCTTCATTTGTATTTAATTTGACTAAAGATTCACAGGAAACACACACACACACCAAAATGTTCTTTCTAGAATTCATTTCCCTTTATATCCTTACCCACAAATATTTAGCAACAAATTTTGAAGACATTATTATTCTGCTAGCATGGTCTCATTTAACCTATAGTACTTAGAGATTTTTGGAGGGTTTAACATTTATTTTTACACATTCTCACACTTGGAAAGTTGCCATTTCTGGTAGGATGTGTGTTTTACCATTAGGTTAAGTACATGCATTAACCATAGTTTCTTTTTCCTCACATATGTTGGGAATGGTCCCCTGATGTAAATTCTGTGCTAGTCACTTACCTCACATGACTCCATTCCCAACTCTCTAAAGAGAAGACCAAGGCTCATACACAGTAAATAATTGCTGAGGATGTGACAGTTAATGAGCGTTGAAGCCGGACTTCAAATGAAGGTCTGTATGACACTAGGCTGCACTTTCATTATGCTACACCTACTCTAATGAAAGAGCTTCTGAAATTGGATGCTTTTTTTTTTTTTTTTTTTTTTTTTTTTTTTTTTTTTTTTAAGTCTTGGTATAGAATACATGCACTCACCAGAGAGAGAGAGGGAGAAATCACCACCCCTCTAAGGGTAGATGGACATGCCACAAGCTTCTCCTTCAGTCTCCCTGAGATTGGAGGCACACATGCACATATACCCAGCATGATTTTTAAGCTACCAGGTCTGAGACTCGAACTGTGTGGTTGGCCATATAGGATCCTTCTGCCTTAACCTCCCTGCCAACTGCAGACCCACTAGCTTTTGATCCATTTATTTGCTAAATAACTTCCTAGTTTTTCTAATACCTTTGGATCCACTTGTTTGCTAAATGGTTTTCTAGTTTTACTAAAAGTTTTAAATGCTATTATTTCACCATAAATTTTAGAAAGTATTTTTAAACAAAAAAGAAGGAACCAGTAATTCTGGTATTGAGTGTTCACATCTGCATGTGTGTGGGTATGTATCATCCTAGTATTTATTCAGTGCAGACATATTCACACAAAGACATTACCAACTAGCATCTTTTATAACTAGCTCTACTTTTTAGTTCCTATTTTATGAACATCTGGTTATGCAATTAAACATTAGCCCCAAATATTATTAAATTAAATAGTGTTTTTAAATATTAAAATACATGATATGTATTCTATAGCATTACAGTGTTTAAACTCACTCCCTCTCCTTCATGAATTAAGTTATAACAACCATTATCAAGTCCAACTAAGATGGATATCTGCTCTAGCCACGTGAGTGTACTTCGATCAGTTATTATTGGACATTTATCTTCTTTGCAAATAAGAATGTTCATGAGAAACTATAATAGTACCCTGGAATTTCCATTTTTACCTACGTTCATGATTATTTCAGTAGGATAAATGCCTCTGTAGGATAAATACTTCAAAGTAGAGTTGTTTGGTTAAATTCACAAATAGTTTAAAAGTTTTGCTATTTTTCCAAAGTTCCTATTAGGGAGACTCTAGCAATTTTTAAAAATAATTTTCTAGCGTTCATTTTTGTTTTCTACATGTAAGAGAGATATCATGTGCACCTCCCCAACAGCATCGATCCCCAGCCCTCAGCCAACCCTGGATCATGGGCAAGCACATGCCCAGCGTACTCAGGCAAGTCTTTGGACCTGAGCTCTGAACTTTCCCTTGTAGGATTGCTTCACGGAGCATCGTGCTGCACCGCTGCTGCAGTGCATGGGCCCTAACAACAGCGATTTCTAATCCTACGAGTAATATACAAAAGTAAGTATTTTCTCAAATAATTGCCAAGAGGTTTTATCCTTTACTCTTCCTCTGATTCTTCCTCCTCCTTCTCTTACTAATATTACCCCTATTTTTAATACCCTCACTATATTCTAAATCCTGTCTGTGCAAAATCAAGTATCCAGTGCTGTATCTGTCCCAAGGTATGCACTTAATAAATGTTTGGTGTTGGTTGAATTTAGATGAACATGAAATTTACCATGAAAAAGATATCCTTCTCCTCAATTTTAGTGAATATATGATCAGGAACACATTTTTCAGAGCAAGTTAGTGCTATCACTGAAAAATGCAGTTAGATAAGTAAAAAGAATTTTTTTTAATAGGAAATGGGTTAATAGACCCCAGGGACCAAGAGGGCTAGTGTGTGTTTTTTCAGCAAACAACATTTTTCTTTTTTTCTATGGAGCAAAACAACTTGCAACTTGGGAGGCGTAACCCAGGCCTTGTCAGAGAAACTTCTGCAAACTTTCATTTCTCACAGTATCCAAAACCCTCTTTAGCTTTCAAACCCATTCATTATATATTTAATTTCACGTCATTTCCAATTTTGCATCACCCAGAACTTTTCTTGAGTAACCTGCTCAATTAGAAGGTGAAGAGCTCGTAATGAACAGGCATTATTCCCTGCCCAAGATGCGAATAACACACCACTTTCAGCCTGTCGACCCGGCACCATTTTCTAGCATTATGTTGACTTAAAACATTTATAATGTGCTTAAGAGAGAGACATAAGGCCATAAAACTTGATGTTAATGATGAGAATCTAACAGCCAACACCACTTGTTCTCCCCACTTCGCAAATTAAATGCAGTACTGAAAGGAAAATAAGCACCACACACCATAACTTGGACGCTTAAAAGCTGACCTGGAAGAGACCTTTAGTGATATGGAGAGGGTACTTTTTAGTCTTCACTGACTGATTTATTTGTGGGAAATGGTTGTGGCTGCATTTATTTTATGGCTGCCAACATTAATAGGTTTGTAGAGGAGGGGGAAAAGAAGTTTCTTGACTGTTCAGTTTCAGGAAGAATGAAGTGGGACTCATTAAATAACATGCCAGTTGCAGGAAATTCTGGTCGTGGGTGGAGATTTGTACTGCCTATGCAAGTGGGGATTAAGAAATGGTGCTTTTTAAAGGTAACACCAGTAATTAAATTCATTTATTTTTTTAAAAGAATCTATTAAATGGCCTTTTATATAAAAATTGTCTAAAAATCCTAAAAGCAATATCCAGGAGACTGTTTGCCATGGGAGTTTTTTCAACATATTTTCATCAGAATTATATTTCATTGGTTGTAACCATGGGTGTGATCTTCGATTCTTTTATCATTGATTAACATATTTTCTGTTCAGAACTATCCTAGAGATATATGAGCCTATAAAAAGTTTTCAGACCTCAAGGAACTTACTCCCTACTTAAGGAAATAAAGTCCACTTACACTAAGTTTTCCTCATGGAAAAATCTGATTATTAGAATAAGAAGAGCTCACCAGACACAAAGATTGTGCAGTGCTGGAGGAAAGGCCTTAAGCTTCACTGCTTTAGAAATTTAGAGGAAATGACAACCAAATGCGGTTGTCTTCCCCAAGTTCGTTCTTTTATTGCAGCCACAAATAGAGTCCACTGCCAGAGTTCACCAGAAATACTGCTCCCAGTTACCCTTCTTAGATCTCTGCCTGTGTTTGCTGAGGAACATAAGGAATGGGAGCAAGACCTGAACTCTCATCTGCAAGATAGCTTTGTCAAGAATTTCTCATTCCCAGTCATGTAGATATGCAGCTCTGCAGTGTGGTTTTCCTATCCTATCTAGGTTCAGAAATGCCAGAACAAATATTAATAGAAGCTCCCAAAACAATTAGTTCCCTAGCAACTTTAGAGAATATAAATATATTGAGTCATTGAGAAAGTTAGGGCACATTTTTGCATAGAAAAATAGAGGGGCCAGTAGATGAAGTAATGGTTATGTCACTGGACTCCCATGTAGTTGACTGCGGTTTGAGTCCTCTACCAGGCTGCTTAAAACTCAAGCCAGGCATGTATGCGTGCATGCCCAAAATCCTGAGAGGAGAAAAGATTGTGGCATGGTCATACCCCCTGGGGAGTGATTTTCACTTTCTGTCTCTCTGTCTCTATCTCTCTGTGCAGTATAGCAAAAATCTCTCTAAAAAAAGAAAAGAAATGAAAAATATAGAAAAATTTGTCATGATTTTTCTGATGACATAATAAATGCAATACTTGAGTTGACAGAGTGCATCCATATGGTGGAAGAGTCCTCCACTTTACAGAAAGACGAAAGAAAAAGAAATTTCTGAGCCTTGGAAATGCCCTTGTAATCTGGCTATTAATTTACTCGATATCTAAAGCAGATTCTTATGGAACTACAGACCTCCCCATCCTCTTAAACCCTACATCCTAATTTTGCTTTGCTTCTTTATTATCCACATTAAGTTAACATTATTTAGCAAAGACAGGACTGATGGTCTATAATCTCGCACTTTCTTCTTCTTTTTTAAAATTTTCAAAGGGCACATGCTATAATTAGAGAGAGAAAGGAAGAGAACACCTCCCAGTGGAGCATAGTCATGACACAATCTCTGCTCCTCCATTCCTCTATCCTGTTGGGATTTGAGGCATGGATACATGCCCAGTATGTTTCTCCATGGCTGGAGCTGGGATTTGAACCACAGTTGGTTATGTAGAATTCAACTACTAGGTTACAGGGCTGGTTCTCTCCTTTTTTAAAAGCTGTGTATTTTCTTTTACATTTTTTCAACAGTAAAGCAATTCCTGAAATGCCAATCGAACAGCTGCTCTATGCATGTGTAGCATCAGCTGTCAATCTCAGAAATTCTGAGCACTGAGCATAATTTTCCCTTAAATGAAGGTGAAAGGAAGCATTTTCCATATCCAGTCATTGGAACAGATTTTTTTTTTTCCATGACTACATTTTCAGGGAATTGGCTCATTAGACACCATGGTGGACAGAATCAATTAACATTCTCTTAAACAAAGCTTGCCTTATCTATTTTGTATGCAAACATGGCAAGAGTCAAACTGAGACCCTGTTAAAGCTTTGCTCCTTTAGGTAACAGCTTTCAACATGAAAATGAAGAAATTCTAGACTATTAGTGTGCAACGTATTTTTATTTTGTATTTAACTGAGAATATCTCCATTTGGAGTATGAAGAACCATATGACTACCTGAAAATTGCATTAGGGAGTAGGATGAGATTAGCAAGAAACTATCCTTTAATTTGAATGTTTAAACAACGTTGGCCCAGCAAGTTATCAGGCAGTGAACATGATTGTGTTTTCCATCTCTAGCCTCCAATAGAAACCCCACAATGTAATTTCTTTTAGAAGCCATTTATAATGCTATTCAGTTAGAAAAGAGAAAAAGCAATCAAGCAAACAAGCAAGAAAATAAGCAAGAAAGAACTGAGAAGGGAGTTGGTTGTCTGACAGTGTTTCTGAGATAGAATGTAAATTTGCCTATACAGCCAGCGTGTTTTGCATATAGTTGACTGAAGATAAAACAGCAACAAGTTATATGATAGTTTTTTTTTGTTTGTTTGTTTTTGTTTTTTTTATGTTTGACAAAGAATTTTGCAAAAGCTGAAGAAACTTGCCCACTCTGGCAACACGGAGCTATACTTCTGAAGAACAGTAGGTCTCCATGATGTAGCCAGAAACTAGTATGATAGCACCATGGTCTCCATGGTGAAGATGCTGGGGGAAATGTTTAGAAACAAGTAGATTTTTTTTTAATATTTCCATGGCATCTTTGGAAGAATGACACTTCACAGATTGCAGGGGTGCAAAAGAGGTAATTCCAAGAACTGTAAATTTTTCTTCTTCTTTAAAAGAGGCACTATATGTGGTGGGGTGGTGGTACAGTGATAACACAACCAGACCTACACGGGAGTAGTCCTGGTTTTGTTTCTCTGAGCACACTAATTATATGCGCACATGCTTATGACCTGGACCTGCTATGACTAGGGGTAGGTCATGTTGTCAAACCTTGTTAGAGTTGACTACTTCCCTATCTGTGTTTGTCTTTCTCTTTCATGGAAGAAATAAATAAACTTTAAAAGTTAAAAAAAAAAAACACTATCTCCTTTATTTTTTAAAGAATTTTTATTATTTATTTATTTATTTATTTATTTATTCATTTATTCATTTAATTTGATGAGAGACAGAGAGAGAGAAAGTGAGAAAGCAAGTCACCAGGTCCAGGCTTAAACCTTGGTTGGCCATGTGAGAGTGTCCAATGCCTTAACCACCACATCACCTGCTGGTCTCCTATCATTTTAATATTTTTAAATGGTGACTAATACAGCCTTAATTTTTGCTGTTTCCTGCTATAAAAAACTGTAATTAGAAATATAGCCCTAACATAAAGAAACTCCATTATTATTGTACAGATTTTTTTACATTCCTATAAAAAAGCCACCTGGCTACTAGTAATACTAGTAGAACCAATAAGGTCAATCACACAGAAGAAGGGGAGGTGAAAGATGAAATTTCTCTGCCCACTTTATAACAGGACAGGTTATGACTCATGGGGTGCAACAGAAGAAAAGACTCCTAGACTAATTTCCACATCTTATCTAAAATAGAAACTGTAACTGTATTATTCTCCTGCCTCACACCATGTAACAGCTTTATATTGCCTTCTTGGAAGAAATACAGATCGCTCAATATGTAAAAGTCCTTCATGATCCACGCGCTTCCACTTATCCATTGTCAACTTGGACAGATCCATCTCTTTCCCTCTACATCATAATTATCCTTAACAACCACCTGTTCCACAAAAAAATCATGATCGATTTTTAACTCTATTGCTTCTGCTTAGTACCATTTTCTCTGTCTGCATTTTCATGAAAGCTATCTATTAAAGATTAAACATAGACAATATCTCCTCGAGGAAGTTTTTTCTGACCACCAAGATGGTATAAGTCAGTTTACAAAAATCTCACAATAGGGACCAGCAGTTAGCATAATGGCTATGTCACTGGACTCTCATGTAGTCGGCTGCAGTTTGAGTCCCAGACCCAGTGGCTTAAACTCACGCCGGGCACGTGTGCATGTGTGCCCAAGATCCAGAGAGGAGAATGGAAGAGAAGGGATTGAGGTGTGGCCATCCCCCCAGGGGAGTGATTTCTCGCTTTCTGTCTCTGTCTCTCTCTGTCTTTCTGGTGAGCGCACATGCCCTATAGCAAGAAAACTCTCTCTCAAAAAAAAAAAAACAAAAAACAAAAAAAAAAAAAAAAAAAAAAAAAACACTTCACAATTAAAAGGAAAGTATGACTCGACATTTTATACCCAGACAAACTGTGCTTAAGTACAGTTAGTGTTTAATATTAACAAACACTAAGGATATTGAGAAAAGAAGCAGGAAATAACTTTGATCAATGACAATTTGATTGGAGAAACTATGACAAAGAGAAAATCATAGAATATAGTCCCCAAAGAGTAAGGACTGTTCCTAATCTAATGAGGATATATGATAGGCTTGAATGAAAACGGGTTATATTCAAACAAGAGGCATGATACAATTAAAAACAGCTGGGAGAGAAAAGGAGATAGAAAGTAAAGTAAATTCTCTGATTGCCATGAGTCAAATGACATATAATAAAGTTGTCAACTCAATTAATGGAAATGTATGCACATGTTTTCTGTATTAAACACTAAGAAAGTTATGATTCACTACTCATACTAGAGAGCTACTGCATATTCATTATAGTGACATTTTCCAATTTGTTTTCAAAGAAAGGCTTAGAAGAAAAGTATACGTTTGTAAGGACTAAGATAAGCAGGAAAGATTGTTCGTGGCAGAGAGTTAGTTCAACAGCCTTAAGAGTTTGGGGCACTGGGGCTGGCTAGATGTTTTGCAGAGGAAGATGGATCTCACATGGCTGATCAGCTTTCACGTCCTAGCCCTGAAAACTTAAAAATGCAAGCACGCCCAGAATCCTGATGGGATGAACTGGAAGAAAAAGGACCTCAGCATGACAACGTCCCAATTAGAGGAGAGAGTGCTTTCTCTCTCTCATGCATGTGCGTGAACTCTCTGACATTAAAAAAAAAAAAGGAAAGGAAAAAAAGTTTGTTACACTGGATGAGAAGCTCTGGTTTTAAACATATGGGGGTGCTAAAAATATTATATAATCTTTTAATTATAAAAATGGGCACAGGGAACCAGCAGTTAGCGTAATGGCTGTCGCTGGACTCCCACATAGTCGACCGCGGTTCGTGTCCTGGACCCGGTGGCTTAAAACTCACGCCGGGCGCGGGTGCGTGCGTGCCCAAGATCCCGAGAGGAAAATGGAGGAGAAGGGATTGCGGCGTGACCATCCCCCCTGGGGGGTGATTTCTCACTTTCTGTCTCTATGTCTCTTTCTGTCTGTATGGCAAGCGCACGCGCCCTATAGCGAAATCTTCTCTTAAAAAAAAAAATGGGCACAAAAAGGAAAATACAAAATATTTCACATATCATAAACATAAACATACAGAAACATACATATATGCACATGTGCATGCATGCACACGTACACACACACACACACACACACACACATATCCAGGACAGACCACATAGTTAAAACAAACAAGCAACCAAGATACATTATATGAAATACAGAAAATATATGATAAAATAGTATAAGAGAACCAAATATACTTGACTAAATATACTTGTCACATTATTAGATGTAAACTGGCTTAATTTGCCTATTAGGGGACTAAGATTTTCATATTAGGTCACACAGAACCAACTCAATGCTATGAACAAGAGACCTGCCTTTAAAGATAACTAATTTAGGAAGGTTGAAAAAATAAAAGGATGAATCAAGTTGTGCCAGGAAAATAAATCAGTGACAGAGAATGAAAATAAATCCCTGATTTCTTCAAAATCAGGGAAACTAGCATTCATGTTAAAAGGAATTAATTAAGAAAAAGATATTTTAAAATGCTAGTACATGGAAAAAATACGGAACTAAAGTATGACTTTATTTTGGTGCAAAACATTTTTGAAGACTATGCACAGTTTTGTTTGTTTGTTTTTTTTAAATAATAAGCTTTCTTTCTGTCTTTCTTTTGTTTTTTTGGAGAGGTTTTTGCTATAGGGTGTGTGCGTTCACCAGACAGACAGGGAGAGACAGAGAAACAGAAAGTGAGAAATCACCCCTCAGGGGTGATGGCCACGCCACAATCCCTTCTTCTCCACTGGGCACGCACGCACACACACCTGGCGTGAGTTTAAGCCACAGGGTCCAGGACTCGAACTGCCGTCGACTACATGGGAGTTCAGTGACATAGCCATTATGCTAACTGCTGGTCCCAATAATAAACTTTCTCATAAACATTTTTTTCTTTTTCAGATTTGCCAGAGAGATGTGTACACTTCAGAAGAAGAAAGAGAGAGAGCTGGGAGGGGGAGGAGGAACCCCGTATGCCGTCCCCATCTTCTGTGGGCAATGGTCATGCTGCAATCCTTTCTCCCCCATTTCTTATTTTGAGCACATACACATATATGTGCAGCATGTTTTTCAAGCAACCAGATCCAAGACTCAAACCAGGCAGTCAACAATGTGAAATCCAACTGCCTTAACCATCTTGCCATAGGATAACTGTCCATAAACTTTTGAAGATCCCTGTGTGTGTGTGTGTATAGCTATTTGTGTGTATGTGTATGCATGGTGTGTGTGTGTATATTTAAACTAGATAAATTGATTCTAAATTTTATATAGAACAGAAAATAAAAGACTGAGAAAAAGAGTAATAAAAGAGAATTAGCCTTCCTAGATTTTAAAACCTATCGTACAGTTTCAACGATTAAAAAATGCACATGGTGAGGCCAGAAAGTGGCATGGTAGTAACACAATGCTCTGCAATGCTGGAGCCACATAGAAAGTGCCCCTTTTGTGTCCTGGGTCCTCCGTGAGCATGCTGGGCACATGTGCACATGCCTGTGATTCAGGCTGGTCCAGGCTAGGAGTTGATTATGGCATGAGGACTCTGTTAGAAGTCCTTGTAGAAGGGATAAATACATAAACTTTAAAAAGCACATGAACAGTCCAGTGGAGCAGAATAAAAGTGCAGAAATGAACTTAAGAGTTCACAGAAGAGACTTGAATGAGAAGGGATGGCCTTTACAGACACTGTTATTGAAATAACCTGGTAGCCATCTGGAAAAAAATAAAGTAGCTCAAGACCTCACATTATATATAAGGATAAACTCCAAATTATAAAAGTTATATATGATAATATAAAGAAACAAAAATGCAATAATATTAAAAGAAAATACAGATTTCTTGCAACTCTCAAACTATCAGCTATGCACCAAATATAAAAACCATAAAAGAAAAGTTGAATTCAAACTTAGGAAAACCAACAGTTCATGATAAAAACTTATAAGCAACATCAAAGGCAAACAAAAAACTGGGGAACTGAGAAGAGAGTAACAATCCATATCACAGAGGAAAAGTTAGTCTTTCTAGTAGAACTCAATTAAAACAAAATCCACAAACCAGTACTAAAGTAGGCAAATATATTCACAGATTGTCTACAGAAAAGATTTATCAATGGCTTATACACATATAAGAACATACAATCTTACTAAAAAAAAAAAAAAAGGTAAAACTACATTGAAGTGTCATTATTCACATTCCAGCTTGACAAACTTCTAAAAGTTTTACAACACACTGTTTTGTGAGGTATTGGAAAGAACTTTCATTCACCATGGGTGGGCTATAGATTTGCATATTTATCAAGACCAATTTGGCAATAATATGGAAACTGCAAATGCATAACCGCCTATCTGAGTAATTCTTATGCAGTGAATGTATCCTACACGTATCTTCAAACATGCATTTAAAAATGAAGAGTATATACTGCAATACTATTTGTAATGTCAAACAGTAGAGGAATGGTTAAGTAAATGTAGTATGTTCATGAAATGAAATATGATATAGCTATAAAAAGAAAAAAAAGGATAAAACACTCTATATTTTGATATGGGACGGCAGCTGAGATAGAATAATAGAGAAAACAAACTGTAGAACTAATAGACAGTATACTACTATTTATTAAAAAAGGAGAAACAATGAAGCTATGAGATTATATACTCATACATACATGTGTCAGAAAACTCTGGAAGTGCCCTACACCAAGAATCCGTTGGTTTCTTGAGCAGGTGTAGGACAGAAATGGCAGGGAATATCAATAGTATCTCGCCTTTTTACATTGCAACCGTGTTATTACCTCTTCAGAAATTTAAGAAACAAATTTACAAACCAGAAATTTGTAGAAACTAGAATTCAAAAACTAGAAATCTCCAGTTAGAATCCCTAGGAGAGCAGATTGTGAAAAGGCAACACTCCTCCAGTTACAAATACACCTGTCCACCCAGTCTCTCACACCTTGCAGGGCTCCAAACACTCCAGTTAGTTGAGCAGGCAGTGGCAATTGGATTTCTCAATCATATTTACAAACTCTCCTGTGACTGGAGAGTACCTGAGTCCAGTGTGTGCTTTCCATCTGCCCGAGGCAGAGACTGAGGTCACCTGGAAAACAGGCAGCATTAACTCTGCTACAAACTGGAGCCCTTCTGACCCTGGCAGCTCACTGCCATTTGCTCTTGTTCTGGTACCCTCATCGCCTTTGAGCTGTTGGGGAAGGCCAGCTGGCTCAGCCTCCTCATGGAAATCAACGTTCATTAGATGAAGCGCTAATGACTTAATTGATCTGCAAAGACCTAAGCTTTGTAGTGCCCCAGAGGAAAACTGCCTAAGGTCTGGCTCACTGGTGTTCTGAGTTGTCTGAAAATTCAAATAAGTCTCTGTTTCCCCAGGGGCAGTTTAGCTTGAAAGGTCACAGCCTACAAGGCACTTTCCCTGTTGGTCTTCCTTTGACTCACAGCCAAGCTTTCTTTTGCCCGAATGTGTGTTTTGAGCATGTCGGCCTTGATTTAAACACACAAATCTCCCAGGAGGGAAAGAAGCTTCTTTAAAGAGCATAGGCGTCTACATGAAGCTAAACACTGCTACCCACTTACTGTCATATTTTCCCCAATGAATCAATGCAGAATTGCTCATTTATCCAAATGTCTTTATGCATTAATGGGAACAGAGCCTTTTTTTTTTCCATATGTAGCATAAGTAATCAAAGTATTTTGTAAAGAAAAAAGTTAGATACTTGTTATAGAGGCTTAATTCCTGTAAGATAAAACAAATAGACTCAAAAGAAAAAAAAAAGGAAGAGAAAAGGAAAAAAGCAAAGGAAAAGAAAGGAAGGAGAGGAGGGGAATAAGGACAAACAGGATGGATGGGCTGAGGAGTATGCAGGAGTATGAAACTAGCCCTTACTAATAAAGACTGTGGTGGGCATCTGATGTGCCATCTTCCTTCAGTGAGGCCTCCATTGCCCTGCCTCCTGGGCTGTGTCCCGCTGTCAGCAGATGGCTGTTTGCCTTCAGCCTCCCAGGGTTAGACTCAGCTACGGTGGTCCTTCTTGCTCAAGACCTCATCCCTACCCTTTTCTGGAAAAGCCAACATCCAAAGACTGGCCATTGCAGGAGCATAAAAGCCTGGACTTCTCAGCCTACCTCCTAAAGATCGTGCCAGCACCACAGCTCCTTATGAGGACAGCTTAGGCTGCCATCAGTCTCTGGCTTTCCTACTCTCCTTTCCACAGGTGGTGAACTCAGGGACTCCCCATAATAGACATCCTTCAAGATAAATGCAGTATATGAGTTAGGTTGCTTCTCAGGGAGCTCACCCTGTAACGAAGATATTTGACAGCTATTTGACGTCCAACTCCCTCCATTCTCATAGGTTCTGCCATATATGTCACATTTCTTGAGCAAGTATCGAGAGAGCTAAACAATCCACAATGAGTTAGCTGAGGAACTAAGAACAGAATTTGAACACTTATAACCCAAAGGCACCTACTTTCTGCACTCTAGCAGACTGTCTCTTAGACTGAACTGGTGAGAGAAAAGCCATCATTGCAGAACTTTCTGAAGAGAAACGGTAGTTTGTCTTCCACTACAAAACAGTGGCTTTTTTTTTTTTTTTTAAAGAGAGATTTTTGCTATAGAGTGTGTGCACTCACCAGAGAGAGAGGCAGAGACAGAAAGTGAGAAATCACCCCCCAAGAGGATGACCATGCCTCAATCCCTTCTCCTCCATTCTCCTCACAACATTTTGGGCATGCACACACATGTGCCCAGCATGAGTTTTAAGCCACCAGGTGTGAGACTCAAACCACAATCAACTACATGGGAGTCCAGTGACAACCATTATGTCATCTGTAGGTCCCAGCTGTGGCCTTCCTTCTGTCCTCTGGCAGGGAACAGCAGGACCCATAGCACCCAAAGTATATATTGAGCTGTGTTTCCTTAAAACACCCTATGAGGCGAGCCAAGGTTCTAGCTTCAGCACCCAACGTAAAATTCCTCACCCTGGAAGCTGGGGTGTAGGTAGTGATTCCTGGTTTTTCACAATTAGAATTGACCAAATTGATACACCAAAAAAAGGTTAATGAGACCTCAAGATAGTGTACCTATCCCTATATAAGAAAAGTTTAGTCTTAACAGTTAATATTGCCAAAGATATTGATGGAGACATTCTATGGATTTCTCTTTCTTAGGGGACATTGGCTACAGTTCAAGATCAGATAGTAATGGGAGGAGGGAAGTAGAGAGCAATTATGTTATTTTTGCAGTCATAAATTGAGCAAAATGACAAGTAGAAATTATCTAACTTTTAGTTCTGGACTGGTAAAATAGTGAAGTTCTAGAATGTTTAAGAGAGAGGTTTGAATTTTAAGCCAAGATTGAACTCTTAAAATGCTGTTTCTTTATCCCCTTACCATCTCAAGAATGGAAATAGAACAAATTATTGGAGAAAGAGAATGCTCTGATGAGGAATGCTATGAGGAAAGAAAACTGGAGAGCAAGAAAACATTATCAGGGCCAGCAGGTGGCATGGTGATTAAGGAGTGCTGGACTCCCACATAGCTGACAGCAGTTCGAGCTCCAGACCTGGCAGCTAGCTTTCCCTCTTTCACTCTCTGTCTCTCTCTGATCAAATTAAAATAATAATGATGATAATGAATAAAATTAAATAATTATTTTTAAAAAAAGAAAACATTATCTGTATCTATCTACATATAAAAATCCATGTGTGTGTGTATATATATATATATATATATATATATAATTTGAATAACAATTTGTATATGTGCATTTATTTAAAATGAGATATAGTCTATGTATATTTTTTAAAAGAATTATTTATTGATTGATTTTTCACATGAGTTTTTGCCAGAGAAAGAGTGAGAAAGCAAGCTGCCATGTCTGAGCCTTGAACCCCAGTCAGCCATATGGGAATTCCAGCACCTTAACCACCATGCCACCTGCTGGCCCCATAGTCTATATATTTTTTAATTGACTGATCTTACATGTACACTCAACAGAGAGAAACAAAAAAGACTGAAAGACAGAGAGGGAGAAAGTGCTCCCCAATAAAGCATTATCATGCCACAATCCCTCTTTCTCCATTGTCCTGTTGGGATTTTAGGCATGCACACATATGCACTCAGTGTGTTTTTCAAGCTGCCAGGGCTGGAACTTGAACCATGGCCAGCCTCATGGGGGTCTAGCTCCCTTAAACCACTAGGCTAAGGGGCTGGCTCATAAAATGTTATTAAGTTTTATGTATTTATTTATATGTATTCAAATAAAATTATTTTATATATACATTATATTTAGTCCACATAATATATAATAATAATAATTACATATATATATATATACACACACACACACACACACATATATATATATATATACATATATATATATATATGTTTTGGTCTTTCTAATAAATCTCTTTTAATTTTTCCTGTTTCAGTCCTATGAGAGAAAAAAATTGTTCAGAAACAGGTTTCATAATGTAATACATTAATTTTCTGTACTTGTGCTATGTTTAATATATTTATTTGCTCTATATATTACTTTTTGATTGCACATAGTTTCTTGGAATATAAATATTCATTTATTGGCATAATGACATTTTAGATTTTCAAATAGCATTAAACTTAGAAATGGCCCCTGGTGCTGCCAGCAGGATAGGTCTCTTATAACCAAATGACTAAATGGAAGGTCAAATTGTTTTGTAGAATTTGCACCCACAGTCCTATGATTTGGTGGCTAGAATGTTATCAGCAGAGCCATTAGTGCCATAGTAACCTCTGTCTTTGCACATTTGCAAATTACAGATTCACATCCTTGCTCTGATTAGCTCCTGAAGTGCTGAACAAGAACTTATAATTATGCGCTGCAGTCCACTTTCCTGACAGACTGACATTACAATTTGTATCCAAGCCCATATAGCTACAGAACGTAAAAGTACTATTGAATGAAATTAGTTCATTTGGATCCACTTGTATTAATGGAATGTGTCATTTATATTGCTGAACTGGTTTTGTCTTTTATTCACTGCTGTGTTCAGCCTCCAGTGCTAAGGACAGATTATTCCCTCAGTGTACCAGACTGAACAATTGCTCTCCCTTGGAGCTCACGGCACTGGGTGGTTTAGTGGGTGGTGACATGCCCTTGCAGTCAGAAATCTGAATTCCTGTCCTGAATGTACCACCAACTCTTTTGTGAATATTAGACAGAACTTCTCATACCTCGATGCCTGAAACAAACTAAAAGATGTCTAAAGCACCGATTTCATCAACCATTATTACATCAGTGAAGAAAAACAGTACATTCCAGGAAAAGTATAAAACTGCAAGAGATAATTTTCCAATGTCTTGAACACCTCAGAACAATACAGTATATAAATTACATGAGTGATTCCTTAACTTTGCTTCTACATCCATCATTCTTAGGGGGTTAAACCCCAGGTTACCCAGCAAATTCAGGCCTATTTAATTCATTTTGGTTTTTCTCCTCTGCTGTTTTGGCTACATTCGATGTTAATCATTTATCTGCAAAATCTTACTTATTAGCATTCCTTTTCCTTTGGTTAAGACGTTAAGTTGTTCCATGACATTTCATTTGATCATACGAACTTAACAGAAGTCAATAAATATTTCTTCATTTTCTTTGAAAGGTACATAGGCATCTTGCCACACAGAATAGATTCTATAGGTACAATTTCTTATCCTTTGGATATAATTTTTCATCTTTCTTCCACTCTAGAAGAGACAGACCACAGAACAAATGGCAGTGTAAGAAGGAAGAAACTGGAGACAGCATATGTAGGCACCAGAACAAACACAGCAATCAGGCAGTCTGGTGTGGAATACATATTATAAGGGCCGCATCCCAACAGGAGTAGTTCTCCTTGATACACAGTTTCACTTTCTGCGGTTACAGTTGCCTCAGTCCCAAAAAATACTAAATAGAAAATTCTGGAAATAAACAATCCAGCTATTAAACGTGACGGCACACTCCCTGCATCCTTCGCCTCACCTCATCTCATCAGATAGGCATTTTATCACCTCACAATCATCACAAGAAAAAGAAGGGAGGGCACAGTGCACTAAGAAACTTTGCGAGAGAGAGATCACATTTACCTATTACAAATACATTGTTATAATTGTTTTATCAGTAGGTAATGTTGTTACTGTGCCCAATTTATAAATTTAACTTTATCATAAGTACGTATGTATAGGAAAAACACACAGTATCTATAGGATTTGGTGCTGTATTCAGTCACAAGCAAGTGTTGGAGGTCTTGGAATGTATTCCCCCATGGGTAAAAGGAGACTATTATAGTGTGGATTAGCCTGGCTTGATCAGTTTGCCAGTTTTGAAATCAATAAACTTCACCATGAAAAGCATTGCTTACATTTGGAAGAAGTACCCCTTATAAGAATTATAAAGAATAATTTCATTATGTTTTTGAACTGAGGCTTTGACATCAATCTGTCACAAACGATTCTCTCTCTACATGCTCATGTGACAATAATGATAGATAATGTGAAGGGTTCATAAGAAAATAAGCAAGCAAGGGTTAATAAAGAAGGCCCAGGATGAGCCTTACCTGAGGACATAAGAAAACTTGCTCAGGTTATGGGTCCAAGATAAAGGCCCTGGGCGTAAGCTTTCACAAGTGGAGAAACAGATGTTCCGCACTGGCACTCCTGCCACCTCCAGCAATCACCAATAGATGCTCTGCATTCCTGAGAAAGGACCATGGGACCAGCAGGTAGCGTAATGGCTATGTCGCTGGACTCCCACATAGTCGACCGCGGTTCGAGTCCCGGACCCGGTGGCTTAAACTCACGTCGGGCACGTGTGTGTGCGTATCCAGGATCCCGAGAGGAGAATGGAGGAGAAGGGATTGTGGCATGGCCATCCCCCTGGAGGGTGATTTCTCGCTTTCTGTCTCTCTGTCTATCTCTGTCTGGTGAGCACACACGCCCTATAGCAAAAACCTCTCCAAAAAAAGAAAAAAAAAAAAAAAAAAAAAGAAAGGACCAGATGCCCCCCAGCACTCCCACTCCCCTCATCTGGACCAGAGCTTACAGAGTTTATCCTTACCCTCTGCCTACCACTGAGACCATAAAAAGGAGACCCACCCCACCAAAAGGCACAAACCTAGGAACCTGAACAGGTCTCGCCCAACATTCTCCTCTTTATTCTGAGCTCTAAGCTCTGCTCATGCTCACAGTTCTGTCTTTGGTAAATTCTTTTACCACCCACACACTGGCCCTAATGCCCCACTGCACCGCTACAGATAACATTTTATAGAGTGCTTATTCTGTGCCACATGCAGAACTGTGTGCTTATATGTATCATCTGGCTCTAATAGTCATCTGGAGCAGGTTCTGCAATGACCCCCATTTCATAGATCAGGACATGTTAAAATATGTCCCCCCAAGGGGACAGCAGGTGGTGTGGTGGTAAGGATGCTGAACTTCCACACGGCTGACTGCAGTTCAAGTCCCAAACCTAGTGGCTTGCTTTCTCACTTTTCCTCTCTCTCTCTCACTTTGTCCTTCTCTGATCAAATTAAAATAAATAAATAAAGTTAAATAAAATAATTCTTAAGAAAAAAAAATGTTTCCCAAGTAAGACATAATTTTCCTAAGCAGTCAGACTCTAGGGTCCACATTACCAACTGTTTTAGTGCTGGTAAGTTACAAATAATGCAAATATTTATTACAAGAGTCTTAGGTGTTGTTTTCAAAATTATTTAAGCTGGAAACGTTGATGTATGGAGATAGATTGATAGATAGATAGATAGATAGACAGACAGACAGATAGATTAGATTAGATTTTTTCCATGGGGCATGTGAGCTAACCAGAGAAAAACAGAGAGAGAGAAATGGAAAGTTCCCTTTTCCCTCCATTCTCCTCTTTGGATTTTGGGCATGCACACACACTCACCCTGCATGTTTTCAAGTCACCAGATCCAGAACTTGAACTGCAGAGTCAGCTATATGAGATCCAGAGCCTTAACTACCATGTCAGCTGCTGGCCCAATATATATTTTTTAAATTATTTATTTTGAGCTTGAAAAGTTCATCTAGTTTGGGAAAGAGATCAGATATTGTAGGGAAAATAGGATCTGAAACAGGACACAAATTTCAGTCCTCAAATACAGGTCAATTCCATGCTGGGTTGCTGAAGTAGGTTTAGCAAGGGGAGATATGCAAAGATTAACTAGGAGAGCTCCATGGTCAGACAGAGACAGGAGGTAATATTTGAAATTAAAGAATAAAATGGATAATTAATATAAAGCAAATCTAGGCTAAACAGCTTTTACATCCAATAGTCTGCCTCTGGCAGTATGAGATGGGTGGTAGTAATGAAAGTATTTTTACCTTAAAAGTACACGGAACACACAATCACAACCCAGAGACCCTAACAGGTCTAGGACCTCATCTCACTCTTGGTTTCTTTTCTGAGCTCCCTGGTGCTCGCTGGTGCAGGCTTAGACCCTGCCATAATTAACAGGGATGTTATTGAGCCTCTGCTTAGGGTATCCAGCAGCTGCTCTGTACTGCTTCCCTTGGGGACATGCTGGGGGGCACATTATCATTCACATCGCTCCTCTGCAGACTTTCTGTTACTTGTGGTAATAATGAAACCAGTCAGACTGCCATGGAAGGTAGAGTGGTTGAATGAATGACTTTTGCAGTAGACCCGGGTTCATCATTCCTGTTTGCCCCTGACTTTTAGTTATTTTTATTTCTTTCTTATTAAAAGAAAAATCACTAAGAATCCTCACAAAACCTAGAACCAAATGTCTTTAAGTTGTTAACATTCTTTTGTGACCAACTCAAGATTGAGCACAGCAAACATTACAAAGAATCTCTTACTCAACAGCCAGGGTCTCATAGGGAGTGTGGGATGAGAATGCAGACAGAGCAGGGACTGCCCCCTTCTTACTTGAGCTGAGAGGGTTTTTTTGCTCGTATTCATTTCAGGGCACTTATTTTTTATGCTAGAAGCGCACATGAGCATGCATAAAGAGAGAGGAGGGGGAGATGGAGAGAAGGGGAGATGGAGAGATGGAGAGAAAGCACCACTCCCCTCCTAATCTCCCACTGCCCTGCCAAGTGGATCTGGTCACATCACCATCATTTCTTCTCCAAATCTTTATCCTGTGTTGTTGATGGGACCAGGACTTGAACTCTGGTCAGCCATGTGGATCTGGCTTCATTGGTACAATGCTACAAATCCCACCTAAGGGTTATTTTTAATTACTCTTAGTCTCCTCCCATGATGCCACATTGCCTTGAGACATGGTTAAACTAAAACAGTTCTTATTTCCCAAAAGGCCTAGGAATCTTTTGGAAGGAAGCCATTCATACATGTCCCTCCAAGATTAATGGTAGACTGCTTTAAGCAGGATCAAGGTATTGGAGAGACACTTTTGGATATTTCAAAGATGGAAGCATCTCTCAAATCTACTCTCCCACGTCAGTTATAATTAGCCAAAAAAGTCATTTCGTTTCTTCAGTCCTAACATCAATTTCTTCTGACCACACCTCTCTTTCTCTCTGGCTTTCAGATTGTTGGTCAGTGTAAACAGAACACATGTCCTATCAGGCAGGAAAGTGGTGAGGTATCTTGAATGAGTGTGGTGCTTTCTTCTGACCTTGCTGGTAGATATATTTCAGCTGGTTCTAATTCCTTACAACCTCCTCTCGACAAACTCTTTTTATGAGCCTGTTCACTCCCTGCTTTCAGTTGTACTTTCTTCCTAGATGTGAGTATTAAGTGCCTGATCTCTTAAGTACCTGATTCCAACAGCATATAGTGTATATCCACTTCACTTTTCATCCGTTGCCTCAAATTTGACTGAAACCAGCTACTCCTTATTAGATCCCCATCCTCAAGAGATCTATGACAAAAGTACTGTTAAACTTTCTCTTTCCCCCAAATCCCTAACATCATCTTTGGCAAATGGGCAGCATCTCTCGTTTATACTCACATGTTTTCTACTGGTATACATTTGGTTTGATCAGTGCAACTGGATCTGTGATTCCTGAGGACTGTGCTGCAGCTACCCCCTACAGCTCTGAGCATTGCACACTCAATGACAGACAGGCACAGGCTCCTTGAGACCCACTATAGAATCCTGAGCTGACAGTGAGGAAGAGCTTTGCTATCAGTTTGTTCTTTTTCTCTTTTTGGAGCGTGTTGTTTCTCTGTTTTGTTTTCCAAAACCTTCAGTTCACTGATGGAGTAGCATAGACTCAATATTTGTTCTAAATATGATTTTACACCATTATTTCAGAGATGGGATTCAGGGTACCCTTTCAGGGTATTGAATCCTTTCAAGCAAGCAGCGGATCTAATGGTGGGAACACTGAGCTGTAATAAGCTCAAACTCTCTTTTCATCCCTTTTGACTAACCTGACAGACAGTAGTATGTTTCTTAAAAATGGATTACTATTTAATAAAACAACTGATAGGATTCAGATCTAAAAAGATAATCTCGGGGACCAGCAGGTGGTGTGGTGGTTAAGGTGCTGGACACTCCCACATGGCCGACCACGGTTCAAGTCCTGGACCTGGTGGCTTCCTTTCTCACTTTCCCTCTCTCTCTTTCCTCCTCTGTGTCTCTCTCTGGTCAAATTAAAATAAATGAGTGACTAAATAAAATTAAATAAATAATGATGAAAAAAGGACTGCTCTTTAAAAAAAAAAAAAAAAAAAAAAAAAAAAAGATAATCTCAAATGACCACAGGGTGATATTCTCTAAAAGTCATACGATGCTTTAAAGTATAAAAGCAACAATGAATGACAATAGCCATCCTTGATTGGAGGGACATTAGGTGCCATGTCCACAGTTAGATACTTCACATATATTATCTCATTACTCCTGTTGGCAGCCACATGAATTAGGTATCATTCATTCCATTTAGCAGATTAAGATATTGGACAATAAAGAGCTTCAGCCATTTGCCCAAGGCTTTGAAGCTCATAAGCAATGTAAATAGCCCAAAATACAGCCCAAGTATACTTGACTTCAATTCCCAAGACATACTGATGACAAAGGAATTGCTCACCCCAATACTATGACAAAGAAGACTTTGAATTGAAGTCAAGGTGAATGTGTATGAGTTTAGGGATCTCCAGACTGAACATCACAAATCTTGCAAAGAGTCAGAGTGAGGGGGGTGGCTCATTTTTTCTTCCTTCCTTCCTTTTTTTTTTCTTCCTTAAAGAGGCTTTTCCTTAGGGCACATGCACTTGCCAGATACAGACAGTGAGAGGAAAAGTGAGAAATAACCTCCCAGAGAGATGATCACACTCCAATCCCTTCCCCTTTATTCTCCTCCCAGTATTTTGGACTCAACACGCACACTCCCGGCATGATTTTCAAGCCACTGGGTCCTGGACTCTAACTCAGCCATGTGGGAGTCCTGCAACATAACTGCTACATCATCTGCTGCCCCTGGTGTAGTTATTTTTTACTCTATGTATTTCTATGTGCATGCCTGCATGCTGCTTTTCTTTAGAGAATGAGGAGCAGGGTGTAATAGTCAAGTTGGGAATAGCTCTTTACCAGAAAGCAAAGACGTAGTCTACAAATACAATGATGCCAATTACCCCTGGGGCATGATTTGGGCATTCACTGAGGCAAGGTCAGCTAAGATAATTGATAGATTTCTTATGGTGAGGCCCTTACTACTCAAGATTTAAAGCTGTTGGAAATTTCCCTCTGTTTCTTCCCTCTTATGTTCTTTCTCTTCCTCTTCTTGGTCTCATTAAAAAGAGAATAGGCATTTGTATTCTGAGAAACAATTTGGTTCCACTAGCTAGACTTTTGCAAGGGGAATTAATTCCCAACTCACTGATTTGTTTTGTGCATGTATTTGTTTTACTTTTTGTTTAAAAATAATTTTAGACATACAGAAATTGCAAAATAGTACAGAAAGTTTCTGTGTACCTTTTACCAACTCACTGGTTTTAAGTCATGCCAAATAGCAAAATCCACATGAAACTTAAAGATAGATGGGCTAATCTTGGAATGAATGTCCTGAAAAGAAAAGAGATTGATTCCACTGGAGTCTGTTCTATTCTCTCCCTATAGCTTGGTGTCATTTTTCCTTCCAGGTTAGCTTTGGTGTTAAAAGTACAGGACTGTAGAAATGTTCATTCTTGTATTTTTAGCTGTTCACATAGCCAGTAAATATCTTCAGAATTTGCTTTCCCTTTTTAGAAATGTGACTCTCTGTATTAGAGCCATTCTATCATTCAATTTGATGCCCTGAACTTTTATAACTGTGGGATTGTGTCACAGAAGTCCTAGAAGAATTAACCACAGAAAGTCACAATTACAGTTTCAAAGACAGAGGTCAAGGTAGGCAGGGGAAAAAAAAAAACAAAACAACTTTTCATAGCAGAAGTACAAATAAGCAGTCCAGATTCTTTCAGACTTTCTCCTCTCTGGAGAGCTCAGTGGTGGTAGAAGCCATTTAGAAATGGGAGAGTGGTTGATACCCTTTCTGAAACAAATTAAACATAGATGCCAAAGTTTTGTTCTAGAGCTTTCCCTTAGATTTCTCCCCAGAAGAAATGCTATGGGATTGTGTTTAAGGACAATTAGAACTAGAAAGAGAAATATCAACCAAGATGGTTTTTAAAAAAGAAAGGAAAAAAATACCACTTACGTTAGATAGAAGAATAGAAAAAAAGATATGGCAATGTTACTCCTGTGATTATCTTATGGTATAGAAGATTATATCTTGCTAGGAGATTCGATCTATAATTGTTGGTTCTTCAAAGATACAAGATGCCATGGAAAAATGAAATCTACCAACAACCTAAGTGAGCTTGAAAGTAGAACCTTCCCCATCTGAGTCTGCAGAGGGAAAGAGCGTCTTGATCAACATCTTGCCTACAGTTCCGCAGAGGACCTAGGCACACTACTCTCAAGGCTCTGACCCATAGTGAGAAAATAAACAAATATTATTCTATGGCACTAACTCTGTCATCATCCATTACACAGCAATAGAAAAAAACACATACAGTCATGGTTTCAATAATGTTCTTTACCCCAAAGGTTTATGTTTTAGAATTGATCAGATTAGGCGGCAATAGAATGTCTCCAGAAAGTCCATTTACTGGGACTTACTGTAAAGGTACTAAGTGGAAACTTAATCCCTTCACAGGGCTCTAAGGTGGGCCATTTGAGTGTGACAAAGTTACTAGGGCTGGGTTCCCATGATTGGGTTCTGAATGTGTGTCTAAGGAGAAGAAATGACACAGGCAGAACCACCTGGATAAATATGTCCCACACTGTTCTGCTCAGGCTTTTGTCTGCTATTTGTCAAGACTTTGGACTTCCTAGGCAGCAGAAATAAGGGTCAATAAACCTCTATTTCTTTATACATTCACCATTCTCAGGTATTTCTGTTAGCAACACAATAACAAAGACATAGACTAAGTGCCAAGTCTGTCCAGACCTCTGTATTATATGCTGTGGGGAATAAGAAAGTAATATGAGACATCTGCCCAGAGACCATCTGCCCAGAGATCAACTTATTAGAAAAGATGAAATACCAGGGCCAGCAGTTGGCATAATGGCTATGTTGCTGGACTTCCATGTAGTTGACCGTGGTTCGAGTCACAGACCCAGTGGCTTAAACTCACGCCGGGTACATGTGCATGTGTGCCCAAGATCTGGAGAGAAGAATGGAGGAGAAGGGATTGAGGCATGGCCATCCTCCCTGGGGTGGTGGGGGGGTGATTTCTAGCTTTCTGTCTCTCTGTCTCTCTCTGTCCTTCTGGTGAGCGCATGCACCCTATAGCAAAACCCTCTCAAAAATAAATAAATAAATAAATAAATAAATAAAAATAAAAAAGAAAGAAAAGAAAAGACAAAATACCAACCAAAGATGGCTTCGAAAGCTATGTAAGGTAATAGGTAAGAGACAACTAGCTCTTCATATAACTGTGTTCTCTTATGCCTGGGCACACCTAGATTACATTCCCTAGCCCCCAATGAAGTTAGGGGTATCTAATGAAATGTAAATTGAGGGATGGACTACTTTCAGGTTTATTCCATACAATTCTTCCATATGAACCCACTTATGTTCTCCTCCCTTCTAATAGTTAAGTTCTTTATTACTTTTTCTCTTAGAGAAATTTTTGCTATAGAGCACATGTACTTGCTGGAAAGAGAGAGAGAGAAATCACCCCCCCCCCGCCCCCGTCCCATGAGGGGGGTGGCCACACTGCAATCCCTTCTCCTCCAGTCTCTTCTCAGGATTTTAGGCACACACACACACATGCGCATCCACTGTGAGTTTCAAACCACCGGATCTGGGACTCGAACAGCTGTTGACTACATGGGAGTCCAGAGATGTAACCATTATACCATCTTCTGGTCCCTAATAGTTGGTTTTTGATACCAGAACACCTTTGGAAGATATGCTGAAGATGAAAGCTTCTCTATTGGCTAAGTCCCAGAATGGCCATGTGGTCTAGGGCCCCCAACTCTAATTCTCACCTATTCAAAACACACTGGATGGTATATATGAGTGAAATTAATTTAGTTTATAATTCTGAATTAACATTTGGAGTTTATTTGTTACAACAGAAATAGTATTTTCTTACCTTTCTTTTAAGTGATTTGATCAACCAATCAATATCATGAATATAAATGAATCAAAGTGGTGACTATTTTACTTTATGCTTTTCAAGTTCTAAAGGTACAGCTAGTCTCTCCAGGGGAGTTGGGAGAAATGGGTTACATAAACTCTTGAGTATTCCTGATTCGTAAATCAAATAGGCCATTGTTTTCTATTTGAAACACTCATATTTGGTCATGAACTATCTTAAATATATAGTGGTTTTTCTCCTTTGTTTTGTTTTCTTTTCTTTTTTTACCTCCATTTTATAACTACAAGGAAGTTAAGTAATCTGTGAAGACTATGAAAAAGTCAAGTCAGGATGGAAAAATTCTAGTGTCCTGAATCCTACCTATTGTAATACAGGTATTAAAATAATGATCCAGAGATTGGGCTAATCTTGTTAGCTTTTTAAGGGGAGATATAAATTCATAACCTGGTTTAGAATAAAGAAGAATTATGTGGTATTATAGTGCAAATAAACTATTTAAGGACTCCTTTTGGACTATGAATGAATGGCCTTTCAGAGAATAACAATCTGGCTAAGATGCATGTAATAGATAACATTAAGGAATAAAAATATTAAGATGAATGAGTTCAGTTGTCTTAAGTGCTTAGCATAAAGATTTCATCTTCAACTAGTAAAGGTGTAAATTCATCATCTCTCTACAGAGGTAAAATTGAAAATGTGGCTTGAATCAACAGATTGAGTACCTGGTAGGATGGTCCACTATACTGGAAATAGATAGAAGATGGCTCAACTTGGACATTGGTACGGAATTCCAAGATTGGGTTGAAAAGATTCCAGGTTAGATTAGTAGCTATGGAAATAGTATCTTCATATTCATAAAAAGGAATGAAATACAGAAAGAATATGCCAATTGGAAACACTGTAGTAGAAATAAAAATTATTATTATTATTTTAGATTTAAAAAAAAAAAAAGTAGGGGGAAAGGGAACAAAGGAGACCTAGGCTCCTTAAGAAGGTCAGGCACTAGAGAACAGGTATATAGATTGATTCATCACTTCACTCAGCTACACTGACTCAGTGTGTCCTGTATCCCAGGCAGTCAGTGAGCCTGGGAATTCAAAGAGGAATAAAACTTTGTTCTCCCATTGAAGATGTCCCCACTGAGTGGGCTAGAGTGGCATGAAGCTGTCACAGGGATATCAGCAAAGTACCATGGGAGTACAGAAGGCAGAATATCTGATTATGCTCATGGGCATCTGGGAAGGCATATCAGAGCAGATGACATTTCTATTAGGTCTTAAAAGATAGTCTTTTCCCACTGAAGGAGAAAGGAAAAGAGATGCCTTAGGAGCAGCATATAAAGATGCAGAGGTGCCAAAGAGGGTAGTTGGCTTCCCTATTAGTGAAGTGTCCTTATATGGAGGTGAGAATAGAGAGAAGAGAACCCAGATTTGCTTCAAGAAGCCCCGTAAATTCTCTTTATGTTGTGCTAATGAAATTTTAGAATTTGTTTCCAAATGGGGATTTCAATTGATTTATAGGGAAATGGGGATCTATTACCATGGGAAACTCATCTCCCTCCCATGTCTATCCAGAAACAAGATACACAAAATGAAATTTAACACAGAGGAAAATCAAACTGCATATAATAAAACTCAGAGAAAAAAATTAGTAACTATCAAATATTATAGAAGAAATTTATGTACTGTCAAGTGATATAAACAAATCATTTATACTCTAAGGAGCTATAGCTGCAAATAAGCAAATTTAAACAAATGGTCCAGTTAACATAATTCCATAATTCCTGAATGCCATGTCACTTGGCTAGAAAACCTCTTTTATCATTGCTGGTAAGTAAAGAGAAAGGAAGGGGTGGCATTCAGCTTATTTAGCTGCTCCCACCTGATTCATTCTTTGGTGCCTCAAGCCAATTAGTCTAAAATCTGGCAACAAATGAGTTGCAGCATGTGAGAGCTTGTAGTAAAGGGAACTGAACAAAGAAGGAAGGGAAGGATGGTGGTAATGTGCAGAGAAGGTTTAAGGACCAGAATGGCTATGTTAAGAGGCAGGGAAAGAAAGGTCTAGTCCCTTTTTAGGAAAAATGATGGAAACCAAAATTAGAAGAAAGGCAGATACAGATTTAGGTCTATTCTACGTGAGTCTTCACTAAGGTACAAGAGAACTCAGGCCAACTGTACAAAACAGAGAATGCCTGGGTTTATGTTAGATGTTGATGGGAGGTGGGGAGAGAAGAAGGAAGAACTGTTTCTTGTTTCTCTTGTGTTCTTATTTAAGGAAAAGGATTTCTTTCTTAGAGTTGAAAGTATTCTCAGAACTCTAGAGAGGTATCTCAAAGTCTCCTGAAATGCAGACTAGGGTCAAATAAGAGAAAGAATTCTTCACTATGAGAGTCTACTCTCTCTGTGTACTTGTTAGAAAAGCAAAGGACTGTAAAATACTGATCAAGGAGCAATGTCTCTTTTCATTTTAGAGGACAAATTTGAACATTGTGACCTCATAAAGAGAATTTTAAAAAATAGCCTGCTCCCCAAGAGTTTCTCCTCCCTTTATTATTTCTCAAGTTGACCAAAGCACAGTTGGAGTGGGCCAATGAGTATCATTCATTGAATACACAAGAATCAGGTTTCATGGTGGATAATAAAAAGAACAGCAAGGTATTGACCTTCACAAAACTCTTTTGTCTGAATCTACAAATATCAGAATTAGATACGTATTCAAATATCACCATCCACTCCTGTGCTTTTACAACTTCTTTTTTAAAGTAACAGCACTTTTTTTCAAGTAAAATTTTAATGCAATTTCAATATACCAACAAAATAAAAGAAATAGAAGTCTGGTCTTTCTTGGTCTCTCCTCTCTCTCCAACTTCAACCACCTTCACAATGGCCCAATGGCTTTCCAGCATCTACACTAAATCCGGAGTTTTCAAGACCATAACTTTAGAGTCACTGACCTATTCTAATATGCTTTTTTCTTTTTCTTTATATTTTTTAGTGATTTTTGCTATAGGGCATGTAGAGACAGAGAGAATCAGAGAAACCAAAAGCAAGAAATCACCCTGGAGGGGGGATGGCGAAGCCACAATCCCTCCAATTCCATTCTTCTCTCTGGATGTAGGGCCCATATGCACACAGCATGGTATTCTAAACAAGAAACTGAAGCTCAAAGAGGAGACAAATCAGTTGTAGGAATCAGGGAATGGTGTCTTGCAATATTTGGCTTAAAATTAGATTTAGTTCAAACTCATGCTCTAATTGTCAACCTGGTTTTTGCAAGTCTCTTTTATTTTTATAGCTATCAGGTTACAATGGTCCTTCCAATATTTTACAAGTTTATTACTTTTTCTAATCCTTAGGATCAACCAAAGGGAGTTTTATAAGTGAAATATTCCAATGCTTTAGAAGTAGGGTTGGCTTAACTTAGCACTGTTGACAAATTTCACGAAGCCAGCTGTTACATTAAACTATTTTGGCCTAAAACAGCTCCTGTATACTTGAATTCCTATGACTAATCTGACATCCTACAAGTTAAGCTACTCTTCTGAGGTGGTTTAGAGGTTATAGCCAATCACAGCAGCTAGGCTTCAGTCAATCATAGGCATCCCACCTTTTAAACCTTTAAGGCGGACAAACTTCATATTGTAACCAACGATTTCTCTACCTCACTTGCTCACTTACATTTTGTGTTCACCACTTTCCTCTTTTACTACACACCTCACTTTCCTGTTCTGCTGACTTTAGTGCTGAGCTGACCACGAGGTTGTTTGGAGTTGTCCAGAAGTCCAGGGACAACCTCCCAAGTTAAATTGTGTTAAGATTAAATTGTGTTATGATTAAATTGTGTTAAGGTAAGGCAAACACTGTGATAGTAGAAATCTCTATTTCTTACTACTCTTAAAAAAAAAATAAGACCAGTATAACTCATGTATCAGTCACGCTACTAACCAAAGTGACAGTGATAGCTAACAGACACAGAAAAATTGCCAAGGACTTTATCTAAGGTGATATTAAGAGAAGTTTCCTTTGGGAGCTGAAGTTCACAGATGGTGTATATTTAGTTCTAGTATATATGTATTTTTAATATCTTCTCTACCATTTGACTGCATCCGATTGACCTCACTGCAACCCACAGAGGAAGCAGATTTAGAAGCAAACCAGTATGACAGGGAAATGGCCCAATTATGCTACACCTTGACGTTCTCTTAGCAAAGCAGATGCATGCAGCAGGCAAAGACACAAAGCAAAGTGGGAGGCACTGGGACAGTGTCATTAGATGGGAAAGATGAAAGGACAGCAATTATTCTAATCATCTGTGGAGAGGATGCGGTAATGGTTCCTCTAACTGTCAAGTGATGCATGAAGTCAATAATTTTAACTGGCCTTTAAAAAATGTTTCTTTGAATGGAAACTAATTTTGCTTTCTGTCCCTTGGGCTAGTAGAAAGTATTAATCACTCCACCATTAAGTAGTTTTCAGCCCTATTTCAGTATCCCTCACTCAGGATGAAGGAGAAGAGCATGGATTACTAGTGGTCCATGTCCAATTTCTACTGGTCCATGTCCAAGTTCTACTGGCAGCTGTTTTATTTAGATGGATGACCATTAGTCTGTATATTGATATCTGTGGGGTTTTCCCCTTACTTTTCCTCTAGATCTGTTATATGTTAAAAGTCAGATTTAGAAAAAATGATCATAAGAGAAATTCATCTATTTTAACTTAAAGTTAAATGTCTGTATACTAACTTTCCAGTAAGAAGAAAAAGAAGTAATTTTTCTTGTGTGTGTATTCTCAAAATAATACACACATAAGTCTACATAATCAATTTACTGGGCCAGACTATGGCAGGGTGGTTGGGGTGTTTGGATCCTACATGGCTGATCACACAGTTCAAGTCCTGGACACAGCAGCTGAAGAGACATACCAGGAGAATGTGCATTTGTGCTCCCAAACCAGAAAAGTGGGGAAAACTGAGGAAAAGGGATTGTGGCATGGCCATGACCCATGTGCTTTCTCTCTCTCTCTCTCACCATGAGTGCACCTGCCCTCTGTCAAATTTTAATTTTCTAAAATCACTTTTACAAAAAAAAAAACCTTTTTACATAGTATTAGTTCATTATTTATTTGACTCCCCCTCTAATACATGCATGTATTCTCACGTGTGTGTGCACAAACACATGTATGCATTTAACTTAGATAACTGAAAAATTGACCTAGAGAGCCTAGCATAAAGTCCTCAATAAATGTATGGCTCATGAACAATGACAAATAAATACAAAGTGAACAGATAACTCAGTCTATAAAATGGCTTTACCTAGTTCCTAGAAGCAAAGTTTCATTTCGTTTGTGGTCCCCTAGATTAGGGAGACTCATGTGATTGAAGATAGAGTTACTAGAATAGCATTGGTTATCATCTCTAATCTCTATCTACATATCACAAAAATATTTATTCTTTCAACCCTTTACTTCCTCTTTCAGTGGTTATTTATTAAGCATGTACTATGAGCAAGGCAATCTTATCGATGACAAGATCAGGACAGTAATTTATACAGTCACATTCTCTTTCTTCTTGGTGCTTTCATTTAAGGATAGGACCAATATCAAACATGTGAACTAGATAATTACAGACTATTACTGGCAAAACTAAGGGACACGGGGTACTGTGATTGGTGGGGAGGAAAAAGGGAGCTTTCTAAGGATGTTCGAAAAGGTTAGTTTGAGGAAGTGACACCTGATGGGACTTCTCATGGCGTATTAAAAAAATAAAAAAATTAGCCATGGTGTTGAAATGGTAAGTCTCATGGGCAAGGGAAAAACCCAAAACTGGATCAAACCAGGCATGTTTGATAAACAGTCCAGAGCATGGTGGTTGTGGAGCAGAGTTACAGAGTATGAGTCTTAGGGTACTAAGACTCTGTAGGATCTGCAAGGCCACAGTAATAAATTTAATTAGTAATGCAATACGAATTCATGTGAGGATTTTAATGTGCCAGGAGGAAGTGACATAGGTTGATTACATTTTTTAAAATGCCATTCTGGGGCCAGCAGATGGCTTGGTGGTTAAAGTCCTAGATCACACATAGCCAGCTATATGGCTCGAGTCCTGGATCTGGTGGCTTGAAAATCACACTGATCATGTGTGGATGCATGCCTAAAATCCCAAGAGAAGAATGGAGGAGAAGGGACTGCCTCATAGACATTCCCCATTGGAGGAAATGATTTTTCATTTTCTCTTTCTTTGTGTTTTTGTCTGACTCCCTCCAGTGAGTACACATACACCAGAAATATACCATTCTGACTATTTTGAAGAGAAAAGATTGGCATGGAATGGGGATGTTAGACAAGAATGGAAACTAAGATACCAGTCTGCAGGTGTCTGTGAGGTTTCATATAAGAGACGGTTTAGGTGACTACAGGTAGCTTAGACTGAGGTGAGAGGCACAGTGGCAAGCAGTAGTGAGAAGTGATCTGATCTGAGATATCTGGAGGGTAGATAATAGGATTTTGAAGGGACAAGATGCAGGTATAAGGAAAAGAAGGTGTGAAGCCTAAGTTTCCTTTATAGCTTGTACAACTGGATGGATTTTGGATTTATTGAGACAGAAATCACTGTGAAAACAGCAGGTTGAGCGTCAAGTCTTCTGTTTTGGACCCGAAGCCTTTCAGATGCCTGTGGGGCACTCCAGTGGAAGGTATTGACACAAGTAGTCCTATGTGTGAAGCACGGACAATCTCACATATGATTTTACAGACAGACCTCTACCAAGAGACCCTCAATAATACTATCTCACCATGTATAAAAACCTATTGTAAAATAATAGTATGAAATAAGTAGGCTTCTAAGATGAGTTAATGAATACTTTTCCCCTTTAGACTATTTTTAGTCTTGTTCTGATATGAAAGTAACACATGCTCATTATAGGAAACTTGGTAAATCTATTTATTTAAAGAATCATAACTAACCCTCAGATAATGATTGTTTTAATATTTTGGCATATTTCCTTCCATATTTTAATTCATTAAATTGGAAAATAAAACATATATATTACCCTTATGTGAAAGGCACCATTTTACATACTGGAAATTCAGTGACAAACATTATAAATAAAGTTACTAACCTCTTGAAACCTATGTTCTAGTGTGTGTGTTGGGGGGGTGAAAGACAGCAAACAAATAGCCCAAGTAAATATACAGTATGTCAGACGATATTAAACTCCATAAAGAAAAATAAGGCAGGGTGAGGGAGTATAGATTACAGGAAGACAAGAAGGGAAAGAAGGGCTGATAAAACTAAGTGGGTTAGGAAAGTCTTCATTAATAAGGCCGTATCTGGAAAGAGACAAGAAAGGGTTGAATGGGACAGCCACCAAACAATAACTGGGAGAGAATGAGAGAATGTCCAGGTCAGTGTAACAAGTGAAAAGGCTTGGAGGTAAAAGTAAGATGGACTTGTTAAAAGAATAGCAAATAGTCCAGAATGGTTAAGAATAGAGTGAATGGAAGAATTAGGGTAATATAGTTCACGTTCTAGCTTCATCACCTCCAGCATAGGCAACATGGTTAATTTTACCTCTTTTGGTCCCAGGATAACCTATTTTAAATTATCCATATTTATAGTGAAACCTACTCTGGTATACTAAGGTAGAAGGTAAGGACCCAAATTCCAGACTCAGACTACCTAGGTGTAAGCCCTGCTCCATCACTTACCGCATGTATCAACTTAGGTAAATTACATGACCCTTCTCTGCCTACTTTTTCACCGGTCATAAAATTCTACTTTGTGTTATTATGGAGGGTCAATTAATGCCCGGAAGCATTTAGAACAGTGTCTGGCAGGCCAGCAGGAGATGTGGTGATTAAGGCACTGGATACCACACAGGTGACTCTGTAATTTGAGCCCTGAACTTGGTGGCCTGAAAAACATGCTGTGAGTGTGTGTGTGTGTGTGTGTGTGTGTGTGTATACCCCAAATCCCAGTATGAGAATGGAAGAAAAAGGACTGGGGCATGGCCATCCCCCTGGGGGATAATTTCTCACTTTGCCTCTCTCTGGCAAGTGCACATGCCTTGTAGCCAAAAAATACCTTTCTTAACTAAAAGAAACAACAGTGTCTGGCACCCAGAAAAGGCTCAGCTAATTTCAGCTATTATTATTGCTATACTATCATTTAAACTCTCTTGCCTCTAATGAGCTATAACCTGTTAGTTTCTTTGGCTTTTAGATCTCCAGGCCCTCACCTAGGGGCCAGGAATGGGTTTGGTGCTTAAGAAATGTTAGTAGAACTAATCTGAATTCCACTCGAAGCCATGGAGTCAATCCAACAAACAAATTTACTAACACAGTTTTACCCCTAATTTTAACTCACTCCAAAATCAACATTTAGATTAAGGAACATTGCTCATTAGGCCCATCAATCTAAACACAGTATAATTATAGCAAGGCTGTTTTATCCAGGGTTCTGTAATTGGGGCTTCCTACTCACTAGCACTTTCCCAAATTCTCACAATGATCGCTGATGTTTCTAATGACAGCCCTGAGGCGGTGCAGAATCTCCCTGAATAACCAGGAATGATTACACTGTGTTCTCTCCAGAGGAGGACATTTCACTGTATTCTTCAGCTTTGAACACATGTAATCCCTGGTTGTTATCCACGGGGAATCTCTCTTTACCAGGGATCAGATTTTGCAGATTATACCACCCTTTGATCAGATCAGCAACCTGCTTTGCTGTGTTAGAAACTGAGCTACCAAGGATTCATAGCTCACCTATGTTCACATGTGTGCAATATATAATTAGGACAAATTAAGCAAAATGACTATCTTATGTTTTCTCTTTCTTTTCCTTTCAGTAGAAAACTATAAACTAGTCTGTCAAAACAGTATTCCTTCTCTCAGACCATTAAATTATGGCTCGAGCTTCTATCACTTGTTAAACCCCAGATTGGAGAAAAGTAACAAAACCCCAACTTTACTCAATGTTTTATCTCAGGCATTTAAATTTTAGATTAGCATTAATATCTCTCTTTTTAGTTTTTGACTAATCGATGGAGATAACACCTTTTAAAGATTAAAAAAAAAAGAATTAGTCAATCCTATGTACTGTGTTTATGCTCTTTTTCCACATACTCATTTAATTTGGGGTAGATCATTGTAACAGTCTTTATAAATTATCCTAATGATCAAAAGTACCATTATCTGAATAGAAAAGCTTTTAAAGGAGTACTTTGAATTACTAGGTGTGCAACTTTGGGCAATTTTCTTATCTACTAAGAATCTCCACTTTCAGGGCCAATAGATGACTTGGAACATAGATGACTTGGTGGTTAAGTAGCTGGATTCCCACATGGCTGACTGAAGTTCCAGTCCCAGACCTGGTGGCTTTCTTTCTCACTTTCTCCCTTTCTCTCTCTCTCTCTCTCTCTCTCTCTCTCTCTCTCTCTCTCTCTCTCACTGTCTCTCTGGTGAGTTCATGGGCCCTACACAAATTTAAAAAATAATAATAATGAAAAAAATTGATTATAAAAAAAGAATTTCCATTTTCTCATCTATACAATGATATTAGTAATCAAGCCAACTTCACAGGGTTTTATGGATTAAACGTTAAATATTAGAACCATGCCTGACAGATGAGGAGCATTCAATAAAACTTAGTCATTATTCATTTAATTTGCCCATCAGTTTACATACTTTAACAGGGATGCTGGGTCCTTTGAGTGCCTCCTGTATTATTATATGCTTATAATCCTAGATTGTTACAAGATACAGGGGTGGTTCTTGTTTTGTTTTTGTTTTTTTAAGCTTCTTCAACTATGGCCACCCCTTCTGCCTGCTCCTACCTACCTCGAGAACCTGAACTCAGAACTCTGAATTGCCATACTTGCTGGAAAGAGATAAAGGAAGTTAAAGTGCCCATTCTACCTTTTCTCAACACTTTTCTCTTTGAAGTGGAGGTAGTGCTTTCTTTCCTTTAGCAGGAGTGATCTCAGTTGCTCCGTAACAAAGCAGAAAATCAATGGTAAACACGGCCTCGCTACTCCTGGCTCTCTGTCCTCAGAAATGGTTTTCAGCCACCTTGTCTCCTTGCAGATTCTTACAATAATAAGCCAGAGACAGCAGATGCCTCTGAGAGGGAAAGCAAATCGCAGTGTCTTTTAAAAGTTCCTTGGGTTAATGACTGAAATAAACAATACCAATGTGGAAATGAGTTCAGATTAACAGCTAACTCCCCAAGTCCTTAAACCCACCCTATCCTCTTATCCCTGACCCTTATCAGTATCAACAAAGTGCCTGGAACATTACCCAGTGAGAGTAAGAGGCAACACCTGCAGTATTCTCTTTCCTAGATAGCTATGTCTCCCATATCCAACTACTTGGCCAACCAGAGGGACACACACACACAAATGAACTATCCAGTGCTTTAGACCAACAGAAGCCATTTCCACATACATCCGTATTCTCTGCCTCTGTCAGAACTATGGTGCATGGCTGAGGCCCCACCTTACGCCACATGTCATCATTGTTTAGGTTTGCATTTTACATTTTTCAACGTCCCTTCTCATGCCTTATCCAATCTGATGCTTAAGAAAACCCCTTGAAAAATGCAAAGCAAGTATCATTGTCTCAATGTAAAATACTAATGCAGACATTCTGGTGCAAAATCCAGTTATTTTATCCTGCTACTCTACATGGAGTTCTTTTATTGACTTGTTTTTTGATCAATAACAATCATAATGAGAGCTTTCAGTTAGCAGTTGCCATGAGCCAATTATTGTTTAAATGAATTTCACGCATTTATTTATTTTTATCTTTTATGATTTCCGTTTTACAAATGCAGGAAACTGAGGTACAGAGACAATAACCGACTTGCCTAATGTCATACTACTAGAGTTTAAGCTTTAAATACAGGTAATCAGCCTCCAGGGCCTGCGCTCTCAACCTCTTTTATACCACGTCCTTATCATTAAAGAGAAGATAGTTTGGTAAAGCCAGAAGGTATAGATTCGGCAGTGCAGCACATCCTCAACACATGACCACACCAAAACACTTGTAACACATGCGATGGCAAAATACTCAACGTATAAATTGGCATTAAGTCACTGATGCCCAACATCAGCGAGAAGAGATAAAATAGGAAGGATGGTATTGGTCTAATGGGTATACTTTTAGAAATACTTTCAATTAAGACATTATTTGTAGACCAGCCACTGTGGTGCAGCTATGATCTGATGCTCCACAAGACTAAGGCCATGTGAGAGGGTATTGAGTTTGCATTCAAAGTCTCCCTATACATATACCAGGCACCCAGGTATGATATGGTCCTGACTAGCTGAGGCTGGGGTTGGATTATGGCATGTAGACCTACTGGGGCTTCCTCTCTCTCTCTCTCTCTCTCTCTCTCTCACACACACACACACACACACACACACACACACACAGAAGAAACTTTTTTTTTTTTTTAATGCACTTGTGGACTGTCACAGATTGGAGAAGATTAAGGAGACATATAGACTATATAAAATACACTGGATTGGATCCTGGAACATCCAAAGAAACATTAGTGGAGAAACTGGAAAAATCTAAGAAAAGTCTGCAGTTTATAGTCTTATAGAAGGACTGGACTTATATAGGGACGCAGCAATAAAATGCATTATTGTGTGATGGTGACCCACATGAACAGGTTCTGGGTTGGTGTCCAGAAACCACTCTGCATTTGCCGCTACATTATGCTCATGCTCTGGACTGGCTGAAGGTGGAGGTGGATTGTAATGTCAAGAACCTGTTGGGGGAACCAGCAGTTAGCGTAATGGCTATGTCGCTGGACTCCCACGTAGTCGACCGCAGTTCGCGTCTCGGACCCGGTGGCTTACAACTCACGCCGGGCGCGTGTGTGTGCGTGCCCAAGATCCCAAGAGGAGAATGGAGGAGAAGGGATTGCGGCATGACCATCCCCCCTGGGGGGTGATTTCTCGCTTTCTGTCTCTATGTCTCTCTCTGTCTGTCTGGCGAGCGCACGCGCCCTATAGTGAAAAACCTCTCCAAAAAAAAAAAAAAAAAAAAAAAAAAAGAACCTGTTGGGATTTCTCTCTCTTTCTTGATTATGGAAGAAAAAACACTTTAAAAAAATCATCTTATACAAATGTTAATTTCTTAATTTCAAAAAGTAGGCCATGGCTGTGAAATATTTTAACATTAATGTTGGGTGAACAATATGAAGAAATTCTATAAAGTCTTTTCAACTTTCTTGTAAATCTAGTTATTTCAAAATAAAAATGAAAAAAATATGTAAGTTAAATGTATTTCGGACTACATGTGCAAACTGCAATAAGGGGATGGATCCAGTACTTTTCTAAATATTTGATTATTTTCTATCTACACCTTTTGGATATTACCCTTTTTGGTTCCTTGTATAAAAGTGAATCATGGTGATGTTTCATTCAAGGCCCCTAAGAAAAATGGCATTAGAAGTTGACCATATTTAACGAAACTGAAACTCACTTTTCACTTTTCTTGTTCTCTGTATATAACATGCTTTCACATTTCTGGGAGATTGTTTGAAAATTTGGTATAATAGAAATAGTCTCCCCAGAGTTCCTGACCCCTAAATGCAGCCATTTCTCAGATGAAACAGGAGGTTAATGAAGATGGCAGAATCAATTAGAGAAAGAGAGTGATTATTCATTTTTTCGTGATGTTATAAAGAAATGGTTTTTGTTTTGTTTTAATGATCGGTATTGTAGATAAACTATTTTAAGCTCAAATATATGCAAACCTCAAAAATGCAGGTAAGAGAATTAGCATCAGGCAGCAAATATACATTGAATCTGTGCATGTTAAGTTTTACCCCATTTATGCATTTATTCAAGAAATTTTTATTGAGCACCAGATATGTGTACAAGGATGGGGAGGACTAGGACCTTGTATTTGACAAGTCTTGATAAGCAAGCAGATTATGACACTTAGACACTGTTCCTAGTATGACTAACCAGTGTCATTTAACATAGGACAGATTTTTAATAACTTAATATAAACTTTGAGAATATTTTTGTTCAAACACAATGCCAACACTTGCCTTGTAAATTTTTTTTAGAGAGATTTTTTGCTATAGGGTGCATGTGCTCACCAGAGAGACAGAGAGACAGAGAGAAACAGAGAGATAGAAAGCGAGAAAGCACTCCTTAGGGGGATGGCCACACCACAATACCTTCTCCCATTCTCCTCTTGGGATTTTGGGCAAGTACACATGCACACCCAATGTGAATTTTAAGCCAGCAGGTCTGGGACTCTAACTTGTGTTAACTACATGGGAGTCCAGCGATGCAACTATTATGCCATCTGCCTGTCCCTTGCCTTGTAATTTTAAGGTTAGTAATGATACCCTCTATTTAATCAAATTCCTTAGAAATCAAGGAATGAAGAGGCTTTAAGCTTACATCCTATATCATCTTCTGCTATATTGCTAATGGATGGACTTTTTACAAAGCCACTTTTTACAACCCAAATATACTCAGTACATCATAGCTAGAGAAAAGTCCACATCCATTCACTGTGGTGGAATATATTTCAGGTTTCATTTGTAAACTAGCTTTAAGATAACTTCAATCACTATGTTTTTCTAAGTATTTGACTGTTTGCTATCTACATAAGTACAATAAAAAGAATACCCCATTTGTACAAATGTTTTTGAATACTCATCCAACAGAAGACCTCAGAACATATATCTCTCAAGGAGACACTGTCACTACTGTCACTCTGTTCACTGCTGTGGGCACTGTTCGAGGCTATCGTCCTTCTGTAAATCTCTAAATTCATTCTGAATGTAAGACTTCCAAGCTTTCAGATTCTATTCTTCTGCCTTGAATTGTCTGTTGTACTCATTAATTACCTTTCTGTGGATGGGGGAAAAAAAAAAGAAATCTTTCTCAATTTCCCTAAAGCCTCAGCCCTTTCTTAGGATTCACCAAGAAAAGCAATTATCTTTTTGTGTAGTATTGATCTGTCTGGACATTGCCTCCCAGTGGATCATCCATTTAGTCCTGGATTTTAAAAATCCTCAGTATGCCAACCTCTATGTCACCACCAGAATTAATGTCCACTCTTCCTCAGCTGGCATTCCACCATTGATCAGTTCAGGATCACACTGAGTTGTCTCACACTGGTATCTTACTCATGAAGAAAAATACTGTGGTGTTCATGTTAGACATGTTTTTGGCATTTCTTCACGTAGCATCATTTGATACTCTAAGCATTGACTAAACAAAAACTCCAAAATAAAAATATGTTCTTTGGGAGGAAACAGGTGAGATTATTCAGTGAAGTATGATAGAATTGACTATGTCACAGTAATTTCAATGAGTGATTGATAAATGTGAGTATAGCTAACTTTTGAAATAAATTTTTGAGGCTTTACATAATTCCCAATACCAACAATATTCTTTGAAAGTTTCATTGACATACATATTCTAGAAAATAATGATTATAACTAAAATGAAATATCTTGCAAAATTACTTTGAAAATCAGGCAGAATTAGAGAATAGAGACCTACTGACAATTTCAATTTTTTTTCTTCTTCTTTCTCTCTTTGAATTATTGATGCATGTGTACTAATCAGAGAGAGAGAGCTAGAGAGAATGAGAGAGAAAATGAGAAATCTTCCACCTAGAGGGGATGGCTGCACCACAATGCCTTCTCCTCCAGTTTTCTCTCAGGACTTTGGGCATGCCCACATAAGCACTGGGTGTGATTTTCAAGCTTCAGGGTTTGGGACTTGAACTGTGGTGTTGGTCATGTGGGATCCAGTGGCTGTAATCTTTACACCACCTGCTGGCCTCTCAAAGGGCAATTTTAATTGATTCTTGGGTACATAGGGACTCAAGAATTGAGAATTCTGGTCATTTCGGGCTTAAATACAGTCAACCCTCAAACACATTCTTTCTGAGCTGCCCAAACTATTTAACTTCAGGAACCTTCTTGATGTGGACTCTATAGTTCAGTACATGTACTAACAAGTTACAGGAATTCATCTACAGGAAGACAGAGAGGCATTCACTTATCATTGATCTGGTTCACAGTTATTGTAATCTACAATTGCCAGTTGGTATATCTATCAGACAATTGACGGTCTTCTCAAATAGAGTTATTAATAACCTTAAGATGATATATAAATGGCAAACATTTTGACACAAGCAATATTTAAACAAAATAAGATTCTTGGGGTCAGCAGATGGCATAGCAGTTACATTGCTGGATTCCCATATGGCCAAGCATGGTTTAAGTCCTGGACTTGGTGACTTGAAAATCAAGGCAGGCACATGTTAGCACATGCCCAAGATTTCAGGAGGAGAATGGAGGAGAAGGGATTACATGGCCATCACATCGGAGGGTGATTTCTCACTTTCCTTCTCACTGTCTCTGTCTCTCTCTCTCTCTCTCTCTCTCTCTCTGGTAAGCACACACAACCTAAGGTACAAAAACCTCTTAAAAAAATAAATAAAATTCTTAGTGTTTAAATATGTTCTCTAACTGAATGTATCATTTACTTAGCAGAAAATTGATTACCCTGCCCAAATGACATATTCTATGGAAAATGTTGCCACTTGTCTGTCATTTTAATTGGCATCTGGAGATAGATTCGCCTCCACTTCCCCTTCCCTTTTTTAAGGGTAGAAAAGCACAGTAATGCTTCTTTGAGAAATTTTTGAGGTTCTGCCAGAAGTACCTTAGTCAAGCTTTTACTAAGTAATCATCACTGATTTGCTCAAAGTCTAAAACTGGCCTTGTTAGTGAAGGTAGGAACCATTCGGGCACACAAGTAGAAAAGCTGATGAAACCATCTCTTGATTTCATCTTATTCTTTTCTATTCTAGTGGCCAGGATGATGTGACTGTGTACCATTGAACTGAAGAATGTGAACCATCGAACTGAAGAATGTGAAAGTAAATGATTCAAGGAACAGATTGTAGAGGATTTAGGAAATCCCAGGTAGGAGAGAGAATGTGGGTTATGTCTCTAGGCATACCTGGATTTAACTCTTGTCTCAGCTATTTGGGAGCAGCCAGAACCTTGACAAGTCACTTAACTGTTTTGGATTCAGGTGTGAGAAATGAGGATAATAATTCCTACATTTGAGATTGTTGAGGAGATTATAGAGAAAAACAAAAATAGACACACACAATCATATACGTGCACCCACCTGGCACTCAGTCAAAGCTTAATAAATAACAGTTTTATTGTTAAGAAATTAGCCAGCTTTCAAAAATAGTTTCACTCTTATGAAAGATTAAAATTTGGTTTGTGCCTCTCTTGGGGATTTCTCTTGAAAAGGGACATTACTAGATATCTGAATGTGGTGTCTAATTGCTTCTTGTGAAGGATCGTCTTCCCTTTCAGCTAATCCCTTCCAACATGCCAACCATTTACCATGAATGTTCACATCTGTGCTCATCTACATGATTCATGTAAAATGTAACAAAGAGAAAATCCCAAAAAGACCACAGAAAAATGAGATTCTAAAAAAGAGATCCTTATTGTTTAATTTGGGCTATCTTTCAGGTAAAGTGAGCCATGTGTCTATGGTATAAGTGATACCAAGGTAGATGCTAAAGTACTTGGTCTATCTGTACAAACTTCACAAATACTTTTCCCTTCTCCACCAGAAAGGAGGTGTGTCTAGATGTTTACCTGACTAGATCGATGTGATATTGGCACCAATTCAAGAGCACTAAACATTACATAGTACTCAAAGGCTACTTCCTCTTATGTATAATGTAAAACCATGAGCAGGCAGGGAAGCATGAGGAGAATCATGTGAGCAATGCAGAGCACTAGAACTGGAGACAAGCTTCTGAAAGAAGAGGGTGGACACACTTGTAAAGAATATCACTCAATTCTGGCACAAGAAGTACAAGAAATGGATTAACAGAACTCTGCTTCTGAACTGGACACTCTCAGGTGTAACCCTGGATGTTTCATGCATGTTTCCCATCATGACTGCTTTTCCAAATAATGCCAAGCTATTATGTGCCCAGCATGGTGTTAGTTCATATCACATATATGGCCACATTCCGTTTGTGTAATAGATTATTAGAATCCTAGAGTAGAGATGGGGAAGGTGATAAACACCTTTTTAGGGCTGTCTGAAGAGGAAAAGATCAATTGTTTGACTGTGAAACCCAAGCTCACATTCAAGTTCTTCCAACTCAGATCAAGACATTGAAAAGATCTTGTGTGGATTTCCTCTGAGGTGAACCAAAGAGGTAAGGCCAAAGAGTTCATATTTTCTTCAAGTCTTTAAATCCACCCCTGCCAAGCCCCCACCCCCCGCCCCCCATGTATTATGGAAGATGACTTTAAAACTTTCTTCGCTGAGTAGTTTAAGTATATCAGATGTGAATTTTCCTAACATTTCCCCCTCAAATTTTGAGCAATCACCCAATCTCTGCTCTCTTTCTTGATCCATATGGAATGGTGGCTGATATGAGACTCTTACTGTTGTTTATCTCTCACTCTCCCCTTCACAGCTTCCTGAGATCTAGCTTAGTCAATTTTATCCATCTTTTCTCCCATACTTTTTCAATTGTTCTTTATACTGGTTCCTTCCCTTCTGCCAAAAAAAAAAAAAAAAAAAAAAAAAAAAAAAAAAAAAACAAACAAAGAAACAAACAAAAAACACATATTTATGGTGGGAGGCCAGCAGATGGTATAGTAGTTATGTCACTGGACTCCCACATGGCTGACTGCAGTTAAAGTTCCAGACCTGGTGGCTTGAAACTCATGCTGGGCACGTGTGCATGCATATTAGAATCCCAGGAAGAGAATGGGGGAGAAGGGACTGTGGCATGGCCATCCCCACTGGGAGATAATTTCTCTCAATCCCTCTCACTGTCTCTCTTTTTCTCTCTTTCCAGTGGGTACACATACCTTAAAGCAAAGACCTCTACAAAAAAAATAAATTTATTTTAAAAAACATATTTATGGTGTCTTTATCCTCAAAATGCATACACACCACTGTTTCCATCCTATGATCTTAAAATAGGTGATGTTTGAGTTACAACATTTTGAGATAAGTAGGGAATATATACAATAGTTTCTGTTTTTCTCAAATCAAAAAACTTGATTATGGCACTAGGAATAAAACTCAGATCTTCAGGGCCAGCAAGTGGCATGGTGGTTAAGGTGTTGGACCCCCACATGGTCAACCACAATTCAAGTCCTGGACCTGGCAGCTTCTTTTCTTACTCTCTCTCTCTCTCTCTGTCTCTGTCTCTGGTAAACACACGTGCCCTATAGCATTTTTTTTTAAAGTAGTAACAAATAAAATAAAATAAATCTAAAAATCAAAACAAATCAAAACAAACAAACAAAAAAACCCAAAAACCAACAACAAACCTCATATCTTCTGCTCCTGAGCCCAGAGGTCTCTTTGCTCAGTACCTCATGCCAGTCAATGTCCATAAGTGACAAGTTTTAAAATGACCTCTTTCAGGCAAGGTCACCATGACAAATTCCACTTTACTTTGTCTTTGAAGACTAGAGCTTTTCTTATGCTTATAACAGGGCTTCCAGCCCTGGGTGCCAGAGCCTACTTATGATAAGTGACGTATCTCTAATTATCACATTGCTCAGACATAGTCATCCATCCTCCCAGGTATAAAGACCCATTAATAATCCTCTGGGGAAGGGAGGCAGCATCCCAGATGCAGTCTTGTCACGTGATCTGCTCTCTGATATAGAGCACCCATAATCAGGGCCAACATGCCATCCAATGTGTCACAACACTCATTGTTTCTCAGACTCTTACAATATACAAGCAGCAAGCAAACCCCTTATCATTTAATAACACTTCCTGATACTGGATGCTGGAGAAAATGGAAACACTCCAAGGAGGTAGAGAAAGCCAGTTAGGTGCAGAAGCTATTAAGGTTGTAACACAGACTCATACATACTGAGAGTTCAGACCGATGAACAGATAGTCCTTCAACCCTGCCGCTGCCAGTATGCTCAGACTGGGCAGGTTCTGGCAGGTTCTGAGAGGCGCCCATGCCCAGACAGGGGATGTTTTAGGGAAATAGGAAGAAAAAGAAAATGGTGGATATCTGTGTTCCTGTTACAGTCAAATGGGATTTGGGGGGTCACTATTTTCATCTTGAAAGCAACTACAGATTGAAAGGAAACACTGGGGTGGGAATCTGTCCTGGCATTAGGGACTGATTTTCTTCATAAACATACTTGTGGGCCTCACTGTATGTGTGTGTAAAGAGTGTAGGGGAAAAAGCCTTTCTCTGTATAGCATAAGGTCATGCTACAAAATAAAATGCAATGATACAGAGAAGCATTTTTTAAGCTTTTAGGGGAATCATAAAATAAGTGACAAGAGCTAACATTTAGAGTTCTTGGGGTGGGGTCAGACACTGTGCTGAGAGCTGTATAGCTACTAACTCATTTAATACTCAGATCAACCCATATGGAACTTTTTTATGCCCCTTTTTAACAGGTGAGGAGACTAAGGCATAGAGAAAGTAAGTTATTCGAATAAAGTCTTGGAGCTATTAAGTGACTGAGTGAGGATTTGAAACCAGGCTATCTTGCATCAGGATCTGTGCTCTTGTTGATGAGGTCTGCTGGTAAACTGGAAAATCAAATCTTAAGTTGGGGTGTAGGATGGGAGGAGAGAAAAGAAAGAGTGAGAGCTCAGGAAACCTATAAAGAGAATTTAATCGAAGGAAGCATGAAAGAGGAGAGATTTATTTTTTTTTTGAGAGGTTTTTTCGCTATAGGGCGCGTGCGCTCGCCAGACAGACAGAGAGAGACAGAGAGACAGAAAGCAAGAAATCACCCCCCAGGGGGGATGGTCACGCCGCAATCCCTTCTCCTCCATTCTCCTCTCGGGATCTTGGGCACGCACGCACACGCGCCCGGCGTGAGTTTTAAGCCACCGGGTCCAGGACGCGAACCCCGGTCGACTACGTGGGAGTCCAGCGACATAGCCATTATGCTAACTGCTGGTTCCCAGAGGAGAGATTATTCAGGCAAACAATATTTCACTTGTAAGACCACCAATGGACTCACATTCTCCTCCTCCTTCATGCAGAGTTCGGTTGAAATAGAACACTTGGTCTTTTGTACACAGTGAAACCTAAGGATTTGGAGGCTGATGTTTTATATCATATTTTCATATTTAAAGTGAGCGTTTGAACTTAAGATTCTCCTGGGTGCTCTTTAGCATTTAACTGCTGGTGCTGACTTCCCACTGGGGAACTGTAGAAATGATAGCCCATTCTGTCACCATGACCATCCCAACAGAGCAGTGATCTTCAAAGTGGTGTGAATAGCACCCCCCCAAGGGGTGCCAAAGTTGGTTCATGGGATTTGGGGGAAAATATAAGAACATTTGTTTATTGAATTTTTTAATCCTTTTTAAAAGTTTTGAGGACTAGCAGCACTGCTGTTTCGTTGCTGGACTCCCACATAGCCGACTGAGGTTTGGGTCCTGGACTTGGCTTCAAAGTCCTGCCAGGTGTGTGTGCATGCGTGCCCAAAATCCCGGGAAGAGAATGGAGGAGTAGGGATTGTGGTGTGGCCATCATCCACGGGGAGGGTGATTTCTCACTTTCGCTCTCACCGTGTCTGTCTCTCTCTTCGGCAAGTACATGAGCCTTAAGGCAGAAACCTCTAAAAATTTTTGATGGTTCTATATGTTTAATAATAATATGTATAACATGTATACACTACATAATATGTACATATACACATTTTTAAATGATGCATGGTTAATTTTTTTTCTAGTATGTGTGGATAATCAAAAATGTTTGGAGGGGCTGGACAGTGGCACAGTGGTAGAACACAATGCTCTGAGAGGCAATCCACATGGAAAGTTTCCTTGTTCATGTCCAGAGACTTTCCGAGGTATACTAGGCACATATGTGCCTACGATCTGGGGCCAGTCGGGGGCTGGGGATAGATAGTGGTGTCAAGACCCTGCAGGGGGTACTGTCTCTCTCCCTCATCTGACTCATAAGAGGAAAGAAAAAAGGAAAGAAGGAAGAAAGGAAGGAAAGAAGAAAGAGAGAGAGAGAGGAAAGATTCTTTAAATCATGCTTGGCGGGACTAGCAGTTAGAGTAATGGCTATGTCGCTGGACTCCCACGTAGTTGACCGCAGTTCGAGTCCCGGACGTGGTGGCTTAAACTCACGCCAGGCGCGTGTGCGTGCATGCCCAAGATCCCGAGAGGAGAATGGAGGAGAAGGGATTGCAGCGTGGCCATCCCCCCTGGGGGGGGGGTGATTTCTCGCTTTCTTTCGCTCTGTCTCTCTCTGTCTGTCTAGCGAGCACATGCGCTTTATAGCAAAAACCTCTCCAAAAAAAAAAAGAAAGAAAGAAAGAAAACATGCTTGGAGACCACGGCACTAGATGGTTAAATTAAGCCTTAAGTCTTTGCAGTGTCCCCAGAGGCTATACTCAATTTGTCCACATTAACAAAATGCTACCAATGTGGAAATACATTAACTGGAACATAAAGCTAGTAGTAAGATGGTTTACATCGCAATCTGATTTTTCTGATCCAAATATTAAATGTTTAAAGCTGTTTCTTAATTTTAAACTACAAAGGCAGGAATAATAATATTAATAATAATATGGCCCAGTCATTGTACTGTATTCCGGACACTACTGCTCAGCAGACATGGAAAGCTTGGGTTCAATTCCTTGCTCACCCTTAAAAGCCCGGCACAACTGCATGCACCTGTGGTCCCACCTACTCATGACACTGAGGTAGGAGCATCATGACCAAATGAAGCCTTGCCTAAAATACTACACACACTCAAAAAAACACTCAATAAATACTCCCCTCCTCCTCCTCCTCCTACTACTACTGATGATAATACAGGTTTAAGAGCATGTGTGCTATGGGAGAAAAAAAGCCTACCTTGTTATAGAACCATATTCAAGGCCTGGATTTTTAAAGAAAATCTTACTCTCAAATCTCCTTATTTTAAGTATCTTATAGAAGAGAAAAGGGTCTCAGAAAAGATCGTTATTCCCCCTTTAAGCTTCTAGTACTATTCTTAAGTATGTTAAAAAATATGGAAACATGTTGACAGTGCATGCCCTGTGTGCTTCCTCTACCATAGTGTCTATTTTTCTGAGTCACAGGATAAATTAAGTTCAACTTCCAAGTAACTCATTGTCTTTTTGTTTTGTCTTCTTTTTGATAGGTTTTTGCTAGAGGATGCGTCAGCTTGCCAGAAAGACAGAGAGAGACAGAAAGTAAGAAATAACCCCCCAGGGGGAATGGCCATGCCACAATTACGCCGCAATCCCTTCTCCTTCATTCTCCTCTCGGGATCTTGGGCACCCACACACATGCGCCCAGCGTGAGTTTAAGCCACCAGGTCCAGGACTTGAACCATGGTCAACTACATGGGAGTCCAGTGATATAGCCATTACACCAATTGCTGGTCCCATTTTCCAAGTAATTCTGTCCCTGATCTCCCTCTCTAAAATCAGACACACACTAATACTTGGAGTAGGATGTGCTATTCTGACCTCCCTAGTTTAGGGAGGATCTTCAAATATCAGAGAAGCTACAAAGATAGTAACAAAAAAAAAAAAAAAAAAAAAAAAAAAAAGGAAAAAAGAAAGAAAAGAAGTGTTACAACAATGGTTGGAAGATAAAACCTATGAAGGGAGGTTGTGAAGGCTAAATTTATAAAATCTGGAAAAGCAATGACTCCAGGTGACTTGATCACAGCCTAAAAATACCTTCAAGGTAACAATATAATTGAACGGAAAGAATTATTCATAGACTGAGAAGATGATATGACTTGAAGCAATGGCCTGAAGCAATGAAAGAAAAAAAATTAGGCAAAATTGTCAGGTGGGGTAGGGAGAAGAAAATTCCTTACCATCTGAGGAATGCAACAGGCAAAGCAATCCCCAGAGGAAGAATTAAAAGCATTTTGATACAGACAGCCCAAAGCCCTTAGTAACAAACGGAGATTAACAACTGTGTGCCCCAAAATTCTTGTCAGAATTCATAACTCTTAAACATGTTCCTGAAAGACCACCCCATTCAGAGAAGTGCTAAATTAACAGAGATTTATGTGAACATTGAATTAAAGACTAGTCGAGAAAAAAAATGACACAGAATTATGGTAAAATTATAAATTAAAATATAAAAAAATGTTCTTTTATGCATGTTATATTTAATGGCCTATTTTGGAAATGATACCCAACCTTTCCCAGAAGAACCAATAAAATGCTCATCTATTAATCATAAGTTTGTGTTTAATATGAAGTTTCTTAAAAAGAGCACAAATAAGTTGAACCATAAGGTTGACATCATTTAATGTGCTATGCTAAACAACAAAATATATGAAGTAACTGAATATATGAGCCCCAGAAGTTTCTGAAAAGACACATATGTACCCTTAGGGTAGTGATGTAAATGTCAACTTCTAAGCTCTTTTATGCTAAGAATTAAAAATAGCAATGACTTTGAAAATGTTCCAGAAAGCTGTTTACATACAATACACAAAGGTATGACCCCAAACTGTTAACACAATTCTGTGTAAAGGAAGTCACAGGGCCAGCCCATGGCATGGTGGTTGAAACATGACCAACTATGCCATTTGAAAAATGCTGGCCACATATGTGCCCAAAATCCTAAGAGAAGAGAGAAATGGAGAAGGGATTGTGGCATGATCATTTCCCATGGGGGGCGTGCTTTCTCATTTTCCATTTGTCTTCCTTTCTCCCACTCTCTCTTCTGAGTATAGGAGTACTCTGGCAAAAAGAAAGAAGGAAAGAAAGAAAGAAGGGTGGGAGGGTCTGTGTTGGTGCAGTGAGAGCTACTCAAAAAAATAAATAAATAAAAAATGAAAAATAAAGAGTTACAAAGTCAAATGTCTCCAGGGGCTGGCCAGGCAAGAAGATGGATAAAGAAGCAGAGTCAAAACTATAATACAGGCATACTATACATCAAGAGGAACCACTATTCCTTTTCACATCATTTGTGAATTTGTATAATAGTATAAGAGATATTGCTGAATTTCTAATTGTTTATACATTTAAATTCATGAATGTATTGTTTGTTTTATTGATTACAATCTGAATTTCTAAGAAGCATGTTCATTTTTACAATAAAGATGCACTATGGAAGGGGTCACAATTGGAAAAAAAAGAGAAGAAAAAATATGAAACTATTATAAATTTTAAAGAATTTGGAAAATTTATTAACCATTCTGAAATTATTACAATCACCAAAAAATAAAAAAAGAAGCTGAGTGATATGACAGGGATGGGTGGAAATTGGGGTGACCTGAAAGAATATTCCATAAACATAACAATGGCTCTGCATCGGTTGACCGACGTTACATAGGAATGCTCGACAAGCATAGTTGAATTTTCCAATTTTGAAAGAAACTGGAAATATCAATTTGCATATGAAATATCTGATTTTTTAAAATACAGTTTTGTGTTGGATAGGGCCCAAATAGACTAGTTGGCTCTATTCTCTAAAAACCCCTTACATTGGTAAGTGGAAGGCAGAGGATATCTTGGACTCTAAGATTAAAAGGCATGATTGGAACTAAGTGCAAGAAGTGAGTTGCTATAAGCTGTGTTACCAGATACCTAGGAGACAGAAGAAAAGATTTTGTTCTCACTCTTTTGTTTGAGAAATCCAAAAAGGAAATGTATGCTGGGGAAATGGACTAGCTCCATGTCAGATGTTTCCATGCAGCTGCCCTGCATGTGCTTAGAAATCTGCACATGCTGATCACGGTCAGGATCCGTGTAGACCACAAGCTGGCTCGTGGGGAACAGCAGAAGTCTCTGCGAGAGAATCAAATCTTGAGCTACCCTAGAAAGATGCAAGCAGAGCAAGAACCTTCTTATGGACCTTTGTGTAAAAATGACAGGCGAGGTTTTCAAATTCTAGCACCTCCCTGTGTAAGATGGCTCTTGGTGGTTAGCAGGGGAGTTCAAGTTCACAGAACTGTGTGATTCTGGTCAGACATTTAAATACATGCATACACACATACACACACACACACGCACACATATTTTTCCTATTGTGGCAGATGAACCCTTCTGGGAGAATCCTATAATCTTGGCCTCTGTGGCATAAAGATGTCATGGTGTATGCAGAGCCTTTTGACCGACTCACATAGCCTACTGCTCTGTACACAGCCTTTGAAGTCAACCTCCCTATTTGGCAGTATCTGTTATTCTCTTACAGAGAGACCCTAGGCTCAGTCTGCATGCCTCAAAGAGAAGTTTAGTCTTCCTGGTAGGGCTGGGGTTTATACCATAGGAGAATTCTTTGATAACATACTTCTTGTATCAAACACTTTTAACAAAGAAGTAACGTGTAGAAACACTGAAAACATTCCTATCATGCCCTCTACTTTCTCTTACATACTAAGTGGGTGGTTTTTGTTCTCTTTATCAAAAATCAATAAGGTATTATTACTAAGAAGAGAGCTGATGTTAAGTTCCCAATTCCAGGATGGGATTTTTTATTTTGTCTTAAGGTTTTTGCCATAGGGCACATGCACTCACCAGAGAGACAGAGAGAGACAGGGAGAAGTAAAGTGAGAAATCACCCTCCAGGGGGAGGAACATGCTGCAATCCCTTCTCCTCCACTCTACTCTTGGGATCTTGGGCATGCCTGCACACATGCCCAGCATGATTTTCAAGCTGCCAGGTCTAGAACTTGAACCATGGTTGGCTACATGGGAGTCCACTGCCTTAACCACTAAGCCACCTTTTCGCCCTAGAATGGGATCTCTTACAATGTGAATATCCAGATTCGTTTGGGATGGGTCTAACTGCCCTTTGGAGAACCATTATAAAATACTGTTCTGCAGACATAGCTTAAATAAAAGATGGAGATTTAGGGAAATGAGATAAAAAGACTTACATGGTTTCCCCCAGAGCTGACTTACTGTGTCTGCATTTCGGTCCAATATTTGCATGTGTTTAAGGCATACACAGCTTGAAGGAGGAAGCTCATACGCTTGTGTTTTGCAGTGTTTGGGTGAGAATCAGAAGGAGACATGTGGTTCCATTCTGTTTCTTGCAGCGTTCAGTTAAGTAAAGGGAAAAACCTAATTTGTACTAATACTGTCACTAGAGGGGATGCTCTTCTATATGACTGAGGATGAGGAGGAAAAGTACTAGGTCAGTCTGTAGACATTTAGTCTAGGCAGACTTGGAAAATACATCAGAAATGGTACAGTCTGTCCCCCAGGGAGGGTGGGCTTTCATTTGGTTGATTTGGGGTTTTGTCTATTTTCTCCTTGGTTAGTGCTTTTTGGATGCCTCTAAGCAATTTTCTGTCTGTGAAATACAAATGGATGTTCAGAAGGAATTCTGCACAATTACAAACTGAAACAATTCGAATGGAAAAAAAAAAAAAGAAAGCAGAATTGAGGGTGAAGATGTCTTTTCTTTTTTGTTTTGTCATTTTGGCGCTAAAACAAACTAGAGTGGAGGAGTTGTGGTAGAACCAGCTAATGAGAGGGTCTTTTGTTCTTTTCTTTCTTTCTTTCCTTCCTTAGAGAGAGATTTTTGCTATAGGGTGTGTGTACTCACCAGAGACACAGAGAGAGACAGAGAGACAGAAAGCAATAACTGCCTACCCCCCATCCCCACCCCAAGAGGAATGGCCATGCCGCAATCCTTCTCTTCCATTCTCTCGGGATTTGGGGCACACATACACACACACCCAGCATGAGTGTAAGCTGCTCTATCTGGGACTTGAACCACAGTCAACTATGTGGGAGTCCAGTGACGTAATCATTACACCACCTGTTCTTTTCTGATTATAAGAATAAGAAAAGTTCATGTGGAAATTTGGGAAACAGAGAACAGTCCAAAGATGGAAATAAAAGTCTGGTGAGGATTCTCACAGTTAACTAGTTAATGAAATATATATGATATCACATAGTCACTAAATTCTTCAAACTCAGACTGTGACTGCTGGTTCCCAGTAAGGATTATCTTACAAGGATGAATACAAGCTTCATGAAGACAGGGATTCATCTATATTATTCACTTTTTAAATTTTTGCTAATTTTTTTATTTTTTAAAATTTTTGCTATTGGGCATGTGTGCTCAGTGGAGAGAGTCAGAGAGAGAGCGTGCACGTACCTCCTAGGGGTAATGTTCACATTGCAACCCTTTCGCCACTTTCATTTGGGGATTTGGGGTATACATTGGCATGCTCTTTTGTATCCCGAGCACTTAGAACTATATTTGACATACGATGAGAGTTGATCAAATAGGTGAATACATAAATTATTTTCACTAAAGTAGGTTTCTAACCTTTGCTGGCCTGGTTAATTTCAGTTTGGGAATTCTATTTCTCCCACCCACCTCTTAACTAAAGCTGAGTTTGTCATGTTTGTACTTCTCACTATATTCCCCTGGATCTATTCTCAACTAAACGCGGGAGAATTTGTCTTCTTTCAAAGGATAGCCATGCTGTATGGGTCATTCATTGTGCATTCACAGTACCCAGGAAAACTGTGTCATTCACATGTCACATTAAAACCCATTTTCCTCTTTCACGCTTTAGTTTTGAATTTAAGCTTTGCTGTTTAGCCATGCAATAAAACCGGCTCCCGGATTGCTGATCTAAGTAGCAAACATGAAAGCCTGTTAACCTTGGGAATTAGGCATCAAATCAGGGCAAATTAATGGAATCTGCTCTCGCTTCAATAAATATGATTTCCAGCATGAAGCTCTACCTTTTAACTTTTTACTATACTCTGCCACTAGACATCAGAAGCTAACAGACTATGGGATGACAGACCAAAGTTGCTATGAAGAAACTCCTATCTAGTTTTAAATTAGAAATACAGAAAATTAAATTCTGACTACAGAGAGACTAAATGTGCTTCTATATTATTTGAGATCATTTAGGATTTTCAAGCAATTTTGAAGACTTCTAATTTGGCATTTATCATACACTGAAATATGAGAACACATTTACCCAATCATCTCTCCTCTGATACACTAAATTTAAAAGGATTTTTTATTGAAATTTAGAAACTAAAGCTACCTGTGAAACTCTTGACCCAGGATGCCTCATTCAAGACCTTAGATTAATTGCTAAGCCAAGCTTTTCCTGTTGCATAGGGATATTTAAGAAAGTGGCTTGGGAGTAGCTGAATGCTTTAATGTCACTAAGCCAAAAACAAACAAAACAAAAGGAATACTAGGAAGCAAACAAATGTAATGTAAAGAGGGTTTTTGTATGTTGTATTTGTTTATTTAAATCTTTTTGCCATATGGCACATGTACTCCCCAGAGAGAGACAGAGAACAAGAGAGGGAAAATGAGAAATCATCCCCTGGAGAGATGACTATACCATAGTCTCTTCTCTTCCATGCTCCTCTCAGAGTTTTGGGCACACACATGTGCTCAATGTGTTTTTCTTTTTTTTTTTTTAACAGATTTTTGCTAAAAGGCCACATACATTCACCAGAGAGACAGAGACAGAGAGACAGAAAGCAAGAAATCACCTCCCAGAGGGGATGATCATGCCCAAATCCTTTCTCCATTTTCCTCTTGAGATTTTGCACATACACACATATGCGCCTCCTGTGAGCTTCAAGCTGCTGGGTCTGGGCCTCAAATCACAGTTGGCCCACCTGGGAGTCCAGCACCTCCACCACTATGCCACCTGCTGGCTCTGCCTAGCGTGTTTCTCGAGCTGCCAGAATTGGGTCTAAGAAATGGATGTGGCTATGCGGGGTCCAGCACCTTAACCATCACACCACCTGCTGATCTCATGAGTTTTTATTCTTACTAATAAAAGAATGTGGGGCCATTCTGTGGCATGGTAGTTAAGGCAGCGGGATCCCATATAGCCCACCCTGTAGTTCAAGTCCTGAACCCAGCAGCTGTGACCAGAATCCCAAATAGAGAAATGGAGGAGAAGGGATAGAGGAATGATTATCCTCCATAGGGGGAATGCTTTCTCACTTTTTCTCTCTTTTTATCTCTGTCTCTCTCTCCTCTTGCCAGTACATGCTTCCTCTAGCAAATAATAAAAAAAAAAAAAAACTTAGTTTCAAGTCGATATTACATGTCAACCTAAGTATTCTGCACCATCTCTTTATTCCTGTTTTTCATTCTTAATAGCACAGATTTGATAAATATCTAAGGTCCTGCTAAATTTACCACATCCAATTTATATTAAATAAGGAAATATCAAAAGTGGTAAGTGCATATTTGTATATATGGCACTGAAATCCAACATACCAATACTAAATCTTCTTTCTTCCCTTTAATACCTTTAACAAATGCTTAGCTAATCCGCTGAGCCTTAATTTCTCAATCTCTACAATAGAGGTTATCCCACTAGTTCACAGTGTTATGAAGACTAAGTGAGCTGGTATAGTCTAAATGGCCAGCACACTGCCTGGACAATAAATAAAACAACAAATGCAGAAGCAATTACAAATATACGCATGCTGATAGATAAGAATATGGGTTGTAGCCATGAAAAGTCAACAAAAGGAGTTATTTCCAAAGGGGTTTGGCACTGCAGACTGCATATAATAAAGAGCTGGATAATTTCATGAGCATTATTAACATTTGCAGTTATCCCAGCTAAGATAATGGTAAGAAAAATCAGATTCTGTGCCTCACTTCACATCATCACTAGGATCAGAGCCTTTGTTCTTTATAAAACTGCGGAGTGACTTTAAATCCAAACTGCTGTCTCCAAAGCGAAGCACCAAGGGGTGACATACAAGATCTGAGAATGTCATTCGAGGAACACAGCAGCTCATCGGGTCTAGCAGTTGAGCATCCACACTTTGCTTTTGATCTGCCAGTTGTCTGGTTGATAACTTTCCCATTGAAAAGTATAACCAGTTCAGCATCTATTGAGTCATCATGTCCAGGTCTCTAATCAAAGCCCTTGAGCACCAAGGGCTTTGCTGGCTGGCAGGCATTCTGATACTGCTATAAAAACCAATTTTATTTATCCTGTAGGCCTTTTAATGATGACAAAAATCTTCATGTGCATTCTCTTATTTGACCTTTCTCGCACTACTATGTGGGTGTCAGACCAGTACCTATAACTGCACTGGTTACATAGGATTAGACCCTAGATCCTCTGTTTCTGGGTTAGTGATGCCCATGACAACCTCCAAGAGAAAAAAAATAAAGAATACTAGCAAGGGAATAGGAACGATAAAGTATATATTCTGTAGAACATGCCAATAAGGACAAAGTAGCCTTTTCTATAAACTGATTGTAGATGAAAGAATCAGGACAGAAAGGTATGGAAAAAAATATATATATCTGGAACTACTTGTGTTTGAAAACCTCTTTCAGTTCTTTGGTTTCTGTAAAACTTCATTGTGTAGGGTCTCCCCTGTCCTCCAGTTGTTCACTTTAGCTTCTTTCCTTTGCCTCCTTCTTTTTGTAAACTTATATGTGTATTTCTCAAGATCTTAGCAGTTCTTAACTCTGCAATCTCTGTCGCTCCTGGGTAGTGAAATTTCCAATCCACATCGCTATCTTAGCTCTCATCAGAGTTCATCCCACCTACCCAGTTGGAACTCTCAATGGGATGACCGCCAGCTTACCTTATGTTTTATATGACTAAAGTCAAATCCTTATGTTAAAGTAAATCTAGTTTTCTTGTGTGTCCCATTTTGTTTTGTTGATGAAATCATAAACCTCCCAGTCCAGACATTCTGACATTCTTCACTTTTTCTTTTCCATTCATCCAGCTAGTAACATGCTTGAAAAGTTCTCCAGCATCATCCTCATTACCTTCCTATGATCACTATCCTATGTCCTTAAAAAGGTTCTTCTTGGACCACTTAAACAATAGTCTGTACTGTTTTATTTAAACTCATTAAAAAATACTATTTCAACAAAGGCAAAATCCTCTTCCCAAGCATTAAACTTTGGGCATTTTATTTTTTCCTCAAAAACTTCTGGCGTTTTCCTTTTGCTTTCAAAAGCAATGTATCATCAGTATGGTATTCAAATTCTCTGCACTATACACCTAAAGAAACTGGAAAAAAAGAAATAAACACACAAACATGCAAACATGGTTATCAGTTATTGAGGATCTACTGTGAAGAGATATTCATTAGAATTTTTTTTTTTGGACAGTTTTTTGCTATAGGGCACGTGCGCTTGCCAGAAAGACAGAGAGACAGAGTGACAGAAAGTGAGAAATCACCCCCCAGGGGGGATGGCCACACCACAATCTCTTCTCCTCCATTCTCCTCTCGGGATCTTGGGCATGCACGCGCATACACCCAGCGTGAGTTTAAGCCACCAGGTCCGGGACTCGAACCGTGGTCAACTACATGGGAGTTCAGCGACATAGCCATTACACTAACTGCTGGTCCCTCATTAGATGTTTTCACATATGTTCTTATAAATCTTCACACAGACATGCAAAGTGGCATTATTATTACCATATGCATTTTACAGAACAGTCAAATAATTCATCCAATGCTATAGATGTAGTTGGAGGCAGGATTAGATATTGAGTAACAGAACACTTGCCTCTAAACCTTGTGCTCTTTCTGATATTCCACATCTGTCTGCCTTTTTTTCTCATCTCATTTATTCTGGTCAAACTGAACTTCTCATAATTTGATAATGCACCCTGTGTTTCATTCCTTTGATGCTATGCTATGCTGGTATCTTCATCTGGCATCTTCCTGCTTTAGGTTCCACTAGTCAAAATCTGACCCATGTCAGCGATGTATATTTCTCAATCTCTGGAACCAAAGATATCCTTTTTATTCTTAGATAAATTTTTATTCTTAGATAAATTGTGCTCAGTGGAAAGGCAGAGAGACAGAAAGGAAGAAATCATCCCCCTACACCTGGGGGTATGGCCACACCACAATACTTTGTCCTCCAGTCTCCTCTCGGGATTTTGGGCACGTCTGCACACATGTCCAGTGTGAGTTTTAAACCACCGGATCCGGGATGCGAACTACAGTCAACTACGTAACCATTACGCCATCTGCTGGTCCCAAACAAACAATATTCTTACCTTCTTTGGTGTGTAGCCAATTCTGCTTTAAAACAGAGTCATGTGTATGATTTTCATTGCTTCCTAGATGTTAAACTTCTTCATATCTCCAACAATTCTGAATAAATCACTGTTCCATATATATGTGTTGAATTAAAATGATCACCTCTATGCTTCCTACTCTGAAACTTTCACAAGGAGTATAATAGTAATTAAGAGTGGGAACTGGATTTGAAAGTCCATTCAGGTGTTTATTAGTAGTGCTAGTTTGGGAAATATTTTTACTTCGTTAAATATTAGTTGCCTCATTTATAAAGGGAACATATTAATCAGTGACTACTTCATCTAGTGGTCATGAGCTCATAGGAAGATATGTAAACACTGTCCTTGTACAGAATCCAGCACAAGAAGATTTTTTTTAAATCTTCTTGTCGATCATTATTAGCAGTAAGTGATGGCACTGGTGGCAATGGAAGATGATCTCTGAAAGATGTGGTCCTACATAATTGCAGGAAGTAATAATCTATGCAATTAAAATTCCTGCTATTTTACAGAAAATCAAGTAGGGGAAATAAACTGAATTACCAGAGATAAAGTAAGGAGTTAAAAATAGAATGTGAGACTTAATTGCCAATCATCTCCTGTCATCCCGAGTAAGAATTGACTTTAGGATGAAGGTTAGCTTGGCCGGATCAACAGGGCTTATCTAAATGTCTTTAAGCGATTCTGGGCTCTGAAGGTGTCATCTCAGGCTGGGAAACGACAGGTCTGGCTGTCAGTACTAACGCTGAGACTAATCCAGTTATACAGGTCCCTCTGCCACCCATCAGTGAAACACTAACAAGTTGAAACAGCAGCAGTGACAGCACGAGGATCTAAGCATATGATGCTGTGGAGTGGGTGGCTAATGAATTCCCCCATCAATACGCTGAGCTTCCACGCCTTCTGAATGCAGTCAGAGATCTAAAATCCATCATCTATAGCTTCAGGGAGTCAATGAGTTATTTCTTGCCCTGTTGCACTGAACAATACCCCAGGAGTAATGACTGGTAACAGTGTAAGCGGTGGGTCAATGAGATAATTCATCCAACTGACTATGTTAAAGGAGGTTTGCCATTAAGTCCTATGAGCCCCAGCGCTCACCTGATGCTACCTAGAGTTTGCTTGGCCAGCTGCATTTTAGATTCATACGTCCATAAAGCCTCTGCTGTCCTAAATTTGTTTGGATAGCTTGATAACTACTGTAAACTAGGATGTATGCCACCAGGCTGGCTTTTAATCAGTAACATCCTGACTCCTTAGAATTTTAAATTACTTAAGCAGAAATCTCAGAGGCCTGAATAAAGTACATTCACTGTTTAGGAAAATAAAATATAGTGTGTTCTATGGAATTAAAAAAGTTAAGGAAAGAAATGATTTTCAGCAACAATCATATTAAAATCTATCTTTGACTGAAAGCTAACGATAAATCAGGGATTGTACAAAAGTTTTATACACATTACCTGATAGTAGGTAGAAAACCTAATTTCTTATATTTTAATTGTGGCCCTTTAAGCCTGTGACCTCTATATAAGACAAGGTGGATAACAGTGTCCCCAACATGTAGTAGTTCACCTGTCACATAATAAAGGCTCAATCAATGTACAATAAATGATGCTCATAAGCTAAATTCTCTTCATCTTGATTTTTAGAAATTCATGCTACAGATGCACTGAGGATTCTGAAGCATTTCCATCATTAATTAGCAGTCTACGGGGCACAAGTGTGAACACTAAATGAGAAAGATAAAGCCACTTGGCCTTCACTTCTCATGATTGCCTACCCATCATAAAATATTTTCTGCATACCTTGTCAACTCGATTTCATGATTGCATTATTATACATTTCATCTGCACATTAAGGTATAATGATTTTTCCTGTGTGTTTTGGGGGACCAACATCTATGATATACTTTTATCTGTACTTATGTTTTTGGGTTTCCAGTTTGCTTTTTGACAGCAGCTACTCATCTCAGCACAGTGTGGCTATATCCATATCCAGACCTGGGTTCTGGCAATGGTCCTAGCTAAACCCTAGTAGGCCTCAGGCATAGGGCCAAGGCTTTTGTATCTCTACCTGGTAACAACAGTGGGTTTTAAACCATTTTCCTACTAGTCCTATCAAGAAAGGTTTTGCCTTTCTGTTGTTACTGTTTGAAGGTTTGTTTTTGTTTGTTTGTTTGTTTTTTAAAATCTTCTTGTTCTATTTTTCTTTCATTTCCTTTCTCCACCACCTTCCCCCTCTGTCCCCTCCTCTTGAGCTTCCTTTCTCTTTTCTGACTTTTCTCCCTCCTCCCTCTTCCTCTCTTCTTTCTGTTCTTGCTTTTTCATTTTCTTCCTCTGGCAAAGAGGCATATTCTAATTTTCCATGGTTAATACAATTAAAGAAGGAATTTCAAGGCAGGATGGACCATATGCTTATTAGTGAGTCTAAAGGTCATTGGAATATTATACTAAAGGAGAATCAAAGCATAATGCATCATCTTGCAACATGGTATAGAGACTTAATGCAGCACAGGGAGCCATCGAGGTAGCGCAGGGAGGTCCTTATCCTGTTGACCTAACCCAGGCCTCTGTCGGAGTTTACTAGGTTCCTTACCTTATGCTAATAGAGCACTCTAAAAGTCTCAATGGTGCATATGGTTAATTCACCAAATCTGTTTTAGATCAGAAAAGGTAAGACTTAGGAACTTTTTCTTTCTTTTCTTTTTCTTTCTCTTCTTCCTCTCTCTCTCTTTCTCTCTTTCTTTCTCTCTCTCTTTCTCTCCTTCTCTCTCTTTCTTTCTTTCTTTCTTTCTTTCTTTCTTTCTTTCTTTCTTTCTTTCTTTCAAAAACAGTCCCGGGAACCAGCAGTTAGCGTAATGGCTATGTCGCTGGACTCCCACGTAGTCGACCGCGGTTCGCGTCTCGGACCCGGTGGCTTACAACTCACGCCGGGCGCGTGTGCGTGCGTGCCCAAGATCCCGAGAGGAGAATGGAGGAGAAGGGATTGCGGCGTGACCATCCCCCCTGGGGGGTGATTTCTCGCTTTCTGTCTCTATGTCTCTCTCTGTCTGTCTGGCGAGCGCACGCGCCCTATAGCGAAAAACCTCTCCAAAAAAAAAAAAAAAAAAAAAAAAAAAAAAAAAACAGTCCCAGCAGACTTATAAGACACTTAAAATAAACCTCACTTTTGATTTTTCAGTTGTAAAACATATTCTTCCTTTCACTAAGGTAGGTATGTGTCTATATGTTTGCATGTTTATGTGTGTTTTTCTGTGTCCTTCTAAAGCAGTCATCCTCTACTAGACATTTCATCAAGAAAACTACCATTCTACATTAAAGTAGTCATTTGCTGATAACAGAAAGCTTCCAAATACTTCATTTCATCTCTCCCTAGGTAAAACTCTGCAATATAATATTTTTATGCCTATTTAAAGGAAGAGAAATCTTAAGTTCCAAGTGGTGGAGTGACTTGGTCAGAGCTGAATAGCTCACTTGGTACTAACAGAAATGGAACGCAAATCAAAATCTTTTAGTTTCAAATTAAGTGCATCTTTCTACTACTGGCTGGCTGCCTGTCAAAACCACATATGAAACAAGTAACCAGATTTAGATAAATACCATGGGCATAACAGAGATCTGAAAAAACACATCAACTCCCATGCACACAGGTGCCTCTGGTCTAGCTTACATAAGCAGTCACTTCTCCCAATCCTCATTTCTACTCCCTTCTCCCACTTCCCTCTCCAACTCTGCTGGGATGGCGCAGCTAAGCTGGAAGCTGCTGAGAGGATGCCCAGCAGGCCCTCTCCACACAAGTGGCTAATGATCTGGAAAAGCTCCTAAGCCCAGAAAACCCAAAGAGGCCTTTTTTACTAAGAACAAATAGCAATGAAAGGAAATATAGAGCCAACCTGCAGTGCACAGCACTCTGTGAGAAACAAAATTGCATCTGTTGGATACCTTTGTTGTTTTCTTGTTCTTTCCTTCCTTACTTGCGTTACCAGTCTCAAAAAACACCAACATTCCTCTGTACTCCACTGGAGATGCCCCCAAATACACTTCCTAAAATCAAATCCAGGTCTGTCGCTGCTCAAATCCAGTGATGAATCTAAGATAACAGCCACCTAATCTCACTGATCACTAACCCAGGAGACATTGATAGTTTACTGTAACTATCCCACCTAAAGACAGACAAAATAAAGCCTCCCAGCCAGTAACATAGAAGAGCAATATATGTGAGTAACAGCATTTATCATAATCCAGCCCTGCTCCCACTTGTTCTTCAGGAGTCCTCCCCTAAATGCTACCAATTACGGAAAAACAATACTGTACAAACCAAACTTAATAGATAACCAGTTTCCCCAAATATGACATGGTCTTTCCTGGAGGGGCCATTATTTAAAGGAGAACACAATGCTATTATATAAAGGGGTTCAGTCTGGACAACCATTCTTTGTCCTCTCTGCCTTGTCTCCTATCAGTAGCTACATTTTAAGTCAGGAAGGGAATAGTGGGAATGTTTACAGATTCTTGTCAGAAAGAAAAAAAAAAAGAAAAGATATCTTGACACATAAATTTTCACGGGTCCTGAAAGGTTCATAATTAAAAACTGAACCCAAAAGGATTTACTGTAAATTACACCACAGGGTGAAAGAAATTAATAGGATGTCTTTTATACACCCAGAATTAAGTACATAAAGAGAAGCTAATGGTTGCCCAGTTCTCTCCAACCTTCTGCTTTGTATTTAGTGAAAGGAGACTGTCAAGAGCTTCATGGTAGTAATAACAAGCACTTCATAGTAATTCTTCCTTTGATCCTATTCAGTTTTTCCCTATTGTTTAGCTGAAGGTGAGTGTAACATGTCACAGTTCCATCGAACATAAATGTGGGGTCAATAGGCAGATGTCACTAGCAAGTAAGAGCAGTTGCTCTCTAAATACTGAGCAAATTAACTCCTTGACACTAGATTTCAATGGAGAGAAACTCTATTTGTAAAAATAATTTTTTAAAGTCCTTCTGCCCTAAGACACATTCTCTTCACACACATATGCTTCAACAAAGATCTCTTTGCCTTGGTCAAACACGTTCTATGTACAATTTCATTAAAAGCACCAGTAATCATTGACATAAAAGATAGTACATTATGGAAGTGTGAATTGAAAACAAAGAAATGTTAGCTAACTTGAAGAAAACAATTTCTAAATTATTTTAATCTCTTGACCTCCTCTAATTTTTTTTAAAAATGATCTAATTCTTTTTTCTTTTTATTTTTTTGACATTTATTGTCAAAGCCTATCGAATACCCATGAGGTCTAGATAAGTGAGAATACATTACATTTAAAAGAAAGTAGTAAGAGAAAGAAGAAAGAGCCTCTACTCTTTTGGCCAGAATGATAGATAATCTAGCAAATTGTAGATTAGGGAATACTGTGCCCACAGCACTACCCATCTCTGTTCCTTTTATTTTTTTGCTGAGATTATTCTTCCTAGGACACCGATACTTTCATTCTGCCCAAGCTTTCTCTACCCATTCCTGCTATCCCACTTAACATTGTATGTATCCAAATTAGTCATGCCCAATTATCCTCCCTTCTTCCCAACTCTCCAGTCAAAACTTAAATTCTGTCATGGCATCTGATGTTAGACTTGTGTGAGAACAGCAGGAAGACTGGCTACTTTAATGATGTGAGAAATCCAGTGGATCACGAGTTTACAAAGATACCTGTCTATTAAAAAAGTTTCAGTGTACAAGATTTCAGAATGACAATGGAAGAGAAAGATCAAGCATATGAGGAATGATGGTATGTGGCTTAGAGCAGGTGTGAGAGATGTGTAGTGCATATCCACAAAGCCCCATTTTTATTTTTTCTATTTTTTTTTTTTTTGGAGGGGTTTTTGCTATAGGGCGTGTGCGCTCGCCAGAAAGAGAGAGGCAGAAAGCAAGAAATCACCCCCCAGGGGGGAAGGCCACACTGCAATCCCTCCTCCTCCATTCTCCTCTGGGGATCTTGGGCACACATGCACGCACACGTGCCCGGCGTGAGTTTAAGCCTCCGGGTACGGGACTTGAACTGTAGTCCACTACATGGGAGTCCAGCGACATAGCCATTACGCTAACTGCTGGTCCCACAAAGCCCCATTTCTGTGCATGAGGTAGACATAGCTAATAGAAGGCAGCCCTACCTGCTGGATTTGTTTGCTACCCTCACAAACCTTCCCAGTGCAAAGCTTGCAGTGAGAGGACAAAAGACACTGAGAGTTGTCAGGCAAGATGAAGCCTACATGCCAAACTTGCTCTGAGGACTAGTCTGAAGTGGGCATTAACCTCAGGATCAGACTCCTCAGTGTTCCTAGAAAAGCATTTTTTTTCTTCCTTCATTCATATAGCTAACTTGTGGTAAAAGGGGATTATTTCAATGACAGTGTCGATGCTGGTCAAACACTTCAGTAATTCCTGGGACTTGCCTTCAGCACTAGTTTATAAAACAAACGTTCTCTGTCTCCTGAATTTTTTTCTCCCATTCCCCACTCCATTTTCTCTTTTCTTCCTCCTCCCCTTCTACATCTCCTCATCCCTCTTTCACATTAATTTTAAAGTTTATAGTATGTTTTTGGTCAGCCCTACTATCCTGACCACCATTCAGAAGTAGCACCAAAGTACTTTTGGTTCTTTCCATTATTAACACTCATATTCGAAGAACATTTCACCCCATGTAACCCCTTGCTGGAGAACATCTGCAAGCTAATTCCTGTTCTTGTCCCTCATCCTTCTAATTTATACTGCTTCTATGCCTGAATGTGTCCCCAAACCTCATGTATTAGAAGCCTAACCTGCAGAGCAACAGGGGCCTTATGGAAGTACTCATGAATAAACTAATAGACTATAAAAAGTCCTGTGGGAGAAGGTTTGCTCTCTCTGCTCTTTTGCTGTGTGAGAACAAGACCTTCCTCAACCCCAGAAGACACAACATTCAGGTTTCTAATTTGAAATGAGAGCCCTGACCCACTAACACCTTGATCTTGGAATACCTAGTTTCCAGAACTATGAATAATAAAGTTTTGGGTTTTTCTGTTTTTTGTTTGTTTGTTTGTTTGTTTTTAATAAATTACCCAATCTCAGGTACTCGGTTATAGTAGCACAGAACAGACCAAGACACCTGCTTCCATCTCCTCTTCATTTCTGCCATCATTCTTCTTATGTTACCCAGTGAGGCTTCTCCCCTCCCAGATGAACTACAGGTGGCTTGAAATCTTTTGCCTACTATCCTCACTCTTTCACTTTCAATAATGGCTGCTAAGCTCTTTTCTTTTTGGGTAATTTTCTGTAGTATAAGGAAACAAACCACCCAGAAAATAAACTTTTTTTTTTTTTTTTACAGATTATAAAAGTCTTATGATAGTATCTTTTTTTGGAGAGAGAGATATTTTTGCTCTAGGGCATATGTGCTCACAGGAGAGATAGAGACAGAGAGACTAAAAGCAAGAAATCACCTCCAAGGGGGGATGGCCATGCTGCAATCTCTTCTCTTCCATTCTCTCTCTGGGGACTCTGGGCATGCATGCACATGCACCTGGCATGAGTTTAAGCCACTGGGTCTAGGACCCATGGTTGACTATGTGGGAGTCCAGTGACATAAGCAGTATGCCATCTGCTGGTCCCTAAAAGTATTTTTATAGGTATTTATGATTCATTTCCCTGATGCTTAAATGTCAAAAATATAAGACTGGATTTGTAATCAAACCTTTCAGTCTTATACTTGAATTTCTTTATTCTTGAATGTTGTAAGAAACCTGTCCTCTTCAGCGTAGACAAAGAGATATTCCACTAGTGGATAAAATATGGTGTTAAGCAACTAGAACAATGTTCAAAAGGGTCAAAGTTAAGACAGATTCATTCAAGAATCAGGTAAATTCTCCACATCATATGGTCCCTTTTTTCTTTTATTTTCTGAAAATGTTCAGATAATACAATTTTCTAACTCAAGCATTGATAGAAAATCTGATGGGGTTTTCCAGAATGGTTAAGCAATAGTAGCATCACTAAAGTAAACTCATAGTACCCCAAAAGGGCACTACACAATTTTGAGGTAATATTTCTGATTTCTGGTACTGTTATTTTTATGAAGAAAGTAACATTATACTATGACATACCTAAAGTGTATATTTACACAGAGTACACACACTAATGCATATGAACAAATGTATACTACTTGAACCTCAAAGTATGTTTAGAGGCATTCACTTTTCAAAGACACCAAAGAAATGACATAACTTTATAATGGCAATAATACAATATACCAGAAGGTTCTGATTCTTCCAAGAAGTTCCCTGTATCTGCATATCAAATTTTATAAAAACACTGCCAATTTCAAGTAAACTGTCAGAAAATATGAAAACCTCTCTCTTAAAAGTGGTGATGCTCTGCAAAACACGAATGGAGAGAAATGAATAAACTCGTAACACATTATCTGACTCAAAAAGATGCCTCATGGCTCTGCCAAATCATATTTTTCTTAGCAAGTCACACTGAACAAAAAAAAAGAAGATAAATCACCATGAAAATGCAAGTGAGCTGGTAATAATAGCCTAGTTATAGCTGCCATGAAATAGTCATTAAGTTATACGCAGCATAAATCTCCCCGAGTTTTGTAAATTATGGTGGTTCTTAGAGGCCAAATAAAGATAAACTGAACTAACTATGGCTGCCTTTCTCTTTGCTCTTTGGCATGGCTTTTTAAAATGTTTAAGTGCAGGCTGATAGCACCATATGGCTCCCAAAGCATCTGAGACAAAATTAGAAGTTCACAACTCTACTCCAGGCCCATCTTCTATATTTTGAAGATGCCCATTTTACCCAGGCTTCTCTAGGTTTCTAAGCAGAGCCTTGCCCTGCGCTAGCTCATCTATAGGCCATCCAGTGTACAGGATGAGACCACTGCTTTTCCCAAAGACTGGGCTTCCAGCTCAAGCCCAATGCTTGCAGCTGCTTTCATTTCCAAGGCAAGGCATGCTGGAAGAACAGGTGCTCAAAATGGGTATTGATGTAGGGCCTGAGCTTGCTGCTTGTGGTTGCATCCAGCCACCTCCAGCTCTGGAGACTGGCAATAAAATTTTACCCTTTGCTTCTCTCCCAAGACGTGCGCATTAACCAAACTCATTCAATGATTCCCAGGGTTCCCTTTCCTCCTTCTTGGAGGCTGGTCCTAATCCCCATTTGATCTTTTTTCTTAACTGCATTTTTCTCTCTGCTATTTAAACCAAATTCTTACTGCTCCAAATTAAATCCATTCTTTCTAGCCTTGTCATTGCTAACTAATGAGAACAATTCCTCTCTTTGCTCTTACTGGCTGCACTTTGGGTACTTAGGGATGAGAATCATATCCTTCTTCAGCCTACTTTCTTAACTGCAGACTGCGCAGGTGATAAAATGGGTTAATTGTTGCTATAAAAATATTTTCTATCCTCATAACGAAGTAATTTTTCCTCCAAATCATTTTAATTTCTTAGACTCGTACTGTGTTCTTATGATCTGTGGGGACCGAGGGTAGAGTCCCCTCATAGGTAGAAGACCGAAAACAAAATGTTGGCTGTACAATACAAGGGATATTCACAACGTTCATGGAAAATATGTATTATGAGGAAACTACTCATGGATTTCAAACATCTTTTTTGCACCAACATTAACTCATAGTTTAATCCCATTTCTCCACGAACACTTTGAGGTGCCCTGATAGGAGTGAATAGTTATTGGTCACTGTGCTACTTCTGTTTTGCCTCACCTACTCGGGTACTCTGGCCTTAGTTTTCATCAGATCTTTCTCAAATCTCTGCAGTGATATTGACAGCCTAGACAAGGGTCACCTAAGTATAGTTTGCAGCCGGTTTCGGTAAATCAATTTTCACCAGACTATAGGCACATGCCTTTCAAAAAAATGGACGGTCTCTGGCTGCTTTCACATTAGGAAGGAAAGTTCGAGTAACTCTGACAGACTATTCGACCTACAATGCCCAAAATGTTTACTTTCTGGCTCTTTACAGGAAAGCTTGCTAAGCCCCAGCCTAGGAGATCATTAACAACCCAGTTAGCTTTGCCACTGGCACGAGCTAGCATGAAGCACACTGGGTAAAGATCCTATTTACACCCAACAGCCTGCTAAACATTTCAGCACAGGCCAGATCACACAATCGGAAAGAGAGTCTGGAAAGGAAGAAATCTCTTCTCTTCTCTATATACACAAGGCAGAAGGACAAGCTTTTAATTGTTTTATCCCTGAGGTACCCTCTAGGCATGATGATTCATATCTGAAGGCAATTTTGATAAGCACGTGCATCTTTGCCATGTCTGTCTAGAATATTCTGCTCCACTTTATCTGGTACACCAACTCAGACTATCGGAAAGACAAGAGAATCCAGGCTAAGGCCAGGTACTCACTATGTGAAGTTGGAGGAAGTCGCCAAGTCCTGGAGCACTGTCAATGCGGACCAAGATGCCATCCTTCACGGTGGTGCTGAAGCCCACGGCAAGGCGGTCGGAGCGTGTGCTGGGCCTGTCATTGGCCGGCCAAGTGTACAGGATGAGGCCACCGCTTTTCCCAAAGATGTATGTAGCGCCAGCTGCAGAGGCAAGGGGAGAAGGAGACATCAGGGCACTGTATTGCATCTTGCCAGCTGCAAGCACACCATTGAGACTCTGCACAGAACAGCTGCAGAGAGGAAACGTCCCCCTCACCCCCTGACAGTACTTGGTTACTGAGAGGGATGGCATCCAAAGCCCCAAAAGGCAGCTGTCATCTCCAATTAAAGTTGTAGGCAAAGGAATAAATAACGAAGCAGATGTTAGCAAGAGACATTTTTAACATCTTTCATTCCTGCTGCACAATGGCAGAGGGCAAATACCACGCTGTGCCTGAGAGCTTTGGTACATTGTGCAAAACCACCTTCCCATCTTCCTCAACAGCAGAATTAATTGTCCAGCTCAGCTAGAATGGACATGAAATAGAAAACTCAGTCATTTTTTTAGCTATCAGAATATTCTTTCTGGTCAGTGGAGCCAGAAATGTTACAGGGATGCCTCACGAAATGGAAAGCAACACGGAAGCCCAAACACATCATCCCTCTCTGGCCTGTATCTCTCTCTACCCCCACAAAAAAGAAAGACACCACTAGAAAGAAAAAAAATTTTACATGACTACAAGTATCTGCCTATTTCATTATAATGTTCCTCGGAAGATGGTGACAAAATTATACCCCAAGGTCTTTTAAAAATAATTTTTTTCTTTTTCTCGTAGTGGTAGTATTTACCTGGTTGTAAGTTAACAGCTTCTACCTCCTTTTCTAAACTAAATCTCAAAAATAAATAAATAAATATATAAACTATAGGAAACATAGGAAAAATATTAGGGTAATGATTTTTGAGCATGACAAGTGCTATGATACATTATGACTAGTGGGTTTATAAATATTTGTACATATATTTGTGCTCTTACTGTTATCAGTATGAACTCAGTGGGTACTATGAATATATTAATTTAAAATTACATATAAAACAAACAGGAAAATATATTTGTATCACAAAAACTTTAGAAAGTCTATTTTCAGAAACAAGTTATTAAATCTGAATTGGAAGGCCAGTTCCATGGCCTAGGGGTTAAGGGAGTCAGATCCCACATGGTTTCCAAGGCACAAATCTGAGCCCTGGAGGCTTGAAAACATTCTGGGCATGTGTGCATACATGCCAAAATTCCAACAGGATGGAGAAATGGAGGAGAATGGATTATGGAGGGACCACGCCCAGTGGAAGGTGCTTTCTCCTTCTTCCTCTTTCTCTGCCTCTCTCTCTCTCCTTGGCAAATGCATGTACCCTCTGGCAATTAAAAAAAATAAATAAATATCTGAATTGCGGACAATTATTTAGACAATTTTTCAGCCAGAACAGACTACGCCACTGTAGCTTCTACAGTTTTATGCATATTACCCATAGCAAGTGCATCCATATGCTACTCCTCTCCAAGTTCAAAGAACATTTGGCACCAGACTTTCTTGTGTTTCCCAGTGAATAAGTCTCAACCCTTGAAACTATTTGAAAGCAACATTAGACAAACACAGATATCTGGTATTTACTAAAAATCTCAAGTTCTGGTCCACATCCATTCTCAGAGCTAGTTTACTGGGAATACGAGTGGAATCATACTGATGGAAGGAGAGAAGATCTTGCTTAGAAATAATAAACTCCTGGGGACCAGCAGTTATCGCAATCGCTATGTCACTGGACTCCCACGTAGTTGACCGCGGTTTGAGTCCCGGACCCGGAGGCATACCCAAGATCCTGAGAGGAGAATGGAGGAGAAGGGATTGCGGCGTGGCCATCCCCCTGGGGGGTGATTTCTCGCTTTCTATCTCTCTGTCTCTCTCTGTCTTTCTGGCGCACACACGGGCCCTATAGCAAAAACCTCTCCAAAATAAATAAATAGATAGATAGATAGACAGATAGATAAATAATAAACTCCTATGAGGCTGGACTTAGGAACATATGTCATTCTTCCTAAAGCACTAAGCCGCATTAAATTCTGAGGCATATAGAATATAAGTTGTCCTCAGTATTATCCTTGGCTTATATATTATATATTGCACAGCATTATTTTATGATGATCTCAATCCTTGGGAAATGGTCTCTAGAAAGCCCTGTACACTCACCTGCACAACTTGGGATTGTGGTATGTAAACCTCATGATTACTTCTATATATAAAACATTATTTACTTCTCAATATCCACAAACACCCTCAACGCTTCTTAAAATTAGAAATATGGGTAAAATGATTTACCCTTGATATATCTCCATCTGTGAAGAATTTAAATAATTCCTTCTGTAGATGATTACAAATGTCATCACTACTCCCTTTATTCTTTATTTGGAAATCTGAAGGTTACTCAGTGATTAATGTATATAGAATCACCAAAAATGCAAATCCGCCTGTGACATTTCATGGCAATTTATAAAATCTTACACTATCCCATCCTAAATGCATAGCAGATTCTGCTGTAGAGACAAATTCATACTCTATCAGGAAATAATTTTGTCACCACAAAAATAAGTCAATAGTTTATAGCAATAATAACATACACATAGTGTTGGGACCAGCAGATGGCATAAAATGGTTAGGTCCCTGGACTCCCACAGAGTTGACCACAGTTCAAGTCCCAGGCCCAATGGTTTAAATCTCATGCTAGGCACGTGTTAGTGATTATGCACATGCCGGAGATTCTGAGAGAAGACTAGAGGAGAAGAGATTGCAACGTGGCCATGCCCCTGGGGGGTGATTTCTCATTTTCTGTATCTCTCTGTTTCTCTGGTGAATGCACACATCCTATAGCAAAAATCTCTCTCTCTAAAAACAAATAAGCACATGGTGTTTCACACTTTGCAAAGGCTTTCAAAATTCATTGTTCTTCAAAGTTGTATGGGCTATTTCATTTGACGATACAGTTTTATATTTGATAATACAGGTTAAAATACAGAACTATACCTGGCACCACCTTTAATTTCCCCAGCCTGAGCCCTGTCTCCACAAACCCTTTTGTCCACCACATACCAAAGCAATTACACAATAAACTGCCCCAATATACTTCAACAAAAGTTGTCCATAATAGTTCTTCTAATATTTTCTCAAAAAAAGACCAAAGCAGAATGAAAACAAAGCCATAGGCTCCAAATATGGCATGTTTTCTAAAGCTTGTCTGGCCTTCTCAACACATAAACAATTAACACAGCCATGGTATTTCTCACCCACTGTCCTTTCCAATAATTCTCAGTGTTCTAACACAAAGGGGAAGAACATTTTAAAAGAAAAATACACAACTTTTACAAATAGTGGCCAGGGCATATATGCTTGTGTGCCCCATATCCCAAGAGAATAGAGGAGAAGGGATTATGGCGTGGCTCTTCCCCCAAGGAAGTGATTTCTCACGTTCCTATCTCTCTGTCTCTCTCGCATGTACATGTGCCCTATGAAAAAAATCTCTGTCCAAAAAAAGAAAAAAAATAGTGGCTATGGGGTCACAGTGTCTTATTTCTAAATAAAGAATAAAACATCATTATGACAATATTAGATGGGATTACTGATATAAAAAATTGTTTTGCTTCTTTTGTTTTGAATTTACAATGTTACTAAGTTAGACAATTTTAAATTGGTAGGAAAAAGTATATAAAAGACACTAAGTGCTTAGTATATGGTTTATTCTGCTATAGAGAAAGAAACGTTAAAATATCTGTTTTTTTTTTTTTTTGGGGGGGGGGGGGGGGACTGAATTTGCTAGTAAGGGTCAACAAAGACCCTGAATGCTTTCTATAATCCAATGCTGACTTCAGAGGAAGTTAATTAACAGTCATAACTTTCTCCTCTGAAGATTTTTTTCTCTTTATTTTTCATGCTTTGTTCTTTTGCATGAGTTTTGAAGGTAAATACACACTTTCTGTTCATTTCAATATTAAATACCTAGAATCCTAGGGGGAACATAAAATTATTTTGCTTTGCATTTTCAAATAAAAAAAAGTTTGTTATTTTTAAATGTGGAATAGAAATCAACTTTCATAGGAACATCCTAGAAATTGAAGAATGCTCCTTAATCTATTAAGGATTTTCATGTCTGAGCCAAGCAAAACTACATCACTTGCTTTCCTCCCTTAGCTGGTATTTCTGATTGTTGGTTTCTCACCGTGCTCAGTATGCTGGAGCTAAGATCACACTATGTAGATTAATAATCAGAACCATGTAAATTTCTCCTTTGCTAGCAAAAACCTAACAATTCAACTGAAGAAAAAATTGCCATGGTGGCATTTTGGTCATTTAACTGCAAGATTTGCAAGTTTCCAAGTAGCTGAGGTTGCTTTGCACACAGTATTTCAGGAGTGAAATCTCTACACAGTCACCACTAACCAAGATTAAATGAATACATCCCATCTTAAAATAGTCAACAAGTATGAAATGCTCTTTAGCCCACAACCGGCAAATAATAGACCTGGCTTATTGTTTTCATTATTGGCTATCTTTCTTTCTTTTTTTTTTGACAGTGTATAGTTCTGTGATTATTTTTAACATTTTCTTTTTTTTGGGGGGAGGGGAGGTTTTTGCTATAGGGCACGTGTGCTTGCCAGAAAGACAGAGAGAGACAAAGAGACAGAAAGCAAGAAATCGCCCCCCAGGGGGGATGGCCACACTGCAACGCCTTCTCCTCCATTCTCCTCTCGGGATCTTCGGCACACATGCACATGTACCCGACATGATTGTTTAAGCCACTTGGTCCAGGACTCGAACTGTGGTTGACTACATGGGAGTCTAGCGACATAGCCATTACACCAACTGCTGGTCCCAGTGTTAATAATTTATTATGCCAAGCCTTAAATTTTGGTCAGAAAATTTTGTGCAATTTTCTTTTTCTTTTTGGTTTTTTTTTTTTTTTTTGAAGAGATTTTTTTTTTTTTTTTGCTATAGGGCACATGCGTTTGCCAGACAGACAGAACGAGACAGAGACACAGAAAGCGAGAAATCGCCCCCCAGGGGGATGGTCATGCTGCAATCCCTTCTCCTCCATTCTCCTCTCGGGATCTTGGGCACGCACGCACACGCGCCTGACGTGAGTTTTAAGCCACCAGGTTCAGGACGCGAACCGCGGTCGACTCCATGGGAGCCCAGTGACATAGCCATTACACTAACAGCTGGTCCCTGCAATTTTCTTATAATACAATTATTACTGGTAAGAAAATTTTCTGATATTTTCCTGTTTGCAAAATATCTGCTCCCATCTATTGAATCATCCAACATTTACAGATTTGAGTTATAGTCTAATATTCTTTTATTTCTACCTGAAAGACTCTCTCTTGCATCTCTTATAGGACAGAACTACATTATTGGCTATCTACTTAGTGTGATAGAATTGATAAGGAAGTTATAGACAAAGTTGACAGAGCTTTATTTGAGTATGTGAAAAGTATGAGTATGTGTGGGGGGGTGTATAGTGTGTGTGTGTGTGTGTGTGTGTGTGTGTGCATGCGCGTGTGTGTGGACGGAGTAGTTTGGCAGGTATAAAGGTCCAATAAGCTCCAATGTTATCATTAAAGTTATTATGCAATAAGCTATGTAGATAAGCTATGATTTGTCAAAGAAAATAAAAGAATATTTTCTACTTCACATATTTGTCCAAGGTATATTTTACTGCTTATTTAACTAGAAATTAATTGTTGATGGCAACTCAACTTTTCCTGATGCAGGGCTCTTTGGATAATTATTGCTATTACTGTTGTTTTGACTTATACACCCTATGGCCCTGTCTTTATGACACTGTTTCTATTTCCAATCCCATACCCATAGGTTTGAGGGAGCTCATCAACAGAAATAGAATTACGGTCTTATTTAATATTCACCTTAGATATAATAATAATATATACAAACATATGTGTGTGATGTGCATATGCACACACATATACATATATACATGTGTGTTTCCCTTTCCCCTCCACACAAAAACACACATATAAGGAAAATAAGAAGAGTTTAGAAAATACAATAGACCACCTGGCACTCATTTATGATTTTCCTCATCAAATAATTACATATAAAATAGTTTCAGGAAATCACTCTGATGCAATATTCATTGTATAGTTCTATTAAAAATAAAAGCAAATCAGCTTTCCCTGAAATAATTTTCTGTTGGTACTAAAATGAAACAAATAGTTCTCAGGAGAAGCCTAAAAGAGTTAAATGCAAAACAAACAAAAAAAAATGTAGAACGTACTGTTGAACAAGTGTAGCATGCAGAATAGTAAAGTAAGTAACAAGATAAGCATAATAATGAACAAAGCACATAATAAATAGACAAAGAATCCAGATGTCAGGCTCCCAATCAAGTGCTCTTTGAAAACTTAGTATAAAATCTCAAAACAGGGCTGCTCCATAGTGCCACAGTTAAGAGAGCTGGATCCCTCATGGCTGACCCTGGTTTGAATCCTGGACCCAGTGGCTTGAAAAACCTGCCAGTAGTGTGTGTGTGCACAAAATCCTGACAGGAAGAAGGAACAGAAAAAAAAAGATTGTGGTATGACCATGCCCTACTACAGGCTGCTTGCCCTATCTTTCTCTTTTTCTTTCTCTCTCCGGTGAGCACACATTCCCTTTAGCAATAAAGAATAATAATTTAAAATAAAAAAAAACACCTCAAGTCAGTAAAGTGTATATCTGCCTTCTATTATTTCAGTTTCCCTATTCCTTATTTCTATTTTATTGCTCTTCCACTGAGCTTATCCATTGAGCTTATCTGCAGTTGTGTTCTTTATTGTAAATTGGCAAATCCTTTTGGAAAATAAATGAACTGTCAATGACATAAAATGTATTCTACCAGTAGATGTGGTTATTGCTATTAAATTAAAACTATCTTTTATTCATATTAATTACCATATAGTTAATAAAACCAAAATAGAGCGGCTTGTGGTTTTGAAACTGACAAATATCTCTTCTAGCAAATGGAAGCATAAAGTTCAAGATCTTGTAATGACTTGATGGCTTAGAGGAATACAACTTTTTTTATTTCTTTTACTTACTTTGTCCTATGGTTCCCTTCCATTCCCACATCCCTGGCTATTTTAGAAGGACATCTTGTTTCTTTTCTTTCTTCCATAACAATAGGACCTCATATTTTCATAGTATTGAGTTATTTTCAGATTATTTATTTTGAAAATATCTCATTTGAAGTCTCTTCCCTCAACACTCACTAAAGGGTTAATGGCAAAAAAATATTATTAATAATAATAAAGAGAAAGGAAGCTCAAAGAGATGAAATAACCTGACCCAGTGTTAAGCAGTGAACTGAGAGCAGACTCAGTTTTCCCCCGTCTCAATCCTGCTCTCTTCTCCCTATATCAGGCTGTCTCATTGCCTCGTGGGATTAGAACTCCCTAAGAATATCTCTAGCGATCGAGAGCTCTATAAGAAGAAGAAATGGGTAAAAAACAGATGGAAAACCATGAACAAGATTGAATTTCAGAGGAAGCCACTAGGGTGTACAGGGTAAGTGTACAGGTTCTAAAAATATCCCTGCAAGGTATGTATTCAATGGGTGGTTTATTATTATTTATTTTGTCTATGCTGAATTTTTAAAATAAGTCCCAGAAACAATGATAAAGCAGCCTTAAATGAAACAAAACTGAGAGGACTGAACATTAAGAAAAAAAAAATTCACCTATGTTTAAGAACATCCGTTTTCTTCAGCAAATAAATAAGCAGATTTGCTGCTCAGTAAACTAAGAAATTGACGATGTTGTGTAAGGGTCAAGTATATTATCAGGGAAAGTCAAGATCCATTCCTTAAACACGCACAGGGAAGGTGAGGGGTAATACCTCTTCTTTCTTGAAGGAAGAATGATTAGAACTAAATAGGTATTAAGCCAGAAAATATTATCTTCTACAACACGAACAAACATTTCAGAGCTTGTCCCAGTATTTCAGAAATAAGGTTTCAACTCAAAGAGTTCAGAGCAGAACTAATACTGGCTCAGCTTAGTCTTAAACCTATTCAGTAAGGACAGAACTCAAACTTGTGTGCAGAGTGAAGCCTTTATACATTGTTTCCTATGCCAAAGGCTCCAGGGAAACTGGAAGAATTCTAAATGTTTCTCCAGGGGGGGGAAAATAAAGCATCCATCATTATTTACTTCTGGTGACTACCATCCAAGAGAAGTATTCTCCATGGACATAACAGGTTATATAGAAATGCTGTTTTGACAAATATTCTTGGTTGGAACTTTATTTTTTTTAATTTATGAATTTATCCCTTTAAAGATTCTATCTCCAAATACAGTCACATTCTGAGATATTGGAGGTTATGACTTCAATATATAAATTTTGGGAAACAAAATTCAGTTCATAACAGTTGCTATCTCAGTTTTAAATAAGAGGGAACTGTATTATAAGGGAAAATGACTTGCCAGGATCTTTTACTAAATATCTGGTGGAATCAAATATTTAATCTAGATCGTGCTAACTCAACAATATACATTCTTTTCATTGTGCCAAACTGTATTCCTCATATTAGGTTGTCAGGAAAGTCATGACATATTTTTCTGTTGTTCTATGCCAAAAAGCATCAGTACTTTCCCAACAACCCAAAACTTTTGACCTTTTGACTTTTACCTTCACCTGTGCATCTGGGTACTGATGGCCATGATGATGGTAAGAAGAAAAATGGCTAATGTGTGGACAAAATGAAAGGCAGAAAACCAGGTTGGAACTCAATCCTCTCACAATGAAAATGGCCATTAGTAGTATTCATTCTATCTTTCTGAAATGACAGTTGTTTTAGATGAGGTGGTTTCCTTATAAAGTGTATAAAGCAAGGTCAGACAGTACTCCACTCCTGATTAATTATATCACACACAGAAAACTAAATTCTGCTGGGTGAACACTATAATAAGGTTTATGCTGGAGGTTACCTAATAGCTATCTTAACATCATTTCCATAGCTGCACTTGTTTCTTACAGAGCAAAACAAATAAAGTCTTAGGAAACTGCACAGTATATAGGTTTAAGAAAAATAAATATGAAATTTTATTGTCAAACAAAATGAAAATTTAGAACCTTTCTGTACCAGGAGCTCCTGGAGGATAGGGCTGTTTAATTTATCTCTCTATCAACACTGTGAATGCTCAGGAAATAAATGTGGTAGAATTAATCAATGAGACTTGGCTCACCTACACTTACATATCTTCACGCTGCCATTCAGGCATGTAATAGAATGCGAATAAAGGAATAACTTTTGTGATTACTATAATACCATTAATCCAGCTCATCTTTTTGTCATTTAGTCTCAGTGTGGAAATATTTTATAAATACTCAACAATTAGGGGTCACAATATGTCTTACGATGGAAGAAAGCACAACTTTCAATTTATAAAAGAAATCTAACCACAACTGAATGATTTTTCTCAGTAAGTTTTTGGCAGGTCCAGATAAGAAAATCACACCCATTTTTGTCCAATTGTTTTATGTGAAGCCTCAGTGCCCAAGTCATATTACAAATTATTTCTGTAAAAATAAATAAATAAATCCATATCAGATTTATAAGGATATGCAGGGTGGGGGGGAAGCAATGTGACATATTTAAGAATAGCAATGCTATCTTTCTATTTTACAAAGCATTAACTAAGAACAAAGACCATGTATACATTTATCCTTAGGCAAAATATAAATGAATGATAAGAAAACTAAACATGATCATTTTATAATTACTCATCAGTCTTTTCTGTAGCATTTTTTCCCCAAATTTCATTCCTTCTGTTGACATCTCACGGGACACGGTTAGAAGAAAGGGGAAGTGCATTCATCTGTCTCCTTTCCCTCCTTTCATTCCACAGCTTTGAAACACCTTCTCTAATAAGAGCAATCAAGGGGTCTCTAAGTACTGAATATGCTCTGAACAAAAAATACAGATGAAACGTAGTTGCTTATTTCTGGTGCTTTGATTTGAATGCCTGACTTACATGGACTTCACACTCTTTAAGAGGCTGGAGCTATAAACAGATGACTGGTATACTCGTGGCTCTAATTCGTAGAGTATGATGTCAGTGGAAAGGTTGGCTAACATTTCAGAAAGGTAGTGACTGTTGTTTCTATGAGACACATAGGTCTTAATCCTAGGACCCATGTCAGAGTTAGACAAAAGAAAGAAACTCCAGTTTTAACGGCCCATGCTCCCATCCTGTTACAATCATTACTTTTCACTCAGGTTACTCAAATAAAACTGATAATACTTTTCCCGACCTCAAAAACTGTTGTCATAAGGATCAAAATAATTAATATGCACACTCTATAGAGCTCTAGGAATAGACTGTTCTTACTGTTTTATGGTGAGCACTCAAATTGAAGAAGCTTACAAAGTCTTGTCCCTCCAGGGGACTTTCCTTATTGTGCCAGTCGAGTACATTTTTTTCCCTTTATCTTGCAACTTTAAGCCCTTTGACAGGAAATTACAATTTTCTCCTTGCCAATCATGTGAATGAAAATTGTCAAAGCCATAAAAGAACTGTATGCCCTTCGCATGTAGTTCACCTGCCAAAGTGTAGTCAATTGACCCAAGATGGACCGTCAGAGCTCTTCACTGTTTTTATCAGTACCTCTGTGATGATAAAGATGAACATAGGAGGCACACAGCTGCCTATTCCACATTTCCTACCAGGAGGAGGGAGTTGTGAAAATGAACCCTGAGTGAAGAGTGAAGACAACTGTTGAATCAGGGGTTGGACACAAAGAGGAAATCTTACCACTTTTCAAGTACTTGGCTTTAACGGTCCATATGATGAAGCTGTGCCTTTGTCTTACACTCAATTTTCAATAATTAAATCGTTTATGCTGGTTCAAATTTAGTTTTATTCACACCTAGATGTCTTGGATAGTACAGAACCCCTATCAACTATCACAGGGCCTCAGACACCTAGGAGCACAAGAACTACTTATGAAATAAATTGGCAAAGATAGACCCCATGACTGAATTATAAGTAACTCAGAAATTTAATCTAAGTAAAGAGCACACTCAATCATTTATGCACATTTCAAACTGGAACATTTGTTAAACTGATAATGCTCTTGTTGGCAAAAGAGAATCCTTAATGATTTCTGTAATTAGACTATGTAACAACCCATATTCTTTGTATATAAACCGTACTAAAATTTGACAATAGGATCAAAATTCAATGATTATATTAATGAAATTAGACCATATTATAGCAAGTCCCACGAACTATAGTTGAAACTTTTACTCAGGAAAAAAATGCCTTAAATAATAATAAAGGAAATAAACATAAATCTATAGAACTTTCAAATTAATGTGTGTTCCATGATAAAGATGTATAAAATAGGTCTGGCTTTATAGCCTAGTGATTAAGGGAGCCAGATCGCCTATGGATGACCCTGAGGCTTGAAAAACATGCTGGGTAATATGTATGTCCATGCCCAAAATCCTTAGAGGATGGAGAAATGGAGAAGGCGTTATAGCATAACCAGGCACCATTGGGAAGTGCTTTCTCCCTCTTTCTCTCTTTCTAGGGAGTACACATGTCCTCTGAGTAATTAAAAAGCAAACAAACACATATATAAAATAAGCTAGTATGTCATTTCTTTTTTTTTTTTTTTTTGGAGAGGCTTTTCGCTATAGGGCGCGTGCACTCGCCAGACAGACAGAGAGAGACAGAGAGACAGAAAGCAGGAAATCACCCCCCAGGGGGGATGGCCACGCTGCAATCCCTTCTCCTCCATTCTCCTCTCGGGATCTTGGGCACGCACGCACACGCGCCCGGCATGAGTTTAAGCCACGGGGTCCAGGACGCGAACCGCGGTCGACTACGTGGGAGTCCAGCGACGTAGCCATTATGCTAACTGCTGGTCCCGCTAGTATGTGATTTTTAATAAAAGGAAAAGCAGGAATTTATCCAAAAAAACAATGAGGAAAAAATAAAAAAAACAAAGCCTAACATTTTTAAATGTCAAGAAAAAATTCCCTGAAACACAAAGAAAAATAAAAAAATTAAGAAAGAAAAAAGAATATTTGAAATAATAAAGGTATATATCCACAGCTATATATTTTGTTGAGGTATAACTGTAGATACAGAAATCACTAAAAATATTAAAACATACTTTGTACAACTTAAGAGCAATATATTTGAAAATCAAAAAACTTGATCATTTCTAAAATGTGTGTGTGTGTGTGTGTGTGTGCATACATATATATAGTATATATAATCTTGCTAAAGGTTTTTATGAAAAAGTAGAAAGGGTCCTCCTAGCTGAAATATATGAATCTAGATGATTCTATAAGTAAGTTTTGTCTAACTTTCGATGAATAGATAATTCCTTAATTATTCCAGCTATACTGTGCCATAGGCAAGGTTAGAAAATGCTCTGGAAATTGAATGCTATGTCCCTCCAAAACTCATATATAGAAATCCAAAACCCCAAGGTGATTAGGAAGTAGAGGGTCTTTGGGAAGTATTGGATAAGAGCAGAACCCTCCTGATTGGGACTCATACCCTTATAAAAGGGACCTCAGAGACCAGCTCATCTTCCTCATGAGATTACCGAAAAAAAGAACCACTTTCTGTGAAGTAGTAGCCCTACTCCAGACACCAACAGAATCTGCCTTGATCTTGGACGACTTCCTCAGGAACTATGAGATATAAATTCTGTTATTTTACGAATCTACCTACTTTGAGGGTATTTTTGTTATAGTGACCTAAGTGAACAAAGGCACTTCTTAATCCATTGGCAAATCTAACATAATCTTAATTCCAATAGCTGAAAAATATGTAGCCAAAAAAAGCCACCTTAAACTAATTTAACTTATGAGTATTGATAACACATTTTCTAAATAAATGCTTCTGTGGTACATTAAAAGGATAATACACCATTATAGCAATATGAGAAGTAATGTGTTTCCACATAAAGTTATCTATTAACAAAATTAATTACATCACCTAATTAAAATAGAATATAATTTTATCCAGGATTTAAAAAGGTACTTGAAAAAATTTTACCAGTCATCCCTTCAAAAATTTAATTAAAAAAGAATTGAACAAAGTGTTCTAAAGATGATAGCAACTGTCAAAAACAAACTAACACATAATAGTAAAATCATATAGCCATTGCCATTAAAAACAGAAAAATAGAGAAATCCATTATCATTGCTTTATTTAACATTGGTTTAGAAGTTCTTAATGAAACAAAGCAATAAAATCAAATAAACCATAAAATATTGGAAAACAACATAATAATTAAAAAGTTTATATAATTAAATCCGTATATATCCTAAATAACTTATATAAAAACTTAAAGTTAATGAGAATAATTGGTAAGCTGGTCTACTACAAGATAAATGCATAAAAATCAATAGCATATTACTCATTCTCCCATACTCCCATAAATAATCAAATGATTTTGACAAGGGTGCTGAGATCATTCAAAGGGAAAAGAACAAGTTTTTCATAAATCGAGAAAACAAAATATCTACATGCCAAAAAGCAAAACTGGACAGGTACTTTTACCATATAAAGAAAAGAAAAACAGTAGCTCAAAGTGACTCAGAGACAAATATAAGAATTGAAACTTAAAACCCTTTAAAAAAGAACATAGGAAAAAGGCTTCATGACATTAAATTTAGCAATAATTTCTTGACTATGACGCTAAAAGCACAGACAACAAAAGAAAATAGAAATAAATTGGATTTCTATATTAAACTGTTTATGCATCAAAGGACACTATTGATGGAGTAAAGGTTAACCGACAGAATAAGAGAAAATATTTGCACATCATATATCTGACAAAGGATTAATATCTACTCTGAACTATATAAAGACATCCTAAAACTCAACAATGAAAAAACAACTCACTTTTTTAAAAAACAGGGTAGGATCACATGGCAGTCACTTTTCCTCCACTTCTCCATCCTGTCAGGATTTAGGGCACCTATACATACCTGCCTGCGTGTCTCTCAAGCTGCTGAAACTGGGATTCAAGCTAAAGTTGGCCATGGGGAATCTGATCTCCACACATAGCAGTTAACCACTGTACTACGGAATTGACCCTGTTACTCTTTTTCACTTTTTTAAAGTCTTTTGTTTGTTTGTTTGTTTGTTTTTAATTTCTTCTCTTAGCATAAAGGAATATCTGTCTGATTTTAAGGCAGGAAAAGACATTCTACTTGGAGCCATGAGCAAAGATGGGGAACACTGCAATGCACGTGGGGAACATGGCATAATCTTGTGGGCGATGTTGAAAAAAGAAAGCTGAAGAGCTGAGGCTGGAAAAAATTATTCTGGAAAATAGGATAGTGTAGACTATGAAGAGAGTACTGAATTTTGTATTAAGGTATTTGTATATTAGTAGACAAGCCAGTATTTAGCAGACAAGCCAATGCTTTTGTTACAGTATTTTTGTTTTAGTATCAGATATACTTTAGGGATTACAATTTCCAACAAAAAAATGTTTTGATTTTCTGGGAAACATGAACTTTAAATTTAGTAAATACATTAGACTCCTACATCAAATTGTGTAAAGAACAATTTGTGTTTAAAAAGTTGGAAAATGACTACTTTGGTCAGTGGGGAAACATAACTTACTTATGCTTAAGCAAAGGAACTTTGGCTACCGTGTGGGCTACAGAAGGAGGAGAGTGTATGTTTATGAGAATCTAGAGGAAGGCCATTGCAATAGTCTAGACATGAGAAGTGAGAGTTGGGATTGGCCAGTGAGTGAGAAATGAGAGGAGGAAGTAGATACTAAAGTCCTAAAGAAAAATATCTGGTGTTCAATTTGATATTTGGGATAGAAAAAAGGGAGAAGCTAAAAGTCATTCAGAATTTTCAAACTGGGGCAAATAAAATTGGATCAGAAAGAAAACATAGCTGAAGTTTATAAGTTTTATTTGAATTTTATTGAGTTTTGTGTTCTTATAGGGCAGTGATTCAAGGGTTTGGTTAGAATTCCGTGACGAGACAGGACTGGCAGGCAGGGGGTTGGTGAAGGTTCTGGATTCCCACATGGCCAATTGCAGTATGAGTCCTGGACCTGACTTGCTTTCTACTTTCCCTCTCTCTCTCTCTGGTCAATTTGAAAATAATAATAATAAATAAATACAACTAAATAGGTAATTATTTTTAAAAAGCTTAAAAAAAAAAAAAGACAAGAAAGACTTCCATGACAAAAAAGGACCAGGATTTTTAAGCCCAAGTGACACTGGGCTGTTGAGTCATCATGGAAGCACCCACGATTTGCTCAGCTATTTCAGAAATACTTGTTATTTTTTTTTTTGAAACCTGAAAGATTATAAAATTGATTTTCTCAAATAATACCCATCATAGCTATTGTCTTTCTTCTTTCTTGCCTCCATCAATAGAAAACCAGTTGTAATCACAGAGCTTACATAATCTTGAGTCCTTTTTATATTAAAGGATTTGAACCTCTCTTTACATCATCATATTTCTATTTTTTTTTTTTTTTTTGGAGAGGTTTTTGCTATAGGGCTCGTGCACCAGCCAGAAAGACAGAGAGAGACAGAGAGACAGAAAGTGAGAAATCAACCCCCAGGGAGGATGGCCACACCACAATCCCTTCTCCTCCATTCTCCTCTTGGGATCTTGGGCATGCACGCACACGTGCCCGGTGTGAGTTTAAGTCACGAGGTCTGGGACTCGAACTGCAGTCAACTACACTGGAGTCCAGCGATGTAGCCATTTCATCGTCTGCTGGTCCCCAGATTTTTCATTTTAAATAGCTGCAGAATATTCCACGAGATGATACGTCGTAACTTATTCTTCTGTTGAGCTGTTGAGCTCTTAGTTTGTTTTGTCTGTGAGTGTAACTTGGGAGAAGGCTGAGGCTACTGGGTATTGTAATTGATTCTGCTTAATATAGGTAACATTTTTAGCCTTTTGAATAAGTCTCCGGGAATACTAGCTAAATGTTTTTTCTCATCATAAAACCAAGATATACGATAGCTAAGGGTCACATAAGAGATCAAAATGGTACAAAATCAACTCGTGGTTGTTAAAACCATGTTTAATTATACTTTTAATAAACCTTTATTCCTCACCTGTTATCAATGAACCTATGTATCATCACACTATAATATAATACTTGGGTAATTAGTTTATGTTTACTTTTCAAAACTGGATTAATTCTGAGTATATAAGCTCCTAATTTAAAAAATATTGTATACGCTTCAAAGCTTCTGTGCAAGGCTTCTTTATTATTATTATTTTGAGGAAGATAATTGTCTTTGCTAATATTTGGTGAGTCTCATCTCTCCTGCCTACAGCACCTCTCAGTAAAGTGTGCCTCTTCTTCAGGACCTGATGATAAAAACAATTTTATTTATTCTGGCCCCTGGACCTTGAAAGAGGTGATTGCACAATCTCCACTTTCAAAAATTTTCCTTGGCCTATCAAGCCTTGAAGCGAGGCACTTTCTACACCTGGGTCCTGGCCTTATGCATTTGCTCATGAAGGCATGTGTAAGTCTAAAAATTCATTTCCTAAGCCCTCGTCTTAGTTCTAATATGATAACTTTAGCATTGATTCAACAGTACAGATATGACATACTGCAAATAAACAGCAGTCGCTTCCATCAAAGCTTGAAGATTTGTTATGATGGATATATTCAGACACACTGGTCTCTTTTTAGAAAATGCAATTTTATGGAAAAATACACGATAATTGGTCTTTAGCTCTTGCAATAAACTTAGATAGCACCTGCCATATTTAAATTAATACAGAGCTTCTCCTGTTAGATGAGGCCTTCTGATTAAGTCAGTCATGTGAAAAGATTCTGACATGGCCGGCGTTCACTTGGATTGGAAGCTGTTTTCTTGATGTGGGTATTTTTTTTAATGATGTGATAGTTGTCCATCTACTAAGAAAAGGAAATTGAAAGTTCTTTATTCAGCCATATATCCTGTCTGTCCTTATCTCTCAGTCTCAGCTTTTGCTTCACATTGTGCCACATAGGTGGCAGGTTTTATTGAGCACTGGAAGATTCTCCAAAGCAATGACCTAGTATTTGAAGCCTCGGTGTGAACACTGGGTCTGCTTCCCAGAGATCACATACACATCACTCTCGAGGATTTATTCCCTTTCCCATTGTCCCCATTTCCTCTGACTCTGGCTGCCATGGGACAGATCAAGAAACTGAGAGAACAGCTTTGCTCCTTTTAATCTCTCTTAAACCAGCAGCAAGAACAAATCAGCCTCACATGGCTGGAGCAGCAGAATGTAAAGTGCCAAGGATGGCATTTAATCCAGCCCTCCCACTTTCAGAGAAAGCCTGGATAGGATAGAGTGAAGAGATTCCATCCAGAAGACAAATCAAAGTTCACAGGGTCCACCTGCATTGCCACCATCATGACTGACAGGATGGCTGGTAGAACTTCTTCGGTAAGAGGTGAACAAATTTTTGCTAAATGGGTCACAACCAAGGATGATCCAGTTTATAAAAGTTAATAATTAAATTGATCTGTTCACATGTGTCCAAAATTTTACTTTAAAAAGGATCGTCTTTTTAAAGTCATAAATTTGGGAAAGAAGCCTACAAGCAACAGGGTCAAAGAAATATATTTTGGTTACTATGAGAAAATTACCATCCCAAATCACATCTTAATTACACACACACACACACATATATGTATTGTCTTTCACAATCAAAGATGTAGCCACAACCCAGTACCTGTGTCATGCTGGAACTTGGTTCCCAGTAAGGTTAGGGACTATAAAGGTCCTTGAAGGTAGTGATGGTATCATGTGCTTCTTTGTGTTCCTCGTGATGACTGAATTCCATGCTGGACATATAAAGTCATGTATCATAAGAGTAGAAGGAAAGTCCTGAAGCCATCATTTGTGTCCCCATTTACAGATGCAAATACAGAGTCCCTGAGAGATTACAGAGTATATCCAAGGTCACAGCCAATGACTGGAAGAGCCAAAGTGATATTCCTCTCTCCTGATCATAGTCTAGGGTCCTTTCTATATTTTTTCTTTTGCCCCTAAAGAAGGTGCTTAAGACAAATATGTTTATTGATCAACCTTATTTTATCTTTTTAAATTTTTATTTTTATTATTTTTTAATTTTATTTCATCCATGAAGGAGACAGAGAAAGAGACAGAGAGACAGGCATGCCCAACAGGGTCTTTCCATTCCCAGCTGCAGTCAGCCCTGTATCACGAGCATGCAAGCCTTGTATGTTCAGGGAACTCAGAGCCTTCCCACATGGGTCTGCCTCACAGAGCACTGTGTTACTGCTGTGCCATTCTCTGGCCTCTGCTTTAATCAACAAATAATACTAGTACATATTTGTGGGGGATAATGTGATCTTATGATACACATATTGTATGTACATACGCACATACAAAATGGTTAAATTAACGCTAGTTAACCTATTCATCACCTAGTATTCTTGTTGTGTGTGTGTGTGTGTGTGTGTGTGTGTGTGTGTGTTTAGAGGTTTTTGCCTTTTATGTGTGCACTTGCCAGAGAGAGAGAGAGAGAAAGTAAGAAATCACCTTCCAGGGAGGATGGCCACACTGCAATCCCTTCTCCTCCATTCTCCTCTCAGATACTTGGGCATGCACATACATGCACCTGGTGTGAGTTTCAAGCCTGGGTCCAAGACTTGAACTGTGGTTGGCCATAGGGAGTCCAGCAACATAATCACTATGCCATCTGCTGACCCACATACTTGTTTTTTATAGAGACCTTTTGAATTTACTCTTTGAAATTTTTAACACTTTATTACTAACTATAGTCACCATGCTGTATAATATGGTCTCAAAATCACACTCTTCCTATCTAAACGAAACACTGTACCCTTTGACCAACACCCCTCTAGTCCACATGACTCTATACAGGCTCCAAGTCTCTGGCAACAACTATTCTACTCTACTTCAATGAGTTCATCTGTTTGAGAGTCTAAATATAACTGAATTGATCCATTTTAATTCATGTATTTATACTCCATCCTTAAGAGTACTGTTTGGTTCCTAAGAATCACGACAGAGCAGTTTCAATGTGTGTATGTATCTGTGTGTGTGAGAGAGAGAAGGCAGGGGGAGGTGAGTACGTGTATGTGACAAGAAATACATGCCGGGGAGACCACAGAAGTAAGATCACTTATTTTGTACTATATTGCATAGTATTTACTCTGCACATATATGCTTTATTGGGTACAAAATGATTTGAAGCCTTATATTTGAATACATAAAATATCTACTCATATAGAAAGGAGACCTGTTCTGATTCATTACTCTTAGTCTACAAGTGAAGGCAAAGAGAAATGAACGTATCTGAAAAGTGACAGCTCAATCACCTCAGAATCTAAGCTAAAACAGGAGAGTTCATACTCCCTAGAAAATAATCTGCCATGAACCTTATGACTCTTTTTTGTTGTAAAATCCTAAGGGTTCCTTCATAGCAAAGTAAGCAAACCTAAGAGCTAGTCCACCAGACCTGTCCAGTCCCAACAAGCATAAGGCTGACTGTGTGCAATGCTCCTTCCTCTGATGCCTGAGACGTCAGGAAGTAAAAAATGAGAAGTGATTGGAAGGGGTATGCTACAACCTGAATAGGATGCCTTTAAAAGCACAGTGCAGCAGAGAAGACAAGTATAATAGCCGTTTAATCATCCTCACTATGAAGTGCCAATTCTTTAGACTCTTATGACATTCATGAATGATGCAGGAGGCGGACATGATGGATGCAGAGCAATTCCCTGCGACAGATACTTTCAGGGAATTTATGCCCCTCCCCCCAGGACAAAAGGGCTACTGGGCTCAGTTATCATTTGTTCTGGAGAAAATTTACAGTCTCACCAGCAACTCCTTTTACCCTACTCAATAAAGCGCTTATTTTGATATACTGACTGTGATTGTTCAAGAACAACTGTATCCTTGGAAATTCATGCTCAGTGAGCAATCCTGCTGGCTCATGTTCCTTCACTTCATGTACTTTTGCCATTTACAGATTCTGTCGTCTGCAGCTACTGGATACAGGTCTAGAAAGGACATGTCCACCAGTTTGGTTACAGTACATATATATGTATGTGTATATGTGCATGCATGAGCATGTATGCATGAACACACACATATCTGCAAACTCTACACAGGTTGTTCTTTAACATCTGAAAAGCTTATATGATGTTTGGGTTCGCTGTGAGTCAGAGAAAGCTTTGGTATATGGTTACATGCACTGTTAACCATGTAATAAAAAATCTTGTATTCCCTGCCCACGAATAATCTTCTTGTGGAAAAATAAATTAGTTGAGATGCTCACAAATATTCATTAAGCTGTTATTATATTCTAAGCACTTTCTGGGTGCTTGGGAGATATCAGTGAATGTAACAAAGAAGGCCTTGCCTTAATAGAGATGATATTCTTCATAATAAAGGTAGACAATAAACCAATAGATTTATAATACAATGTCTGGGAGTCTTAAGTGCTAATAAAGCACAGTAAGTGGACAGTCCAGTCAGAGGTACATACTTTCAATGGGATAAGCAGGGCAGTTGAGGCCACAGCAGTAACCACCTGAGTGCAGAGAGGAAGTACACCCTAGGCACTCTATGGAAAGGGGTGCAAAGGATGAGTACTGAAGTCAGGAGGGTGCTTAGCTTGTTTGAGAAATGACAAGGAAAATACTACAGCTGAACTGGAGAGGGCTAGGGATGGAGCAGGAGACAAAGTGATTGCAGAAGCAAAATAAGACCAGGTTACATAGGTCTTACAGGCAGTCGTTTATCTGAGGGAGATTTTTGTCTGGCTCTATCTTGAGAAGACTTCACAGCTTTCTAAAAAACTATGCTCAGAACATTTAAGTAGGACAATGCAAATCAGACTTGAGAGAACAATAACCAGAATGGCGAGAGGCTTCAGACTGCTGTCATATGAGCGATAAATCATTGAACTCAGAATACTTTCTTTTCGGACAGGGTTTTCATATGTTACCCACACTGGCCATGAGCTCATGACTCTTCTGCCTCAGCCAACCAAATCACCAGGATTTCAGGTACAGGCCACTGTGCCCATACCTGGAATCAAACCTAGGACTTCCAAGGATCCTCAGCTTGCCAAGCAGCAGTGTCTTACAGTGTGTGTTACTGCATACGGGCCTGAGCTCAGAATATGTAACCACAAGTTTTTAGAAGCCCATGGCAGCCATGCTCAAACACATAAAGGCTATCATGTAGAAGGGCTATGCTGCTTCAGGAGGCAGAAAGGGACTGATGGGTGAACAATATTACAAGCAACGTCAAAGGTCAAATAGGAGAAAGCATTTTCTAGAACTATCCAATGACAGAATAGGACCTCCAAAAATATAACACAAATTTTATCTCTAGATGTGTTCCAGTAGAGGCTGGCTGGTCACCATGCAGGGATATCTACAAATCCTTTCTAGATCGTTCCAAAGAGAATCTTTATAAGCAAGAAAATAAATAAATGGAACTAAAACTATTAGACCCTGGTAGAACAAACATGTTCATATAAATTAATCATCTTATGCTTTGATTTTAGAAAAAATCATTTTTTTTCTTTTCAGCAATTTTTTGCCACCTCTGTTAAGAAAATCAGTAGTCATTTTGTAGAAAGTAAACATTCTATAAAAGCCGTATATTTTCTTTTTCTTTTTTTTATTTTTTTTGGAGAGGTTTTCACTATAGGGCGCGTGCGCTCACCAGACAAGAGAGAGACATAGAGACAGAAAGCAAGAAATCACTCCCCAGGGGGGATGGTCACGCCACAATCCCTTCTCCTCCATTCTCCTCTCGGGATCTTGGGCACGCACGCACATGCGCCCGGCGTGAGTTTTAAGCCATGGGGTCCGGGACGCGAACCACGGTCGACTACGTGGGAGTCCAGCGACATAGCCATTACACTAACTTCTAGTTCGCTAAAGCCATATATTTTCTACAAATACTTTAACATGCCTGGCAGAGGCATCCTGGAGGGCTATATCCTCAAGGATATTTCTGGTATATAGTCTGTCTTCTAGGAAAATCCCACTAATAAAATTATCCATCTAAAAATATTCCTTCAATCACTAAAATAGCAGCCCGTCTCAGCTTCTTTCTTTTTATCATAGATACCCCGAGAGAAACAATGAGAAGGCAGCATGCTAAAATTGGCCCTTTCAAGTCCTGGTGGACTGGAAAAATCATTTTCTTACTATTAATTTCCCACAATGTCTAAGGTTTTCTTTCTTAATGGAACTTAATCCCCAAATAGCAATAACACCAAAGGTTCCTCCTCCGCAGGTAGGAGAAACCATGGTTGAAGAAATTGTTCATTAAAAGGATCTTTAAATGCTAATCAACAGGTGTAAAACTTCTGTTATGTGATGGAATATGCTCCAGAGATCTGGTTGCAACACAGTGCCTGCAAGTAACCTTACTCGCTGTACACTTAGAAGTCTGTTGAGAGGGTCAGTCTCATGCTAAGTGTTCTTACCACAATAAAATCTTTCTTAAAAAGATTTTTAAACAGGTCTTCTCTTATTTCCTTATTACTTCTTAACAGTAAAAGAAATACCTATACATATAAGAGCTTATTATGAAGATGCTGTCTTTAAAATATTTTAAAAGAAGAGAAAGTATCCAGCTAATATGTTGGGATAAAGACAAATGGAAGAAAGAAAAGGAAGAGATGGTTGGCCCCATGGTCTGGTGGTTAAGGAAGTTGGGTCCTACATGGCCAACAGTGGTTCAAATTTCAGCCCTGGTAGCTTGAAAAATATGCCAGACACATGTGCAAATCCTGACAAGATAGAGAAATGGAGAAAAAGGGATTGTGCTTTGATCACATCCCACTGAGATGCTTTCTCCCTTTTTCTATGGTAAGCATACGTGCCCTATAGCCAAACAAACAAATACGTATATACATAAATAAATCTTTTTTAAAAGAATTTAAAAAAAAAAAGGGAAGGCCAGCCAGTGGTGTTGTGGTTCAGGCAATTAGATCCCACATGGCCCACTACATGCTTCCAGTTCTGGGCCTGGCAGCCTGAAAAATGTGCCAGGTGCATGTGTATGCATGCCCAAAATCCCAAGTGGAGAATGGAGAAGGGATTGTAGTGTGGCCATCTCCCTAGAAAGATGCATTTTCACTCTCCCTCTCTCTTTTCCTCTCTCTGGTCAGTGTACATGCCTCATAGCAACTAAATAAAAACAAAGAAAAGGAAGGGAATAAGAGAAAGGAAGGATTGGTGAGTACCTTATAAGAATTAAAATTATTCCTCTTTTATATTCTGTCTAAAATATGTCTGAATTAATATAATTATCCAAAATATAATTATATACTTTTATGTAGCTAAAGAGAAGCAAGAAAAATAACAAATGGAATAAATACACAGAATAAATATGGAAAAGTTTAGTAAGTCAAAGTCTCTAGAAAAGAAAACAAAAGAGTAAATTAAATATTATTTGAACAGATAAAGTGTCTTCTTGAGATAAGACTTTCAGAAAAATTCCTATGCACTACATATGGGGGTAACAGAAGGAAAAGTAATAATAGGTAGACACGAAAGCAGGCAAAACAAGGAAGAATTTCTTGACTGTTGAGAATTGAACAACAACAATAAAACCTCTGAAATGAAAGTAGTTGCTGAAGGAACCCCAGTGGTCTCCAATCTCTAAAATTTCCAATATTCCAATTTTTCACTCATCATCATAAAAACTATATTTTCTTCAAAGTTCTTTGTCATTTTTGTCCATCTCTTCCCAAAAGAATGTAAATTCAGGGGAGGCAGAAACCTGTTTCACTCAATGCTAAAACCCTAGAATACTGCATGGCACATAGTAACTTTCATTTAATTTTACTGAATCAATAAATCCGTCTTTTAAGAAGTCTGTCCTGAAAACTAGAACCATAAGTCATAGTATCTCCCGTCACATTTTGGCCATCCACTCTCCTGTTGACAATTTTCAAGTGGATTCCAATTCCCTTAGAATAAAATCAGACTTCTTAAAATGGCTCCAGAGATCTTCTATGTTCTAGTTGTTGCCTGCCTCTCCCACTTCCCACGGCCTGATTCTCTCTTTTCTTCTCTGTGCTAGGGTTGCTTTTCTCTCAGCAGACAAGCACCATTGTAGCTTTGAGTTGAACTTAGTCTTTCCCCTGCCCCCAGATTTTTGCATCACTAACTCCTTTTCATCAATCAGGTCTCAAGTTAAGGGTAACTTCCTAAGAAACTTTCTCTGTCCACACAACCAAAGGTCAGTGCCCCCTCATCCCTGGTAGTTGTTCTCTATCCCATAACTGGTAATATTTTCTATAGAGCAGTTACCACATTTTTTTCTACCTCTTAGAAAAATGCAAATCTGTAAGAATAAGTGTCTGACTCATAACTATTCTCTGAATGTTTCAAACAATAACCTGTAGGCATTAAACAATATTGTGGAGACAACTGAATAGCTCTTAAAACCTGTTCTCATTTAGATTATGAAGAGACTTTACCCAGCATGATATACACCTCAGTCCAACCCAGTTGAGACCACCATACGCATCCTCATCAATAGAAAAATAACCTTATCTGTGTCCCACAAGGGTCTTACCTCTCCATTTTCCCCTCAAATTTCCTACACTCTTTCCCTCTCACACTTTCTTTCCACTTTGCCTCTAGTGTCCATTACAATTTTTAATATTTTATGTTCTCCAGTCTTTCAGTCTCCACCATAGAGTACAGATAGCCGGTATATGTGGAGACATGCAATGTCTCTCTTTCATAGCCTGATTTGCTTGAATAATAATAAAAAATATTAAAAAAAAAACCTGTTCTTAAAAATATGACTTGGGTGGTGCCAGCAGATGGCATAGTGGTTATGTCACTGGATGCACACATGGCTGACCATAGTTTGAGTCCTGGACTCAGTGGCTTGAAAAATTATACCAGGCATATGTGTGTGCATGCCTAAGATCCAGAGAGGAGAATGGAGAAGAAAGGATTATGGTGTGGCCATTCCCCCAGTGGGTGATTTCTCACTTTCCCTCTCTCTGTCTCTTTTTTTCTCTCTCTCCAGTGAGCACATGTGACCTATGGCAAAATAAAAATAAATAAATAAATCTTAAAATAACTAAATAATAAAATGAGACTGAAGCCAGCAGGTGGTATAGTGGTTAGGGTACCCCACATGGCTGACTGTGGAGTTCAAGTCCCAGACTGAGTGGCCTGAGAAACATGCAGGGGGCATGTGTATGAGTGCCCAAATTATGAGTGCCCAAACTCCCAAGAGAAGAAGGGAAGAGAGGAGATGGTGGCATGGCCATCCCCCCAGGGGGTGACTTCTCACTTTCCCTCTCTCTCCCTCTGTCTCTCTCTGGTGAATGCATGCACCCTAGAGCAAAAACTTAAAATAGTAATAAGACTGATAAATTCCCAAAGTCCCTTTATGGTGTCACTTATAGCCATCACTGCCATATATTCATTAGTGCTTTGTGTCCTGTTAAACCTGATTATTTTCACAATCCTTCTCACAGATAGTTCTTGTTTGATCCTTTCTTAAAATGGAAAAGGTGTTAGTGGTTTCTCTCTATTTTGCCTGGTATTAGAGGAATTAATTCAAAATCATCTGGAAATTATCCATGGGGAGGAATACCAAAATACAAAGCATAACTATTTTTAGTTCTTGAATCCTGCAATAGAAGATTTTTGTTTGTTTGTTTTGTGTTAATCAATATTTTGTCTACCAAATGGAGTGCCAAAAGTGGGTCATCCAAAGACAAGAGAGACATTGTTGCTTGGATATGACTTTTGGAGGCAGCACTCTCTCCAAAGGGGTGGCTATGAAAAAGTCAAATTCAAAGAATCACCACTCTTGGCCCAAGTGTTAACATGGGTATTTTTCAGAGGAGCTGGATAAATAAACCCTGAAAATCCTTTTCTTTCTTTTTCTCTGCTGTAAATGCAATATATTGATTCAGGTCTCACTATTTCATGGCATTCACATGCTTCAGTAATACAGAGGATTTACTTTCATCCCTTCATCTCAAGAAGCTGAGGTTGCTCTTAACCCTCAGCACCAACAACTGCTTTTCTCTCCCTCTTTCTTGCCCTCTATACCTGGTACCTTGATGACAGTTGGATAATGGAGATAAGATAACTATTAATTAAAACACTCCATTTCCATTTGTGGTAATTTTTTTCACTTATCCAAAGTCAACAGGGGAAAAATTTTAGGGAACAAATTTGATGGCAGTAGATAGGATAATCTAGTAAGGTAGTAGTTAATCCAGTTGTTCCCTTCCTAATGATAGCTTCATTTTTGGGAACCAGCAGTTAGCGTAATGGCTATGTCGCTGGACTCCCACGTAGTCGACCGCGGTTCACGTCCTGGACCTGGTGGCTTAAAACACATCGGGCGCGTGTGCGTGTGTGCCCAAGATCCTGAGAGGAGGATGGAGGAGAAGGGATTGCGGCGTGACCATCCCCCTGGGGGGTGATTTCTCGCTTTCTGTCTCTATGTCTCTCTCTGTCTGTCTGGCGAGTGCACGCGCCCTATAGCGAAAACCTCTCCAAAAAAAAAAAAAAAATGATAGCTTCATTTTTTTTTTTTTTGGCCTGATAGATTGCTAACTCAAATCACTACTGAGGAAATTCTCTATTATGCAATTCTAAATGTTTTTTAGAAATTTCTTTTTGAAAGTGAATGTGTTGGTTCAAACAGAAAAACTTCTAGACTAGACTAGTATTTTAGATCTCTTTTTTATTGACTGAATTACACTGATTGATTTCCCTAATCTCTTTTTTTATTTTTTTTTTTTTTTTTTTTTTTTTTTGGAGAGGTTTTTGCTATAGGGCGCGTGCGCTCGCCAGACAGACAGAGAGAGACAGAGAGATAGAAAGCAGGAAATCACCCCCCGGGGGGATGGCCACGCCGCAATCCCTTCTCCTCCATTCTCCTCTCGGGATCTTGGGCACGCACGCACACGCGCCCGGCGTGAGTTTAAGCCGCCGGGTCCGGGACTCGAACCGCGGTCGACTACGTGGGAGTCCAGCGACATAGCCATTACGCTAACTGCTGGTCCCCCTAATCTCTTTATCTCCTTTTTTCTTTATTTGCTAGTGAGCATGAGTGCTTGCCAGAGAGAGACAGAGAGAGAGATAAAAAGTAAGAAAGCACCTCCTATGGGGGACGATTACACTGTAATCCCTTCTCCTTCATCTCTGCCTCTTAGTGGGATTTTGGGCACACATGCAAACATACCTCATGTTTTCTTCATGCCACCGCATGGGCAACCTGAACCGCACAGTCAGCCACGGTCCTTTCCAATCTCCCTTCAACGCTGCTTATTTGCTAACTCTATCTCCTCCTACAAGATGCAGTATGGGCACCATTTTCTCCATAAAGCTTTAAAAAAAAAATCCAATGGGCCATTTGGCAAACATTTATTAAGCACCTACAATTTCTTCAATAAATTTTAGTTTTAGATCTATTAGAGACTAGATCTAATATAGATGGTGAGGAAAAAAAGTAGTTTGTATCTTTTTACCCTCCTTTTGCATAAAATAGTAGCTCAATGAAGAAAGCTGAACACATGAATTTCATAGTTTCCTCATTTGTACAATGAGTAAGTCAAGTACATGAAGGTCTCTACTGCTCTAACAACATTAGCTGTAAAAGATGTTCCCTTATCTACTATAGTCATACCAAAGACAACTTTGACTAGTTGACAAGCACAGACTGCAAGGAATAATCATCAAGCTGTTGTGAACTCTTTGAAGTGGAAATTACGCACACACAGCCAGCCAGTCCTAGCAAGCTGCAGATGCTGCTTTTGGCCTCCCTGCTCATTTCTCACCCCTCTGGGAGAATTGCCATAAACACTAATCTTCACTGTGAAGTGTGGCGAGAGGAGTCAGACTTTTCAGGGCAGACACTGATCACATGAAACAGCTGAAGGTCTAGGGCATCCCTGCTTACCTACAATGATGTACCAGAAGAAACAATAAATAAATACATAAATAAATAAATAAATAGCTCCTGTTTATAGGACGTTAAAGTAACTGGACAAAAGAAAAAGTAACAGCAAATCAGGCTTTGAGAATGGACCACAAACACTGTCTTTTCTTTTGGTTGAAGTTGCACACACAAAAAAATTCAAATGCCTTCTTTTTGTGAACAAAATGAAAAATAACCAGAGTTTGTTCCTTCAAGTACCTATAACACTACCTGAGTATCCTCCCCAACTGCCAATTATGTCCTATTCCCTACTATGTCATAGGGAACATAATTTCTCTGAACAATCAAGGTGTTGGCAAAACCCTATACTTTCTTTACATAGGTCTAGTAGCAAGAAGAGCACAAAATAGCCGGATGATAGATTTACCATCCAGCTAAGTGGAACCAATATGATTATAAGCCCTGGTGGAAGCAATTCTTTCTGATAAATCTGATTCTCAAATTCCTCATGAACATTACTTAAAGACTCTCAGCTTAGTTTTGTGTCTTAAATTAAAACAAACTTCGCTTCGGTTTCTTAAGACTGCTTGTCGTGCCCAGCATACACGGCTGTTAAGAACACTAGACAGGGTAATCTAAGTAAACAACATGATGCTGAGCTCACCGTAGGTACTCTTTAAGTTCTGGACATCTGTGTTAGCATTAATGTTATTGTCACTATTGTTTCCTTGTTCTCAGTCATCCCACAGAAATCTATATATTGGTGGAAAAGATAATGAATGCAGTGTTGTTGGCTCTCCATCTTCCTCGTGGTCATGCTCTCAACCATTGTCTGTTAAAGCCCCAGCCCTTAGACTATCCCTACCTAAAATGAGAAGAATAAATGAGGAATATAAGGGAAAGAAAATATAATAACAGCAAATAGATGAATAGCACATGGGCTAAGACATGTATCTTGAATTTGGAGGAGGAGAGTTTTCCTTAAATACTGCATCATCTTGAGAGTTACTTAAACACTTTCTCTTTGTTTACTTCTTCCACAAGTAAGAGAGAAAAAGAGACATAGCCAGAGAGACAGCATCCCCAACAGGCTCTGGACATCATGATCCATCCCCTACCTTAGCCAGTTCTGGATTATGGGTTTGCGCATGTCCAGAGCACTGAGGGAGGTCTCTGAATGCACACCATGGGTCTTGGGTGTCCCAGGTGAGCCAGCTCAGAGAGTGCTGCATTTTACTGCTGTACAACTATCTGGCCTCTTAAAATATCACTTTAAGATTTGCTTGGACTGGGAACCAGCAGTTAGCGTAATGGCTATGTCGCTGGACTCCCACGTAGTCGACCGCAGTTTGCATCCCAGACCTGGTGGCTTAAAACTCATGCCAGGCGCGAGTGCGTGCATGTCCAAGATACCGAGAGGAGAATGGAGAAGAAGGGATTGCAGCGTGACCATCCCCCCTGGGGGGTGATTTCTCGCTTTCTGTCTCTATGTCTCTGTCAGTCTGGCTGGCGAGCGCATGTGCCCTATAGCGAAAACCTCTCCAAAAAAAAAAAAAAAAAGGTAAAGATCTGCTTGGACTAAAGATTTCTGTATCCCTTTCCTTCATACCCATAGTCTTCACCCAAATCATCTGTTTTGATGCCCCTCTAAGATTTCCTATTAGTTGGGGCATATTCTCTCAGTATATCGGTTGGAGAGCTATTTATTTCCCTTGGATGTTTTGGAACTAAAAATGTAAGACCAGGCCCCTAACTGAATACAGAGAGATCCATGTCTCTTCCCTAACTTCTTAAGTGTGAGAATTCTATAAAAATAAAAACTATGCTATTTGTTCAAAGCCCCATGAGATTACTTATAAGGTAATTATGCTAACAAGAAAGATTTTGAAACCTATAACCCATAACACCATTAACTGAGTACTGATCGTATTGCTGATTATTTTTGGAACAGAACTCTTCCTCGCTACATTGGTCAATGAGCAGACTTGTTCAGTTACACTAAGCATTTCTTCCACTTCCATTCATTTTCTTTTGCTGCTTGATCCTGTAGCAAGGTCACCATATACTAAATTTGTCTCCTGAATAGCATATGGATCAGCAACCTATTACCCAAGAGCCCTGTGTACCTATTAATAAAGAACTAGAGCCATCAAAGCTAGCACACCATATGGTGCCTAATTTACCCAATAAACATATTACTGTAAATACTCACCATGAGTACTCCTACTAATAAAGCGGTATGTAAAATTTAAAAATAAGAAGTTGTTTCAAAGCAGTCATATTTTAAATCAGAATCTTTGCTTTGGAGGACATGTTTCAGTTATTACAATTAAAATAATATCAAATAGTGTTTAAAGTCCCTTTATGCATTGGCGAGTGTATTAAGTTCTGGAGTTACAGAGAGTTTTGGTTTTTGGAGAGATTTTCGCTATAGGGCACGTGCGTTCGCCAGACAGACCGAGAGAGACATAGAGACAGAAAGCGAGAAATCACCCCCCAGGGGGGATGGTCACACCGCAATCCCTTCTCCTCCATTCTCCTCTCGGGATCTTGGGCACGTATGCACACCCACCCGGCGTGAGTTTTAAGCCACCAGGTCCGGGACGCGAACCACGGTCGACTACGTGGGAGTCCAGTGACATAGCCATTACACTAATTGCTGGTTCCTGAGTTACAGGGATTTTTAACACTGGGATGCCACCACTCACTTTGAGAGGCTACTCACCTCATCGGGAAAGATACTGTAAACATACAAATTACAAACATGCTAAGTGTGTTAAGGTAGGGAAAAAAAAAAACTAATTTCTTTTGTATAAGTAATATGAATAAATATGCACCTACTGCTTAAGGAGCATATACTACTTCCCATTGGTACATCATGACATAAACCTTTACAGAAACAACAGTAACTACGTTATTAGGTAGGTAATAGCATCTCCAGTCTAAAATTTATTTGTTTTGATTTTTCTATCATCAGTAAACAGAGAGAATGAATGAGAGACAGACAGAGACAGTACCTCTAAGAGGACTCTAATCCTTTGATCTCTCCCCAGCCTTCAGCTAGGCCCAGTTCAAGGGCCCAGTGTACACAGAGAGGTCTCAGGATGCAAGTCCAGAACCTTCCCAAGTGTGTCAGTCTCATAAAGTGTTGTGCTTTTCTTTCTTTTTTTTTTTTCAGAGAGGGTTTTTTTTTTTTTGGCTTTTTTTTTTTTTTTTTTTTTTTTTTTTTTTTTTTTGCTATAGGGTGTGTGTGCTCACCAGAGACAGACAGAGACAGAGAGACAGAAAGTGAGAAATCCCCTCAGGGGGATGGTCACATTGCAATGCCCTCTCAGGATTTGGGGCACACACCAGGCATGAATTTTAAGTCACTGGGTCCAGCACTTGAACCACAGTTGACTACATGGTAGTCTAGTGATGTAACCATTATGCCATCTGATGGTTCCTGTGTTGCTTTTCTGCTGCCCCACCATCTAGCCCCCAGTATCTTTATTTTAAAGAAGAAAAAAACAGGCATAAAAGATTTTACAGTTAAACAGCTAAAATGGGGCCAAGCTAGAATTCAAATTAATTTCTGCCTCAATCTAATCCTCAGGCTTTTAATCATTATACCAAACTACTTTCTCTTCTTAATTTTATCTTGCTGTCCAGACTGTAAGCTTCAAAAGGGTAAAGGCTAAAACTATGCACTTTTTTTTTTTTTTTTTTTTTTTTTCTCAACAACTCTTACAGCTCTGCTAGGCTGGTACCTGAATAATAATTTTAAAAGGTTTGTTTTCTGCAAGTGAATGCACAGTTCATTTCTCTAAGGAGCAGTGAACTTTGCAGTGCTCAATACTTGCTTTGTACAATTTATACTGCTCTACTTCCATGCCTTATAGAAATGGCATAGATCATTCCTGAACCAGCACGAGAGCTTACAAATAATTGAATGGACTTAGAAGCCTAACCCCCTGGTGTTTATGGATGGAGCTGTGATTATTTGTATAGATGAAGTACTGGTTACTGGGTTATACCTAGTCGCACATACATCATTAAGAGGCTTATAACAAAACTCATTTGAAGAGAAGTAAGATAAACTAGGAACAAACTGTAGAAATGACTACAACTTTTCTTTCAAAATTTTGACAAGAGTGGACAGAATGGGGAAATAATTCCTTGAGAAATAAGGTTAAGATAGAAAGAGGCTTTTTACTTCTTTATTGAATATGTATTTATTTTTTATAAGAAAAAACACACAAATGATACTTGGTTGGCGGAGTCTCCAGAGACTGTGAACTGGAAGGCTAAATGTAGAGTTTAGTTTTGATTTTTCTGAAACTAATACTAGCTGAATGCAAACAAAAGGTGATTTCATCTATTGTCCTGGAGCAATGTCACTGGGGTGGAAGCCATCAGACTCATAACTTTGTGGAGCCACAATGGCCACTTGGAAGTCAATGACTCTGTTTTGCATTTTTAATGCAAAGGACAAATAAGTGATATATAGATATAGATAGATATATTCACTATATATTAATATCAGAAAAATGTTTTGATATTTCTTTTGTTATAGGCATGTGTACTTGCTAGAGACAGTCAGAGAGACAGAGAGAGGGAAAGTGAAAAATTACCCCCCTAGAGGGCATAGCCATGCCACAATCCCTTCTCCATTCTCCTCTCAGGATTTTGGGCATGCATGTACATGTGCTCAGAGTAGTTTCCAGGCGTTCAAGTCCAAGACTCAAACCACGTAGTCGGCCATTTGAGATCCAGCCACCTTAGCCTCCATGCCATTTGTTGACCCTAAACATCAAATTTTAAATGTTTAATTGCTACTGAAACCCTGTAACAACTTTAACTGAACAATTGTGAATAGAACTATACTTAAATTAAAGATAAGCATAGTTTATACTGTAAGAACCATGTCAGTTGAATGCCTTTATCACACTTGCATATACACACACACCCCCACGTGCTTTCTACAGATAATAAACTGTACGGAGGCTCTGTTCTGTGGGTGGCATGAAGGTACTACATTTCTCAACAGCTCAGAGAATCAAAGCTGAGGATTCATGAAAGGAGCCAGAATGCATCTCACAAAGAAAATAAAAGCATGAAAGCAAGTGGGAAATGCCATTCATTTATATGAAAACCTTGTTTCGGCGTATTGTACATGAGTCATGCCAACATCAGGGAAGAAATCGTGCAAAAGGCTTAGTCTACCATAGATATCCAACTGTAACAACCTGCACTTCTGGGGAAATCAGCTGGACACAGTGAAGGGAAGCATCCCTCTCCTAGTTGGAGGCTGAGTGGCATCGGTTTGTATTACCTTATACATTCTGGTTCTCTCTACACAGACACAGATGGCATAAGCAAAAATCTCCTCTGGAAATGCTCTTTCTTTACTCTTGGCTCAAATTTCAGTTTTCATTCCCCATTCCATTGAGATTTAATTAGAAATATATTCTTAAAATAGCTTTTGAGGTAAAACTAGAAAATACTGGCAACAAAACTCATCGTTCTACCTTGTTACTGTTTTACCCAGCTAGTTGTTTATGAGACTCCTAGAAACAATCACAGACGTTATAAAATGCTTTCTTGAAAAATCTAGTCTAAGCTATTCATGGAGAGACAAACGTCAGTGACAGAAAATCCATACATTAATAAAGAGAGCTTTTTAGTAGTTATTTCTTTAACTGGAACCACTTCTGAAGCCACCTTTATTGAGCATTTTTATCAAGCACAATTCAGTAGACAAAGTACATGTTTTCTCTATTTATGTTAACTAGAACAGCTCTTACAAACCCAAACCAAACATTTACTAAGGAATTCGGAAAGAATAGGCAGATACATAATATCTTTGGTTGTGTCCAGAGAATAAGCAGATCCGGAGATAGGGATTTATGTGGAAAGAATTTAATAAGGAAGCACTTTCAGGGGACTAGTAAGGCAGTGGGGCAGGGAAAGAAAACCAAACAAGAGTGTAGTCTCGGGCAACGTTTCACAGAAGTAGTGGCAGGCCGGTCCTTCCAGAGAATCTATAGTGTCCGTTGCACCTGAGAGTTTTTCCAGCCAGAAGTAAGACAGCAGTAAACTGAGAACAAAATAAAAAAAAAAAAAAAAAAAAGGGACTGGCTATTTTAAGATGTTAAACCTGAGAGACACTCAAAAATAGTAAAAAGGGATGCAAAGAGAATGTGACAGAGCATCAACATTATCTGATACAAATTGATAGATATCTAATGAAAACACTAGGAAGAAGCATTTAGAATGTTTAAATCCCAGGTCTCACTTTATATACGAGGACAGCAAGATTTAAAGTTTAGGTGGCTTTCCCAGGATCACATAGATTGTATGTGGCAAACCTAGTTTGAAGACTCAGTTCTCCAAACTTCCAGTTCAGGGGACTTTTCGTTTCTCTTGGCTGCCAGCAAAAGCCACACATGCTCAAATCGCTCTAGAAATCTAGAGATTCCTACTTTGGGGTTAGCAATATAGTTTGGCAGCAGAGTTCTGTTCCCTGCAGTGAGACTTCTACATGCATCCTTCGGTATTTGCATCTTTTCTATGGTCTCAGAGGTTGCTCAGTTTCTGACAACATGATGTACCAAATCTGACCTGACCACCATGGTTATGTGAGAAGACACTGCAGCGAAGACAATGCAAATTCAATTTTTGAGAACGTCTGGGTATTTAAACAAGAGGTTTAATGTGTTCTCAGGTGAAGCTTTGTTTTAGAAAACCCATTTTAGGATTAACATAGGAATCTTCAGAACTTGTAAAACAGCCTGGGGAAAAATTGTGGGAGCAATTCATGCTATTCATCAGAATGAAAATTAAGTTTCTGAAGTTGGGATGAAGGTATTTCTTGAAGTGTCACAATTCATCCGTAAGATTGTTCCAGATGGCGGGAAACACGTGCACAAAAGCACTGAGGTGCAAAATGCTATGAATGTGAAGAACATATAAGCAGCTCAGAAATACTGTTGCAAGAAAGGCCAAGAGTAAGGGTAGAGTTACAGGAGGGGCAGGATAGAGACAAAAAGTGAGATGGACAGAGGTGTGCCAGACCCGGATTCTGAAGGGCTCTTTACTTTTTGCTAAACAACACAGATGATCATTTTATTTAAAGGAGGTGAGAAGCAATGAAGGATTACACAGGAGGGAGACATGATCAGTTCTGCAATTCTGAACGTTTGACAACCATGCATCAGACGGATTGGAAGGGTCCAGGAGAGAGGTAATGGGAGTACTTGAAAGGTATTACAATCAAGCCTAGAGGCAGATAATACAGCGACACGGAGGCTATTTCTGAATGGAATGGAAAGCAGAAAATAAGATTTAAAGTATTTAGTTAGTAGAAATAGAGAGGACTTAATGCACTGGGTGATTAACAGCAATGATTTTAGTGGTAACATTAGTTGTCACTGTCGTGAAAAAGGATGGGGCTACCCTGTCTTCCCATTCTTTTCTCTAGGATGCTGCCTGTTCAATTTTTTCAAAAACAGTGTGTATGCCTTTTCTTTGGAGATCAAGATGACTTACGTATATAAGGTGCTTGAAAAGATCTGGGCTTCTCAGAGTGTGGGGATTTGGGAAAGGGAGGAGGAGGAGGAAAAGATCATTCCTGAAATAGAAACAAGTCCCCAGCATGCAGTGGGATGAGCTGTCTGAAATAGTTACCAATAGCTCCAGAGTGATTATAATTAGAAAATATATCCTTGGACCTCCACGCAGTGATGGTCTAGATCGATTGCACCTCTGAGTATGTCACAGTGGACTGCTGGAGTGAAACTGGGATGTAGTCAAAGATCAGGGAGGGAAAGTATCTCTTACAAATAGAAATGGAAAAAAAGGAAGAACAATAACTACTACTACTATCGAGGAAGACAGAGAGAAGTACTTTTTATCAGTTTTACAACACAGTTACAGATGTGACCTTTATTGTATACTCTATAGTTTAACCTGGCTGCTGGCATCTTTTGGATGCCCAGTGGAAAAGCAGCCCTTTCATAGGTGATGTCACGGGTTACTTTAGACACAGGGAGGCCGTGGTCAGATGTCATTTTAGCAAAGCACCCTGCATCAGGCAAAAAACCCATGACAGTTGCTTCTATCAAGAGCAGTCTCACTTCTTTTTAATAGGACAATTAAATTCATTTATGTCTCCATATACCCTTACCAATTAAGAATTAAGGGACAGAAAGAAGTATTCATTGGCAGTCCCAATAGAAAGAGAAGGGGTCTTTCATCAGAAGGTGGAGTTACTTTAAAATAGCTTTGATTCTTGACTTATCAAAACAGATTCTATTCTGCAACAACTTTCATGTCCTAATCCACTAGCCGCAACAGTAGTTTTGTGGGGGGGTTTTGTTTGTTCATTTCTTTTCATTTTTAGTTATCTCTGGCTGCGGAAAAGTTTCCTTACTTATCTCATTTCTCAATTAAAGCAGCTATATTTTTCTGGAGCAAATTTCCTCCTCACTTCCCTCTGTCCCGACTTTGATTCACCTGTTGATTGACATTCTTGCTTCATTACTTGCTGACAGCTCAAAATGCAAGCCTGGTCCTTCAGCAAATTACTTCTAATCATTTCCTTCCTTAACATTATCAGTTCCGTGGACTGTCAGGGGCATTCAGCAGACTGTGGAAGATCAGAAGCCTGTTGTGGCTCTGAGCTCTCTAAGTTTTGGCCCAAATCCGATATGCAATTGCAGTGGATATGCTTGCTACTGGGTCTCTCCTTCAAGATTGCAGGTACTCGTTATTCCCCCAGGAATGTTAGGAATGCAGGCTGCTGCTGATTCACACTTCAGCCCCTCTCTGAAACTGCCCTCCGTCAAAGGGGGTCACCTCACACATTGCCTGGAGGGTGGGGTAGCAATGGGGGAGAGGGATACAAAGACTCAGATCCCTTTACCAAACCAGTCATCTTAGAAGAAACAACCTACCTCCAGAGCTCACTGAGGTTAAAGCTGCACTTGGATCTCAGTCCAAATCATCCCTCTACTCCTGCTTGCTTCCTTCATTTCCATTCTGAAAGTGTTTTGCTGAGTTATCAACCCAGTTCCCTCCCCACCAATAAGCCTCCTGCCTGTAATCTTCCATCTCAGAGTCTGCTTCCAGGGAACTTGATCCAAGGCAGGAGTGAGAAGTTGTGCCTCTTCTTGCTTTTACGATTCATTTACATAGTGCTCCTCATGAAGAGATTACACTATTATACCTACATCACTAACATGAGTTTTTATTTGTTAGATGGATTGTTCATTTTAAAATGCCTAACAGGGTCTCCAGCCATGGGCCTGACCCACTCTCCAAAGCCTGGTCATTATTCACCAGATGACAGGTGCTCATTAAGAAATGGAAAACATGGGGCCAGTTGTAAGGGGATTTACATTTTTATTAAACTTCTTTGACTTTAGCTTGAGTTTTCTGTAGAATTGGTCTCATTTTTCCAAATCGTGCACCTGTGCTCATGGCTGCCACTGGGCCGAATCCCATTCTTTATTTTCTAATCTAGACCTAAGTAGGGCACACGTGAATATTGAATAGCCAGTGCCAGAGGTTTCACACTATTGGCTTGGTTTTAGAAAATATTATTTCCTCTATGCATTACTCTCTCCAAGTCTGGCCAGGAATTGCACCTTGTCTGATCAGTACTACATGTTACAGGTAAGCCTACACGGATACCTAAATTCTAATAAGCATATATATTCATTGGGGAGTCTTTAAAAGTGCTGATTCCTGGGCACCGTTACGTTTGGTGGGGAGGACAAGGCATCTATAATTTCCTCAAGCATTCTAAGGGACAGAGGTTTGAACTTTGCATTTTGAAAAACTGCGCCCTAATTCTATGCCTTCTGTATTAAAACAAACAAACAAAAAACATGTTGAACAAAAACATGAACTCTCCTTAGGGGGAGAAAAAAAGAAAACCTAGAAATTCCTCAACATTGTTTTAATTCCAGAACACGTGGCATTCCAAAGCATACCAACATTTTTTCCCATAGACTTCCTTTCCTCTATTGAAGGACAACAGGTTCAACCTTTTCCTTTCAGGCTAACATCCGAATAGGCAGAGGCTGCACTGCACTGAGTGACATGCAGCTAGATCCATGTCGACCATACATAATGAGTCAAAAACTGTTAAGTGTCGGGACCAGCAGTTAGCGTAATGGCTATGTCGCTGGACTCCCACGTAGTCGACCGCGGTTCGAGTCCCGGACCCGGCGGCTTAAACTCACACCGGGCGCATGTGCGTGCGTGCCCAAGATCCCGAGAGGAGAATGGAGGAGAAGGGATTGCGGCGTGGCCATCCCCCCTGGGGGGTGATTTCCTGCTTTCTATCTCTCTGTCTCTCTCTGTCTGTCTGGCGAGCGCACGCGCCCTATAGCAAAAACCTCTCCAAAAAAAAAAAAAAAAAAAAACTGTTAAGTGTCCAAACAGTCCAGTGTCACCCTGTGTGAATTGTTGCCATGTATTAAAAAACTTATTTCACTGGTTCCTTCCTAACGCTCCCTCGGTTCCTGGTACCACAATTTAGCATATATTAGATGTTCTAATATATGCACGTAGAAAATGGTGAGTTTGGTTGTTTTATGCTTTTCCTTTGTAGATCTAGAATATAAGTAAAAGAGAATTTGGATCCATGGCTATTTACCTAAGCATTTTCTAAAAGCCAGAGTCAGCCTGAAGACGTAACAAAGACCTACCCACACACTCAGGTAGAGATACTGATAGCAGGCAGAGGAATAAAGAGGGACTCTTTTATAGCTAATTCTCTGAACACCTACGTGTGCTGTGAACGCCAAGTGTTGTGATCTGAGAGAAGCGTAGTTGTCCTTGTAGCTGGTGTCTAGTATCCAAATGATCAGGATGCCCCAACTGTTCGCCCCCTTCCTTTCAGGGTTCTCCAAGTCTGTAACAATCAACTTCTTTGCAAAAATGACAAAAACCTGATTTCTTCTTAGGGATAAAAACTGGAAATTCCTCAAAATTGTTTGAATGACTGAACACCTGGCATTCCAAAGCACACCATTTTTTTTTTCCTGGAGACCTCCTTTCCTCTATTGAAGGACAACAGGTCCAACCTCTTCCGTTTACTGCTCTATAAATCTGGAATGTAGCACTGCATTGCGAAGATTACATTATCAGGTGCCTGGGGAAACCCAAAAGGTAACAAGTAATATATGACGCTAAATTAAGATGAAGTGAATGGCAAAAGGAGAATTACTCAGGCATCCAGGAAACAGATCTTCTGACAGTCCCCTCAATTTCAGTCTCCACCTTGTTTTCAGTAAACTGCAGTTTAAAACCCAGGCACCAGGATTGAATGTCTTTGCATCTCAGTAAAATGTGCCAGTCACAAAATATTCTGAAGCCCAGTGGACAAAGCAGTCTGACATTCAAAACCATGACAGAAAGACCTCATGATCTTTACATTTGTATCCTTGAGGCAAAGGCTCACAGAATAGAACTTGCCGTCTTATCACTGAAATCTTGTTTCTGAACATAAAAAAGCAAATGTTTCTATACACTTCAGAAAATTTTGAAGATGTTCACCAAAACTATTATATAATGTGTATGATTAAAAAGGGACAAGAGAGAAACAACAAATTCCTTTATATTATATTCTTTTCAGACTGGGATTCTCCTCTAGGTTAGTCCTGTAACATAATTTATGAAATTTATCTAAAGAAAAGTAATTACAAGTCCAGCAATGATGGTGTAGGCAGGAGGGTGCCACTGCACATGATTAGAGGCAAATGGGGAGATCCAGGATTCAAATCTTGGGATAATCTGAACACGCTAGGGGCACCCACATGCACCTATGATCCTGGCTGACTGGGAGTGTGAGGAGAGGATCACAGCATGACAAGACCTTGACAGAGGGTCTCTCTCTCTCTCTTTCTCTTTCTCTCTCTCTCCACAAACACACACATATTAAAAAATAATACCTACAGAAGATAAGAACAAGCCAATGCCATTATCCTCTCTCCCTAATCCATTGAAGAAAGAAAAATAGCACCTTACATTTCTGAGGTAGAGGTAGGGAATCAGCAAAAAAGGTCACACTGGCTTTTCCCAGAGTTAGTGTGGAGGACCTGTAGGAAGACTTCACAAAAGAGACAGCCTTTGAACCTCATAGATCACTGCCAGTAGTTGGTTGAAGAAGAAGTAAGCAAGACAATTTTTAAAAAGAAGATCCTGAGCCAAGTTTTGGAAATATGAAAATGCATAGGAAATTCTGGATGCTGTGTTCCAACACAATTAAGATGAGTTATAAACATCTTTAGAAATGGCAGGTGCTATTTGCAAAAATTAAAAAAAAGTAGGTAGAGATTGCAAACTATATTAAAGGGCCCCATGCCTCAGGGATTAATTAATCACTTCTTTAATTATTAAGAGTATTGTTGGCTTATTTTCTTGGGAATGCTATGATCAGATTTAGTTCATCAATGATAACGCTGGCTGCATGCAGAGGACAAACTGGAGTAGGGAGGAAAGAAGCAAGGATACCATTAATAAGCTACTGTCAAGCAAAAGTTAATAAGGTCCGTGACTAGGTCACTGAAAAGGAAAAAATAAACACGTTTCAAAAGAGTCAACATTATTAAGTGATAGACTAGGAGTCTACTAGAAGAACCTAAAATAACCAGCACAGTTATTTTCTTCTTTTTATCTTTTTTTTTTTAAAGTAAAGCTGCTTCATTTTAAGCTTATGAACAAATAACTCTCAAATCTTATTTTGCATAAAGTTCTGACAAGCTGAAACCTCTATGTCCAGCATTTGCAAAACTGATTTATTTAATCCAAATGTAGGATTTTGCATTTATTTAACGTTTACTTTGTCATTTTTTTTTATTTTTATCTTTGTCTAGGTTGTCAATACCAGTTATGAACTTAACTATCAGCTACTATTATTTAAAAATTCTAATGTGAAATTTTTAATTTTTTATATGACACTGTTTACATGTGAACAGTATATTAGCACAGCAATAATATTTTGAAAGGCTTCATTTTGGGGCATGCCTTGTAAGTGCTGTGCAAATAAAGCCAGATCCATCATGGCCAATGCAGTTTGAATCCTGGCCACAGGGACTTGAAACACACATGAGACACATGTGCTTGAGCAACCCAAATCCAGACAGCATGAAAACCTAAAGGAGAAGAGATTGCAGTGTGACTGCACCCCACTGGGGAGTGTTTTATCCCTCTTTCTCTCTGTGTGTGTGTGTGTGTGTGTGTGTGTGTGTGTGTCTCCGGTGAGTGTACATGTCCTCTGATAATTACAAAGAAAGGCTTCATTTTGGATCAACGTAGAGCCAACAGCCAACATTTTCTCTACCTTATGTTCTAAAACTTGCGTATTAGCAAACACCCTTTGTAGAATTATAAGATAAACTATGGAAAGTGTTTCCAAGTTTCTGCTGAGTAGTAGTTCCGTACCTGACTAGTTCTCACACAGTTTTCTCTTCTCAGACTTGGCACTCTTAGGTAAGTAGCTCAGTTTGTTTTTGTTTACAAGATGGACATGAGAATAATAAATTAGTGGCTATTTTTTCCTGGGTTTTTTTTTTTTTTTAATCTTAGAGGCTGTAAATACAGACTACAATCATCTCTTCAGCTGTATATTTGGGCTCTGTTCTGAGAAAGCTACCAAGAACCAGTGGCCCTGATGGATAAGAGTTCTGAATAACAGTGAGAGGCCAGTGACCTCTGTGTGCCCCAAACACATGCAGGGTTTGTCATAGAGCGATAGGAGATAGCAATCTTTTGGAGAAGACTATATGTGTTTGCAGATTAACATGATTCTCAAAAATAATAGCAGCAGGATCTTATGGATGTCTAAAAGGATCAAGTATTATTTTACTTAAGTTAGTATGAATAAGAGAACAGCAGAAGGAAGGTAAGCTAATTAGTAATAACAAAAAAAATTATCTTCTATGACCTTTTCTTGAACAATAATTTTAGAAGACTCACAATTACGTCAAATATCAGAGGTCTCAGTGATGACAGTTATGTGGTTCCTGGAGTAACTTTTTATTGTAGTAAGCAGAGAATTCTCCCTCCAACCAACAGAACCAAATACTGCTAATGAGTTGTCTATAGAAGGACAGAAGGCAACAGGAATTTTCTTAAGCAACCAGAACAAATGAAGAAAGAGAAAGAAATTCAGGAAGATGTTTGACCTTTATGCTTCATTAGCTTTCCCTTGTTTGTCACAGCTGCAGGCCAACCTTTCACCTTGGGTCTATGCTGGTCGCACGGGAGACCCAGAAGCAATCATTCAGGACACAACTACAGTTGCACAAAGAAGCCTCTCTCCAAGAAGTGAGAAATCAACCATGACATGATGAAAACATTACCTTTACTGCCCGTCACATCTGAAATGCCTCAACACAGAGTCCAGATCAGCAACACTCTCACCAGCAAGATACACCCTGTCTTCAAGGTGCTGGGAGGCTTCACAAATGCAGTCTTACATGTCAACCCAGATACCAAAATGTGGGATTCTTCTTCTTGGACTCCCATACTATTTGTACTGTTGAGGTTGGTTTCACAGAGAAACAGATTAGGGCTTATTTTTTCAGCCACTAGGTAAAGAATTTTGGCATAATTGTTGTGCATACTGATAGACCTTTTAAGTCCAGTTACATGATTGGAGTTATATAATGAAAATAGATCCACATTCTGGGTAGAAAAAAATTTAATTTTGAAGGAAGTCTTATTGTTTATTTTTGTCAGACAAGAAAACAGTGATGTAGAAATGAAGAAACTATAGACAGCTTAAACCCATTATAGCCTTGACTACTAATATGAAGAAACTTAAAAAACTATCTCTCCAAGGATATTATACACAAGACAAATTTTGTCGGGTGGCATTGAAGTCCCTTGGCTCAAGAACTAACCACCCTTTTGTAAAAAGATACTTCTTCTCTCACTATAAACAGGGTACCTATTTTTGCTTATTTCTTCAAGAGGGTCATTGATTAGAAGTCCTTGTGAAGAGATATGTGTTTCCACGCAGGGGTCAGGGTGTTGGTCTATGGCTGTCATCACATGGCCATCTTGATGACAACCTCATGTATAGTGTTCTTGTGGCAAAACCTATTGAAATGTTCAGTTTAATAATACTAGTTAAGTGGCAAGTGTGGCTGAGACACTGCGCCCTATAGGCTGGGACTACACTGGAGGCTCGGATTTGATCCCCATTCCAACCTAAAGGCCAGGTGTAGTGGTGCTTTCCTATAATCTCAGTGATTCAGGTAGGTCCATGCAGGAGGCCTTTGAACTCCAGGTTGTCCTGGGCAACAGAGCGAGACTCCAAAAAGGAGCTAGGTATAGTGGTGCATGCCAGTAGTCCCAGCTGGGAGGCCAAGGCAAAAATATTGTGATATAGAGGAACCAGCAGTCAGCGTAATGGCTATGTCGCTAAACTCCCACGTAGTCAACCGCGATTCGAGTCCCGGACCCAGTGACTTAAACTCACGCCAGGTGCGTGTGCATGTGTGCCCAAGATCCTGAGAGGAGAATGGAGGAGAAGGGATTGTGGCATGGTCATCACCCCTGGGGAGTGATTTCTCGCTTTCTGTCTCTCTGTCTCTCTCTGTCTTTCTGGTGAGTGCACGTGCCCTATATCAAAAACCTCTCACAAAAAAAAAAGGAAGAAAAAAGAAAGAAAGAAATATTATGATATAGAGAGACTTTTATTTTTTCTTTTGAGAGAGAGATTTTTGCTATAGAGCACATGCGCTTGCCAGAGATACAGAAAGAGATAGAGAGACAGAAAGCAAGAAATCACCCCCTGGAGGAGATGGCCATGCCACAATCCCTTCTTCTCCAATTTGCTCTTTGGGCATGCACACACACGTGCCTGGCGTGAGTTTTATGGTGTTGGGACCAAAACTTGAACTTTGGTCAACCATGTGGAGTCCAGCAATGTAACCATTACACCATCCACTGGTCTTGAAACTTGGTCTTATTATTATTCAGTTTATTTATTTCTTCTATGGAAGAGGAAAACATGCAGAGAGAGAGAGAGAGATCGGCTCCTCCAATTTCACACTGCAATATACTCCCAGTCACCATTAGCCTAGGTCACAGGCACACACAGGCCCAATATGCATAGAGAAAACTCACAAGGCAAACCCAGAGTTAAGATCTATGAAAGCATCTCATGCACCAGGCATTATCCTCGGTAGTTTCTATTTACCTTTACATGCTTTGTATGAAAAAGCACTTGTGCTGCTCGTATTCCATAAATGAGGAAACTAATGCAGAGACTGGTTAATAAATTTGGCCCAGATTACCCCACAAAGGATTCCAACTCAGAGACATCCCACTGCACAGGCAGCACTCTGAATCAGGACTCTCTACCATCACTTGGTCAGATAAGATGAGCCACATTGTTGAATGGAAAAATCAGGTCACCTTACCAATAGCAGGATCAGACTCTGGTTCCTGGACCTCCAGCATCCACAAATCGATTTATCAAAAAGTGGCATCTGGCATATTAGATGTAACAGAAGAGCTCATCTGTATTTGCCTAACTTGGAAGAAAAAACTCTATCAAATTCTGTGATTTCATGTCACCTCTAACTAGGTTGCATCTGGTATTAAAGATGCTCACCAGAGGGAGTACAATTGGTAGGGGTCCACAATGCACAGGCCTAATTTAATTTATTATCAGGAACATATTTCTAGAGATCACTACAAACCCACTTTTTCTCATAAGACTTTGCTTAATAGTCTAACAATCTATAAAAAGTAAAAATTAATTGACAGAGAATAATGTTCTGCATTTAGAGTGTTCTCTTCAAGATCACGTCTGCCCACTCCCAGTCCCCCATCCTTGTTCATTCCTACTGTATTTCTTTTAATACAGGATTTTATAGATCTGTTTTAAACTCAGAACTAAGGAGATTTTCGGGCATTGAATTCATACGAAAGAAACACATCTTGTGATTCTAATCCTCAGTCTTGCTTACTTCTCATTTCCCACAGTTTGCACCACTTAGAGAAATGAAGTTGCACATTCCCAACTCTTGTCTCCAAGCTGTCTTTGTGTATTTAAAGGAAAGGAAAACCCGAGATACATGAATACGTTTTTAAAGTAGTGTTTCCCAAAACAAAACACTAGACAACTTTGCATTTTCTGTCAGCCTCCTGGAGAAACCTGGTCACAAAATCAAAAAATACATTGATTGTTTGAAGTCAGATATTTTAATTAAGGTTAGATGTGGGAGTAAAGGAGGGAACAGAGACAAAGACATAGCCTCATTACCAGATGTTAAAGCAATGCCCCCTAGTCAGAGTCAGATACTTCCAATATGCTTGCAAAGTACAGCTTCCATAACACTCATTAAACTGTTCAATATTTGCAGAGACATCCACTCCACCAACAAATACACACATATGCGAGAGTGTGTGCATATGTGTGCACACACATAGGCACAGAGCAAGTAACCTTTGATTAGAGAACCCTTGTCTTACCTTTCTCCTAGCTCTAGCCCCTAGTGCAGTCTCAGCCCTCAAAGGAACTCAGCAATTCCTTAAAAATGTGAATGGCTGAATTGAAGATATTTTAGTTATTTCATTTGCCATTCATTCACACACGTTTCAAGAATAACTTTTGGGTTGTGTTTTTGTTTTTCTGCTAGGGAGACCGAGGCAGAATGGGAACAGTAAAACTTAAAGGTAGAGGAGCCAGCAGGTAGCACAGTGGTTAAGGCACTGAACTCCCACATGGTTGACTGTGGTTTAAGTCCCAGACCCAGCAGCTTGAAACTCTTGCTGGGAGTGTGTGTGTGAGCACCCAAAACCCAGAGAGAATGAAGAGATTGTGGCATGGCTATTCTCCTGGGAGATGATTTATTGCTTTCTGTCTACCTGTCTCTCTGTTTCTCCATCAAGTGCATATGTTCTATAGCAAAAACAAACAAACAAACAAACCCTTTAAATTGGAAATTGCCCATGTGCAACATACACAAGGACAATGCTCCTGAGGAAAGTTGGGCGGGGGGGGAATCTAGTAAATTATTCTGATATTTCCATTTGAAGCATTCAATGGCTATCTGAAGTTTCTACCTTTCACCTAGGACAAACTTTCACAGCATCCTGACACTGTTTATACCTCTTCTAATTACTTTGGTACAGGTTATTCTCAGCCTCTTTCCTGAAACCCATCTCTTTAAAAGAAGGTCTATGAAATTGCAAATGTATGTCTCCTTCTAACACCACTCCCAATTCTAGCTATTTTTATTGAATGTCTTACAGAAGGGGGAAAAAGCCATTAAATGATAGTGGGAAATATTATTGCCCTCCCCCCATTCATAATAAACTAAAATGCTCAATGTCACTTTAAAACACTTTGGGAGAACTCAAAGAGCGAGCAAAAACAGACATAAGCCGAAGTATAAAACACCCAAGGGAGAATTCTTACTGACAAGTTTAAAAAACAACACTAATATAGAGTAAGGATTTTTTATAGCACTTCTACATAGGAACGTTTTTCCAATATCTTATCTGTGCTTCTGTCTTTTATGTCTTGCCTCCAGCTACTCCTAGTCCTAGCAATGGCCCTGGCCCCCACCAGCCGTTCTTTCATCCTCACCCCTACACACTCGGCACATGGATTCCCTTGAAAATTTATTAACAATGACATTTGGAAAACACAAAGCCATTTCCATTCAATTAAATAAACATACCACGTTAACCTTCAGTAAAAGAAGTGGTCGTTCATTTTTATAGGTGGCTGTAAACAGATTTTGAGCTTCACAAAGCCAAGATCAATAGAGCGTTGGCAAACAATAATAATCTCATGCACATTCTATCGACAGCCACTCAGAAAATATAGTTTGATTCTGATAGGCCTGATGATTGGGCCCCTGGCCAACATTTTGCCTTTCTCTGAACGAATGTCAAAATGTCAAGAAAATGCCTCTGCGTGAGTGAATTGCTCTGCAGTCTTCTGAGGAACCTAATCTGCCAGGTTCTGACGTCCCAGCAATGCAGACCAGTGGAGAGAGAACGCCTTTATAGGTGGTGATGTTGGTGCCCCATCTGGCCATGAGGAAGCCAAAGGAGTGGCCATCAGCTACTGTCAACTATGCCTATTCGTAATCACTATTTTCATATTGATGATAGAATGGGGACAGAGACAAATATATACAGATGTAGTCTCTGGTTACTCCCGCCTCTCCTACCAGGGATAGACTATTCCAAGAGTGGAAGCCCTAGTAGAGAGACCATCCCCAAATGCCTGCTCTCAAACTAGCCTTCATATGGGAGTCTTTTTTTCCTCCCTCCCCTCATTGCCGCATTTCTACCTTCTTTCTTTCTCTCTTTCTCTCTGTGTCTCTCTAATTCTCTTTCTATTATTCCTCTACAAACATATAATAGACACAAGTTGCCTGGGAATGATGAGAGATTTCTAAACATGGAATAGAAATCTGAAGTCTAGTTTCAGCTCTGCCTCAAACTTGCCGTGTGATCCTTTCAATCTTAGAACCCCAGTATTTGCAAATGGAAAATGGGTTCTGTCTCGGTCCACATAGTCTCTAAATCTTAATGTTTAAAAAGAACTGGAATTTGAAAGACAGACAACCTGTATTAATATCACTGTTCATCTCTATTTACTGGGTGGCTTTCTATTTACTTTTCAGTTTCTTTATTTGTAAAAATGGACATAATAATCCCTAATTCATAGGATTATTGGGACACTTAAAAGTGGTAATGTGAAGCATTAAAGCTTTTTAGAAAGAATATTTGAGTCTCTGCCCCTCACCTCTATGGGGGTGGCTGAAGGGGGAAGAAAACGCAAGAGAGAGAGAGAGAAATTCTTGACAGAGTCTCTTTGCAATCCTCCTGCCCCAGCATCCCAATTACGAAGATTAAAAGTGTACATGACCAAAGTCAACACGTTCAAGATCGCTGGGGGAACTAGATCTGAGCTTCCCATATGGCTCCCCTCCCGATAGTGGAAAAGGGGCATATATAAGATATTTTTATCACTTTTATAAAATAGCGTATTACAAACTAGACTTACTGAATATTTATCACTTTTCACCTGGGACACTGGAGACCCAGACAGACTTTCACAGTATCCTCAGACTGTTTATACCTCTTCTAATCACTATGGTAATGGCTGTACGAAGCCCCTTTCCAGCCAGTTGAATGCCAGGCTTTGAACTAGCAATTTGGGTGACTTAATTCTCTGAATGTTCTCAACAACCTTAAGAAGTAGGTACTGCTGTTTGTTCCTATATATAAGTATTTATATTACACTACATATACTACTTAACTATTATAAATGTACCACAGAAATCAGTCATAAAGTGATTAAAATAATATTTAAAGGGCCAGCAATTCAGACTTGAACTTAAGTACATGCGACTCAAATGTCTGTGAATTAAACCCCTACGCTACACCACCTTCACTATCTTAGGGATATTTAGAACGTCTAATGGGAGCCTTCGGATGTTTTAAAAATCACCCTATATTTTCCCATGCTTATAAATAAACAAGTTAGTAAATCTGCTGCCAATCATCCAACTTTTAAGGCTTAATTATTCATGATTCTGCTCATCATCAAGGAAGAAACTAAAAATGAAAAACAGTCTAACTCCAGGGACCCTGTCTCCATCAATTGATGATATATTCCTCTTTCCAAAAGCAGGATATCACTTGAGTAATACCCCCAAAATGGGGGTGAGGCAAATTACAAGAACTAGTATTTTCACATACCCATTTTGTGAATAAAGATGCTACCGAAATGATTTGAATCTGAATTCTATAGTACTCCTTGAATCAAAGGCTTTGAGAATGTACTAATAACTTAGCATTTAAGATCTTGACTGAGGAATTAGATAAACCTGGGTTCAATCCTCAGCTTTCCTTTTCTTGTTTTTTTAAGAACTAATCATTTAATTTTATCTGTTATTACTACTATTTTTTTTTAATTTGACTAGAGAGACAGAGAGGAGGGGAGAGGAAGGGTAAGAAAGCAAGCCACCACCTCCAGGACTCGAACAATGGTTGGCCATGTGGGAGTCCAGCGCCCCAACCATCACACCACCTGCTGGCTCCCCAGCTTTCCTTTTCATAGTTTTGGACCTTATCTAATTTTTGTTTTGTTTTGTTTTTAAATATGGAACGCTTCATGAATTTGCATATCATCCTTGAGCAGGGGCCAACTAATCCTCTCTGTATCGTTCCAATTTTGGTATACTTGCCGCTGAAGAGATCACCAAGTTTTATAAATCTCTCTGAGGAGTAAAATAATAGACTGCAATTCAGACAGTTAAGAAGAATTTTAAATGACCTAATATATGTGTTATAGTAAGTATGCTTAGCATAGTACCTGATACATGGTAGATGTTTAATAAATAGTATTCATAATTATTATTGTATGTATACAATTTTCTATGTCCTTTTCCTTTCTCTAATCCTTTGTGCCTGTTACTATAGAGATTAAGAAGTCAGGAGCAGCAGTTGGTGTAATGGCTATGTCGCTGGACTCCCATGTAGTCGACCGTGGTTTGCATCCCAGACCTGGTGGCTTGAAACTCACGCTGGGCGCATGTGCATGCGTGCCCAAGATCCCGAGAGGAGAATGGAGGAGAGGGGATTGCGGCGTGGCCATCCCCCCCGGGGGGCGGGGGATTTCTCGTGTTCTATCTCTCTGTCTGTCTGGTGAGAGCACGCGCACTATAGCAAAAACCTCTCCAAAAAAAAAAAAAAGAAGAGAATCTGAATGCTGTATCCACCTACACATTCTTTTAGCCACAACTTTGAGGAGCTAATATCTTTTTTAATGAGCATTTGTTTTAACTCGTATATGTATGTATTAACTAATTTGCATTAATTAGCGATCTTCTATAAACTCCATATGACAATTCTCTGTATGTGTGTCTGGGCATGTGTTTTAAATAACTGCACGGTTTAAAAATGATTCTATCATCTGAAAATAGACATGTGTTTTTAACACCTGTGTAATTCTCACTGAGATTCCTAAACAATCACGTTATGATTGTTCATGCACAGAGATCTTATACTAACTTCAGAAGCGGTACAGTTGTGGTTGGTATTAGTTGACTCAATCATTAAAACAAACTGTACAGCCTTCCCATCAGAAGCCAAGCAATGAAGAGGTTGTTTGGATAAAGCCTTAGTTAGCTTCATTCCAACTTTACCTTTAACTCCACTGGAAGAGTGTATTTCAGAGCCAGAAGAAAGGCAATGCATTTGCATTTCCTCTGAGCTAGTGTTCTATCCCTAGTACCGGCAGGATACTACATTTACAACACACTAGCCACCGCCCAATAATGCCATTTACAATGAGATGACATGTACCAGGAAAGCAGTTACGGTTAATTGTGGCAATTGTGAGGTGCTGAGCAGACACTATTTCCTTCATAGCCCAGCTCCTTGGGTGGTTCTACAGCACTGATAGGAGTGAGTTATCTCCCTCATTCCCCTTTGAATGATTTTAGCCTTCTAGCTGCTACAGAAAGATTCCTGAAGAAGCAGATGAAACTAAAAGCAAATCAAGGTATTTAGCATCAAAGCGGCAAATGGAGTAGCTTTGTCAAAACTCTGTGAGCTTTTCTTGAAAATCTTAAATATATATATTATATACACACACACACATATATATATATATATATATATATATATACACACCCAGAAAAGGGGAGGAAATAGGGAAATGTGGGTCAAATGATTCAAAACAGTAGCTATGTAGAATGAACAAGTTAGAGAGCTAATGTACAATACGAGGATTAAAGTTAAGAAACTGTATTATGTTAGAAATGGTTAAATAATTAGATTTAAGCTGTTATTGTTACATACAAAAAAAACTATGTGAGATATGTTATTATTATTATTATTATATTATTATTATTATTTTTCTAATTTGCCCAAGGATACATGCACTTACCAGAGAAAGAAAAAGAGATAGAGACAGAAAAGAGAAAGCATTCTCCACCCGGGGCATGGTCACACTGCAATTCTTTCTCTTCCTTTTTTCTGACCTCTCTGGATTTGAGGTACACATTAACATGTACCTGTCCTATTTTTCAAGATGCTGAGGCTGAGATTCGAGCTGGGAGGTCAACCATGTGTTGTCCCACTCCCTTAATCCCTAGCAGGGCTAGCCTGGGATAATACACAGGTTAATCTGCTTCACTATAGAAACCTTTCACTATCTATATGTCTCTCACAGCATTATGTTGTAAGTCTTTATTATACACAATGAAATGTATTTTAAAACAATAACAACAAGCACATGAGACTTGCAACCTCACTGTAAATGTGACTTTGAAATGATTAATAGCAAGACCGGAACAGAGAAGAACGTGAGGGCCACGTGGCAGAGTGTAATAAGAAACTTCACTGAATACAATTCAGATTCACTCATCCATGCAGCCCTCTAAGCACACACAGAGCAGCAACTATCTTTATAAACAATAGACCAAGAGATAACGTTTCTCTTTAATGTTTCGAAAGATTGAACGAAATTAAAGGTGAAGGGGGGCGATGAAGGCTTTTGTGCTACACTGAACCTCCTCCCCCTCATGATATCAGAGTATCAGAGATACTCTGAGCACTAAACAGTCTTGATGGGTTTTGTTAGGCAACTTTAAAATCTGATATTAAAAGCTAGATGATGTCTCCCAGTATTGAACCATGCCTGGATTTTATAGCTGACAGAAATAGAAACAGAACCGAGAGGCTTCTGTGCGCTTCGGCTCCTTATACCTTAGGAATCACTTGTGCCCCATTTTCCCAGAATCAATTTAGGTCCTGCACACACTGCCAGGGCATCTTGCTATCTCGCATCTACATGATGGAAATAAGCATAATTAAAGAAATAAAAGAAATAGAAAATGTTCAAGCTTAAAGGAAACTGAGATAGTTTAGTCAAATCACCACACTTTATAGATGTGAAAACTGAGGCCCACCAAAGGCAATTTCCCACAAATCACAATAGCAAAAAATGTCTAGACCAGAGCTTTTCCCACTGAAGTATATTAAAATATTTTAGTGCAGTAAGACCTACATCTGTCATTACTGGAGAGCAAGCTGTCTTGAGATAATTGAAGTGTATTCTTCATAGCCTCAAAGTTTAAAGTGAAATTACTCAGTTCATATAAAATCTTTTTCAAACATCATGTACACTTCCTTTCCAAAACTGGATATAATTTATCATTTTTTAAAAGCCTTGAAAAAATGCCATTTCATAGACAAGTTCAAGAAAAACCTGAAGGCTATTGGAGTGTCTAAATATCTGGGGAGAACAGTGACTGTTGAGTTCGTATTTTGTTCCACAGTGATTTTGTGATCACAGCACAGCGGAGGTGATTATTCATATTTGTTCAATGAGTTAATCTCTCCCTTTTCCTTTACAAAGGTTTACTAGTCTCTTTTCATTGTTAGTTTTATTATTCCTCCCTGATTCAAATGTATTTCTTCTATTCCACTTTGAACAAGATAATGAATATCCATTCTTTTATAACTGAGTTTAAAGTGGGAGTAAATAGGTTCTAGGTGAACACCTTAGATATTTGTGTGTTTGTGTGTATGTGTGTGTGTGTGTGTGTGTTGAGAAAAATCTGTAACAATTAGTGTCTAGATATTGTATTGTATGTTTTGCTTGGATTTTGGTCTCGTCTTATAAAATTACAGACACTTAATGGAAGGGACTATAGCAATGCTGCTGTCAATCACTCCTCAGTGCAGGAATCCCCTAGCTAACAGGACATACAGTCACTCAGCCTTCCCCCGTCTAGTTGAGGATTCCCTATAGCAGAAGAGACCCAATTTAAGAGCCAGATCAGTCAGACTCAAATCCCAACTCGGTCTGCCACTTCTAAATTAAATATTATTGGAAATTCATTTAGTATCTCTGTGCTTCAGTTTCTTCCACTGTAAAATGAGAATTATACCTACCACATGTAGATTTCTGAGGATTAAATAAGAATGCAGAGTTGAGAACAGTCAGTGAAATAGCTTAAAAGCTGTTTTTATTCTTAATTACTGCTGCTGTGACTATTAGGAGGTATCTTCAAAAAGGTTAAGGAAATGAGTATTATAAAAAAATGATGCATCAATTTCAAAATTTTTTTGCATCAAAATAAACTCAGACTTTAATTTCATTTTGTCACGAACTTATTGAAATGCCTTCCTACTACTCTTCCCATTCATTGAGAGCTCACTATCTCCTAAGGAAGATTATTTGGTGATTAAGACACACCCAAATGGAAAATTTTTTTTCTTAGGAAGCCAAAATATATCTTCCTATAATTTCTATCCATTGGTCCTTCTTCTTTCTCGAGTTAGGCTGATTAATGTGAATCCCTTTTCTATGTCATGGTCATTCAAATGGTTGATGACAGTTGTCATATTCCTTCTTAAGCTTCCCTTTTACAGGCAGAACATTCAAGGATCTGCAACTTCTCATATTATGGTTGTGATCATTCTTACCACTCTTCCCTGAGAATAATAATAGCTCCCAGTTATGAGCCAGGCACTGTGCTGAGCCCTTTATTTGCATTATGTAATCTAATCCTTAGCTCAAACAAGGGAAAGTGCTTCCATCCCCATTTTATCAGTGAGGAAACTGATTTTCCACTGCACCATACTGAGTATGTCTTACTTTTTCTTTCCTGGAGGAGTCCGACCCGGCGAGGCCCCAGGATCTGTCTGAGCCCCCCAGACCTTTGAGCTCCGCTTCCGGTCAGGTCAATATGCTGGCAAAACCACTGTTGTGCACCCCCTGACCTTGGAACAAAGCTTGGGTCAATTAGCATGTCAGCAAGGCTGCTTGCTATTTGCTCCAGAAAACTGGTAGCCTTGCTGGGAAGCGACCCCCTTCTGACTCCCCAATTTACTACTATAAAAGAATTGCATAGCTCTCTTATACATCCTGAGTATATGATAAAATTTTCCAGGAACTCCCCCGACCGCTCCCCTTTGCTATAATCACCTACTATTAATTACAATGCTTTATCTCCATGGTCACAGTAAAGGGTGGGCTGAAGTTCTATCTAGGCAGAAATAATCTTGACCTTTGGAAGGCCCTTCAAAATACATTTAAGGTAAACTTAATCCTTTCTTTACTTAAAATAGGATTAGGCCAAAACTGGCCCAGGACACCTCCGCCCTCACCAAGCGAAATAGATAAATATTTTAGGACTCCTCAAATCAAGTTTTAGATCCCTATAAAACTATGCAAGTATCATTCTTTATTAAGATCCAGAGGAACTAATATCTATTCTTGAGATTTTCTTTTCTCAGAGCCATTCCTGGTAATCACAAAATGGCTGCTGCGCCGCATCAGCTGATAATCATCTCTGCTTACTGGAACTGCCTTCCCAAAACTGCATTCTATGGAGACCCACCTAGAATTCCATGGAGACCCACCTACAAATGCGGAACTGCACGAGACCCACCCTTAATCCAACCCTGAATAGAATTTATGTTCCCTATTGTTAAAAACTTTATGAGCTGATAATTGAAAGCACGCAGCCCCTCTCCCATTTACTTGTATGTAACACATTTTCAATAAAAAGGCAGATGATTCCTAGCAGTTGTCACTCCTCAGAGAGCGATCTTTGAGGGGTGTCCGGCATAGGACGTGCCTGAAAAGGCATCGAGGCCTGTGTCTTCTGTTCACCTGCGCCGCCTCCGTCGAGATAACCCACCCCCCGCCGAGGCTGGTCCCCGGCACTTTCCCCTGAAAAAATGCGACAGTCAAGATTCCTCATGACATCTAACCAGAGGACAAGTCAGAAGAAACGGTTATCTACCAATGTCGGGCCGCTGCATTACATTTTTTTTGTGACTATGCAACTTGGAGTAATAATTAAAAAAACACTAATTTCGTATTATTATTATTATTATTATTATTGGAGAGGTGTTTGCTATAGGGCGCATGTGCTCGCCAGAAAGACAGAGAGAGACAGAGAGACAGAAAGTGAGAAATCACCCCTCAGGGGGGATGGCCGTACTGCAATCCCTTCTCCTCCATTCTCCTCTTGGGACCTTGGGCACACATGCACACGCGTCTGGCATGAGTTTAAGCCACCAGGTCCAGGACTCGAATCACAGTTAACTACATGGGAGTCCAGGGACATAGCCATTATGCCAACTGCTGGTCCCTAGGTTTTGTATTTTTAAACACATAAACATCTATCTGAATGTCATTTCTTCTATCCACAATTAGAGTAATAGCTTCTTCTTTTTCTTTTTTTTCCCTAACCTATGGGCATTATTTCATATAGTCCTATCATAATCTACCCATTTCATTTTGGGGTCATTCTTCCTTCCTGTTGAGATTTCTTTTGAATCTCAAGTCTGTCATTTACCATTTGAATACTTGAACTAGTTCTTTCCCTGACCATATGAGAATTGTAAATGAAGAGGTATAAAGACCGAAGACACACAATGAGAGACCTTCTTCCAAGATGTTAATGAGCATGTCTGAGTGTCTGGCACAGTGCCTGTATACATCACTTACACTCGCTTGATTCTCACCCATTAATCTTGTCCATTCTTATCATCTTTAACAGATGACAGGGTGGCACTGGCGGGTAGTCTACCTATAGATGAAATAAGTCAGACTTTAGGTCTGCTTACTTCAATAGCCAAGCACGTTTTATTATTGTACTCTATCTTACTAAGGTAATATGAGCGTCTGTCTTATTACTACTGATGGTCTTCTGAATTCATTACACTTTCGGCTTCTTTTTGTCTATAGTCAACACTGAAGGACTGAGTTGCACCTTCCCAGGAGGCAGTGTGAAATAGGCCAGGAATGAGTCTCCAGCACCTGAGCTGTCTGTGGTCAGTCCTGGGTCGATGTTACCTATCTGTGCACCTCAACTGATTGCCACATGAGATCACCATCTTACGTTAGATCCTCTACATTTAAGACTTGTAGCTCTTAAGCATTCTTGACCATTTGGCTTCTACTGACACCAGGGCACTTGCATAATAACTGTGAACTTCCTGTCTTAAAAGCCCAGGCTTTTGGTTGTTTTTACAGGAGAGCACGTTCTGGTTGGCCGCTGTGCTCCAGGGCAAATGTTAGTGCAGAGGTTTCTCTGCCACCTAAATTATATGGAGGTAAATCTTCAAGACAAGACTTTTTACCAGACTAATGTCCCATTGGTTCTAGCTTCATTGTCGTATCTAAGAAGACACTTCCTTCAATGAGTTCAGATAGTTCTTTATAGCCCACAGTTTTAACCCCTAAAATCACTTAACCCTCACTAAAATGAAACCACTTCTCACTTATTTAAAGCTACCCCGCACTTAAGCCAAACTGCCAGTTCAAATAGTTTTTGCTGCTGGATGTCTCACCTGAAATTATGCAGAACACTAAAAAATGCAAAAGGTAATTAGAAACCTATAATTAGTGGTGACACTAAGATCAGCACCCCTTTACTGTAAGACAGCACTAGACTGTCTAATGACTGTGAGCAGTCAGGGTACTAGCTGCATATCCCAACTATTCTTTCATTTCCTTCATGCTTCATGCATATGTCAAAGATGTACAAACGCAAGCGAAGGAAGAGTTCTTTTTTAATTTTTTATAAAGTCAGGGTTTAACCCATAAGCTACCATCTTCCTCTTCTCATTAAGAAAATAGTTCATGGGAACCAGCAGTTGGCGTAATGGCTATGTCGCTGGACTCCCACGTAGTCGACCGCGGTTCGCGTCTCGGACCCGGTGGCTTACAACTCATGCCAGGCACATGTGCGTGCGTGCCCAGGATCCCGAGAGGAGAATGGAGGAGAAGGAATTGCGGCGTGACCATCCCCCCTGGGGGGTGATTTCTCGCTTTCTGTCTCTATGTCTCTGTCTGTCTGGCGAGCGCACGCGCCCTATAACGAAAAACCTCTCCAAAAAAAGAAAAAAAAAAGAAAATAGTTCATGAGGGCAGCAGTTGGTATAGTGGTCAAGGTTCTGGACTCCCACATGGCCAATAGAGGTTCAAGTCCTGAACCCAGTGACTTGAAAATCATACCGGGTACATGTGCGTGTGTTCCCAAAATCCTGAGAGGAGAATGAAAGAAATGGGATTGCAATGTGGCCATTTCCCCTCGGGGATAATTTCTCACATTCCCTTTCTCTGTGTCTCTGTCTCTCTTTGTCTCTCTCTCTCTCTCTCTGGAGAGTACATATGCCCTAAGGCAAAAACCTAAAAAATAAAATAGCTATAAATCTGTTTTGCTTGTTTTCTTTTTCTCCCTTTTCTTCCTTCTTATTTTTCTTGTTTTTCCTCTTCTTCTTTAGCATGTATTCTCTATGCCTCTAATGGGTACCTGGGACCTGTCATTATTAATGAACTCTCCAGTCACATGGTATAAAAATAAGCCAAAGCAAGGTCTTTAAGCAAACTCCTGCCTGATGTATCATATCAGAAAACTGGAAGAATATGCATTTCCTAGCATGGATACTCAATGTTTCAGTCCCTACTGCGTAAACAGAGAAGGATACTGATGGCAAGCTAAAATATCATACTTCTCTACATATTGAGCTAGCCTCACTTCAGTCAATTTATTACAGGCTTTAGTAGTACCCATGATCCAGGCTACCTATGGAGGGGGTGGATCGTGTTTTGGGACCCTGTCAGGGCTATCGTATCTCTGTCTCTCTCACTTATGAAATAAATAAGCTTTTAAAAAAGAGAGAGTGGGTTGAATATTAATATCTATTAGATTTGTCTACAGGAAGAGAAGGCCAAAGTACATTTGAACTATGTGGATAAAGGTTTTGCAGGGGTTAAAACAGAGACAAATAGGTAACAGAATCCACAAGGCAAACAACGAGGCAGATGTGCCAGACTGCAAAGAATCTGCACTGTAGCCATCATGTTGCATTCATGTTGCAAGCATGGATTTATTCTTAGGAAAATGTCATCTGCCACATTAAATTAATCTTTTTAATTCACATGATATTGTTTGCATTTTGTTTGTAAATTTGCAACAATTTGGGGTCATAGGAGAACTAGAAGGCTACATTTGTATTTAGTTTTCTGCTTATATCTATTTGCGAAACACTGCAATATTCTCAGTCAGTTGTGAAAATATATAAAAACATTTATTTAACCTTAAACAGAGCTCTTGCTTTACTCCCACTTGAGACAAACTACCCCAAGAATGGAGAGGATGGTGTAAAGCTGCTCAACCACATTAGATCATCTCTGTTGACTGGACAGCAAGAAGTGATTGCTGGGAGGTGGGGGGATATCAGGTGAACGGGCATTTTAAAAGAAAAGAACAAGCAAAGGTTCAGAGACTCCTTGCAACACATATCCCTCTCATATGTTGTGTACATCGAAATAATCTCTAGAACTATTTTAAGAAATACAGGTACTGGGAACCAGCAGTTAGCGTAATGGCTATGTCCCTGGACTCCCACGTAGTCGACTGCAGTTCGCGTCCCGGACCCAGTGGCTTAAAACTCACGCCGGGCGCGTGTGCGTGCGTGCCCAAGAGCCCGAGAGGAGAATGGAGGAGAAGGGATTGCGGTGTGGCCATCCCCACTGGGGGGTGATTTCTCGCTTTCTGTCTCTCTGTCTCTGTCTGTCTGGTGAGCGCACACGGCCTATAGCAAAAATCTCTCAAAAAAAAAAAAAAAAAAAAAGAAGAAGAAATACAGGTACTTAGATTCTTTTTATATTAAAGCTTAGGGTCTAAGGCCCAGGCAAATTTTTTTCAGGGTTGATTTGTAGTGTTTCTGATATGCTTCCCCGTTTACTCATTTAATAATTTCAATAAGCCCAGGACAATTCTAAGACATTTCTCAGAATAGTATTTGCAACTTTTAACATGCATGTGAATTACCAAGAGGTCTGTTAAATGCAGATTCTACTTCAACATATCTGGTAGGAGCCCTCTAATTCTAACTTTCTAATAAACTCTGAGACAGACCAGGGACCATGCTTTAAGTAGCAATATCTTTGGAGATAGGGTGGTGGCCACTTCAGAGTAATTAGAATGGGATAAACAAGTTAAGCTCAATGTTATCTTTCTTAAGTATGATGAAGACTGCATCAATGTGTAAGTGACACAATACATCATAGAGTGACATGCATGGGTATACACACACACACACACACACACACACACACACATAAAAATAACTTCATAGAATCTAGTATTCCCTATTCTGGGTCTGTCCAAATAGAATTAAATCAGTATTTTGAAAAGATACTTGCATTCCTGTGTTCATTACAGCATTATTTGCAAAAATCAAGATATGGAATCAAACTAAGTGCCCATTTACAGAAGAATGGATAAATAACATATGGTGTGTGTGTGTGTGTGTGTGTGTGTGTGTGTGTGTGTGTTTAATAAGACAGACACAAAGACAAATTCTGCATGATCTCAATTATATGTGGAATCTAAGAAAGCTGAATGCATAGAAGCAGAATAGAAGGATATTTACCAGGTTAAGAAATTCAGGAAAAGGAAAAATACTGATCAAAGCGTAGAAATTTATGGTGATAAGATGTATATAGTCTGGAGACATAACATAAGAGTGTGTTACTACAGTTAATAATAACATATTGTATTCTTAAACTTCGCTAAGAGAATAAAATTTAAGTCTTCTCACCACACACATACACGCAGAGCTAACACACAAAGAGGTAACAATATGAGACACTGGATATGTTAATTAGTTTGATTGTAGTAACCATTTCACTAACTACACATACATCAAAACATCACTGCTATATACCTCAAGTATATGCAATTGTTATTTGTCAACTAGAGCTCAATAAAGCTGAAAGAAAAGGAAATCACTCCAAGGGTTTTTTTTGTTTGTTTTGATTGTTTGTTTGTTTGTTTGTTTTTGCTACAAACTTGCTTTAGTTTCTTTACTGGTGGGGGATAGAAAAGCTGAGTTTTTATATCAGAATCTGGAATTCGAAATGATTAGATTTATCTCAAATGTGGAGCTCTAAGACCTAAAAATCTAAAAGGAAACAAAAACCAAAATCCAAGAAAACCAAAAAAAGACACCCCACCTGACCTGAGTCAAACTTTAGAAAATCAAAGGAAAAGAGTGAGGCGAAGAGCACTGGAGCCCAGATGGCACACGTTCTGAAGATGAAGTCATCAAGTCGCAGGCTGCTGACCTGCTCTGCCCCCTGTTACCCTACAGAACATATGTTCCTATCCTGAATTTCCTTCTCAAGCATCAGTCCTCTAATCTCCAAGGACAGCACTGCCAAGAAGAGATACACGTAGGACCCATGTTCCCCCTCCTCCAAGGACTGTGAGCATAAACTAGATTTGTCTGCACAGACTATTTTAAATGTTTTATCCTCTTACTTGAATTACTTTTGGCATATTCCAGACATGTCAGTAGAATGTCAAGTACATTTCATCCCATGGATAGGGGTCAACAACCCTTTTCTGCAAAGACCAGATAGTAATATCTTAGGCCTTGCCAACCTCACACACACACACCTGCCACCAAGAGAAGCACACAAAAATTCACTGGTAGACTGTATATTTTAATTGTTGGACTGGGAAATCTGAATAGCATCCCTAAAGCCCAGGAAAGAGTGGATAGACAGGAACAGAAGAGGCCTTCTAATAGAAGAGGCAAAAGACAGCTCTTGAGAATGGTATCTCATCCTCCTCTTTATTTTTGTACTCAAATATTTTGTGGACTTTGCAAAGATGGAGGGGAAGCAGTGACAGAAACACGGGACACTGTCAGGGGATATGGCCATCCACCTGAGAACCACGTGTCTGCTGTGTCAGCGTGTACCCCTATAGTATGGCAGGCTCTAATAGCACAATTTGCACCCAAAAGAAGAGACCCCAACTTCTGCACTCCTCCACACTCATAAATCCCCAAAGAGCCATGTGTCTTGTTTCTACAATTCACTGTCATCCGTCTACTGTTAAAACAAAGTATAAGGGAAGGTATGAGCTGTATGAGTAGAGTTTCTGAAGACCTGGTGGGTAGGGTCTGTTGTACCTCCTGTGTGGAAACACCTCTATCCCTGAGGAGAAACAGGCTGTAAGAGCAGGAGAGCTTCAGCAGCAGGGTGTAACCTGGCATTGATCTTGTTTCAGGGGCTCTAGTACATCAACCTTGGGGCTGGCTCACTATGGCAGTCTTACCGTGTGCACTTACAGTGCTAGCATTGGTATCAGAGAGCAGAGAATCCAGAACAGTGATGGCAACAACAGAGACAGAGAGAGGTCATGTCATCCTAGATCTATTAAAAACAACAACCGTGAGACCAGCAGATGGCGCAATGGTTATGTTGCTAGACTCGTAGTCGACCACTGTTTGAGGCCCAGACCCAGTGGCTTGAAACTCATGCCAGGTACGTGTACGTGTAGCCCAAAATTCAGAGAGAAGAATGGAGAAGGGATTGTGGCATGGTCATCCCTCCCCGGGGGGAGAAGGGGGAATTCATTTTCTATCTCTCTGTCTCCTGCTATCTCTCTGGTGAGCACATGGGCCCTACAGCAAAAAACTCTGCCTCTAAAAATAAGAGAGAGAGAAAAAGAAAACCAAACAGCCCAGAGAGCAAGGAGAAGGTGCTCCTAAGACTACACGATTGCCTTGTGGCAATCCCTGGGTTTGGCGCCATCATCCAACAGTGAAAATCACCTGCCAGGTTTACAGTGAGGTGATTTCCAGATCCTTCTAAGGAGTGTAAAGATTTGATCACAAGGCCCATATGGGGTAACAAGCCAAACAAAGGCTATTATGAAGTAATCATGGTGGAGGTGATGAGATCAACAAATGAGTCCCCCCATCCCCAAGCAGCAATGCCTGTTATAATTGTTGCTTTGCCAAATCCAAGTTAGGTTAAGTATCTACTGGAGAACTAGGAGAAGGACAAAAATCTGTCAAATCAATTTGGTCACAAAGTGGCTAGACTATTTCTAGAATCTCCTACCATCTGATTTGCTAGGCCCTACTATTCTACATTAAAGACACACCTTCTCTGGAGGTTTTGTAGTTTGCGTAGTCAGCATGCTATGCATTCCATCTGTACTAAGCTCTTCTTATTTTAACTAATGGCAATGGCCTCAGCAGCAGAACCTTGATCCTACCTTTTCAATTGACTTACACTCCCAAGACTTGAATCACTTTCTCCCTGAGATCTGAGATCCTTTCTATTCCTTCCTTTGGTATCTATGACAGAAACAACTTCTTTGATCACAAGCTTTCCTTAGAAAGGACACGTATGGCTTAAATTCATTCGCAGCCTAGTGAAGGGTTCCCATCAATCCAGAAGTATTCTGGAATGAAACATATTCATGGTCTAAGATCTGCTATCCTCCATTTCATGCCTTCCTCTTTTCAGGTGAAGAAATTTAGGCACTTCTAATCCTAAAGACTTTCCTAAGACTGAGCAGTTCAGCCAGGACTCTACATTTGGTGCCCTGATTTCCAATCCAGCACTCTACATTTCTTTCTTGCTTCCTTCCATAGATTAATGACCAGCACCTCTAGGTAACTAGGCAGGGCCACATATCAATTACACTGCTCTGGATAAGAGCAGAGGTGCATTTGAGTCATAGATAAAAATGAGTCACATGATCTTTGATATTAATGCAGAGGATGGTTCCTTAGCCTAGTGGTTAAGGCAGCTGGATTCCATATGACTGATCATGTGGTCTGAGTCCTGGACCCAAGATCTTGAAAAACATACTGGGCATATGTACACAAAATCCTGAAAGGAAGGATAGACAAAGAAGGATTGTGGCATGACCATCCCCAATGGGTGGTACTTCCTCTACTCCTTCTCTTTCTGTCTCCCACTCTCTCTCTCTCTGGTGAGTACACATGCCCTCTAGTTAAAGAAAAAAAAAAAAGAAGAAGATATTAATACAACACTTAGTGCCTGCTTTGTGTACTACACATCACTCATCACAATGCACTGAACCTTCTCTATCTGTCACACCTAAATAGACCATAAACTTCTTATAGCCTGGCGACACATCTCACTCACATATTTACCTGCAGGACCATGTACAGGATCTCAAAACATTTGGTATTTACCAAAAATCATTTATTTCTGGAACGAGTAGGTAAATGAGTGAATGAATAAATAACATAAGGGAGCACTAAGAACCAACTGTCCTGCATTCTACTACATACTGGCTGGCTGACTTGGAGAAAATCGCTGTAAAATCTAAACAACAATAAAAATGCTTTTTGTATGCTATAAAATGCATGTAGAATCATTATAACTACTCATTTCCTTATCCAAATCATGGTCAGTCACTAGCATGTCCTTACCTCAAAACAGCAGTCAAACCCCGTAGCCCAGATAGGCTAAACAATAATGAGGCAGGGTGCAAGAACAATAAAAACATGTGCACAGTGTTAAATGGAAAAACTACATGCAGGATGATTAGAGGGTGTGGTGCGGATTAAGTTGAGTCAGATAGTACATGCCTCAACCAAAGAAGGCAGCTTTGGCTGTTTGTTATGTTCTGGGATTATAAACCCAATCTTGCCAAATCTTTTATTTATTTATTTATTTATTTATTTATTTGGCATTGGGCACATGGCACTCACCAGAGAGAGACTGAAGAGGAAAAGTGAGAAATCACTCCCCAGGGGACATGGCCACACCACAATCCAGTCTCCTCCCATCCTCTCTTGGGATTTTGGGCACATGCATATGCTTCTGGCATGATTCTAAAGTCAAGGAGTCCGGGACTCGAACCATGGTTGGCCATGTAGGAGTTCAGCACCTCAACCATCACATAGCTCACCCCAATCTTCTAATTTTTTTAGAGAGATTTTTGCTATAAGGTATGTGTACTTGCCAGAGAAACAGAGAGAGACAGAGAGACAGAAAGCTAGAAATCACACACATACACAACCCCCCCCGCCCCAGGGCGTATGGCCATGTCTTCCTTCTCCTCCATTCTAGTTTTAGAATTTCGGGCATGCACACACATGCACCCAGCATGAGTTTTAGTCCACTGGGTCCAGAACTCAAACCATGGTTGACTACATGAGTGTCCAGCAATGTAACCAGCATGCCATCTGCTGGTCCCAATCTTCTAAATTTTTTTTTTTTTAAGAAAGTGATTACTTCTTAGCTTTGTGGCTAAGATCAAACTATCCAGTCACTGAAAAAGTCATGATGCATTTTTAAAAATAGATTGTGGTATAAAATATTACAGTTATTAAATACTAGACAACACTGTGCCAGTCATCTTTGGAATAGAAGCTATATGCTGAAAAGCAGTAGTATACATGTTGGCAACATGATTTCTCATCATGATTGTGATTGGAACCTATATAGCAACCACTTGGAGGAAAATCATCATGCAAAACCTAACAGTGGAGGAAAACGACCATGGACTTTGGGGTCAGAGGACTGTCACTTTTTAGCTTGTTGGTTCTGAGTAAATTCACTTAATTGGGTTTGATGAGTCAAATTCTTCCTATTCCAATTATCTGTAAAATGTACCCAAAAGGCTCAAAATAGATACATGAAAGAATATGTTGAACCTGAGTTGAGCTTAAAAACATAAAATGGCATCACTTTTGTCTGGGACAATGGCTGGCACTCAAGCAAGAGTTGATAGAAGAGTAAGTGAACAAAACAAGCATGCATCCTAGTGGGAATGAATAAAAGTTGATGAGACATGAGGCCTATTAAGCTTTGCAGTGACAAATGACAAAGGCGTGACTCTAAGAAGTCAAGTCACTTGCTAAAGTCACAAAGCAAGTGGAGCCAGAATCCAAACTGAAGATCTACAACTTTTCATCTTAAACATTACTTGGATTATGTGCTATGTTCCCCCTGAGTAATTTGGCTATTCCTAGAAAAGACAGTGTCTTTAAGTTTTTTTGGTGGTTTTGGACACAGACAAACAAAAACAAAACAAAACTAAACAAAAAACACCTAGACCTCTGGAAAGGGTTTATGATGGTAGGTTAACTTACTACATGTTAAACAAATGCACTACAGAAGCTCTTACAAATAATACATTATTGACTCAGTTCTTCATTTAACTTGCAGTAGTTTTGGTGTCTGAAAGTGCTCCACAAATTGGTGTTAAACAGAAAGCACACTAAGGAGCCAGATGATCTAATTAATGAGAAGGTAAAATAAATGAATATGTGTGATTGGTATAGGCCAAGTGTGTGTGTGTGTGTGTGTGTGTGGTGTGTGTATACATGTAAATAAGCACTATATCCTATGGTAATGAAGAAGAGTTATGTAAATTCGGCTAAACTCTACTTGAGGCTCTCATGTTTTTCAGCCATTCTGATCATCACATTCAAATAAGGAGCCAATAGAAGCAGAAGAAAATTTCCATTGAATTTAGAGAACTTTAAAGAAAGTATGAACATGATCATTTCATGAAGTTACATATATGACAAACAAACAATCTACCTTTCTTCACTCCTGACAAAATGAGAAGGGTGGGAGGAGGCGAGGAGCCCTTTGGTTAAGATTAATAAAAAGGGAGGGAATATGACCATTCTTAATATACCACCCTCCTGATTCCAAAAGGTCAAAAACTAATGATGCAGCAAATGCACCATTGCACTAAGTGTGAGGAATTGGAACTGGTGAACTATAAAGATGGAGGAATGGGAAAAGGGAGGGGTTGGGAAGTTGCAATGAACATGACCCTGCTCACAGCATTAGTGTTATGTAAGTCTTTGATACTTAGACATATTATTTTTTAATTCAAATTTTCACCATGCAAAATTTTGAGGGGTATATATATATATATATATCACACACATGTTCTACTGCCCTGAGTTCCTGTTATTATGTTAATTGAAAAATGTGTTACCGTCTCTTAACAAGTATTTACATATTAATTAACTTTGAGAAGACTGCAGTTTACTCATTTGAAGGTGTTAACAGTCTACCCTACGCTGATTCCTATGAGAAGCAGGCACATGTTTAGACATCATATATCTAATTACTGGGTTCAAAAGTGCTGCAGAATTTTCTGTGCAGAGATGGGAAGGATCATCTGATAGCTGTGGGGTTTGGTTTTTAACAGGAGCAAAAATAAATGTGGATTTACTTTAAGTTGAAGGTGTTCTGAGGTATGGATGCATACAGAATCAAATAAAGTTTTGCTTAGGAGCATGGTTATGAGAAAGCCAAGAAGATCCAGAAAGAAGACAAGAGGTGAAAAAACAGAAGTGAGTAAGGGTCAGATGTTTGGGATGAGAATAAAGGTCCTAAGAAAGAGGTGCTCGTAGGAAAAACAAAAAGTAACAATGAAGTTGAAGGCCCAAGGAGATGGAAGAAGAATGGGGTGAGGAGGAGAAACAAAATATTGATAGATTTCTATGCCTGCATTTAGAGCAACCATGAACAAACATTTGATGAACTAAACTAATAAAACTGCCCTGATGAACTTACTAGTAAAACTTATATTGTCAGTTAAAACCTGCAAGTGCTGCAGGTTTTAGGTTAGCTCTTCATGAGGGATACAGGGTAACTATCAGAAATAATAAGCTGTACTTTCTTTTTAAATGTTTTCATCCGATGATAAATTTAAAGAGCAATGAAAGTATTAAATAATTTGCAAGTACCTAGAAATCACTCAAACCATATTATTATTATGACTAACCATAGTGAGGTTATATTTCAAGCAATGTAGGAGTTCAGTTACTTGAATCACATCTTTTAAAATCTAGGCTGGATTCTAAAGTATCAAACGTGACTGACTGAGAGTTTATATTCTCAAGTCGGATGTGTGTGTCTATAAGGAGCAAGGACTTCTGCATATTCCTTCGAATATGTTAAATTGTATCACAGCTAAAGAGAAGCAGGACATTCAGGCACATGCCAGGTGCTTTCCCAGTTGGGTTTCTGGAAAGATACTAATAAAGAGACATGATTTCAATACTGTGATACATGCTTGACTAACCAGCGAGCCAGAGGCCTGCTGAATTTCAGCTTCTTGCTACAAATCTTGAATTCTATTTCTCGTTTAGGCAGTGCCTAATCAGGTAAAACAAGATATAATCTCTGAGATAAAACGTTCCTCTAACCCTTGACAGGAGCATGTGAATGAAATCCTGTACACCCATGATAATAAGAGCTAATATTGACCTTCTACTAACTAAGGGCTGTGTACTGCTCTAAGTCATCACAAGCATTCTATGTTTGATCCCTCCATCCACTTTCTGGAACACAGAGCAGTTGAATTACCTGCCCAAAGCTCTGCCAGAAAGTGGTAGTACCAGGGGGCCAGCTTCCTCAGCAAAAGGGTGCTGCTCTAAGAAGCTGGATCCCACATGGCAGCAGTGGTTCAAATTCCTGATGCAGGTCAGCCTAAAATACCCTGGAAATGCACAGGAGCCCCCAAGCTCCAAAGGGCTAGAGGGTTGAGGCAAGGAGATAATGGTGTGACCAGACCCTGTGAAGGATGCTCACCTGTCTATATCTTTTTCACTCTCACATGCATGTGCATGCACTCTATCCTGAATAATAGAAGAAATGAAGAAAGTGGCAATATCATCATATGAACACATACAGTTCTGTGTTTCTATGTTTCTGTTGAAGAAAGGCTTTCCATGAGGCAGCGGTGGTATGGTGGTTAAGGTGCTAGATTCTACATGGCCAACCATGCAGTTCAAATCTGGGGGCGTGTGTGCATGCATACACAAAATCCTGAGAGTAGAATGGAGAAGGGATTGTGGTGTTGGCCGTTTCTCCTGGGGGTTGATTTCTCACTTTTCCTCTCTTTCTCTGTCTCACTATGGCAAGCACACATGCCTTATAGCAAAAAGTAAAATAAATAAATAAACAAAAAGAAAAAGAAAGTCTCTCACTATGTAATTATCCTCCTGCTTCAACCTCTTAAATTGCTGGGGTCACAGGCATATGACACTGTTCCCGGCTTTTAGGGGGGCTGAGAATTGAACCCAGACTGCCCATGTGGCCTCAGCCAGCCAAATAGCAACAACGAGAAGCATAAGTTATTTTAACCAAGCCCATGTTTTGTTATTATTTTTAATCATTATCCTTTACTACCTCCATCTTTACTGTGCCTATGAACCAATAAGAACGCAAGGACATAGGAAGAACCATCGTTATTTTTTAAAAGGGAAGTAGTAGAGAGAATAATAACACAAAATAATATCTATTAATACTTAATACTGGACATTCACTATGTGACCAGCACAGTAAGAACAACAACAACAAAAAAAAAAAAAACAAAAAACAAAGACTTCACAGTAAAGGAAAGAAGATGAATAGAAGATAGAAAGTAAAATAACCAAATGTGGGGACACCAAACATCTTTTAAAAACCCTCTTTTGTGCCTGAATTGAAGAATCTCCCCATAAATTCACTCAATGCCTCCTGAGAGGAAACAATGGATTTCGGGCAGAAATTACGAAATCCCAAGGAGAGTCATTATCAGCTTAGAGACAGCTGTGATATAGCATCCCTGATCGTCTACATTCAAGGCTCAAACTCAGGGGGAACATAGAGGTCCCTTTGTTAAAATAAAGCAATCATTTCCACCTTCATTAAAGAAAATATCATGGCATTATTAATCTACAGCGAAAGTCCCATATGCTATAGTAATTCTGGTGAATCTCGCATTGGGGAGCTGTTATCGATAGCAAATACTTATAAATAAAGCATAAATAATGCTTTCATCATATATGGCTTGAGCATATTCACTATATATGTTTACTCTGCTACAGGAAAACCTATGGATTACCTCATCCTAACTGCTAAGAATCCTCAATAATACTTCTTTCCTAAACTGCAACTTCAGGACAAAGAAAAAAGTAACTGAAAATATACAGATATGAAATTTTTTAAAGATATGTTCTAGATTTTTCTAAGCCTTGTGTTAGCACATGCACAGACACACAGAGTATTTAAATATGATGATTTTGAGTATGGCGCTGATAGAAACTATGGGAATATGGTGCTCTATAATCTCACAAACCTAGCAAAATGTCAAGTAGGAGTACTTTGGCAGCTATGGCTATAGGGAAATGAAGATGGGGTTACATGAAAAATTATAATTTTCAAAACATTCCACACTTTCTTTTGTGAACCCAACACCTTTCCTAAGTAATTATCTGTGAATTTATTTAATGTCTCTGTTCCCCAAATGGGCAAGGACTGTATTGATCATGTTCATGGATGTATTCCAAGGCTTTACTTGAAGATAATGGGTATTCAATAATACTTATATAAATGATGGACAATTAAATATTGTAGAATAATGGTATTCTCATTCTCTCTGACCCAGGTCTATATTAAAAACTAAATTTCTGGGGGCTAGCAGGTGGTGTGGTGGATAAGGGCGCTGGATTTCCACATGGCCAACCATGGTTCAAGTCCTGGGCCTGGTGGCTTGCTTTCTCACTTTCCCTTTCTCTCTCTCTCTCTCTCTCTCTCTCTCTCTCTCTCGTCAAATAAAGAAAAAAATAACAATAACGAATGGAAATAAATAAATAAATAAATATTTTTTAAAAAAACCTCAATTTCTGGACTCAAGTCTGAGAAATTGGGCATTCTACAATAATTAGAAACAGTTTCTACATGAAGTATGAACTGTGAGAAATATTTTCAGGTATACAAACTCAAATGCCTAGGGGCAGGCTGATAACTAAGACATGAAGGAGAGTCATTTTCCTTCTAAATATCTTAAGATACCCATTACCGAAAGAATAATTTACAGATAAAACAGAATACATCTGAGGGTTGAACTTGGTTTCCTAGTCCTCCTGCTGGGAGCTCTTAAACTTGGGCAACAGCTCCCCTTTCCTCGCTTACTTTTCTTTCCTTGACCATGGTCCTGCGTTCCTACTTATGGTTCCTTAGAGCCTTAGAGATGATATTCTTGAAACTCATCTATTGGAGACTCAAATGCATCCCAGAATAGGCCTTTTCATGTCTCTGGAACCTGTTCTGCACCTCCCCTTTTATTTTTATAAGTGTTTATTTATTCCATGAAAGAGGGGGACAAAGAAAGAGACAGAAAGAGACTGAGATACAGTACTCCCAAAAGGGTCCAGTCACCATGATTCACAACCAGCTGCAGCCACCGCTGGATCATGGGCACGTGTGTGCCCAATGCACTTACAGTGGGTCTCCAAGCATGAACCAGCAAGCTCAACATTGTGGGTCAGTTTAGAGAGTGCTACATTTTACTTAGTGGGTACCTGTGCTCCCTAGAGAGATACAGAGAGACAGAGAGAAAGGAAGAGTTAGAAAGCAGTCTCCAGTGGGGAGTGGTCAGGTAGCAATCCCATTTCCTCCATTTCTCCATCCTGTTGGGATTCTGAGCATGCATGCACACGTACCCCACGTGTTTCTAATCAACCACTGGGTTGAGATTAAGCCCAATGCAGCTGGCTATGTAGGATCCACCTCCCTCAACTACCAGACCATGGGGCCAGTCCTATTCGGCATCATATTTTACACAGAGTCATCTGAATTTTACTGAACTTGTGTTTTAGATCTCCTCTGATTATTTCTAAGTGGTGTGGTGCATTAACAGCCACTTGTTTATCAAATGACGATTTGGGATATGGCCATGCTCCTCTGCATCTTTAAGTCTGCTACTTACCTAAGCAGAACTTTATTAGATTTCTTTCTATCCACAATAAATAAAAATCACTTGGTCAATTGAACATGCCTTGCATACATACAGAATACTGTTTTATTTTCTCTTAATCAGTGATTAGCAAATGGAATATTTTTAGAAAGTTTATCTGACAGTATTTCTAGACCGCTTTGATTAATTCTGTCACAGATATTGAAATATTGAGTTGTTGTCTGGGATCAGGAAATCCGAGATCCTTTTTTCCTCAACAATAAACTGCATTGATTAGTGCTCCTATTCTCTCACCTCTTCCTGGAAAATTCTAATGCGATTTACTATGGTATCATCCTCTCAGCCTTCAGGCCTGAGCACCAATGATTTATTTACAAATAGAGGACTCAAAAAATCTTCTGGAAATTTCCTGTGGGGTCAGAGACTGGTATCTAAACAAGTACTACATTACGAAGAATGAGGTTGAGGAGGATTCACCTGCCCAGGGTTCTTGTTCCCATCCCTCTCCAGAATCTCTTTGCCCACCCCCCACCCTTGCCAATTCTGCAAATACACACACAGTCTTAAGGACAATAAACTTTATAACACAGCATTGATAGCACGTCCCCATTTATGCTAACAGCCTTACTATGCGCTCACCCCTGAGTATGCTGTTTTAATTAGGAAGATGGATTTGGGAGTTTATATGTTCTGTTGTGCTATAATTCCTGCCTTTACAGTAATTTTCTCCTGCTTTTCACACTATAATGTGCCATAAATCCTAGTTAGGCTGTTTCACTGGCCTGTTGCTAGTCAGAGTCAATATTTCAGGCCTTTTGTTGCCATGGCAACCTTCTGCCATACTCCTGTTCACTGGAATATGATACAGTCTCCTGGGGAAATTGCTATGAACTTGATCATCACATGGATGCAGGCCCCCTGATGCACCAATTCTGCCCCATCTCTCTCTACCACCCACTGACTCCTCTCTGCTCCCACTGTGTGTGTGTGTGTGTGTGTGTGTGAATGTACACACATGCCTGCACAAGTCTATATATTTGTCAGGGCAGATACATGAGAGAAGAAAGCAAATAAACTAGGAAAACAGCATCCTTTCTTTCATCCCTCTTGAAAGGGTAAGCTTGGAAAGATGGTAAACTTAGACAGTTTTAAACTCTAAACAAACCAGGCACATATCTTGCAGCTGTGTTCTATCTCCACCCTTTGTTCTTGTCTCACATTTTCTTTCTAGTTCTTCATTCCCATAAGCCCTTCATACATTTTTAAATCTCAGTGTGTTTCTTTCAAAATTTAACCGCAGTGTGTGCTTCTAGTTTAAATCCATTGCCCCCCACCTTTCATTAGCGAAACTTAAATCCTAACTGTCTTTCATTTCCAGAACTCTTCTTCTGGATTTCTTTTCATGTTAACCACCTCCTATTCTTACAACTTTCTTTGAGTATGAAGCAGTAGGGGAAAACATTCAAGTAGTAACCAGGAGCTCCGGAGAAGTCATGCTGTTACTTTGGGACTCATTTTCTTCTTGTTAATATTATAACGTAGAAACAATTTACCCATTCCAAAAAGTCTTTGCATATCTGGAATCAAATAAGAACTGCAGTTTTGAAGGAATGTTATAGAGTAAGGCCTCTATAATATTTAAATCATTATTTTAAGTGAATCTATGAAGCCATAGTCTTCACTAACACCTTTACAACAAAAGCTTCAAGAGTCTTGTGGTGCAATCTAGTTGCCTAGGTTGAGATTTGAATAAAATTATTAAAGTGACAGCAAAGGAAGATTATTCATTACACTTGCTACCCATCTATCCCTTTTTTTCCATCCCTGGAGAAGGTGATAATGGCAAGTTTATATCTGATCTTGTCTTTGGGACATGGCAAGGTCTCTCTTGTACATGGTACCCACATTGAATTTCATACCTGCTGCATGTGGGGCAATTCTCAGAGCTACTTGTCAGCATCACTGACATGTAGATAGCAAAGTTATACCAGAAACAGCCTGGCTTACTCAGCATCAAGTTATCTCCCACAGCCTTAGACTGTCATGCATGGACAGCCAGATGACCACCCACATAGGAGAACTCAGTAATTCTCCCCATGCAAAATAAGAACCTGGATCATGCTGAGTTTTTTTTTAAGCATTATTTTATTTAACTTTATTTGTTATTATTATTTTCCAGTTTGAGCAGAGAGAGATAGAGAGAGAGAAGGAAAGTGAGAAAGCAAGCCACCAGGTCTGGGACTTGAACTGCAGTCGGCCATGTGGGAGTCCAGAGCCTTTAACTACCATGTCACCTGCCAGCCCCCATGGTGTATTTTTAACTGCATGGCATCCCAGTTGTACCTGCTGATTTTGGAATATAGGCAAAAGAGCAAATCATCTGAATGACTAAGAGGAAGTAACACAGTCCACAGACTTGTTCCAATAGAAGTCCTATGCTTTCTCCCATTTATTTATTTCTTGAGTGAGAGATTTTTGCTATAAGGCACATGTGCTTGTCAGACAGAGGGACAGAAAGTGGAAAATAACACCCCCCTCGCGGGGGGGGGGGGGGGGAGGGGAGATGGCTAGCCACAATCCCTTCTCCTCCATTCTTTGCTCAAGATTTTGGGCATGCACACGCACCTGGCACAAGTTACAAGCTGCTGGATCTGGGACTCAAACCACAGTTGGCCATGTGGGAATCCAGCACCTTGACCCCTATGCCACCTGCTGGCCCTCTTCTCATTTTTTTAAGTGTGTTTATTTATTCCATGAATGAGGAGGACAGAGAAAGGGACAGAGAGAGACTAAGATACAGTACTCCCCAAAAGGGTCCTGCCACCATGACTCATAACCAACTTCAGCCATCCCTGGATTATGGGCACATATGTGCCCAGTACACATAGAGAGGGTCGCCAACCATGAACCAGCAAGCTCCCATTGTGGATCAGTTTAAAGAGTGCTACATTTTACTAGCATGCCCCTTTCTGGCCCCTCTATTTCCTCCTATCCAGTGACCTGGTTTGTTTCGCTGTTCTCAAGGTTTGCATCCACCCCACTTCACCCCCAATCTTTGGTGGTGTGCCTTATCAAAACACCAATTTCACTTATCTTTGAAAGAAGCATGTCCTCATTCCTGGCATGAAATTAAGGAGCCTGGGCGGTGTCCATTCAAATATCTTCTGGACTATGGCTCTGATTAACTCATTCAGTGTATTCTAAGTTCCAGGCTCCTCATTAGGGGAAAAATGCTAGATATTATAGTCTCTGACTCTTCTGCTCCCACAGTTTATGGTTTTCCAACTAGTTCCCATACTGTGACACATGACCTTCATCCCCCCAAAGTCAAATCAAGCATCTAACAAAATTATTCTTTTCTGATACCCCTATACGCTCACAGTCCCCGAAGTATAGACTGTAGCATCATATTGCATTCTTATTTCATAGGTATAGTTAAATCATTGTTTTTGTACCATGTATTAAATATAACTAAATGTGATTAATTTATTAAAATAATTACCTGGCTATCTTTTGCTATACAAAGCTTCATGAGGTTCTGAGGCCGTTTGGTTCATAACCGTATCAGAAGCACCTAGCACAGTATGTAGTGTGTAGCAGGCATTCAACAGATAATTGTCTTGTGAGGTACTGAATGAATAAATGAATGAATAAATGACAAGGCTATGCAAGCCCATCCTGACAATCTCTTTAGTTCGAAATCTAATGTTTAAATTGTGGCAAATGGCCAACACATTTGTGAAAAACCCAATGAAGTATTTCTACCAAATGTTCTTATCTGGCCCAGTGAGGGAGGTGAGAGGAATTCTGACCAATTAAGGAGTTAATAGGAATCCCTTCCTGGGCCAAGTCTAAGATTGCATTTACATTCAGGACCTACAAAACAATCAATTTTACTTATGCTAATTCATGTCATGTAATATAACCCCTCTCAAAGTCAGTATAGTTTCGTAGATAATATACTACACACAATTTGGCCTCCATTATTTGATTTTCACAGCAGCAAAGTAAGTTTTTACTTACCTCTCAGGAGTTAAGAAGATGGGCTTTCTCATGAATATGCATGTGCTTTGCATGTTTTTAAGTTTAAAAATCACCTAGGATAGTACTTGTAGATTTAGTGTTTGTAACTATTGAATGAGCAAGAAAAAGGAAAATAAGAAAAATTTTAAAGGGGGGACAAAAACAAAATGGTATGATTATTTTCCCACTCAAAAAAGTTAAAAATAGATTACATATACTTATTCATAAATATGAAGGGACTTCAAACATTCCTGGAAAAGTGGAATTAGAGTATGACTTTGTTAAAGACCCCTGGATATACAAAATAATCAGGAGCATTTAAGCAGTCAAAAGGGAAAGGTCTTAGGTTTGAGGTCTAGTGAACTGGCACCTTGAACAAGCAGTTGCACACCTCAGGATAATGCTAAGAATGTTCCACCTCCCTCACATTGTTGCTGGCAGGGTCATGTGAGAACAGAGTGAAGTCAGTCACCTTTGTGTGAGGCATTACGGAAAAGTTAGTCGTTACAAAGGGAGCCAATGTCATTCTTTTCCAAGAATGGAAGAGTTTCTGTAAGGGGCCTAAATCGGGTTTCTCAAAGTACAGTGCCTGTCAGTGTCATTTGGAAGGCTCGTTAAGAAACAGATTGCTGGCCCCACACCCTTTTCTGAGACTGTAGGTCTGAGTGGGGCTCGAGAATCTGCATTTCTAACAAGTTCCCAAGTGAAAACGATGCTGCCTGTCCAGAGAGTACACTTCAGTCACCACTGTTCTAAGTTAAGGTGACAAACAGGACAGTTTCCTGATGCTAGAGGAAGTATAAATATGTAATTCAGGCCAAGGGTAAGTTATGAGTGATGCTTGAGAGACTCTGAAGAGTGCCTGCCAGCCATAAAGCCATCTGAATCCAATATTTTTTTTTAAAAAAAAAAGACTTTACCAAACAAAACAGGTTTATGGGTACGATACGGCTTGTGAGGAACCTTGCTGAATCACACGCAATAAGTTTGTGACAAGATTAGACTAGACATTGGGTCCCTGGACACCTGCTTTGTCTGCCTACAAGTTCCTGAATCTAACTGATGCTTGAGAATTGCAAGCAGGACACTGCAAATGTTTCGGTTTGTAAAAGCCAATGGATGACTCAAAAGTCCCATGTGTATCCTGCCATGTGTGCCATGACCATCTCTGTCCTGCTCATAAACTGGAAACACAAGAAACCAGGTAGAATGTGAGAGCATGCCTATGTAAGTGTGGCCAAGTTTAAAGTAGCTTTTTTCTCATCTACAAAGAACCTAGAAGCTTAATGAAGTAATAAACTCTGGTATTTCTGTGATTCTATTCTTTCAGAGAGATGGAAAAGAAAAAAAGATTGTATAGTAAACTGAGATACAGTGTATACACTTGGAATGATGGGTCCATCCTAACTTAAAATATGGTAATAACACATGTTTTGAAAAAATTCTAAATTACAAAGTGACTGAGATAAAGGCTGTGTTTTTTTCTGCTAGAAATATGTAAGTTCATTTTGAAGAATAGGCTTTGGTAGTAGTATGGTTTAAGTTCCAGCTCCTAGCTTGTCTCACGTATGTTAATTAAACTTTCTGAGTTAGTTTCCCACATAAACAATGAAATGAACAATACCCAATGCAAAGACTGTTCTGAGTTTAAGTTTTTTTTGGAGAGGTTTTTGCTATAGGGTGCGTTTCACTCGCCAGAAAGAGAGAGACAGAGAGATAGAAAGTGAGAAATCACCCCCCCCCCCAGGGGGGATGGCCACGCCGCAATCCTTTCTCCTCCATTCTCCTCTCGGGATCTTGGGCACACACACACGCACCCGGCGTGAGTTTAAGCCACTGGGTCCGGGACTCGAACCGCGGTGGATTATATGGGAGTTCAGTGACATAGCCATTACTCTAACTGCTGGTCCTCATGAGTATAAGATTAGATTAAGAAACTAAGAGTCTAGGACAGCACTTGGCACATAGGACACTGTAATCTAAAAAGTGATTTCAGATTCCATAACTATAGAAAATAGCAAGAGTCAGACCTGTGTTCAACTACTCTTCCCAGAAACTGTCCATGTACACTGACTCTCCTCTGGGAAGCTGTGCCATACCAAGCATGAAGCTTCTAAAAGACAGTAAGATATGCATGAATTATACTGAGTTGAATGATGTCTCCCTTCAACCTCAGAATGTGACCTTACTTGCCAATAGGATCTTTGCAGATGTAGTTAAGATGAGGTCATATGGATTAGGATGAGACCTAAATACCATGACAGCAAAGATGTCTAGGTAAAGACACACACATATACACACACACACACACGCAAAGCCCTGTGAACAGAGAAGCAGAGATTAGATGATGCTGCTACAAGCCAGTGAACACCAAGAATTGATGGTATCACCAGTGGTTAAAGAGAGGTGATGGGAGGCCAGAGGGGGCACAGGGGTAAAGGCACTGGATTCCCACATGGCCAAACACAGTTCAAGTCCTGGACTTGGTGGCTTGAAAATCATGCCAGGCACCTGTGTGTGCCTGCCCAAAATCCGAGGAGGAGAACAGAGAAAGGACTAAGGCATGGCCATCCCCCTGGGGAATAATTTCTCACCTTTCTCTCATTGTTCCTCCAACAAGCCCACACACCTGATGGCAAAAAGCCTTAAAAGAGAGGGAGAAAGAAAGAGAGAGAGAGAGAGATGAGAAAAAATTCTCATTGACTCTCCTCTGAAAAGCCATGAAACACTAAATGTGAACTCCATGATATAAGCCTCTAAAAGGTAAGGTATTTAGGAGGTATACGAAATTGATTGGTGTCTCCTTAAAAAAATCAACACCTTGATTTTTTGCTTTTATTCTCAAGAATGTGTTCCTATTGTTTTAGTCCCTAGTATTTTATAATTTGTCATAGCGACCTTTGCAAACTATTAATAATGTAAGTAGTCCTAGAAACTTACTTGCACCCCATACTCCAGAGCACAATGATTTTCTAAGAATAGTATCTCAATAAATATTTATTTTGAGTCAAGGCATTACTTCAGTGGTTGAGCTTAAACTGATTTACATTACTTTCTCATCATCTCATAGGCTGGCCTCTTGCTTCCCACCATGTTCTTTGTAGATGTAAAGATAGAGAGCCCTCTTCATAATTCTCTCATATTCTCAATTATCTGGCACAGGAGCAGATATTTAGCCAATACTCAACATAAATGATTAATGATTTCACCACATACACTCCCAAAAAGTGTTACAATATTTTGAACTGCTTTTGTGAGTTTGTTTAATTTTCAGCTAGGGAAAGAAATATACCTAGTGTGAAAATCCACACCTAATGTGAACATCTCTGCAGAAGTGTGGAGAAATCAATGCCGGCAATGAAAGTGTGTGGAAATATTTTTCAGCAGTAAAATAAGTTGGCTTTGGGTGCTATGTAGGAAGATGAGAAACTCAAAATTCTATGAGAATAAATATTATGAAGATGACATATTGGAACCTAAACCGAAGAGTCAAGAGTTTGGCTTGGGCTTAAGGAACAAAAGTTAATGAGATAAACTTTGGGAATTGCAGAAACCTTACATGGAGCTACTTGAATGCAGGGGAATTACCACAGCACAAGACAGGTGAAAACATCAGTGCTTATACTGGCTTGGAAGGTGCCTATGCATTCTGTGACTCTGAGAGAGATGGGCTTTTAAAGGCCTGGCCTCTAGAACAAGGTCAAAGCTGCCTTCTCTGAGGAATACCAAAACCCTCAGCTTTGATGTCTAAAGACATGTCCACCTTGAGTCCCACCATCACATGCAACTCTTTTCCTTTAATAGCATGATTTCATTATTTAAGTAGACAGAGAATGGGAATAGGCAGAAAGCCAAGAGTTTTGCTAGAAACACAGTAGCCAAGCCTCTAGAGATCATAAAGAACTTTACATTTTCTCTTTGTTTTTATTTTTTTGAATTGGTAAAAGTAAGTGGATATCTTCCAATTGCTGAGCTCACGAAGATGTGCAGATCACAGATGCATTACTGTGTCTGGGTCTTTCTAATACTGGGACTAATGGCATGATTTGAGTTGAAGCATTTCGTTTTTGAAACATTTCATTCATTCAAGTCCTCCTCTACAAATTCATTATTCAAATAAAACATATTGCAAAGAAGTTCCTGGCAGGGCATTCTAAAACAATCCTAGGTCTATGATTTTATAATATAGAAAAGGAAAGGCTAGTTTGTAGCTTGGTACAGAAAATTTCACTAGACACCAACTCAGTCGTATACAGGGCACACATACAACACTCCCTGAACCATGGCCTGTACTAAAGAAACTGTACTTGTAACCATTCATGTAGGATTGCAAAAGGAAGAGATGGCAAGAATATATAGTTCTTGAAATGCTCTGAAGACTGAGCTTCTTGTCAATTTAACTTCACTGTTTTGATCTGTGATGGAAACTGATGGAGGCAGCAGGAGCAACAGAAGAGAGGAAAACATCGCATATGAGCTGGGTGTCCTTATTTCAGACCACATCTGTAAACTGAAATCTGACTGGTAAGTCAGACTGCTGACCTGATAGCTAGGCACAGAACCTCATTAAACAAGAGATGTTTGAGATGTTGTCTCAACACTTCATTTGGATTCAATGTAAATCCACAATTTGACTGGCCACGCTATCAGCCACTGAGTTTCAGCTAAGGATTTTCTGCCTATTGTCAACATGCCTTCCCAGAAGACATGGAAGTCCTGGCCCTAATCACTCATCGGTTGCAGAACTTGTCATATATTCTCTTCCCACATTCTCTCCTTGTCCCCCTCCCCTCATTCCAGAAATAAACTCCAGTATTTAGGCCAAAATGATAGATAGAAATGGATTGATCTTATCACTTATCTCCTCCCTAAATTAAAGAAGTTCATTGTTTTATGATTATGCCCAGGTACTAGACATAGCCTAAAATTTTTCCTTTTTTTATTTTTTGGAATTATTAATTATATTTATCCTTATAATTATTTTTTAAAATTTGTTATAGGACACATGCACTCACCAGAGGGAGAGAGAAAGTGAGAAAGCAAGCCTTCAGATCCAACACTCAAACCACTGTGGGAGTCCAGTGCGTTAGTCACCATGCTACCTGCTGGCCCCTCCAATTTCTACTTTAAAATAAGAAAAAAGTCATGATAATACATGCATATATACGAGAGACGGAAACAGTGAGAAAGAAGAGAAGCACCTTCAGTAGGGTCTTATCGTGTCATGCTGTGGTCCCCTTGGATCTCTGGCCCTCCAGCTTGTTGGGATTTTGTACCCATGTGTCCATGCCTGGTACATTTCTGGTCAACTGAGTCAGGAATTCAAAACCACAATCGGCCATGTGGCTACCAGCACAGCAGTCCAGTGTGTTACTGACTACCACCATGGCTCGGCCAAGATTTTTACTTTTTAACTTGGGGGTGGTTGTCGAATGTCTCACTGGATTACCTATGGCAGACATACTGATCCATAAAAGTCAGGAGCAACAGAGAGGCAAAGCCCCATTAACAAAGAAACACATAGGTCTCAAGGGGTTATTCACTCAAGTGTTCATTCATTAATTCATTCAACAACTTACTGAATACCAACAAGGATGAATAACACATAGATTTTTTTACCAATTATTTTGCAAGTTAAAGGCAGACTGGAGCAGGTAATGTAATGGCTATGTCGCTGGACTCCCGTGTAGTCGACCGTGGTTCAAGTTCTGGACCCGGTGGCTTAAACTCACATCGGGCACATGTGTGTGCATGCCCAAGATCCCGAGAGGAGAACGGAGGAGAAGGGATTGCAATGTGTACATCCCCTGGGAGGTAATTTCTCTCTTTCTGTCTCTCTGTCTCTCTCTGTCTTTCTGGCGAGCACTCGTGCCCTGTAGCAAAAACCTCCCCACAAAAAGAAAACAAAAGGCAGACTGGAAAACCATTATAAGAAAGATGTATTTAGACTGAAGTCAGTAAAAGGCTACAAAAAGACAAAATGGTCTATTTGGATACAGGGATGAGTTTGGGGAGGATCTTCTAATCAAGATATCATTTAACTGATCTAGGTGGCTTAAGAAAAGAAAAAAATGTTAAAAGGGAAGGAAAAATCTCTTTCCAAATTCATATATTTAAAATCATGTTATTTCCCAATAACACCTGGTATTATATTTTGAGAAAGCTGCCTCTGGCCTTTCTAACAGCTCTGTCCCCAAAGAGATCAGCTGTCTTTTCCTTTGCATTACACTAGGAGTTCACAATAAAGATTTCTATGTAATTCCCTGGAGGTAGGACTTTCTCTCTTCAATGGCAAAATAAATTTAATAAGGAGTGCATTGACCATTGAGTGGTAGTATGAAAGTGGCTGCTTTGTCTCCAAGACTTTCTCTACTAGATTAGATGTGCAGTTGTTGGAAAACAAGTAACTTAAAAAAATTAATACCGTTCTCTCTGACATTAATAATTATTACTAACATTTTATTGTTTTAAATTAGATGAGTCAAGTGAAAGAATAAACATGGTATGGCCTCAACTGATTTACTTGAACAAGTAAATAAACTGCCATCCTACTGGGAGGAATTCTCCTGGTCTCTTCCCCTCTACTTATTTGCATATCTATTGTCTGATAGCTTTCCTTCCTCATCTCTATTTATAAACACATTACAGGAATGGTTCTGAAAAGCAGCACAAGTATTCAAGAAAATTTCTCTCTCCTTTTTTTTTTTTGGAGAGGGTTTTGCTATAGGGCACATGTGCTCACCAGACAGACAGAGAAACAGAAAGCGAGAAATCACTCCCCAGAGGGGATGGCCACGCCGCAACCCCTTCTCCTCCATTCTCCTCTTGGGATCTTGGGGACGCATGGACACATGCCCGGCGTGAGTTTAAGCCACCAAGTCCGGGACTCGAACCGCAGTACACTACATGGGAGTCCAGCGACATAGCCATTACGCTAACTGCTGGTCCCTTCAAGAAAGTTTCTGAAAACACAAGTTCCAGGGCCCACTCTGGACCACTACTGAATCAGAATCGAGGGCAGATGACACAAGTTTTAAAAAATCTCTGTAGTGATTCTGATAATCAAAGAGGAGACCATCTGTTCTATCCGAAATCCAGGATCCATAAGGCACATGTTTGTAAATATAAACATATCTCATACCTGTTAATATATGTCGATACCTTTTGCATATACTTTCAATTTCATATAGAAACATGTGAAGAAACATAACTCATGAGACCAGCAGATAGCATAATGGTTACATTGTTAGACTCCCAAGACTCGTGTTTGTGCATTCCCAAAATTCCTATAGGAGAGGGGAGAAGGGACTGCAGTGTGGCCATCCCTCCTGGGGGGAATGATTTCTTGCTTTCTGTCTCTCTGTGTCTCTCCAGCGAGCACATGTGCCCTATAGCAAAAATCTCTCTCAATAACAAAAAAAAGAAATACAACACATACGTGGATCTACAATTATGCAAATAGTATTATTATAGCCCATATATTAATATGCACGTTATAGTAATATGCACGTTATAGACCTCTTTTCTCGCTTTCGGCTTAAATGGTAATAATATATCATTAATTAAAGTATATTAATAGATCAAAATAATAAGTTATATATGTATACTGAATAATAAAATCATTTTATAAAAAAGAATGTGCAAATAAATATAATACTTTAAGATATTTACCTTGGGCAATTACTTCTATTAATAATGCTTTTTTTCTCCTAGAAACAAGAAAATTCTTCTTCAGATCTACTAAGTCACTAATGAAACTTGTTTCACATTTGGATCTTGCATTTTCTTTCTTCTTTTTTTTTTTTTTACTTGCCAGAGAAAGAAAAAGTCAGAAAGTACCCCCCACACACACCCCCAAATTAGCCATGGTTATGCTGCAATCCTTTGTCTTCCACTTCTCCAGTTGGGATTTGGGGCACGCACATACACGTGCCATGTGTTTTCAAGCCACTGAGTCAAGTACTCAAATAGCACAGTTGGCCATGTGGGATCCAGCTACCTGGCTGGCCCTATATCCTGCAATTTTTAAAACATACCCACATGCAGGCATTACAGCTTTTCCTAGACTGGTTGTAAGTTGTGTTTGACAGTATAAATTCAAATTCAAAAACAACTCAAAAAGACGTTCTTTTGCCTTCATGAAGATAATTCAAGAGAAAGTGCCACGGGTTTTGAAATCATACCCCTTGGATACCAAGCAAGTCACAAGTTTTTAACATTTCAGGTCACGCCCTCCTGTTACAATGTGATGAAAACTGAGGATACCTCCCAAAGAATTTGGGGAACTTCAGAGTCAGGTCATGGACCCAAGGTTATAAAGCTTTGCAGAAAGAGGAAGCTCTCTGGAGAAGAAATATTTAATATCTCCTCCTGTTCTTTCCCACAGAAATTAGCACAATGTTCCACAATAAATAGTTGTTCAAAAGATGCTGTTAACTGGCTCCTTTTGTGGGTATTCAATAATGAATACAATAAGATGAGATTGAAACTAAAGCCATGTTCTACAATAAACACTAAATAACAGGAACAAGTGAATTTATTGCCCCGGGCGAAATGGCTAGACAATGAGGCATCGGGAAGAATGTGGGCTCTTGAGCAGACAGCACTGCATTTACATCCCTGCTCAGTTATTTACCAGGTAAATGACCTTGATAGAGCAAGTCAGTTATCATCATTGAACCTCAGCATCCTCATAAATAAAATAGGAATAATACAAATGTATAGATTTTGCATTGAATATTAAATGCCCAGTGATTAAAAAACCTGACTACATGTTAAAATCTCCTGAGATGTTTTTAAAAATGCTGACATTGATATTGTATTTATATATACTGATGCCTATGTTTAAGAAATCCTGATGCCAAGTCCCTACCATGTCTCCAGAGGTTCTGATTTAATTAGCTGGGTGTGGGCCTGGGCATTTGGGTTTTAAAATGCTTCCCCAGTGAGTTTGATATGTGCCCTGGTTAAGAACCATGGAGAGGGAACCAGCAGTTAGCGTAATGGCTATGTCGCTGGACTCCCACGTAGTCGACCGCAGTTCGCGTCTCGGACCCGGTGGCTTACAACTCACGCCAGGCGCGTGTGCATGCGTGCCCAAGATCCCGAGAGGAGAATGGAGGAGAAGGGATTGCGGCGTGACCATCCCCCCTGGGGGGTGATTTCTCGCTTTCTATCTCTCTGTCTCTCTCTGTCTGTCTGGCGAGCGCACGCGCCCTATAGCGAAAAACCTCTCAAAAAAAAAAAAAAAAAAAAAGAACCATGGAGATAACTAATGTATGTAAATACCACCTCCATGCCTGATTATTAATAGGCTCTCAACGAATATTATTTTGAAATTGCCTATGTTAAAAACCTCACTTTACTGCTTGCTAGCTGTGTGATTTGGAGCAAGTTCTTTCAATTCTCAGGACTTCAGTGTCCGTATCTGAAAACATGATTATATTAAGCGCATCTATATGGGGCCAGCAGGTGGCATGGTGGTTAAAGACACTGGACTCCCACATGGCCAACCGCAGTTCGAGTCCTGGACCAGGTGTCTTGCTTTCTCACTTTCCCTCTGTCACACTCTGTCCCTCTCTGGTCAAATTAAAATACATAAATAAATAAAGTTAAATAAAATAATTCTTTGAAAAAAAGGTACATCTATCTAATGTCATGAGATATAAAAAATACTTTATGCAAATCACTAATCATGGTGGTATATGCTATATATGTAATACATGTTGGCTATTGGGTCATAATTATTATTTCTATTTCCTTTGACCCCAGAATCAAGTTCAGTGACATTCGTGTTCTCTATACATCTTGCTTCAATTGTATGCTAACAGATATGATAATGTCTCTAAATACAATTTTAAAAAGGATTACAGTATCTTTTATTTTTGCATTTCTCTACATCCCACAAAATTATGCCAAATACTGCTATTTGTTTTTATTAGATGTTCTTTATCAAGCTATATCATGATAATGTGAGATAACTAGTTAAATCATCTAATTTTTTAAAGTAAAACCTTCTGATTTCTAACCTTTTGGATCTGGTCATAATTGTTATACGAAAATGGCAGAATTTAGTCAATGTATACTCTAACAAATTCCAGTAATACTCTTGTATCTAGGTCAACTTTTTTTGCTGACTCGTACACAATAAATATTCTAAATTTCAACTTTTGTTTTAATCAATATGTGCTTTTTAAAGTCTTTTATTTACCTCTTAATTGTCTATTAAATTTGTTCTTTGTAACAGACATTAAAAAAAATAGTCAATCTCATTGAACCCATTATGTACATAATAAACATTATTGGAGGGAATATATTTCATCTCTCCCATCTCTTTATCCTACAGTTATATAAAACACTTTCCATTTTGCTGCCCTTGTTTCTTCCTATAAACGGAAAGTGGAATATTCTGCTTTAATTTCTTGCCTTTCTCCTTCATTTCTGGGACAGAGCCTTCTTTATCTGTGTTTCTTGCTGTCTGTGTTATTCTCTTTCAGAATATGGTAATTTACTCTGTTGTAATTACAATGTCTATCTGGATACACCAACATCCTGGGAGCAAAACCTCTATACTAACACTACCTAGAATGACAATGATCAGTTCCTCATTACCTAGACCATAAAAAGATCACCCACTGAGCACTGAAGAAATCTCCCCTCTCTAAAAGGGAATATAGGACATGGATTTTTTAAGGCCCTTTCCCTGGGGGGGGGGGAATCGGGGGGGGGGGGGGGGGGGAATCAGCATCTACCTTTTCCTGAAACCAGAAGGCTGAGCTAAATGGATATATTATGACATGTTCAGTGGAAAAGAAGTGGCATATGCAATCACTTTGTAGAAACCAATGCAATTTCATGGCAAGTTATTAGACATGGCTGATGGAGTAATGGAGAAGATTTGTATCTGTGTAATTCTCATCAATTATTTCTGGAGTCAAGTCATATACATATATATATATATATATATATATATATATATATATATATGTAAACAAATCAGAGACTATCTACATTCTGGTATTTAGACATTCTATTACAGAGGAGACCTCAAAAAGTTTATGGAGAATGGAATCAAATATGAGTTTATTTTGGTGCAGAGTAATTTAAAAATCTACATATCATTTATTTACAGTATACATTTTCCATAAACTTGAAGATCCCTTTGTAGACACTTTTATATTCAATCAAGACCTTTCCAAGTTGTAATATATCACTGTTTGGTTTTATGATATTTATTGCATTCCTTAAAGATACCAACTTATACATTTCTATATTTTGCTAGATGATAATATTTGTAAAATGTTTTACAGTTTTCGGTGTGCATTCTATAACATAATTTTTGCTATGGAGAGAGTTTTGCTATGCAGTGCATGTACTAGCCAGAGAAACAGAGAGACAGAAAGTGAGAAATCATCTCCCAGAGCAATGGCCATGCCACAATCTCTTCTCCTTCATTCTCCTCTTGGGATCTTGGGCACACACACACATGCATCTGGCGTGAGTTTTAAGTCGTCACTTCCAGGAATTGAACCATGTTTGACTACGTGGGAGTCCAGCAATGTAATCATTACACCATCTGCTGGTCCCAAATAATATAATTTAACCTTCAACCTTAGCCTTATGTCTATGCCATGAGTGAAGTAAAATGAAAGTCATTCATTTTATTTTAAAGATGAGGAAAATGAAGACCCAGAAGTCCTAAGAGACTTACAGGGACTCCCCCATATTAGACGACTCTGCTGAGACTAAAACCCAATGAGTGTGCCTGTAGAACATAATTTGTTCCACTTGAACAGGCCACCCCACAAAGTGGGTCCTATCAAATCCGCAGGATATACCTGTTGGACAATCCCCAATGTCTGACAAGTTCTAGAGTTCACTATGGAATGACATATTAAAATCCTCTAATTACATTTTTTTAAATGAAGTCCACTGTAGTCCATTACACTTACTCAGATAAACAAGGGCAATTAAAAATAAATTTCAGGGCCAGCAGGTGGCATAGTGGTTAAGGCATTGGACTCCCACTTGCACAACAGCCCAGTTCGAGTCCAGGACTGGAAAGCTTGAAACACACATTGGGCGTGTATGCGTGCATGCCCAAAATTCTGAGAGGAGAATGGAAAAGGGATTGTGGCATGGCCATACCCCCAGGGAGTGATTTCTCACTTTCTGTCTTTCTGTCTCTCCAGAGAGCACACATGCCCTGTAGCAAAATCGCTCTCAAAAAATAAATAAAATCAAATTTCTGTGCTCATATTGATGTAATAAATATTTGGTAATATCCTAGGGAGCTGTTATTATCCTCAAAATACCTACCACCCTGATTTGAAGCTCAGTTAGTGGCATTCCAGTACTTAGACGAAGAGAGAATTTCTTATGAGTCCAGGAGTGAAGAGACGTTTTCTAGAATTCAGGAGAATTTCCTGATCTTGAAAAATGTTTAAATCAAAGGCATATAAACCCTAGGAGTTGCTTTATATTTTTTTACTTTTGCATTTTGGAAAATATTAGTCAGCTTACACTGTGATGGCAGAAAGGGTGAGCAGAGGATGACCTGGGGTGTAAGATGAGAATGGTGAAGGAGAGATGAACGAGGACAAATATGTCATGGCACAATAGCTCCTGTAGATTTTTTTAAAATTATCTATGTCTGAAATGATATTTCCAAGCTGCTTTCAACATAATGGGCTGATTACCCTATGGCCCTTTTCCAGTTAGCAGATGTAAATCAAATCCATCCCAGAAACACCTTTTCTTTTTTATTGCTATCTCACATTTTATTTCTAAGTCCATTCTTTTTATTTATTTATTTGTTTGTTTGTTTTTTATTTATTCTGGAGAAGTGTTTTTTTTTTTTTTTTTTTTTTTTTTTTTTTTTTTTTTATATAGGGCATGCATGCTCACCAGAGACATAGAGAGTGCTGCAGAAAGAGCGAGAAATCACCCCCCAGGGGGGATGGCCACATAGCAATCCCTTTTCCTCAGTTCTCCTCCCAGGATCTTGGGCATGCACACACATGTGCCCAGCGTGAGTTTGAAGCCACCAGGCCTGGGACTTGAACTGCAGTCAGTCATGTAGGAATCTAGCAACATAATCACTATGCCATCTCCTGCCCCCTACCCCAAGTCCACTCTTTACAAAATTATTCAAACCTGACTTTCACTAATCCCTTTTAGAGTTTTTGGTTAATCAAAGAGAGAACTTTCACTAATCCAGCATCCTTCAGGGCACTTGCAAAGATAAAGCCCTAGTCCTTGAACCTTCTTATCTTCAATTCTTTGATAAAAGCAATAGGTTTGCATAACTATAAGCAGCACATAATGAATATGACAATATAGCAAAACACTATTATTGAGTCCTTGCCCTGTATGAAGCATGGGAGTCTCATAACACACCGACAAAGGTAGTTGCTATTATTTTCCCAAATAACAGATGAAGAAAGAGAGGCTTGATTGATCAAGCAAGACCCAGCCATGAGGCAGCCAGGACTTGTTTCAGCTTTGCCTTGTTCACACACCCCGTGATGAGTTCTGGGCTTGGCTTTAATGGACTAACTTATGTCAGTGCCTTACATTGGGGCAAGTGATAGGAAGCAACTCAGTCTTCACCACAGTGACTCTGAAAACTATACTGCCTGATATGGAATGCCCCCCAAAGAAGAATTAGTGTCTCCCTTTCTGCATGTCTGAGAAGCACACAGATGCCGGTATAATGCACTGGTGGCCCTGGATGGAGAATGAAGCAAACTCAGTACTGAGCTGAATCTGTGAGCCTCCCTGTCATGCTGTGTCTCTCTGCACTACAAAATACCATGGGGTCACAGAGAATGAAATCATCTCCTAAAGGACCCTGCTGTGTCCCTAAGGAGATCAGGGAAGAGCCATTCTCAGGTGAAGTCCCAGTACGCTGGAGTTCCTGAGGCTGAACAGGGTGACATACACACAAATCATCTGCAAATAGTAGCAAAAACATATCAAATATGCTTTTAGAAAGTCACTTAACAAGTATCATTGATGTAAAAGGAAAAAAAAAATTACTTAAAATAAAGAAGCCAAATTATGGTGCAGCTGTAACAAAGTTGGACCCACATGAAAAATGTCCTGGACTTGTATCTGAGGATCTCCGCGTGCACTCGCCAGGAAGACAGACAGAAAGTGAGAAATCACCCCCAGGGGGGATGGCCATGCCGCAATCCCTTCTCCTTCATTCTCCTCTCAGGATCTTGGGCACGCACACGCACCCAGCATACATTTAAGCCACTGGGTACAGGACTCAAACTGCAGTCAACTACATGGGAGTTCAGCGACATAGCTGTTAAGCTAACTACTGGTCCCCCAAGGATCTCCCTGAGCAAGAGTAGTTACCTGATGTAGCCCAGAGAGAGACAGGGGATAGATAATGGCATAAAAATATTTGGGGGTACCTCTCTGGTTTCTCTCTTAGAGAGAAAATAGATAAACTTAAAAAAAGATACTTTAAAACATATTCAAAGCAGAGGTTGCTGATTCATATACAACTTAAATATCATTTGGCTATCATAACCGAAGTCTTAAATTTTGTGAGTAGAGAAACTGAGGTAAAGAACATTCTAGAAAAAAATTAAGAAATGCTAATCAACTGATAGTAACAATAATGATAGCAGAGGCTGACATTTAGTGAGAGTTGTCTTATCGCAGCTATCATGCCAAGAGTTTTTCATGCATTCTTTTATTTACTCATCCTAACAATTTTAAGTATACTATTATTAGCCTCATTTTACAGTAAGATTACACAAACTTCCCAAAACCATAGTTTATTCAGCTGAGCATTTAAATCCAAGGGTGTCAGCCTCTTTCAATTATTAAAAAGCTCTCAAGTCCTAAATAACTTCACTGTTGCAAAGCCAGAGGGGGGAAAAATGCCTGTGATCTAAAAAACGTACCCCCTCCCTGAGAAATGAGACCAAAACTCCAGGTTAACAATAATAATTTGTGAAAATCTTTTCATTTCTTCTCAAGTGAGATGGTTGACTTTGTATGGGTTAGTTACTGCATCTTTAAACCAAACTTGGCTTATTTTTCTTCTGTATTTTCTAGTTCAAAAGAACAGTGCTAAATCAGGGATCCAAAGACAAATTTATAAAGAGGAGGCTTCGGCTTATAGATTATTAAGAAATAAATTCATCTTCAAGTCCCAGTAAATATCAAAAGGCTCCTTTCCCATGTTCCCACAAAAGCTTGAGTATATAGTATAATAGAAACCAGGTCATGGCAATGAGCAATTGCTTTTGCATGTCTGCCTCCAGTCTTCTCCCCTCTACCTCCTCCTAGTCCGTCTAACTGCCTACCCTACTCCAAGAGCTACACAGTGGACAAGAAGGCCATTGGGACAGATTTTTATCTTTCTCTATGTTGTACTCTTTTCAATTACTACTTAATAAAATATGTTAAATAATTATATGAACCAAAGCAAATGGAAATAAGGCTGGGGGAAGTGGCTGACAATTCCTGGTTTGCAAAAAAAAAAAAATCTCTAAGAAACATTCACCAGAAACATTGCTTCAGGTAAAAGACGTTCAGGCTTGAATTTGCAGCTAAGAGGACTTCCAGCATAATGAAATAAAAACACTGACCTAATTTGTAAAGCAATGATGATAAATTCACCAAATGTCAATTTAGAGCTATTACATTAGAAAGAGAAGGGAGGGGAATACTCCTATTCAAGTATCATAATATTAATGAAAAGTCTAGGGAAGATATGAATACTAAGAGGAAGCAAATCTATAAGAAGTGAAATTTATCTAGATGGGTTACATTGGGTAATAAAACGAAGCATGCATTCCAGGGAGCTTCATTCTGAGATGATAAAGCATGAAGCTCATTCAGGCCGTAGCTAAGGGGTGACTTGAGGAGCGATCCTTCTCCTCTATGATTTATTACCCAGATGGTCCCTGCATAAACTTTCCGAAATCATGCTGTAGCCAGGACTGAGGAGCTGCGAGTACTGTGAAATTGCAGATGAACAATACAGACCCTTTAACGTTGTTTGGCTGTAGAGCAAATATAAAGAAAAGACATGGAGTTTGTTGGAATTTACAAGCTGTGGTGGGGGGGGTTGCCTATTTTATTTCTTACTTGAAAAAGAAATGAATGGAAGGCTTTTAGACACAAATATTGAGTGTGCCTCCTTGGGACACATGATGGATTCATAATACAATTACTTTCTTTGTCTAAGAGAGAGAAGAGGCTGAGTGGGTTTTGAAAATTTGCATGTCCATTTCATCAAAAAGAGGACAGATAAAAATGGAAAGCATAGTGTTTCAGCAAATGAAAGGCACAGGAGGGCTGGATGCCAAGTAAACATATGCTAACTTCCACAGTGCCCATCCACATACATTTCCTGATGGCTGTGCAGTTTCAGCCTAGCACGACCACTCTGCCCAGTCTGCTGAGATTCAACTTAGAAGTGGAGGAGTGGGAACAGGTGTTTGCTCTCAGCAGGAGTCAAAAAACAAGAGACCAGTGCCATACTCTGTAGAATTCAGAAAAAGAGGGCCAGCCAGTGGCATGGTGGTTAAGACAGCTGGATCCCACATAGCGACTGTGAGATTCGTGTCCCCTACCTGGCTTGAAAAACACACAAGGCGTGTGTATGTACATGCCAAAAGGAGGGAGCAATGGAGGAGAAAGGGTTGAGGCATGACCATTCCCCATGGGGAGTGCTTTTTTTTTTTTTCTTGGGGGGGGAGAGGTTTTTGCTACAGGGCACGTGCGCTCCCCAGAAAGACAGAGATAGAGACAGAAAGCGAGAAATCACGTCCCAGGGGGGATGGCCACACCACAATCCCTTCTCCATTCTCCTCTAGGGATCTTGGGAACACATGCACACGCCCCTGGCATGAGTTTAAACCACCAAGTCCGGGCCTTGAACTGCGGTCGACTACATGGGAGTCCAGCGACATAGTCATTATGCTAAGTGCTGGTCCCGGGAGTGCTTTCTTAATTTCCCCTCTCTTTGTCTTTCTCTAGGAGTGCATAATCTCTAGGGGGGAAAAAAAAGAAAAAGAAAAAAAAAAAGAAAAGAAAAGAAGAAAAAGTAAAAAAAATTTAAGGGAAGAGTTTGTGATCATCAAAAGTTTTACACAAATATCCAATACCATCACACCCACCCACCCTTACCCCTCCTTACCCACACTTTTCACTTTGGCCCTATCACCCTGTGTAAGACAGTAGATTAGGAAGAGCACTGTTTTTGGAGTTCAAACCCCTGGTTCAGATTCTGGCTTTACTATCTTCTCTCTATATAAAATAAGAAAGTCGATCATGAGGTTAGAACCTCAATTCATCTTTTTAAAAGTAGAGCTACTGATACTAATTTTATTTCATTTTTATAAGACAAAACACATAGGTGGTTTTTAAATACACTCTACTATGAAATCTTACATAGGGAAAAGTAAGCCTAATCCTCACCTTTGCTTTCCAGTTCCCCCTGTCCCTTCATGCCTTTATACAAAGGCAAGGCCCACTGCCTATATCTCATACACCTTCTCAGAGCCATGGTGTCATCAGGAGTGTCATGGCACATTTTCACATAGAAAAACACAAATAGGTCATGACTTTCCCAATGTCCTAATATGTGAGGATGAGAATAACATAGCTAGCATTTTATAAGAGATTAATTACTAAGTGCCTAGCTATTTCATAGACTTCATCTATCTTCTCTCATTTTTTTTTTCTCATTACAACTTAGTGAGGATTCTGTTTGGCAAAGAGAGAAACTGAGGCACAAAGAAGTTACACAGTTTAAAACGTAGTGAAGCCAAGATAAAACCATTACTTTTTTCAAATGCTGTTGAATAAATACCAGAAGACGCTATTTCAGAGTTCAAAGGCTTATTGATATTAAAATCCACCCAGATGATAACTCAGAGGGTTTCTGAAGGACAAAATATGAGAATATAATTTGAAGACATCACTGTGGACCCAAAATCATCATGAGCAAATAATTTGCCAGGTGCTGATATCCTCCGTAATGCCTTTGCATTTTTTTCTCTATCATTTCATGAAACGATACATCATTATTTGATTATATTAACTGTTATGGGAACCTTGGAAGGTTATTTTATAATTATGTGTTTATCAGGATGCCATGGAATTACCTTACAAAAATTATCAGGACAAAAGCTTATGGGCCTTTAGGTAAGGAAGCATTTTCTGAGTGAGAATAAAAAGTCGTATGTAGACTCCAAGGTACAAAGAAGGGAAAACAAAACAATTTTTCATTGGGGAGGGTACAGAAAGTGCACCCAGGGTCCATCTTCTTTACTGAAAAAGAAATACAAAAGACAACCTCTGGAAGGAAGTTCAAGTTGGTTTTCTACAACTGAAGGAAGGGCAAGGGCTCCACAGAGCCAGTTATTCTGATGACAATAGAGAATCCAAGAACTTTCAGAGATCACACCATCTAACCTTTCCTGAAGTATTTCAAGAAACACCAGCCTTTAGAATTATGATGCTCCACAGGCATTTCACATTCAAACAAATTTGAGAAATATTGTAGAACCTCTTTTTGGAAACGGTATCCCATTAAGAATACTGAGATGTCCTGTTATAAAATGAGTCATTTTTTTTTTATGCAGAACTTTTCCAAACTAATTTTATTAGGAAGCATTATTCTTTCTTGTTGAAACACTTGTTAATACCTAGATATAGGGGCCGGCAGGTGGTGTAGTGGTTAAAGCACCAGACTCTCACATGGCTGACCACGGTTCAAGTCCTGGACTTGGTGGCTTGCTTGCTTGCTCTCTTTCTCTCACTCTTTCACTTGCTTGCTCTGTGGTCAAATTGAAAACAAAAATAATAATAATAAATAAAATTAAAATTTTTAAAAATACCTAGATACAAACACATTTTGGAAACAATATAGTTATAGTTGAGCATCCAGTACCAGGACCACCCATACACACACATACCCCTCACTCCTCTACCTGTGTCCAACGTGGTGCTGATACTGTATGATGCTCAATGGCATTATCTCTTCCTCCCCACTTTACCAGCCTGAAAGAGTACATGGCAACTTAAAAAGCTGGCACGACTATCATATGATAACAGATTAGGTCAGAACTGATACTTATTTTAGGTCTCCTGACCCCTACTCCATGCAATGGCATTCCCCTTCAGAATGCCTCTCAGATGGGCTCAGCCTTTTCTTTGTTGGAAAAATCACTGTTGGACAGATTATGGAGGCTTATAAGGTCCCACTTCAACGTACAATAGGAAACATGATGAATTATTTTTCTTTTTAGCTCTGTGGAATTCCCACCTTGACACCTGCCTAATATTGGATTATACTTTGTAGAAACTGTGTTTCTATCTGTTCAGTAGAAACAGTCATGGAATGGGGAGAATAATATTAGACCAGTATATATTGAGCTGTCGGGAAAGTCATGGCACATATTTCTATCCAATACATATATCTATACATATATATATATATAATATATATAAATATATATGTTTATAAATATATATATACACACATACACACACACATATATATACACATATATCTATATAAATATATGTGTATATGTATATATATACTTTTATTGACAGAAACTGAGAAGCATATTTTATGGAGAAGAGAAACAGAGGGGGAGGAAGTGGCCAGTCAATTAAGGTCTTTCTAGCTTGTCTCATCAGGCCGGGCTCTCACTGCCTTGAGTTCTGAATCTGTCCCACTAGACAAAAGAAAATGGTTATGGGTAGAGCTGACATCAGTGGCATTTTTAAAGATAACAGTTTCCACCATGAAGTGATAGTCCAGTCGTCACAACTCTGAAATCCTGTCAGAAGCATTCCGACACCACAGACGAGACCTTTTAGATACAAGCAAGGGTGTTCGCTCACAGACAGTGGACAGACCCTGTGCCACGCACCTGCCATTTGTTGCAGAAGCAGCTGTCATGCGAATATGGGCTGAACCCCAGGAACCCAGACCTCCCAGAAGCATTCAGTCTCAATCCCAGCCTGCAAAACAAGTTACTGAATGCACCCTAGGCCTAATGCTCACACTCCTGCATAGCCTAGCAGGAGATCTTCATTCTACCACTTTTCTTCACTCAACAGAAAACGCCATCACACACAATGACCACCTTATGCCTCAGGATTCACCAAAATCAGTCTAAGAGGCTCTACAGCACTCAGCTCAGAGATGATTTTGAAAATGAAATTGCTCTCAAGTAAGTTAAAATTTTTGTCTTGAAAAAAAAAAAAATCCTAGCTTTTAGGAAAAATTTGAAAGAAGTAGGTACATTTTCCTAAGGAGGCCTGCAGTTGAATAGCGAGTAGCTGAAATTGAGAAAGTAGGGAGAAAAAAAGCCTACAGAAAACTGAGTGGAAAAAGTAATACACCTTGTGAAGTGTTATTTAGTCTTTGCAATCAACCCAAAACAAAAGTCACATACAGAAACTCTGAAGTTAAAAGTGACTAAGCTTGAACTTTTTCGGTGCATTCTTTCTTTTTCTCTTTTTTTTTTTTTTTTGAGATTTTTTGCTATAAGGTATATGTGGTCGCTGAAGAGACAGAGAAAAACAGAGAGAAAGAAAGTTAAAAATCACCCCCACAAGGTGGATGCCCACACCACAACCCCTTCTCCTCCATTCTTCTCTCGGGACTTTGGGCACGCACGCACTCACACATACACACACACACACACACACACACACAGCACGTTTCAAACCTCCAGGTCCAGGAATCTAATTTTGGTTGACTGTGTGAGAATTCAGCGCCTTAACCACTACACTGCCTGCTGGCCCCGAGATTATTTCTCATCCATTTGTTTATTCTCTCATTCAGCTCATATTTTGAAATATCAATGGGCTTACAGAGAGTTAAACTCCATAATCAATTGATATAAACTTTATTTTTTAATTTGCCAGAGGGCACATTTGCTCACCAGAAAGAGACAAAGAAAGAGAAGGAAAGGGAGGAAGCAACCCCTCAATGCGTGTGATCAGGCCACAATCCCTTCTCCTCCATTCCACTATCCTGTCTGGATTTGGGGCATGTACACATATGTATCCAAAATGTTTTTCAAGCCACTGGGGCTAGGATTTGAACCATGTGGTTGATCAAGTAGAATCAAGCTCCCCTAACCACTAGGTCATGGATCCAGCCTACAGACTTTAATTTTAATCATTATCCACTTATTTAACAAAATAATGAGTAACAATGACTAAATGCTTACTCTGTACATTGACCTTTGCTAGGTATTGGCAACAAAAATGAATCAGCTCAGGTCCCTGCTTCGCTGAAGGTGACGAAGGGGAAACTGACAGGTACACCACCACAAAATGGAATGTTTCCCTGTGGAGCGCCGTATAGCAGTTACAGGGACCGTCCTCTGCACTTCAGTCCTTCTTTCTGCACTCTTCATTTTCACACTTTCTTCTTCCAGTGATGACACTCTGCCATCTGAACGAGACACCAGATGACAGAGCCACCAGTCTGTTTCCTGACACTTGGTTCTAATCGGGCACCCAGCAGGAGGGAGCTGAGGCAGTCTTCCCTGATGCCTGGTTCTGGATGCTTCGCCTGGGCACCTCAGCCAGTTTCAGGATGAATATAAAGAAGCAGCAAACGGCATGTGTCCTGTGCACCAGAGTCATCGACCTTTCCTCAAGAGAACATTTTCTCTGAGAGCCACGAGAAAAGAGCCAAGGAAAATATCTTCACATGTTCAGTGAGAGAATTTGGAGAGAAGGCATGGAGAATGAACACATTAACCATAGGGCAGTGGGCACACGACAGGACATCTTGTTTGGTTTGAGAACAAGGTAAATGGAACTGCATATTAGAAGGCTCATGTCAAGTCCATGACAAATGTTTAATCTCTTCTGACTGACACTGATCTTCATTTGAAAAGTGTCCAAACCAACTTCTACCACAAATCTAGTTAGACAACTTTTGAGAGTGTAACTAATTGCATAAATGCCACATTTCAAACTGTGCAACTGATATTCCAGACTAAACCTGTGCTTCACAGCTCCCCACTTTTTTGTAAACTATTTGGGTTTCATAGAATACATTATCTCATTCATTTATTAACTCATCAAATACTTATTGAATGGTAACATGAATCCTAAGACATATTTTTCTTGATGCATAACTCTGAACAACTGGGGATCCTAAGACATTACATGAAGCTTAATTTTTCCTCATGTGCTCCCATCTCTTAAATAAATTTCATGTTTGTAGAAGCTAGGATTCCTGTGTTAAGCTGTTACACTATCTCTGAGAATGCTTATGATTGTGTTGGGTACAAAATAAGTACTTAATAAACAGCCAATGTAACTACCACTTAGCAAATTTATATCATAAAATCTGATAACTCCGTATTGGTGGTATAAAAGTACTAGAACTAAAAAAGAGACTGGATAGTTCAAATCCACAAAAGCAATACGCTACATTAATAGATTGCATAGTCTCAACATCTTTGCCACCTGGGTGTAAATCTGAACTGGCAACAGTCCACACAGAATGAAAACACTTCAGATCTGTCCTACTCATATTCATCACGTTCATATACATGGCAAATATGAAGCATACTAAGCTTTGCTGAGCTCACAGTCTTAACAAAATGCATCTTATCTAATGCATGGTTAATATAAAATGAACCTTTAAGAACAGATCCTGGGACCAGCAGATGGCCCAGTGGTTATGTCACCAGACTCCTACCTGGTCGACCACAGTTTAAGTCCCAGACCTGGTGGCTTCAAAAGCATGCCAGGTGCATGTATAAATGTGCTCAAGATCCCAGGAGGAGAATGGAGAAGGGTTTGTGGCATGGCCATCCTCTCTGAGGGGTGATTCCTCATTTTTCCTTTCACTGTCTCTATCTCTGCTTCTCTCTCTATGTCTCTCCAGCGAGCATACATGCTCTATAGCAAAAATCTCTCTCTCTCTCTAAAAAAAAAAAAAAAAAAGAACTGATTCTAAAAGTTTGAGCTCAATAGTTTTCAAACCAAAATAAGAAAGGGTCAAAAACTAAAAAAGGACTGCAGTCTCATCAATGATATCATCTACCCCAGGAACAAGTTCCCCTTCAAAGAGAACTGTTTGAATTCATGTAATGAGCTGTGAGCTTGTTTTCCATCTCTTTCCCTCCTATACTTCTTAGAGAATCGGAGATGCAGGCTTTACAGCCAATTAATTGGAGATTGAGGATCTGAAAGGAGGAATAGTCTTCACATTTCTTTGTGAGTGAATCCAGTTGTGTCAACAAAACATTCAGTTATTTGATTTAGTCTATGTTACAGGATATAAACTCAGAAGACAATGGGTTAGGTAAGTGACAAGTTGTAAAAGAGTTGTTCTAGGACACACACACACACACACACACACACATTTAATTAGTCCTCTTCCTCCCCCCATTCCAGTTTTATTTTTAGATTTCTTCTTTCAACCATGTTCTTAGATTTTAAAAAAGAATGGCTTGATTGGAAATTAGAAACACTTGTAAGAATGCCATTTCCTCATCAGATCAAATTTCCTCTCTTAACCACGTCATATGGATTTTTAAAATTCCTTTTGGTTTTTACATATTGATGAGAAATAACGGCATACAAACCATTTATTACTCTGAATTTTATGCCTGGGGAAGATCAAGAAGCAGATTGCTGAGGGATTTGAATTTCATGGTAAAATAGGACAGTGCAAAAACTAATCTAATCTTAATATTTAGGTAGCATTTCTCTCCAGGGCAAGCTGTTCATTTGAAGAGCAACACAGCCACCCTAAAGAGAAAGATGAGCTAGGAGGCACTAGTCCCATGCCCACTGATGTGTAATGAGTACACTTCCCTCTGTGGAAATTCACACATATTCCTCCAGAAGGCACCCTCCTTTGTAACTCTTAAGTCTTGAACACTGAACCCAGGATGCTTGGGAGACGTTAAGAGGAGAACTCCTTCAAGGGGCGCTTGAGATCTAGAATCCATTCCTCATCTTCTTTTCTAGGTCATTTTACTAGCGAGTCAAAACGATGTATTTATTCAAACACAATTTACTCCCATTTTTTATCTATGGAAAAAAAGGAGTGGAGAGGAGTTCTGTGTTCAAGAGGGGGAAAAAAATCTTTTGAAAGTGCTGTTTGGTGGAACATTGAATGATTATAAAATTGAGGCAAGGATGTTTTAACTCCATCTTGTTGTGATCAGCTGAGTGACTGTGGGCCTCCACTAAGGTAGAATGGACTCACAGACATCTTTAATCGGGAAAGATGGCATGGGTTTCTGATAACAGTTTTTGGCAGGTAGCCCAATGTCTGGCACATCACAGGTACTCAATAAATATTAATACTTAATAAGTGGATATTTTGGTATTTTATGGATGCTGCTAGATTTCTTTACTTTTTTTTTTTTTTTTTAGAGAGATTTTTGCTGTAGGGCACATATGCTCAAAGGAGAGATAGAGAGAAACAAAGAAACAGAAAGTGAGAAATCATTCCCCTGGGGATACCCACACTGCAATCCCCTCTCCTCCATTCTTCTCTCGGGATCTTGGGCATGCACACACATGAGTCCTGCATGAGTTGTAAGTCACTGGGTCTGGGACTTGAACCATAGTTGACTATGTGGGACTCCAGTGACATAACCATTATACCATCTGCTGATCCCAAGATGCTGCTCAGATTTCTACAAAATGTTTTGAGGGCTAAAAACATGGTACAATGAAACTATTTCTACTGGGTCTTCAGGAAAATTATGGTGTATTTTTGCATAGCATAGAAAAATATGTCATGACTGTTCTAACAACTCAATAATATAATTGAAACAAGAAAACTAATTTTTATGACAAGAACTGTTTTAGATTGAAATCAAACTTATTTGACACGTCATATAGCAAGTTGGCCCCTAGATCTGGAGATTGTTGCGTTAGTCTGCTCCAGATGAGCAGAATGGATAGATCAAATAATAAACACACCATGAGGGAAATTTTTCTGTTATCAGAGTTCTGATACACGACATGTTTTCTTCTATAGACTCCAAGCACCGCCTGTCCCAGCAGGCTCAGAGAACGAATGAGCTAGAATTAATTTTAAGGGGAAAAAAAAAAAATAGAAAGCTATAGCTATAGATAGTAAACTCATGGGACCAGCCCATTTACGTATTTATTATTTTTATTTGTGCTAGAACCACTACTACTAAAAATAAATCTTAGAGACTAAAGACTGCTTTTCGAGTGTATCCTAGCAAAAGCAATACAAAAATAATTTAGGACCAACCATGTAATTATGTACATTTATTCCAGCCTTCCATTACTAGAGATAACAAGATGAATAGTAAAATGTGAACTTTAACAATCCTATAATTATAGCCACTGAACCGTACATTATTGGAAGAATTGTACAAAATCCAGATGCAAAAGAATCAACTTGGTATGTAAATAGAAGTGAAACAGTAAAATAATCAAGTGATGAAGAAGTAATGTAGAAAGCTAAATCGTTTTCCAGAATGTTTTATTGCCATGTTTTCATTTCTTTAACAAATACTCAGTTTATTTTTATCATTTTGTCACACTTCTTACAATTATATATTGTTCAGCAGCTATAAACCAGCCCAATAAAATACTCTAGAATTGCTTTTTCATTCAGTTTCCTTTTTCTTCTTCTTTTTAGAATATAATTGGAATTGATAGAGTATTTTCCATGAGCCTTTTGTATAATGAGGGCAATGATACACACTTCACTAGTATTTCTGTAAGAATTTATATCTTTGTTTAGGAGGCACAAGTCCCAGCAATAACATCTACATTTAGAAGAGCCTTGAGGGACAAGCAGGTGGCAACGTGGTTAAGGCCCTGGATTCCCACATGGCTGACTGCAGTTTGAATCCTGGACCCGGAGGCTTGAAACTCATGCTAAACACCTGTGTGTGCATGCCAAATTCCCAAAAGGAGAAATAGGGGAAAAGAAATTGCAACATGGCCATCCCTCATTGGGAGTGATTTCTTATTTTTTCTCTCTCCATCTCACTGGCAGGCACACATGCTCCACAGTAAAAGTAAATTCTTAAAAAAAAAAAAAATAGATAAATAAAAAAGAAGAGCCTTGGTATTTCTCTGTATGAGAAGGACCACATCATGTCAGAATTCAGCATGAGTATCTCACTCATTAGTAAGTGGTTTTGTATTTGATGAGAGTAATTTGGGGTGTTGATTAAAAGTATCAGGTTTATCAAATTAGAAAAAAAGACTGTATATTCATTTTAAACAGAATAAATTCAAGGTCTCTTTTTCTCTTTGTCAGGAGCAATATCTTAATGGATAGCAAAAAATATTTTTCTCAGAATTGAGTCATAATTAATGCTCGATTATATTTGCTAATAAAGGAGCAGTGATATGCATGAAAACAATAATAAACAGTAAAAAATTTAAAGGCCTATGTTTTGCTTAAAGTGAATAATATGTGTAGTTTCACTGGGGGAAGAGAGAATGGATAAGGAAAATAGAAATTTTGGAATATTTATCTCCCTACTAATTTATTTATTTATGCTAATATTAATATCACACACCCAGTGCACCTTGATTAACAATAGCATAGAAGTCAGCATAGAACTGAAAATATCCCATCCCATGTTCGAAATGGATAACCAAGAGATAGGACTATCTCTAATCTTACAAAGAGCCCGTGGTAAATAACAGCCTCAAGCACATTCAGGCACCATTTCTGTGCCTCCAGTTTTCCTAGGAGAGATTGCTTTAAGACATAATAAATTAAGGAGATACATGCAGCTCCTTGGGGAAAAGCTTCTGAGAGATAGAATCTGACCTTGGAAATTATCTTATTTCATCAGAGAGGAAAAAAAAAAAAAGAATGATGAAGAAGCCTATTGTAGAGAATAAGCTGCTGAGAGGGAAATTATAAGAGAGACCCTGCTTACCAAAATTCATCATTATAATCAATATCTGAGAATGCTGTAAAGGATTTTCTGAATCTATTTTCAAAATACAGCAACTCCCACTTCAACATGGTGGATTTTAGTCTCAAGTAGTTCACTTATTCTGCCTTACAATTACGATGAATTGGTGTTCTCTCTATATACACAAATATCTGTCTTTTATATTAATGATTAAGTATGTGTATGTTAGTTTGATAAAAGGTAAATATGTAGATATAAATATTCTATAAACACTGCTAAACTAGTCATTTATATGAACACATAAATCGTTCAACAAATGAAGTAGGGCAAAACATTAAAGATATCTAACAGTTGATTCTAAAGTTTCCGTCAAGGGATGACTGTTGATCATTTGTTTTATTCTGAAGAGCATCATTTATAAACATGTAATTTAAAGTTCAGTTAATTTCAAGTGGAATCAAACACACATCCATGATAAAGATGATACATTATGTGTTTTGTTTTCTTCTCTACGTGAATAAGTAACATCATTACTCTGATATGATGACACATAAAACTTCCTCATAAATGAACACTTTCATTGCTACCCAAAGATCACAGATGGTCATCGATAGATCTGTTCAGGGACAATTCATGGTGCCTGTGAAGTGAGGGGTCTGTTTGGCTACTTTGATCTATTAAATATCAAACATGATGAAATCATGGGCTTCCCTTCAGATCAGATACTACCAAAATCTAGGAATAATTTCTTTACCATTCTTCTACCATCTCAAAAAACTATGCCATTTGGATTAGACCTATCAGATATAAAACTAGTTTGACAGTCATTTAAATTAGTGGTATTCAAACATATTAGTAGGACCAGGTCTGGGTATATGTGTGTGTTGGTGTGTATGTACATACATACATATGTGTATTTGTTTATACAGACACATATGTGTGTATATGTATGTGAATACATACATATATATGTGTATGTGTGTGTATATACATGTGTGAGCTTTTATTCTGTGTAGGATGCCGTGTGCTATTTAAGTAATTTAGTTCTTACAAACATATGACTGAAAAGTAGAAAAATGTGAACAATGTTAGCTTCATTACTGGACAGATTACATAGTTACCAGTTGTATGTTTCCAAAATTTATAGCAAAGCCCATCTGATCTGCCATATTCTTTTCCTACTATTTGATGATATATGGAACAGTAAGAAATATATTTATTTGCCATTCTCATTTTTCTCACACAATGTTAGAGGAATAATACTAGGCCTCATTTACTGAAATAATTTCTGTTTCCCTGAATGACTTTGAGGAGAGAAAAAAAAGTTAAATTCTCAGAATCTCTGGGTTTTGGTCTCTAAAATAGACCTATTTTACAGGATTGTTACTAGGACAACGATAATGCATGTAAAGCAGTGTAGAGCTTACCATATATGAGGCTCTTGATGTAAGTTAGCTGTCATTATCAGTAGTTATACTTAACTGTGAATGAATTTAAGACATGCTGTGGGGACACATTTTTTATTGGAAAGAGAAAGAAAGTTGGTGCGAAAAGGATTCACTTCTGGTTCTAATAGAAATCAGAGGTAACCCCAAGCTCGCAGTCAATCCTAGTTATAAAAAGCAGACATTTTTGTGTCAAACATCCTACCTAGCATACCTTGCTGGACAAATTATTTTACATAAGTCTCAGTTCATTGTTGTCCTTAACTGATATTGTAATAGTCACCTCATTCTTGTAAGGACTGAAAGAAATAATGAGTATAAAGAGCTTAAATGGTGCCTGGCCCATCGTAACTAAAAAAATTGGAGCTATTCTTCTTTATGAAATAGTGGAGATAAAAGGATAAGTACAAAGGAATATAGCAAAAATAGACTTTTCTTACTCCATGTGTGTCTCGTCTTAGGTGAAAGAATCAAAGAGCATGTTAAAGTCAATGGGACCAATAAACTTTCTGGATGTAAAGCAACACCCAGGGTCAATGTGCAGAAAATGCACTGAAATCCAAATGGGGTGATGGCAGCACAGTACTTGAGCGGACTCTGAGTCAGCAATGCAGGGTCATAACTTTGTAACGGACAGTCACCGCACACATTATTAGCCTTGCTCTATATATTTAGGATTAGTCATATTGGTGTTGAAGTGCTTTGGTCTGGCTCAAGCCTCCACATTTTCCAAAATACCAGACAACTTAAATGGAAAATAGAGATTATCAAGCAAACTGAATAAAGGGAGAAGGATTAGACACAATTTTTTTAAAAGAACATTTTGGGGTAATATCTGTCTATGATTCTATCATGAGCCTGGGAGACTGCCTCAATTGCTGTTATTACCACGAGCTTCAGAAGAATAAATAGGCTCAAATTGATATAGGATTCAAGTGGGATATTAAGAAAAAAAAAGTATAATTAAGATTTTGAACTTTGTGTCTATTTAGAAAAGAAGCAGAACATCAGAGAATGTGACCCATTCTAGTTCTATTGTTCAATATAAAAATCTTTAAAACTACAGCTTGTGAATTATTGTTATATTAATATTGATCATTCATTGAAAAAGTTTAGGGCACCTGTAAGTAAGATGACACAGACAACCTAGTGAGTCATTTATTCAGTGGTCAAGCCAGAAATGACATGTTCATATCTTCAGCTTAGTAATCTCTTCTTCCACAGCTATCCCTGATGATCTGTAAGAGGAGTTCTACTCCCATTTCAATTAAATGTCTTTACAAGATTTTTATTCACCTCCTCTCTGGTACTATTTCTCAGAGTCTCAGTCTCCATCCACCTATTGGGTCATCAAACCTTTGCCTTTCTGTGAATTTGTTTCAAGAGATTCTTCTTTTTTAAGTACCTAATTCCAGGTAGCGATCATAATAAAAGATTTGTTATACACCATGGACATTTTATGGACTTTGCCAAGTTCTTCATAACATCGAAGTCACTACCAATCATCTTTCCTATAAAACTATGCAATGAAAAACTGTCATCCTCTTTGACATAGGAGCCAGAATATAATGGGCTCAAAGATCTATCAAACACTCTACTTCTAAAGTCCCTACTATTTTTCCCTTTAAGCCAGTCTCTTCCTGACTGATCAGTTCTTTCCACCAGGCTTGTTTCATTGTTTTCTCCCTGGGGTTTACCCTCTACCTATTTCTAAAACTTCCTACAGAGTTATGTTAGCTCATCATTACTATATCTTTCTTCAAATGCCATTTGCAAAACTGCTCTTCTTTCCTTTTCTTGCACATATTTTTGCTTTTTCACTTCAGTATTATGGTTTTTTTTTCCAACTCTAGAGTCGTACTTATTATCCAATGGTGAAAGTTTCTTTCATATCAATTGATTTGAATGTGACTGTACAAAATTATTTCTCTTACAGAGAATTTGGCTTATTTGAGTATCTTTTCAATGTAATTAGTTTGCTTTCATTCTAGGAAGTGAAATAGAATGCTTGGAATCATCATATAGTATGTGTGTGTGTGTGTGTGTGTGTGTATATATATATATATATATATATATATATATATATATATATATATATATACACACATAAAAGGAAATGCCAACAATTAGTGAGCTAGAAGGGAAAGAAGACACAGAAACAGGAGAGGGATCTAAATCAGAAAGAAGTGCATGACAAATAATTTATTAGTGCTCTGGTTCTTATCCCAAGAATCCCTGACTAAACTCTCTTGGTGCTAATCATGACACTCTTTCTTTTACACACAGAGTTCTTGAAGAGAAGAGTCCTTGTCTGGTTCATTTTAAATCATTTTTATGAGACCTTACTACAATATTTGCCATATAATAGATTTTTAATAAATATTGTTGAACTAAACTCAATTTTATTTATCTAATCAGAAAGCTGTCTGGTTTTAATCTCCTTCGTGGAAGTATCTTATAAATTTTAACATATATTATGGCCCTGAAAATTTGTAGGCATCTTACAAAAAACCACCACTCTATAAATTTAAGTTACTAGTACTATTTGTGCCCAAACAGAATGCCTATTCAAGATGTTTTTCTAGATAAAATTCTTCTGTGGCAAGATAGCAAAGACGAAGAAGATAAACAAAACTCATTCCATTTAATGACTCAGCAACAAAATATGTTTGGGGTAGGAATAAAAAATGAAACATCAGCATCATTGAAAAGCGAGCCCTTTCTGAGTACTTTCCCATGAGCTGGACCAAGAAGAAATACCGTACTTTTCCTTACTCTGTTCTCTGCTCAGTCTGCAGTGGCATCACTTCCAGAAACGGAGATGCCAAGAAAAAGAGATCAAGAAACCTGCAGTCCTGTTCTACAGAGTTTGTGATTTCTCACCATCCAGTCCCACTCCCTTTACATGAAGGAACCCCAAACTAAATGCTACCAACTAAAACACTGGTGAAATAGAAACTCTACCAACTAAATGTTAGATGTAGATATTTCAAGTTTTTCTTTTTCATATTCTAACTATGAAGTTACTGTTTCAGGAGGAGAAACCAAAAGAGAATCTGAAAGATGGAAGATAGCTTGTTTTGGACTTTATTCATACTAAAATATCTAATATTGAGGGTCAATGAAAAATCCAATCTCATCTCAGTTACCATTATTTATAAGATTTCTGGGCTTTGGGGCTTTGGAACTTTAAAATGGCTAGTACATGTCGTCATAATCAATAGTGAAAAGAAAAGGTCTCTGCTAATTTACCTTACTTAGCAAGCTGCATTTTCAATTGGTAACGAATTCCCATTTAGCATCTGCAGAACTGTGTATTCATAAAAAAAAATTAAGCCATTATTCTAATGAGATCTTCAACTTGTAATATAAACATACGTAAAAAGAATATTTTTTAAGAACTCTCTTTGTACTAATTTTCTCCAAATATTTTATTTTTACTTAATTCACTGAAAATAGAATATTATTATGTAGAGACTGCCTAATGATTCATTTTTCCTTTATTTGATGCAATGTTAGCTTGTTGCATTTTAGTCCCTAAATTTGTGATCGACTTCATGTTCCTTGAACTTGTGCATTATAAAGTCCTCCCTTATAAAGGCAAAAGTATGGAATTATTTGCTATAAGTTATGAATGTATGAGCTATCTCCCAGGCACATGGGAAGCATCTTCTACCTGGAATAGAATTAAAAAAAAAAAACTTTTAGAAATAGGCATAAATATTAACCTTTTTGTATCCTTTTCATGAAGGGTGGACATGGTTCTGCTGACTCCCAGAGCCTAATCACCAGACTTCCAGTGGGGTCATGAGAATCATTGAAAGTAATAAAAAGACAGAAAGGGAGATAGTTTAAAGCATGTCATAATTCTATCCAGAATTACGGAAGGCAGCAAAAAAGAGCAAGGAATGGAGAGAAATGAAGTGAATTGAAGCCACGAATAAGACACTGATGAAAGAAAATAAAAAGAACTAAGAAGAGGAAGAAAGACTAGTAGTAGCCATAGAGAGATAGAGCCCTAACATAAACACAGAGACCCCCCCACCAGTGAGCTCATGCATGCTGACTGCTGACACTCTTCTCTGGTGTTACACCCCAAGCATCCATTATTCTCCACATCTGCTAAGGAGGAGGTGTCAAAAAGATAGATGCTAGCTCACTGTATCAACATGTCCTTGTAGCCACAAAGTCCATTATCAACAGAGATGAACCTGTGCCGGGATAAATTTCCTACCCGAATATGGCCAAGAAAGAGTTCAAAACGGTGTTAGATTTAACAGAATTTTATTGTCACCAACTCCCTAAAGCAATTGAAAAGCACTAAGATATTCTGTTCAGGAAGTGGAATCAAAATATCATTCTTCCAATCTCCTTGGATTGGTGCTATAAGTATTCTTTTGAAATAAAATGAAATGATGATTTTATAAGAATAATTTGTCTTCAAAGTTCTTTCTTCTCTGTTTGATTTTTTTAAAAAAAAAGAAAGAAAAGAAAGGAGGAGGAGAAAATATATAGACCATTTAAAACAGAGGCAAATAGGGAAGAAGTTTTTTGAACTGTGTGGAACGGTAGCTCAGTGCATGGCCATTCTTTTAGCTGTTCTGCTCCCACCAAGGATCATAACACTAATTATACCTATCAAGCTGGAAGTGACAAGATGAGGGGGAATATGTAGAGACATTTTAATGCAGAGATCAATCGAACAGGAACAGAGCTTCTGACAAGATTATTTCAATCTAAATGAGCCAGATTGCTCTAGGAAATACTAAAAAAGACAATTGTAAATGGTCCCTTACCCTTTCCATCTATCATACACATCTGAAAATACCCGCTGTGTGTGTTTGCCTGCTTCCCTAATCCAAACCTTGTTCTGCCAAGACTCTTTAAATGGAATGTGCTATTGTACATCTTTCTGGTGCCACTGAACTCAGTAATTTGGTCATGGTAAAATTAACATGACTGCTGGAACTATGTGTCAATGCTAGGGATAAACCCCAGTTCAGGGCAGCCAGAAGACTGATGAACTCCACATTGCTTGTTACCACTTTGTATGCGGTTCCTGGGTCTGATGTCTTAGCACGTATCTCATCATCTTCCCTTTCTTTCACTATTATGTAAAGATAATCTTGGTACATTTCTCAACATCACTAAAGAGCATTTTCCTTGGAAAAAGGTTCTGGTGCTGGGTAGTGGCACCAGTAAAGGGTACTGCTTGGCAACGCTAACTCACAGGGGAGGTCCCAGATTTACATTCAGAAACCTCCCTGGGTACACCAGCCATTCGCGTGACTGTGACCTGAGGCTGGCTGAATCACAAGGGAGGCTGATGGAAATGCTGTCTCTCCATCTCTCTCTGTTTCTCTCACTCATGGAGGAAGAGAATAAATAAAAGAAAAACAAAAATATAGGCTCTATTTTCTGTTTTGGTCCCATTTGGGGATGAGTTATTTAGCAAATCTATGTTAATATTATATATATCTAATCAATTTTTTCTTCAGATGTTAGTATTTAGATTAAATAAATTTATCCTCCCCCCACCAACATTTGAACAATTTCTTAATAAGTCATTAGCATGGTGGGTAGTCAATTAAACTAGCAATTTTATTTGTTCATTTAGATCAACCAATACTGTTCCAAGTAAGCTAAACTACTGGAGACACTCTGAACATGACTATGTAGCCAAAATAATAGACATTTTTGTTTCTTGTATTTCGTTACAAGTAGAACCAGTAGCGTCAAACGTACTCTGCCCTGAGAGTCTAGGCATCTATAAAATCACTGAAAGTTTTAAAAATTAAATCAGAAAAAAAGAGTGAAAAGTCTTAGTATCTTCAGCCCCCCTATTCAATCCTTTTGGATTCATGGAGTTTTGATAGCCACAATCTAACTGGAAACTTGTTTTTTTCTTATATCTGGTCTTGCTCAAAAAGTCATCACTGGACCAGCAGTTAGCGTAACGGCTATGTCACTGGACTCCCACATAGTCAACTGCGGTTCAAGTCCTGGACCCGGCGGCTTAAACTCATGCCGGGCGCATGTGCGTGCCCAAGATCCTGAGAGGAGAATGGAGGAGAAGGGATTGTGGCATGGCTATCCCCCCTGGGGGGTGATTTCTCACTTTCTGTCTCTCTGTCTCTTTCTCTTTCTGGTAAGCGCACACGCCCAATAGCAAAACCTCTCAAAAAAAAAAAAAAAAAAAGTCATCACTCAACTCACACATTTGCTGTGTTAAACATTTACATTTGGGGTAATTCTTTAGCCCTCTAAGCTAGCCTGTTTGGAACAGTACTGGATAAGCTTCCTTTTTATCCATTTTATGGTCAGGAACAAGGGAGGGAAAGATATATTTTATTTATAGCAAGCAATGTGGTCAGCTGGATTCAGTATTAGCTGATCCTGACAAAATTTGAGGAAGTAAAAATGAAAATGTGAGAGAAAGGAAAAATGGGTGAGAATAGCTTAGTGAGACCCAATAAACCAGTACCAGCTATATGGTTTATTAAATAAATGTGCAGGACCAGCCTATGTTACAGTGGTTTAGGTGGCTGGGTCTCACATGGCCAACTGTGTGGTTCAAGTCCCAGATCTGGCAGCTTGAAAAACATGCCAGGCACGTGTGCATATGGGCCCAAAACTCTGAAAGGAGAAATGGAGGAGAAGGGATTGCACTGTGACCATCCCCATATGGGGTGCTTTTCCACTTTCCTTCTTTCTCTTTCTTTATCTGGTGAGCACACATGTCTTCTAGCAAATGAAAAAAAAAAATAAAGTGTGCATTATGCTTTATCTTAGAGGTGAAGAGAATAAATGGTTCTCTTCCTAGAATTTTGTTAACACTTACAGGACACTGATGATGTCATTTAACTTATTATCTCTTCAAAGTTATCTCTCCATAATCAAATTACCCTCCAGAGAAGAACTATCATCCCTTCACAGTGTAATCACAGCTATCAACTTTAATCACACGTATCTCTGTGATTCTTCTTCCTCATTCATATTTAAAGGACTTGAACTCTTTCCCTACAAATGTCTAAAGACTTGTGAAAATCACTACTTTTTATTGGGCAGCCACTATGGCTCAGATTTTTCATATAGTAACTTCATATTTATTAACAGGCTTTGATAATCATAACTCCTAACAGGCCCCTATTTATAGATGAGAAACTGAGATTCCAAGAGGTTAGATAAATTGGTCAAGGTCACACCACTTGATGAGAATTTAGCCTAATCAATGTTTCTCCCCTCATGTAATCCCTTGGTTCCAGTGTTTATGTAGAAAAAAATAATTTAGCCATATTTGGATTATTTATCTTAAATACATGTGATCACTTTTTTAAAAAAGTAATTAACAAAAATCTCAATAAACCATTTATTGCCCACGTTTAACCACACAAGAGCTATTTATTGGGCATCCACTTTTCAGCATAACTTGTAAAAACTCAGTGAGAGGACTAAGACCACTCTTTCCCTTATAACCTTGGCACACAGTTAATGCTGAATAAGTGTGTATAGAAGGAATGACAGTAAATTGGGGGCTGCCCTGTAGCTCAGCAGTTAAGCCCTGTGCAAAGGTAACCAGATTCCACATGGCCAACTGCGGTTCAAATCTTGGTCTTGGCAGCTTGAAAGACATGCTGAGGGCGCACATGTGTGTGTGTGTGTGTGTGTGTGTGTGTGTGTGTGCTCCAAACCCTGATGGGATAGTGAAATGGATGGAAAAAGGATTGACGAGTGACCACACTCTGTTGGGAGATACTTTTCTCTCTCTGGCACATATGCCCTCTGGCAATTAAAAATGAAAGAAAATGGAAAAAATATTGGAACAAACTTGCAATGATAAGAAAAAGAAAGAGAAATGCCTATGAGTATCAAAGATATGTGTGCTGATAAAAGTGTAGCAACAGTCTTTTGCTTAAGTCTGGCAATGATACATGCAGTCTATCTGGTAGTATAACATATGAAAATCTATGTTAAATGTAGATATCTAGACCACAACAGACAATCGGCCACACACGACACTAAGATGGTAATTATGAGAGCACATGACTACTCTCAAAATGCATTGCATTTCCTTCTGTACACTCTGCAGAGGGAGAGGGAAACCACTCACAGAACAGCTCTATGGGGAACCACTCTTACAAGCCAGTTACTTAAAAATTGGCAAGAACAATCACTCCTATCCTTACTCTGAAGGTGACTTCCATAAATCAGAAAAATGGGAAAATACTTAATTTCTTTATAAAGCAATTAGAATGAATGAGAACAGATATGTACTAGCAGAGTTGAGTTTTTGTTACCCACAACCAAAACACTTGGTAGATGAAAACAGGCATTTGGCATTTTCAATTATGGAAACTAATATAAATGTTCTCCCATGGAGACAAACACACTTATGAAAAGAATTATGCTGTAAACATATGTAGTTATTTAACTTGAGGCCACAAATCAAAGTGGTATATTAAATATACATTAGTGTAGTATGGGAATTGTAACCATAGCCTCCTCCCATCTCCCATTACCTTCCTGCATCAAAATGACTTTTTTCCCTTTGCCGTATTGGAAGAAAATAACAACCAAATGCTTTTCTCTTTTCAGGCACATACTTGAGGAGACGAGGATAAGAAGAGAGGTTAAGGGTAGTGTCGTTGGCCTTTCCAAGGACTTACAGCAGAATATGAGTGTCAGACAGGAAAGGAGAGGAAGAAAGATTTTGGGCAAGGGGTTAATTACAAACACATTAGCAAAAAATGTAATTTATTAGTCTGACAACAAACATGCCCCCAAAATATGGCTACTTCTTTTAGAACGATTCTTACCACTACCTTTGACTCCTTATCCCTAGTATAATTTGAGCATTCAGAGACAATATTTACTATTATTTTTGTTTAATTTGAAAGAAATGCTGAGGTTTCGCTTGCAAGGGATGAAAGTAGAAGGGCTCCCTCACATCCCAGAGGTCTTGGCTCATTTGAAAGGTAACTGACACGCTGTAAATGGTAAAGGCCAGAATAACTATCACACAATTCCTGCCTATCTTAAACTCAAGCAAGCACTTCAAAACCATTGCACAAGCTGTCTTCAAAGCCCACTGCGCAGTGTCACTAACCTCCAGCCCTACCTAGTGTGGCAGACATGTTCCCATGGTAACTGAGCAAGGAAAGGAGAGCAAGGAACAGAGAATAAGGAATGAAATTCTACTAAAACAACACACACACAAAGAAAACAGGAAAATCCTAAAGCAATGGGTGAAAGTTAGAAATGTGACGTGTCAGTTATATGCGTGAATTTACATCTATGATGACACATTGGGTAAAAAAGGGTCATTTTCACTCTTCAGCATTCTTCTAAAAACTTTCTGAAGGACTATGTTGCCAGTATTTTATTTTTCTTTAGTCCTGAAAATGAAGAAAGCTCAGTTCTCAGAAATATCAAACAGAAAAGTGGACCTCATCTAATTGCCTTAGGAAATAATGCTGTAGAGAGTCTCATCTTATTGTATGGCCTGTTTTGTTTGTTTGTTTGTTTGTTTGTTTGTTTTTAAGAGGTTTTTGCTTTAGGGTGCTTGAGCTAGCTGGAGAAAGAAAGAGAAAAAGAAATGAGAGGGAAAGTGAGAAATCATCCACCAGGGGAGATGGCCACACCACAATCCCTTCTCCTCTATTCTCCTCCCAGGATCTTGGGCATGCACACACACACGCCAGGTGTGATTTTTTGAGTCACCAGGCCAGGGACTCAAACCGTCATCAGCCATGTGGGAGTCCAGAGACATCACCACTGTGCCATTCGCTGGCCCCATTGCATGGTCTTCTTGTAGCTCTTAGGTGGCCCACCTATGAGTCAATAGTGAGTATTCAAAGAAAGACCAGTCTATTGAACAGGTATTGGAACTTCTGTAAAGAGAGTATTCTAGCAGACATCCCACCTTAAGAGTCATGTGCTCATCCTTCACATATTTGTTCTCAAGGACCTGTTAAATTGTGTATGTGTCTCTAACAGTTAGCCATCAGGTGAAAAGGAGATACGCCTATCTTTCATCATTGCTTTTTTTTTTTTTTTCTTTTTTTTTGGAGAGGTTTTTGCTATAGGGCGCATGCGCTCGCCAGACAGACAGAGAGAGACAGAGAGATAGAAAGCAGGAAATCACCCCCCAGGGGGGATGGCCACACCGCAATCCCTTCTCCTCCATTCTCCTCTCGGGATCTTGGGCACGCACGCACACGCGCCCGGCGTGAGTTTAAGCCGCCGGGTCCGGGACTCAAACCGCGGTCGACTACGTGGGAGTCCAGCGACATAGCCATTACGCTAACTGCTGGTCCCTCATCATTGCTTTTTATATGACACGCTAGTCCCAAACCATGGTGGACTACGTGGGAGTCCAGCAACATAGCCATTACACCAACTGCTGGTCCAAAAGAATTGGCAATTTTTAAAAAATATTTTTTAAAAGAACTTTACAGTAAATCATGAATACTCTAAGAATAAAAACTCAGTCACACTCTTAGGCACTACTTTCACTTAGTTATTCATTATACAAAAAAGGAAAAAATGATAATGGGGAGTATAGAGGACAAGATACTTTGTTGAAAAGTCTCTCATATTATTGATAGAAATAGTCATAATATCCCATTCAAAGTATACCACTAAAGTCACAAACTCTATCAGCATCTCCATTAAACACCACTGCCATATATGATCAAGGATTAACACCTTGTTTGATATTCTTCAACACATTGATTTATCAAAATGGACAAATTACCAGCAGCTTAAATTAAATGGGAAAGATTAAATGGAGGTGGAATAAAAACCATCCCAATAGGCAAACATAATCTAACAGTAGGAAACTATTGAATGCATAAGATAAATAACAAAGGCATTTGTGGCTATCTTTTCCTATTGGATACATTATTTTACCTTCTGCAACTATTTTGAAGTGAAGTGAGATTGTAAATGGATTTTTAAACACAACGCTTTTGAACACAACTTCAGACGCATGTGGATACAGCATCAAGGCATGACACGCCCACGCCCACTGACTCAGGAGCCAGAGGAAAGTTCTGCATTCCAGGAAGGACGACACTGTTGCAGTGTGAGGAAACTAACTGGTGAGATCTCATAGTTCTCATAGTGAGGAACCATGACAGTCTAAATAACACACCTCGACCTATATTCCAAACAAAAGATAGCAAGAGAAAATATGGGTTAAAGAGACCTTTTCCTTGAAATCATAGGAGGAAACAAAGGCTAGTTTTAATCAGGGCACCTGGTTTTAAATTAGAGTAAATTAATATAAGGAATAGATTTCACCTAATTTAGTCTTCTAAAAGATGCTGTTCTCCATTAGTAGACTAATTTGCTATGAGGGAGAGGAACAGGGTTGGTTTTTACTAATAGGAAAGTATTAGCAGAACATTTTACAGTATTCTAATTGTTTATGAGAGTGTTATTTTCCCTATTCTCATTGAGACTACGTTATGTAATAAATATAATACAAATTTATAATATATTGATAAAATATTTTAAATTACAATCTTTGACCTCTGTTCCTATACTCAGGTTTGCAAGAGAGATTATAGATGTTGCATAAATTTCTAACTAGAGTTAAGAGAAGAAAACAGATAAGACATATTCGAATTAGAAGATACAGTTATTTGAGTCCTAAATGAACAGAATAGACAGGAGGATAGGGGCCAGCAGGCGGTGTAATAGTTAAGGTGCTGGATTCCCACATGGCCAACTGCAGTTCTAGTCCAGGACCTGGTGGCTTGAAAATCATGCTGGTCACATGTCTATGTGTGCTCAAAATCCCAAAAGGAGAATGGAGAAGAAGGGATTGCAGTATGGTCTTTCCCCAAGGTGGGTGATTGGAGGTGAATGGAGAAAAAGGAATTGGGGCATGGCCAGGGAGCAATTTCTCACTTCCCCCCTCACTATCTCTCTCTCTCCCTCTGGTGAGCACACATGCCCTATGGCAAAAAATCTTAAAATAAATAATAAAATGGAAGACAATGCTAGAGAAGTTACAGATAAAATTATAATATTATAAACAGAAGCCAAGAAAGTAATCAATATTTACTGAGTACTTATTTTGTCTTTGACACTATCATAAGGTCTTTAAACTTGGCCAAAAGAATTTTTAAAAATACCAAAAAAATTATCGAATACTGGAATACCCAATTGTCCCACATTGCTAGCCCTGAGAGATCTTCCAGGGTGCAGAACTTTCAGTACTAAAACCTGGAGAATCTCACCGAGTTGCCACAACAGCAAAATGGATCGATACATACAAACTGCTTAGCTGTAAGCCTGCCACAGAAGGAACCCTTGCTTGTTCCAGTTTGCTTGGGGTTGTCTTGGTTTTAGCACTGAAATGTCTACATCTCAAGGAACTGAGTTTCTATGAACATAACTTCCTCTAAAGTTTATAACAGCCCTGGGAAACAGAACTATGTACTACAGTCATGCTCCACATAAAATGATACTTCAGTCAAAACTGTCTGCATGTACAATGGTGGTCCCATAGGACTGCAATAGGCTTACCATCTAGTTTAGGTGAGAAGTAGACCATACCATCTAGGTTTGTGTCAGTACACTCTATGATATTTGCACAGTGAGAAAAATCCTCCAGTGACACGTTTCTTATTTATCCCCATCATTAAGAAACACATACCTTTGACACTATCCTGTATAACAGATGGCACCAAAAATGTATGAATGTTTTCAGTAACTACTCACGATCTCACAAGCCAGCATTTGACCAAGGAGGGACATATATTCCTAGCATGATTGCATACTTCTGGAAACACTGTATTGCCTTCCAGTTAATGTTGGGAGTCCTTGTTAGTATCAGAAAGAGAAAATTAGTTGAAGAAGTGGACCATATACCTCTTGCTAACATATAAATAATGTTACCATTATATGGTAGATTGATAGTAATGGATAGTACCAATGAGCTCTTAAGAGCTCAGTAGTGAAACCTGAAGGATATTTATCTTGTTGAGGGCATCAATGCCACTAAAAGTCCAGGAACAATTTCAAGCATTAGACCCCGCCTCTTTCTGGGTTAACTTGTGTCTACTCTAGCTAAGATTATCACTAGGCATAGGATAACATGGTGTGCAATAGTAAGGAAGTCAATTGGGGAAACTAGGAAATACAAAGGAAGGGAGAGATGAAGGAACCAAGGAAGGAAGGAAGGGGAAAAGAAAGGCCAGACAAGCCCAAGAATGGGAAGAGTAACCACAGTTTATCCACAAATATGGCCCAGTATAGTGACTCCTTATCATTAACTATTGATGTCTTATTCAAAATCAGTACCAAGCCCAAGTAAATCTAGGTTAATAATTTTTTTCTCTTAGTCAATAAACAAATCTTATCCATCCCCTTTTGGCAAATAATCTGATTTAAATTTCTAAGACAATGATCATTAAAAAATCATCCATAAAAACATGCACTTATGCTGACTGACCTAACTGCAAATCTAATCATAAACCAACAACAATCATCTGTATCTTGGATGAGATCTATACTCGGGAAGCAGAAGCCAAATATCACCATTTATCTCTCACATATCTCCTGTGTCAGCATTTACTACAATTTCATATACAACTCAGGCACTTAGCAAAATGTTCTCTGGAGACACAACACAATTTGTGTTGTTACATTCTTTCTAAACCAATAAATGAGGGCATTTTGGAGAGATGAAGAACCTAAAATAAAATGGTGTTAAATTATAGATTTCCTTGTGGTATTTTAACAACCCAGGTTTACTCTATCCCTTGATCAAGTCGAGTCTGAAATAGTAAAAAGAATATACTAAAGATGGCTATCATTTCTTAGGTGCCTTCTGTGTAAAAAGTACCGGCAGAAACAACGACTGATTGGAGTGTGCATGTGTGCATGCATGTGCAGAGCGGATGAGAGTGTTAACACAAAAGGCTGGATAAATTACAATGACAAAGAGCTTTCTCTTCGCTCAGTAACTTCTCTGGTTTTATGGACTGAACCTTTTAGAAAGTAGTCATATACTTTTTTAAAAAAAAAAGTTTTGATGGTGCATTTCTAGTGTTTTGGAAACATAACATTTATATACGTAGTAACTGCATCATAACTCCTATTTACTAAATGTTAGTCTTATCGACATTCTATTTTTAAAGCACAATGTTTACCAGAATATTTTAGAATTCTAAAATGCTCTATTTTATAGTTTATTTCTTTGAAGAAGCCTCATCACAAGTCATTTCATGTAAAGGGACTTCTTCTATTATTTATGTTGCATCTCATTAAGGTTTTACTTCCATCTTCTAAATTTTCTCCTGAGATTAAACATTTGACTTTTATGAGGCCACTAAAAGAACAAGAATGCGTCAGTTTCATTTTGGGTCTGAAAACTTATAATCTTGAAATGTAATCAGCCTGAGTGTTGACAAAAGATGGTGTAGCTATTATAGAAACCAGCCCAACAGAAAGTAGGCAAGGCTCTTTAAAACATGTCAGCTTTGTCCACTGCCGTATCAGAGCTGATAACCAAACGTGCTCCCTCATCCTAAGTGTGTGTTTCTCAGACAGAAGAAATGGAAAAGTCTGAGAAGCATCTCAGTTAAGTAAAGGTCACTCCAAGCAAAAGTAATACAAATGGCTAAAGATCTCAAACCATAAGATAAATGCTTTACACATATTGTCTCAATTCATTTCTTAACCATCCTTTTAAGGTAGGTTATGTGAGCTCCATTTTACAGATGGCAAAAACAAGGCTAGTAAGGGATAGTACTGAGAGCTGAACACATACTTTGGTCTAAAAGGAAGTACAATGAGTAAGGACATATTCTAGAATTTGAATAGCGACCTTCTGACCTTGGACAGGTTGTGAACTCTCCTCTCCGAACCTCCTTCATAAAATGGGAAAAATAATAAAGCTACTTCACAGGATTGTTTTTAGGTTTAAATCTATGTGAAGCATTTACAGTATTTCATGGACCATACATAGCACATACTCTCTGTTACTGCTCTAGCTCTGAAATCAGCAGTTCTAAAGTTGATTTATCTTTATTTCTTCTTAACTTTTCTTTCCCAAAGGCAGAAATTGCTTGACCATTGTTAGGTTAACTAACAGACTAGGATTCTTTTAACAACATGAGTTTCTTTAATCTGTCTACTACATCCACCCACAGTATCTCAATGGATCTTTATTCCACCCAAAGCTGTGCAACTCTTAAGAAGACTAGAAAGTCTTGGCTTTGAGACCTCAGGCTTGAGGCCCTGTGATCTTTCTTCTAGTAGAAGAGAATCCTGGAATTTATTTGTTTGTTTGTTTGTTTTACTCTGTCTCATAACACAACAAATAACTAAATGAAAGACTGTACCATTTAGTTACACATTTGGATGGTTCAGTCAGTGAGAGTCCAAACATCTGGCTGATTAACTGGCTGCATTTATTTATTTATTTACTCTGACAGCGTGTCAAATATGATTGATATGAAACAGAAGAAAGGAGAGCATGCAGGAAGAACTGTTAACAAGAGAAATACTTTGCTAAATAAAAGATGGCATGGACTCTGCTATCATCACCTGCACCAGCCATTTATTTGTAACCTATATCAATAGCCCTACTGGGGAACACAATCTCGCTTAACTCGTTCTACCATTTTGACACCTCTAACTCAGAAATGTAATTTAAAATAAAGATTCATGGAGCTAATATCCTTCTTGCTTCAGACTATTAAAGCGCCCTATTGTTCTTACAGCTTGGAAGGGGGTGAAAGTCTGCATGCATAAATGAATACATGAATGATATACTGCCTGATATAAATACTGCCCAGCTTTTAGTGAGATACCAATGCCTGTAGAATACAAAGTTAAAATAGGTGCTCAGCATAAAATGCCTCGTGATAGAAAAAAATTTAAATAACTTTAAAAAAAAAGTCATGATGGGTGCTTTTCTATAACCCTAGGATATTATGATTTTCCGAGGGAGATAACAGAACTGATCTCACCAATTATTATCATGTCATTACAGTTAGATATAGTGGGCACGGTTCTAGGCATTTTGCTAAATATTTGTAATATCAGTGCTGTGAAACTCAAAACGTCCTCCATTTAGAGATGAGGAAACTGAGGCTAAGAATTAAGTAACTTAATTGCCATATCTACCATGATTTTGTGTTTTCAACTGCCGACTTATAAGGAAGTTTAATAAAGGGCTAAGTATATACATAGGTTGAGAAGAAATTTCATTTAACGGAGGAAAATATCACAGAATTTTAATCCTGGATGCGATCTTAAAAGAGCACTCAATCCATCACTAGCATTTATAGGTGATAAAACAAAATTTCACGAGGTCATAATTTGTCCAAGATTACATATTTCACCAGAAAGAGAATAAAGAACTTTACAACATGAGTATCATTTCTTTGTGTCAACACATTATTTCATAAATGTTCAGTTAGCTGCAAATGTCCTTTGCAGAAGTAAAGAGATTCATTATAACTCAGTATGGCATTCTTAGGAATTAATTGGTCAGACTGACCAGGCCAAGAGCATTTGATGGAGACATCAAATGAGATATTGTGAAGGGAGGTAACAGAGACCATTACTTATTAATATCAATTCTTTAGTCAGTCCTGGGTTGAAGATAGGGCTCTAGCAATTATTGTTATGTGACACTGGGAAGGTCATGAAACTTGTTTAAGCCTCGGTTTCTTTTTCTGTCAATGGAAGACACTAATAGGATGGATGTAAAAAAGTTTATATAAGCATAATGTTTATGAAGAGTTATGTGTAGCACATGGTGTCATTTAAATGCTAAATGAACACAAACCCTCATCCCTGCTCCTGGTGAGGAAGGTCTAGAGGGAATTCTGCATTGCAACAGGACATCATGCAAGACCTGAGGCTGACAGAAGGATTATGGACCTAAAGAAAGTTGCTTCCAATGCCACTGATTATAACTTTAATACCTTACTTCTTACTAATATTGATAAGCTTAATATGCAGAGGAATCATGGAAATGAATTTTTGATTATCACTATTGAAAAGAAAACCTATGAAAACAAAACCTACGCCCTTTCCTTGAGCATGCATCAAAGGCTGATCTGTGCTAAGCCAGGAATGCTCACCAACTGGGTATGCAGAATAGAGACTTTATGGACTTCAATATAAAGTGACAAACCTGATAGATTACCTCAGGTCCAGATGCAAGCTAGGCCAGGATAAATCTCTATGATGTATTCACTTTGCCATTCTATAACTCAAACACCAGAGTCCCGTAGCAGAACAGACGCTATTTGACTCAATTCTCTATAAATTTTAGTTCCTCACCCTTGACTTATTTAACATTCAGAATCAGGCTTAACAAGGTCTGTGCCGTCTTCTTGTCACTACAATAAAAGGAGGGTTCCTTTTTAAAGACATATATGGAAATTGATTCTTCCAATCAGAGTGTGCTTGAATCTTTGATTATGAAATGCTTTGATAAAACTCTGCTTAGACACTGAATTCTTTTGAATTCCATATTCCAAAGTTCACTGAAAATAGTTAATGCAAGTCCTGCAGGTTTTACTATACTGGTGTCTGGGGACACATCCATATAGTATGTTTAATATGAAATAGTCTGAATTTATGGGTGTATTCATCTGCCAGGGCTGTCATAACAAAGCACTGCAAATGTGATGGCTTAAACAACAGATATTGCTTCAGAACTCTAGAAATCAGAAGCTCAAAAGCAAAGTGTTAGCAGTGTTGCTTCCTTCTGAGGGCTGCAAGGGAGGCATCAATTCTAGGCCTCTCTTTGTCTTACAGATGTCTGTCTTTATCCCCACATCTTGTCCTATCATCTATTCTCTATAAATGTCTGTTTTCAAATTGCTTTTTAAAAGGACACCAAGCCTGGGAACCAGCAGTTAGTGTAATGGCTATGTCGCTGGACTCCCACGTAGTCGACCGCGGTTCGCATCCCGGACCCAGTGGCTTAAAACTCACGCCAGGTGCATGTGCGTGTGTGCCCAAGATCCCAAGAGGAGAACGGAGAAGGGATTGCAGTGTGACCATCCCCCGGGAGGATGATTTCTCGCTTTCTGTCTTTATGTCTCTCTCTGTCTGTCTGGTGAGCGTACGCGCCCTATAGTGAAAACCTCTCCAAAAAAAAAAAGTAAATAAAAAAAAAGACACCAATCCTATGGTTAAGGACAATAATGACCCTAATGACCTCATTTTAACTTAATTTAACTTAATTATTTCTGTTAAGATGCTTTGTACTGGCCAGTCAGTAGTGTGGTGCTTAAGCCAGCTGAATTCACATGGTCAGCTGTGCAGTTTGAGCCCCAGTTCCAGTGGCTTGATAAACATGAGGGCCAGCAGGTGGTGCAGTGGTTATGGCGCTGGACTCCCACATGGCCGAACATAGTTTGAGTGTGTACCTGGTGGCTTGAAAATCACACTGGGAGCATGTGTGTGCATGCCCAAAATTCCAGGAGGAAAAGGGATTGTGGCATGGCCATCTCCCAGCAGGGTGATTTCTCACTTTCCATCTCACTGTATCTGTTTCTTTCCAGAGAGTACACGTGTCCTATGACAAAAAGAAAAAGAAAAGAAAAATGGAAAGCATGCCTGGTGCATGTGCATGCATGCCCAAAATCCTGAGAAGAAAAATGAAGGAGAAGGAACTGTAGAGTGACTGTCCCCACTGGGGACAAAAGGGGTGCTTTTTCACTTTCCTACTCTCACTCTGCCTCTCTTAGAAAAGTGAACACACCCTTTAATAAGTTTAAAAAAATGCTAATTTCAGAAATAAGATCACATGGGAAATTAGGAGACACACACACACACACACACACACACACACACACACTTTTATTTATTTATTTTTTTTCTGGAAGGATAAGAGGGGAACACTAATTAACCCATAACATGGGCATTCAAGCTAAGAGGGTTAGAGACATTTTTACCCCTTACTTTTTACCTTTCCTTCTCTTTCTTTTTTCTTAATGTCAAGTCTGTTTTCTGGCAACAGGTCCATTTCTTTCTGCTTCTAGGTTCCTACTTCTACCAATATTCCCCTTCAGGGTGTTCACTGAAATTCTATAAATAATGAATTTGTTTTAGAATTCAAGAGACTTCACTTTTTGTATTTTCTAAAAGTTGATACTTTCAGCATATCTAGTCAGACACAGACACCTAAGGATTGGTAGAAAAATTGCAACATAGGAATTGAAACGTAGCACAAATTAAGTGTGCTGATGTATATTCAGAAAAGTTATTCGTGTCCTATACTCTAGGAAATCTATAAAGCAATTTACTCTTTTCACTTTTCATGGCAATCTATGCTAACTTAGATAATGATAATTAATGATTTGCCACATCGAATGATGGAAATAAATCTATAAAAATTGACCTTATTGATCAACCATTTTCAATTAACTTAAAGGCAACATTAATCAACTCCATCAGGGTGGTGATAGAATATTTTCTCCTAAGGTTGTTTGTTAAGAGGGTGGAGCATTAACCTTTGAAGTGTGATGGAATACATAGTGGAGCTAGGGAAAAACAAAACAAAACAAAACAAAACAAAAGGCTGCTGCAGTAATCAATAGTGCTGAAGTTTAAGCAATTCTACATACTTTTCTGGTGCAGTCCTAAAAGTTAGTTATTTTCCAGAAATACAATAGTCTTGGCTAATTTCCATCTTGTGGTAATTGCTCTACTCCAAGTGATAAATTAAGAAGATTAACTATAGAACTCCCTACCAAAAATGTACCTAATTTAGGAAATTTCAACTTTCTATTACCTACTCTTTATTCAAATTAAAGTAAAATACCTGTCTGCACTTTAGTTGTTAATAAAACATTAGGAGGGAAAAAGTCTACTTACATCACATAGTTGAATAGAGTTAACTAAACAATTACAAATCCAAGAGAATTTGTTCTCATGCATGGGTGAATCCAATACACAATTCAAGATCTTGTAGTTCTGCCAACAATGACAAAAATACTATAATGAACTCCCTTTCAGCAGGATGCCGGCCTTTGAAGGATTAATGGAATGAGAAAGTACAAAGGTTATCTAAAGCTTAAAAGGCCATGAAAAGAGAAAAAAAAATCTAATTAGAAAATTATATATATGGGTTTAGTTCAAATTATATACTTAGACATGGGCTAGGACTTGAGTGAGAGAGATTTCATTGTCACGCCACCTTCAAAAGCTATTTGTGAGTGGTCTTAACTGGAGAGAAAAATGCTCAAGAATGCTTCCATATATTTCTAAACCTTCCTGAGGTAGATGTGATATTTTTAGCACATATGAATCAAGACTTGCAGCCCTTTGTTCATCACCTTTTCCTATCAGCATTTCAGTGTCAACATCAAGGAGGTTTCAAGTATTACTGAAAAGGGAAATGTTGCCTCACTCTAAAAACCATTCCAGATAATTGTTGAAAACCCAATGAAAGTGACACTGAATAGTCACTTTATCAGGCAGTTTAATGAGGCCTCTTCTGAAACTAGATCAAATTAATTCTTTGTTAAGACATTAAGTGTTATTTCTTTCTACTTGTTTAATTTTTTAACTCCAAATTAAAAAAAATAAAACTCCTTTAGAAAATTTAAGGAATAATTACAGACAGTTTGGGTTACATTTTAAATGCATTTCCAAAGAAATGTATCTTGTGTTTTCTTATAAGAGTAGAGATTAGGATGATGGAGAGAGCATGGGCATTTTCCCCTTCTTTTTCACAACCCATTGAAGTTTTATTTAACTTCAAGAGTCTTGCTCCAATTCATGCAGTGCCTCGAAATACTCACTGGACATTGATGGTTTGGATGCTTTCACATTTGTCTAAAATCCTGTGACATCTTCACTACACTAATTTGACACCATCTAATGTTATTAAGAGCTTACTTTATATGAGGTGATATTTTTAAGATGGTAAGGATAAAGTAATAAGCAAGACAGAAACACAGACCTCATGACTTTTCCAGTGAAGGTGGGGAAAATATATTACCCATACAGCTAAATTATCACGTGAGACAACAGGGACATCAAGCAAAATCCCTTTTCAGACGTCAATGTAAATGAAACATGAATAGTGAGACAGGGTCCTCCAGTTACACAGACAGAAAAGACACAATTCACATGAAATGGGCACATTCTAAGACAACTTCAGGAACAGGAAAATTAATATGACCAGAAGGTAGTCACTCCAGGGGAACAGTGGCAGCATATGAGAGCTGAGATTTCAGCAGTACTAAAATCAAATAAAGACTTTCAGGCAGTAAAAAAGAGTTAGAATTTTATACTTTGCATGCATTGTAACATCATTGCACCTTTTTTTTTTTTTTTTTTTCCAGCAAAGAAGTGTTATTATGGTGTGCTCTACATTCTAGTTGCCACATGGAGAAGAAGTTGTTGTGAGGCAAGAAATAGAATCAAAATCGGTTGGAAAGATATAGTTGGCATCTAGGTAAGAATTGATGATGGTTTAGACCAGGTCAACAGAGGCTAAATCAGAGATTTGATATAAAATTTGAGATTTAACTTGAAGGTAGTGCAGACAGGTCTTTGCTGATAGATAAACATAAAGAACTTAATTCATAACAGTCTGTTTTTCCTCAAAATCATATCATAGCTACCCTGAAGGCAGGACTACGTCAGAGGTTTCTTGCAAGCCCATGTTACACAGTTGGGTGCTAAGGACAGAGTCAGTATGAAAAGAATATCAATAAATTTTCCCCTACTTCTCTCCTAAGGCAAGTAATTTAACCAATGTCTACTTCCTAATGTCAAAGTGGGGATACATTTTCTTATTTACCTGTTAATCTGAATTTTTCTAGCCATATTTGAAACATAAAGTGTGCTTAATCTCTGCCAAGCAAGCTACATCATGTTGCTTTTAATGTTTAGTCTTTGCCTTTCTCTTGTGCTACAGAGGCCCTCAGGCAAAGATTTTAACCAATAATTTGTTGGGAATTAGAACCTGCAAATGCTTAAGCCAATAGAAGAATTTAATAATAATAATAATAATGATAATAATAATAAAAACAGGAAAAATACGGTTCAATTGGAAATGGCTACTTGTCTTCTTAGTGAATAGAGAAACATATACTAGAAAGAATATTAGGTGAAACCCAAGAGGCTCTATTGTACAAAGATTATATCGGAAAAATATATGATCAAATCATTTACGTCCGCTATAGTATAAAGTATCCAAGATAAAGCTATAAAATTCTTAGCTGAGTTTGTATACTAGAACTCAGATGACTTACAGATTTTTTAACAGTTTCTTTCAACTATTTTGTCAGTTTTTCCTGGTATATTTTGTGTTAGAATAAATTCTATTGTCAACTTTTTTTAAGGTAAATAGATGAACATTACTAATCCAAAATTTGAAATCCAAAATGCTCCAAAATTTGAAAGACTTTGATTAGCAACATGACACCAAAGTGGAAAATTCTACACCTGACCTCATGTGATGGGTTGAAGTTAAAAGGTTTCAATACGAGTGCATGTCCAAGATCCCGAGAGGAGAATAGAGGAGAAGGGATTGTGGCGCGGCCATCCCCCCGGGGGGTGATTTCTCGATTTCTGTCTTTCTGTCTCTGTCTTTCTGGCAAGCAAACATGCTCTATAGCAAAAATCTCTCAAAAAATTTTTTTCAATACAACAAATATCATATAACGTTAACTTCAGGCCATGTGTTAATACAGTATATATGAAATTTAAATGAATTTCATGTTTAGACTTAAGTTCCCTTCCTAAGATGTATCATTATGTATATGCAATTAGTCCAAAATCCAAAATAAATCAGGCACTTCAGATAAGGGATACTTGAACGTGGATCAGATAGTTTCATGGGAGAATCCAAGGCCCTGTTTCTAGTGCTGTCTTTCTCTTTCTCTTTCTTTTTCCTCTCTCTTTGGTTCATGGAATAAGTAAATAAGCTTTAAAAAAGAGAAATATTCTATCTGTATTTCAGTTTCTAAGGAGAGATTATGCAGAAGTATTTTAAAATGTAAAAATAATAATAATGTTTTAATTATCATTTATTTTTCCAGTCTGAATCTGTTTCTTATTTTTACCACATTAAAGAATTTGATTAATTTATCACAGGAACGTCTATGTAAGTTGGTTTAATTGGTTTTGGATCCATATTCATGGAATAGAGTTTAATGTATCAAACAACTGTAAGAGGAAAAAAAGCATTTTGATCCTATTATTTTTCTTCTTTCAATATAAACAATTTGTGGCATTTTTAAAAGATTAAAGGAACTGTATCAATTTGACAAAGTTCTACTTTTTTATGTAAATCAACAAACAAAGAAGAATTGGTAAAAATAGGCATTGAGCTTATAATTGTATGAAACTTCTTGACCACAGAAGGGTCAGAGACTCAGGAAAAAGGAGTCTACCTCACATCCCTGTTCCCAGCCATTTCTGGGTGCCTCTCATAAAACAGGGTTGCCACATGAGGTGACAGGCTCAACTGTAGTAGAATCTGGTAGGACCTAGAACAGTGTCACTATCTCAGCTATTTCACTTCAACGTTTTTGATTTCAAAGCCTGCATCTGTATAGTAACATAACAATACCTGACCAGTGGTATTAACAAGTCTTGAAAGTTTTATGAATAAAGAATCAAACAGAGCAAGCCTCAGGTAAAGTTGAGTTACTGGGCAATTCTTCTTCCCTTATACGAATTTAATTCCCCTGATTTCCATTTGAAAATGAGGTTCTAGAGAATCTGCCCTAGCTCCAAGGATAGAGCACCAAGCTCTAACTAAAGCAGCTATCCTGCTGCCAAAAGTGATTTTTTTTTTTCAGGACTGTGCAGGTGACCTAAGCCAGTCCAATCTCAATGAATCTCAAAATATTTTCCTGAGATTGATGAGGCAATCTTTTTTCCTCTCCAACTCATAGTGAATGAGAAGGCAGAAAGCCCTAGAACTGCTAGCTATCGTCTAAGAAGCGTGTGGGTATTCAGCCGTGGTAGATCATCTTCTGGTCCAGAAAAGGCACAGGAATAAAAGAGAAAGAAATAATTCTTAAGGTGGCTTTGTAGCCTAGTGGTTAAGGGAGCCAGAACCTACATGGCTGACCATGGTTCAAATCATGACCCCAGCAGCTTCAAAAACACACATGGTATTTGTATATGTGTGCCCCAAATCTTGACAAGATGGAGAAATGGAGACAGAATTGTAGTGTGACCACAATCCACAGGGGGTTGCTTTATCTCTCTCTCTCTCTCACTCACTCATACTTTCTATCTCTCTGTCTTTCTCTGGTGAGCACACATGGTTTCTAGCAATAAAAAAGAAAAAAAAAAAGAAAGCTCCAGGTGACATCTTTGCACCCTAGATCAAATATCATGTGAACTGAGACAGGCTGTTCTTTTCAGTTACACGAGTCAGTGACTTGGTTTTATTGATTGGGGCAATTTAAGTCAGATTTTCTGTTTCTTGCACTCCAAAGCATCCTAATACAGTTTTAGAAATATGGGGAATAACACAGCCCAGAACAATAGAACTCCAAAGGGTTCTCCTGGGAAAATAAGTAGAAATTCTCCAGTCCAGTAATTCTTAAAATTTTTAAATCCCATGTACCATGACGATACAATAGAAACAACATGTCCTTTATTGGAAGCAAAGGAAAAAGAAAGGACTTGAGCACACACACACAATAAAAACTTTTGCCTATGATATCAGAGAGCTACACAGTATATCTAAAGCTCTTCAAGGTAATAGTATTTGTCATAAAGCAAAATAATGTATTAGTTTGGAAGAGTGACCAGATTCTAATATCAGGAAAGTAGGCCCTGTGAGGCGGGGTGATGTCAGGGCATCTACATATGTCAGCATCTGAGAGACTGGTTCTTTCAACCCAGTATTGAACAGGCAGGCCCTTGCTCACAAACCGTTTCCTTCAATGTCCCTTGCATTGTAGAATGAATAAGAGTCAGGTCAACCAATTACTTAAAAAGCTGCTGGAAAATGTGCTCAGGAGATGAAACAACTCCCCATGCACAACCTCTACCACTACCCTAACTCCCAGCTCTGTCACTGAATCGGAACAGAGGCAAAGATTACTCTTCAGCTTAAGTAAAAACATGCATTAGGCCTAGGCAAAATCCTTCTGATTCTACCCTCTAAAATTAAAGTATCAAATTGTGGATATCTTCAATAAAGTTGACATCAGATTTTCATCAACATTATATTCAAAAATCTCCTATCTTATTTTTGAGCCTAACTTTGCCTTGCAACCTGTTAGGGCATTGCCCTTTTTTGTTTTGTTTTGTTTTAATCGGTGAGGTGGAGATGGAGGAAGCTTAATCAGACTTCTTTATTTGAGCCCAACTGTAAAGCAGGTCCTTTATAGTGGTAGAATGGATAATTGGTCTCACGGTCACAACTTCCTCTGGGCCTACAACTATCTTAGTGGTTTCTAATCAATTAAAACTTCTATCCTGTTAACTACTAACTTCATTTTCTAAATTTGAAGTTCAAGTGGTTATAGATGTTTTCTCAGCTCCAAGTCCCTCTGTGCAAGAAATGTTTCTTAAAGTAGTGTTCCTTCAATTTTAACATGCATGTGAACCCCCCTGGAGATGCTGCTGAACTGCAGGTTGTGATTTAGTGGGTCTGAGCTGAGGCCTGAGATGATGCATTTCTTTGTGTTTTAAACTCCAGAGGGCATGTTCATTGGGCAGGGAGAGAGAGAGAAACAGCATTTCCCAATGAGTCACGGCCACACTATAGTCCTTTTTCCTCCATTTCTCCATCCTCACCAGAATTTTGGGCACCCACACACATGTGCCTGACCTGCTTTTTAAGACACTGGAGCCAGGATTCAAAATGGTCAGCCACATGAGATTTGGATCCCTATTCATGGAGCTTAACTGCTGCATTGTGGGGCTGGTCCCTGAGATTCTCATTTCTATCCAGTTCCCAGGTGATACTGTTGTGCTGGTTCTGTGGATCACATTTTGAGTGTAAGGGGCTTAAAGGATTTGTAGTGTAAAGTCATATACTGTTCATCTTCCACACACCTATTCTCATTATGAGGAACCAGCAGGAGATGCTCGTTAAGAGCTTTGTGACTTGCTATTACAGGTAGTGGAGTTTGCCGAGTGCTAAGCAGAGGAGCATGCTCCACTGTCCTCCCTGTTAATGCTAAATCGGTAGTTACAGCACAAGGGGTGCATCTATAATGACTGGTCCTAAGGGACCTTTTTGCCCAGAAACCAACAATTTCAGAAAACAGCCCCCTAAGATGAATAACAACCAGGATCTAAAGACCCCTCAAACATCTGTACAGAGAACTATATTAAAATCAGAAGATGCTCCCATTAACCCTCTTAAATTGCATTAGCACAATTCTCATTTTAATCTATTTTCTCTGAAGCCGTTATCTTCATTTTCACCCTACATGACTTTGAAATTTCTGGTCTTTGAGAATATATAGAATACTAAAAGCAACAGGATTATTTCTCAATTGATATGGGCATGGAAATGGCTAAGATATCTTCTAACTCCCAAAATACTTGAATTCTAGTTGGTTGGAGAATAAAGAAAATATCACTAAGGGCTATACTGTACTTTAAAAGATTAAACAATGGCAAACATCCAGATTCATAGAGCAAATTTCAGGGCTCTTAAAACACTGTATTAACTGGTATAACCTTCATATTCAAAATACCTAAGTGAGGTTAGAAGCAACTAACGGATGTTGTCAAGTATTACAAATCTAATTTTATGTTTAAAAATCCATATCATACTTTATTGTTAGGAAGGAAAGGAGACATTCTAGGTTTTCCCTTACACTCATTCTTCCTCTAACCTTCCCCCTCTCTTACACACGCACATGCACACACCACATTCTCAAATTCAGAGGTCAAACCAGGAGGCTGTGACATGGCGAACTCTCAACAGATGCATCCATATCTCTATAGCTGTCATTCACAGCAAAATAACAGTGTGAGCAACCGAATGCTATAGTGTGAAAATGGTTTTTCTCAAAGCAGAACATATGAAAACACTTTAGAGAGAATTTCAAACACTTCTTTCTAACAGCTGTTTCTAATGGCTTCACAGGACAGATTACATACACATAAAAGAGATGAGGACCTCATTTTACAACACTGCTAATTATATGCATGTTACATATGTTATCACATTTAAACTTCACAATGACTTCTTAATATGATCATCCAACTTCTCCAGTGCACCTGGGAGTTAAAACAAACAAATGACCACTCTCTCCAAAGTCACAGGGCTAAGAAGTGGCAATGCAGAGACTTGAATCCAGATCTGAATGACTTACATTATGAATTCTCTGTTGCCCTTAACTATAAATACTGGATTGCTGGTTCTTAAACTTTAATACGCAAACAAGTCACCTAGCCTGTTAAAAACACAAATTCTAATTCAGAAGCTCTGAGGCAAGACCTGCACATTTGCATTTCTAACAAGGTCTCAGGTGATGCTGAGGTTGATGGTTCAGGGATCATGCTTTCAACAGGAAAGCATGAGGATGTGCACTTTGACCATGTCTCTCACTATGTCTCTGGGCCTGCAGCATCACCTACACCTGGGGCCTTGTTAGAAATGCAAATTCACAGGCTCCACTTAAGACCTATTTGGAGTAGGGTCCCAGCAACCCATGTCTTAACAAGCCTTCCTGGGGATTCTGATGTACATTCAAATTAAGAATCTAACTCCTGCCTTTCCACAAATGTGAACCATCAATCTCTATATAGTCTGGGATGATTCTTAGCTCACTAGATGGGATTTTCTCTGGTTTTCCTAAGTCACATTTTATGATTGACCTGAAATGTCTCCCTACATTTTTGGTTAAAAGGTGGTCTACCTAAAGAAAAGCTGTGCTTGTGGAGGTCACCTTGGTCCACTGCAGTGCAGGCTGTGGTGTGATCCAGAGAAAGGTCATGGGAGCTTGGAGGGGGGCTGACACTCACTCCATTCTTCTCCCCCCTCCAAAATAAGTAGGAATTTTTCTTTCTCAAATGGATCTCCCTACTGCATGCCCAAACCACTTTTCTTCACTATTCTGAGCTTTGCAAAACAAATTCTCCATCTCACATTTTTATTCTAAACAGTGACTAAGAAATAATCATTTTCCCTTAATTTGAAAAGAAGCATGTCAAGTAATTAACAAACACAAAAAAGATAGTTATCTTAGATCTCCAGTTGGGATGAGCAGTAAGACTCTGAGGAAAATTATAGTGCTTAGAAAATTCGGATACATGGAAATGAAAGATTTTAATTGGATTCATCTAAATAATAGAACAATCTTCGACCACCACATTTCTAATAATAAACGATAAAATAATTGTTCATGGGCTATGTGCCTTACATGAATGATCTCATTTAATCCATACTGCAATCCTGCAATGCAAGTACTATTTTATCCCCATTTTAAAGATTACATCATGGGCTTAGAGAGGATACCAAAATTGCCCAAGGTCATCCAACTAGTAAAAGTTGAAGTTGAGATTTCACCAGACTTATGGAAGTCTACAGCCTGAAATCTCCACATACATGACACTGCTTTTTCTAAGTATGACACTGCTCCTTCTATACTGGAGGAAATGCAATGGTGAAGTAAAATCCAGGCTTGCCTTAAGAACCCACATTTCTCCAATACCATGCTACAATAGAACCACTATTTTATTTTATTTTATCTTATTTTATTTTATTTATTTCTTCTGTAACAGAGAGAAAAAGGGAAAGATAGGCATTCCCAACAGTCTTCATACCATAATTTACCCCTAGTCTTAGCCAGCCCAAATCACAGACATGCACAGACTCTCAGGGAGGTCCCCGTATGTAAGCCTAGAACCCTTTTTAGATGAGTCCAGTTTTATTACTGCTGTGCCACAACCTTACCGCAGTAGATCTATTCTTTAGGACTATAGTAGGGCCTCTAATGATTCTGAAGCATCCCAAATGCAGAGTTAATGCACTTATCTCATGGGAACTTTAGCAGCACAGAAATTTCTGTATTGCACCAGATTCTAATGAGATTGGCCTTGTAAGGCAATAAAGGAAAAAAATCATTTCCTCTTTTACAATCTCTAGGCACAAACATCATTCCATTACAACAGATGGAATTTCTGGAAACAATGCGACGTATTCTTCTTTCCTCCCTACAATCACAATGGAAGGCCAACTGAAACAGATTATATTGCACAAAACAAAGCAATGTATCTCTATCCCCTCCCTGAAGTCATCATTAGAGATACGAGCTCTTGCATCTGTGAGAGACTTCCATTTGGAGCTGGTTAGTTATGAGTCTACATTCACTTCAAGCCATCTGATTGGTCTGAACAACTTTAATGATTCTAACAAAGATGAAGATATTAAACATAGAGCTCATTATTAGTCAGAAGTCTGCCATGTTCCCTGCTGTATAATTAAGTCCTTTCATTCAACACATTTAAAATAGCATCAATGAAGAATATTTAATTACCTCCCTCCAGAAGAAGGTCCCAACTCAGATTTAGTAGCCAATTTCACAATGAGGTACAATTTAAATTATTCTTAAAATAATGTTTCTGCTAACTAGAGGGGATGCTTAAGTCCAGGAAATTTAAATCTAGGGAATAGAAATCCATGACAGAACTGGAAGAAAAACATCTTTAGCCTGTCATTTTTTTTTTTTAATAAAGAAGGCAAGGCATGTTTAATGGTAGCATATTTTCCCAAAGAATATAAAGTATGTGGCCAAGGGGACCAGAAAGAGATAAAACCCACCACCACCACAACAACAAAAACTGTAGAAGTGGGAGAAAGTGTTGTCGGAACATTTGTGTTCAGGACTTGTTGTATCAATAGTGAAATATGTGAGATACTGGTATCTACACCAGCCTGACCTCAGGGTTATTCATAATCCAGCTTCTAGAACAAGAGACTATAAGGATGGAAATCATAAAGGTAGCAGCAAGATAATGTTTCATTTATGCCTCCGGGGCTGAAGGGGACAGAGCACAGGTAATTCAATTAGGCGCCCATGTTACTAGTGCATGCTGCATCTGCTTTATACACTATAATGTATGTTTATTACTGTGGCCTTTGAGAAAGCATTGCTGAATCTTAAATAGACAAAAAGGAAGAATGGCCAGCCTATATTAACTGCAGATACTGACAGGCCATACTTCTTGTTTTTCATCCGGACTCCAAGGATATTTTGTGATCATTTATCTAAAGAGCAGAGACATTTGCAATTTGTCCTCACCCTTATCATCACTATTTCCATTATCACCATCACCATCACTTACACCAAACCTGTATGGATCTCCAACAATAGGTATCCAAGTATGCTTGATATTGTAGAGGGTGGTACTTTAGAGTCAGGCAGTACTCTTGTTTTCTTCAGGAAAATTACATTCCTATTGTTCGTGGACTTGTAGAACTATCAAACGGTCAATTTTTTCCTACTTCTCTGAGAGGTGAGCACATAATCCAACACATCTGAGGCATTGGTAAACTACTACAAGAATGAGGGGACAGGGCCAGCAAGTGGTGTGGTGGTTAGGTCACTGGTCTCCCACATGGCCAACACTGGTCTGAGTCGTGGACCTGGAGGCTTGGTTTCTCACTTCCTTTTTCTCTCTCTCTGTCTATCTCTGGTCAAAATAAAAATACTAATAATAAATAAGATGAAATAAATAATTATTTAAAAGAAAAAGAATGAGGGAAAACAACTGGTGTCTATTTACCCTAGTATAGAAACAGCCTAAAAAAGCCAGTAACTACTCCCTGCTAGACACTCCAATATTCTCTGTTTCTTTTTGGAAGTTTCTTTCATCTTCAGTTTGATTCTGTGTGCTACCCAAGAGCATCAGGATAAATCTCTAACATACCTGAGGTACAGTGATCTTGATATATTGGTTGCAACAAGAATCTGAACTGACTCTGATATGGGGTATATAAGGAGGTACAGTTTGTGGCCTTTGCCCTAAAGAAGCTAATGGTGCAGTTGGGTAGAAATTACAAATGCACAAGAAGGATAAATAGCATTGTAAGGTAATCAGTGTCAAGTGACCAATCAATGGGATCAGAGTTTGGAGATGGAAGTCAGCTATTGTAGGCAGAGTAGAAGGGAGTCCTTGGGTCAGCAGGAGGTGTAGTATTTAAGGCACTGGACTCCCATATGGCTGACCATGATCTGAGTCCAGGACCTAGCAACCTGCTTTGTCATGTTCCCTCTTTCTCTCTCTGGTAAGTGCACACCCTCTATAGCTAATTAAAAATAATAATGAAAAATTGAATAAATAATTATTTTTAAAATTTTTAAAAGGAAGTTCTAGACAAAGTAGGACTTTGAACTAAATGCAACAGAGCAGCTGGGAGGTTATATAAGAGAAAATTTAGAATAATAAAATTGGAAACAGACAGCAAAAAAAAAAAGATATATACAATATGAACCCTTAACAATGCTGACCGTAATTCCTAAGTTCAATAATTAATATTTTCTTGGGACCAGCAGTTAGTGTAATGGCTGTGTCACTCGACTCTCATGTAGTCGACCACAGTTCAAGTCCTGGACCTGGCGGTTTAAACTCACACCGGGCGCGTGTGGGTGCGTGTCCAAGATCCCGAGAGGAGAATGGAGGAGAAGGGATTGCAGTGTGGCCATCCCCCCTGGGGGGTGATTTCTCGCTTTCTGTTTCTCTGTTTCTGTCTTTCTGGCAAGCGCACACACCCTATAGTGAAAACCTCTCCAAAAAAAAAGAAAAAAATCATATTTCCTTTAAACTTCAGATGAGATATCATGTACATATATATTAGTTCTAAGACACCTTTGTCTTAATAAAAGGAATACAGAATACAACATAAATGTTCTTTCCTAATGCCTATTTTACAAAAGGAGAGGGGGATGAAGGACTAGACACTGGTGCTCTGCTGTCAGGCAATCCCAGGTGAGAAAGTTGCAAGTTCCAGGAAGCCGGGGGGACCTCTCTGAGAATACTGTGCACATGCTTGTCCATGACCCACAGTTGGCTGAGGGGTGGGTTTAGATCTTGATTTGGGGACCCTATTGAGGGTGTTCTCTCTCTCTTTCATAGTATCTTTGTCTCTCTTCCTAATGGATAAACAGAGTCTTAATAAGAGGGTGGGGGTAGGAACACACAGAAACAAAACAGGGAAAAAGCAGAAGGCAAGCATAAAGTCAGCATTTTCTGTTGTACCTCCTCTGAAAAATTAAAAATCAACTGATGTCAGGACTGTCAAATTATTTTCCTCCAAAAATTACTTCCTTTAATGAGGAGGAAAAAGGCAAAGTAAAACAAACTGTGGCCCAATGAAGGCACACACACACTCAAATACACGCATCCCACAGTGCCAACAAATGTCTTTTCTTTAAAATAAAAACCCTTTAGACTATAATGTAAGAGCACATTCCCTGTAGCTACAATCAACATTTTGAAGGAAAAACAGTGTAGTTCTTTATACCAATTAGGAGATTGCTCATGTTATACTGCTCAGCTGTTCACCTCCCAAATAGCGAAAAACAAGGGAGGGAGCCTCTGGGATAAATGGAGGTTAGACACTCTCGACTCTTGATACCAGCCTGCCAGGCAGGGCTGGTAATATTTATTTGGTTCTAGGACCACACAGCCTTATCGCCAGTCTAATGTTTAATAAACAAGTAGATGCAAAGGGTGACCAATCCTTTTCCATATTTTATACCGGTGCACACATAAAATTATGAATATTGTTTTATGTATCAATCTCAAAATAAGCAATGATTCATAATTAGGTCTCAATCACAGCTCTCAACTCTGCGAATTTATGAAGCAAACCCTTAGAAAAGCAGAGGACATCATAATGACATTGTAATGCTTTTGCCACTATCGCCCTAAAATGATAACTTTTGCCTGGATTTCTGTGGTAGCCTCCTCAGAGTCTCTTTCTTTCCATTTTGCTTCTTTATAATATAATTGGCAACCAGCTGCCAGAACGATTCTTTCAAAAGGTAAGTAAGATTGTATTAAATCTGAAGTCCTTCCGTTCACACACAAGGCCGTCTACTGTGTGGTCAGTTCATTTTTCCAAACCCTGTCCTGCTGGCTCTAGGTTCACTGCCAGCCTCCTACTATTCCTCGGATAAGCCACGTCCATTCCTGTGGCAGGGTGATCACACCTGCTATTCCCTCAGCCTAGAATGTTCTTGGATATTCTCATGTCTTGCTGTCTTCCCTCATTCCGGTGCCAAAGAAGCTGTTCTGACATTTCAAGATGGCCTCCTGTGGCACACTCTCCATCCCCTCATCTCTCTCTGCTTTCTTTCACAGCACCCATTCCCCTTTGAAAGTAAATACTTAGTTCCTGATTGACTTCATGTCAGTCTCCCTGACTAGAATGTCATTCTTGTAAAGGCTGTGATTTCTTTTGATCTGTTTCATGCCCCATCCCTTGGGCCTCCCACTATTTCTTTAACACAGAATGGCTTCAATAAATAGCTGTGCATAACTGAATCATTGTACTATTTTACAACAGCATATTGTTTTCAAACTCATATAACTTTTTCTCAAGTAGTACCTAAAGCATTCCTAAAAGAACAGCCTCTCAGAGTCCAGAATGAGCATACAGCATTTTTCATGTTTGGTTCAGAGAGAGAGAGAGAGTAAATTGAAGAGATTAATTCAAATCCTCAGAGCTCTTAATTTCCCCACCAGCATCTGAACCCCAAGGCAAGGCTCACTGCACAAGGTTATCGGAAGATTCCGGAAAGTCTCAGCATATTAGGTCCCACTAAGATTGAGCGTTCTCCCTCAGTGCCATCATGGACATCCCTCTAACAATTTCAGCGTCCAGGCTGGACAAATGAGAAATGGAAGTTGAAAAAGACCAGAAGGCTTCACTTTCTAAGAAGAAGAAAAGGAACAGGCATGTATCCCTGTCTCCCCCCACCCCACCCCCTCTTTAATTTCTACTAGTTCTATTAAAACCTGAGGATTCGTTATCCCAGCCTTCCTTCCCAGGCCCCTCTCCAATGGTGAGAAAGACTCCACCCACTACATCATCTTAATCAGCAACTTAGAAAACAGTGTCACATAAAACAGCAGCAGACCTGAAAAAGTGCAGTAATTGCAATAGCGCCGCTAACTAACCGTTCAGTGCCACTTCTGCATAATTAAGAAGGTGGTTTATGACAGGCATTTGTGGCATTTAAAACATTAAAAGGAAAACTAGCAGAACGTGCCACAACATGAGCCCTAAAGTCCTCCAGTGGAGAGGAGGTGGAGAAGAATAAGGCTAAACCCAAAGAAAACAGTGCCTTTTCTTGCTAGAGTCTCTCTTCTCCCCACCCCCAGTGTTTTGTTTTTGTGTTTTTTTTTTTTTCTTTTTCCTTCTGCAAAATGAGTAGCCGAGGGGATAATTTAGCAACCAGCCTTTTGCAAAGGTAGCTGCTGTGTGCTTAAATTACCAGAGAAATGCTTTCAATTGCTCCCCTTTCGAATGAAAGCACTGCATAGTATTTTCCCAGGATTGGAGCTTTGCACGCAGCAGGGGGGTACAGAGGAGTGCTGGGAGTGCAGGAATGAGAGAAGATAGTTGGTAAGGATAAAACTCTGGTTTATCTACATTGGGATGCAATGTTACAGAAAAGGAAAAGGCTGGTCATTATATATATAAGGAAGGCATTATCTATCTAGGACCTCCCAGGGAGGTCTCCTGATAAAACAGGACCTCTTGTTCACAGACATCTCGGGGGGCCTCTACCATGTTCCAGACAGTAGGCTGAAAGCTGTGACTATGAGGATAAATAAGAAATCCATCCTGTTCTCAAAGACTTCAGAGTCTAGTGAGAGAGGCAGCATAGAGAATTAGAGCACAGTGTAGAATGGTAATGACGGAGAACCAAGTAATGAAAATGACCAGAGGAAGCAATGCTTGAGTCCCTTAGAGAAAATTTTCTAAACATAGCAGGAATTCGACTAATGTTTCTTAATAAGAAAATTAATGAAATGATAGATCAATCAACTCATATGTAAGAAGGGTGCTATTTGAGTCTGGTCCTGAAGGACAAGTAGTTTACTAGACTCTGAGCAGAGGAAACAGCACATGCAAAGATGTGTGAGCTCAGAGGGGCAGGAAATGTGGAGGGGCCAGGAGGTGCTGGATGTGGGTTGCAGCCACTACTGCACACTGGTGAAGAGAGAGACTGGAACTGGTCAATCAAAGAGCTGCCAAGTTTTAAGCAGACATTTGCTATGACCAAGAATACAGCAAAATAATAATAATGATAATAATAATAATAAAATAGAAGGCAATCAAACCAGTTAGAAACCTTTCACTATAACAGCAAGAAAATGATGAGTTCAGGAATTAAAATTTCCTTCAGGGGTATAATTCAGAGATCTGATGATTCTTGCCTCGTTAACACATGCCCACCCACGTGGAGCAACTAAGTTCAAGGCAGTCATGCAGACAGGTAACAAAGCTAAAGCCAAGCCAAATTACTTCCACTGTGATATACACATAGGCTTTCCCAATAGCCAGCACATTTCCTCATCTGGAATGTAGAGTATAAATATCTGCCTGAATCAAAGACACTCTAAATGTTTCAACAATCACAACAGCAAAACAACTAAAATATGTCATACTTTCACAAACATATACCTGCACACACATTCACATACACACACACACACACACACAGCAAAAGTCTTTGAACAAAACCTGGGTGGTGTTTTTATACCTTAGGCAAGGGGACAAAATGTTCTTTGATATGCCGTGTGGAGAACCAGACAAGATGAAAGATAAAGACCAGTAATTTGATTGTGTGAAAAATCATTCTTACAAAATACACTTAAATCAAAGCTTTAGCGCTTATGTCTTCAGGATGGTGGGAACTAAAGGCAACTGCCATGAAAACTGCCTTGGATTTTCCAGATTCAAGCCTGCCTATAAAGAAAATTTCAGGACCATTTTTAAAGTTGAAATATAAGAACATTAATTTAGTTAAAAAACAATGATGACCATAGGCACTTCAAGGCAGATTTCTTTAATTTGGCGATTCCAGTTTGCTGTCGGTTTGCTCTAATAGTTCCCAGACTAGGGCCTCTGAATTCCAGCAGTACATTTATTATCTATAGAAGACAACCAAGCAATGAAACTAAATTGCAGAGCATTGGGCTAGATGGTCTTCCATGTCCAGGCAAGTCTATGGAGAGTAAGAAGTATAAACTACCTAGAAACCTTGTGTATAAACATAGGGTCATGGTTCAATGTGTCCTCCACGCACACTTATAGACAGGAATGATGCAAAAAACCTCATTTACATTTCCCCAAGTAGACAAAATATTTGCTAATATACACGAGGAAACACATCATAAGGATTTCAATATCTCAGAGAGTCACTGCCCTTGTCATCCCTAACTACCAGGCATCTTTAAAAAGAACAGTCAATCAGCTAGCCACACCAGGTGCAGTGAAACTGAACATACATTTTTGTACACTGAAAGAATCATACCTGTTAAACCAAAGAGAAATTTAAAAGAGAAATTTAATTCTCTAAGAGAAATGTGACTTGAGCCTACAAATGGCTTTGGCATCTGACTCTTCTGAAGATAAAGGGGGGTCCACACCATGGAAGTGATTTATTTCACATCAGATTTGTTTTATTTCACCCTAGCATAGGGGTCACATGTGGGCACCTTACCCTTTTCTGGAGAAGTTACACAGGAAGGTAAAATCCCAACTTAGTTTGAGAAGAAGAAAGAACTACGTCAAGGTGTGCCATATCTTATTTGGGCCTCTTTGCTTTTCTTTATCTTTTTTATGTTTTATCCTTGGTGGATGACACCTGCCGTCACTGGCCCAATTTTCCTTTCTGTAAAGATAGACCACATACTTTTATGACCATCTCTTACTGGGTTCTTCGATGCTGGTGACACATCTCAAATGCCCTGCAAGCTTCATGTACACCCAGCAACCCAACGCCTACTCAAATACCTCAAATTCACCAGCCCCTTAAAATTAGGAGCTTATCAACCTTTCCGTTTATCAGCATTTCAACAAACAAGAGATATACACACACTACATGTACATGGAATGAAGAAAAATATCTGTCTTCTAGCCTTCCAGATAAGACCTTTGTGTTTCTTTTTTTCCTTTCTTCTCTTAGTTTCTATATTGAATTGCTCACCACATCCTGACACTATTCATTTAAAAGTCCTCTCCAATCAAGTCCTTCCACTACCGCCAATCCTTTCTTTTCTTTTTTTTAATTTTTAAAAGTGTATCCATTATTTCTTTCATGAGTGTGAGGCAGATAGAGACACAGGCAGAGACAAATAGCAAGACAGGAATCTCCAATAGGGACCCCACACCATGACCTACCTACTGCTGCAGCCTGCCCTGGATTGTGAGCACACAGGAGCCTGTCATGAGCAGGGAGGTCTCTGAAGGCAAACCTGGAAACCTTCTCCATGAGTTAACTTTGTAGGAGCACCCTGCAACTCATGCCAGTGTCTAGACCTCTTTAGTGGTGCTCTGTGGCGGCTTTTTGAACAAAATGCCCCCAAATTTCATTGTGTAGTACATTTACAAATTAAGTAATGAGACCTGAAAAAGCCTAAAGCATTTACTTTCTGGTCCTTTACTGAAAAGACTTTGGGGAACCAGCAGTTAGTGTAACGGCTATGTCGCTGGACTCCCACGTAGTCGACCGCAGTTCGAGTCCCGGACCCGGTGGCTTAAAACTCACGCCGGGCGCATGTGCGTGCGTGCCCAAGATCCTGAGAGGAGAATGGGGGAGAAGGGATTGCAGCATGACCATCCCCCCTGGGGGGTGATTTCTCGTTTTCTGTCTCTATGTTTCTCTCTGTCTGTCTGGCGAGCGCACGCGCCCTATAGCAAAAAACTCTCAAAAAAAAAAAAAAAAAAAAAAGATAAAAGGCTTTGTGGGTGCCTAATTGTTCCTGAGGTGACTGCCCAACTGGAAGGCTTCCCTGCTTCTTTCTGCCTGTAAAAACACATCTTTTCTTCAAGTTCAAACCAAAATGTCCATGCAAAGAACTTGGTACTTTCGACAATGGTGCTAAAATAACTCATCTTATGGGTTTTATTTGTGCATTTCATTTGAGAATTAAGCATGCTTATCTTTATGATATTAAATTTTCTTATTCTGCCACTAATTTTTTTTTTTTTTTAGAGAGAAATTTTTGCTATACAGCATGTGCACTTGCTGGAGAGACAGCGAGACAGAAAGCGAGAAAATACTCCCCAGGGGGAATGGCCACATTGCAATCCTTCTTCTCCAGTCTCCTCTCAGGATCTTGGGTATACATGCACACATGCCCAGTGTGAGTTTTAAATCACCAAGTCTGGGACTGGAACAGTGTCGACTACGTGGGAATCCAGGAGCGACATAACCATTATACCATCTGCTGGTCCCACCTGCCACTAATTTATAAACCATTCAAGAAAAGCAGTAATAAATAAGAGAAACCAACTGTCACTGCTCTTGGAACAAAATCAAAGTCAAAGTAAATAAAGGTTTTTCTTTTTTTTAAGAATTATTTTATTTAACTTTATTTATTATTATATCATTATTATTTTTCAGTTTGATCAGAGAGAGAGAGAGAGGAAGTGAGAAAGCAAGCCACCAGGTCTGAGACTTGAACCGTGGTCGGCCATGTGGGAGTCCAGCACCTTTAACCACCACGCCACTTGCCAGCCCCAATAAAGGTTTTTCTTGTCTGTATGTTCAAGAGCTCAGTATTTGGACAACTAAGTTCTGTGTCATATGTCTGTGAGTCTGTGGTGTCCATAGAAATGGAACGAAGAAGGTGCTCCCCCCCACAATGTAAATCATCTAAAAAGGACCACAAACATGTTTATACAATATAGTAATATTGGGTTGTTGATAAAGTTATGAAGCGTTTTTTTTTGCATAGAAAAATATATTATGACTTTCCTGAAGACCTAATATAAGGCAAATAGAATCAATATAAGAACAGGATAAATTCTATGAATATTTGAGTGGTTTCAATTAGGAAAGAATAGGGTTTTGTGAGACAGGGATGGTATCTCAACTGGGCTGAAGAAGGGGTCAGATTTGTATCTTAGGAACCCGGACAAGCAGAGACTAGGGTATGTGTGTGCTCGCATGGGAATGCCCTAATTCAAGTGCGCCCTGACCAGCCATTGCTGCTGGGTGGGTCTGAGCTGAGAAAGCACAGATGTCCATGCATATGGTATCCCAAGATATCAGTAAGGGAGTAGGTTCAAGAAGGCTTGAAGTCTCTCTTCCTTCTCAACTTTGAATCAGGAATCTATATAGTATAAGGAAAAGGTGAGAATTTATTTGAGTCTACACTAAGGAACATCAAGCAAAGTAATAGGCTCTTCCCAACCCCAGCACTGCTGGGGGAGCTGCAAGTGTAGTGACAGGTCCTCTGAACATCAGCTCTTCAAGGGACATCAAGGAAAACATTAGCCTACTTCCCCTGAACTGCCATTCAGGAGTATATACTGTGGGAAGAAAAAGGAAGAAAAGGAAAGAGGAAGGGAAGGAGAGAAGGAGGAAAGAAGAGAAGAAGGAGAGGGAGAGAGAAGAAGGAAGTAATGAAAAACAAGGGCCATGTTGCCTTTTTTTTTTTTTTAACAGAGATTTCTGCCATAGGGCTTGTGCACTCACTGGAGAGACAGAGAGACAGAAAGCAAGAAATCTCCCCCCAGAGAGGATGGCCACACTGCAATCCCTTCTCCTCCAGTCCACTCTTGGGATTTTGAGCACATATACACACACACCTGACATGAGTTTCAAACCAGGGGGTCTGGGACTTAAACCACCATCAGCCATGTGGGAGTCCAGTGATATAACCATTACACCATCTGTGGGTTCCAGGACCATGTTGCTTATAATTCTCCAACTCAAGATTAGAAACTGAGTACTTTTTCATTACTCTTTGCAAAAGGGGTCCCTCATTTGCATGATGATGGAAGATGATGGGTAAGGGTGGTCAGAAAAATGTTTAAAGAAAGGAGACTTAGATGAAATCGAACACAAGATGCTATACCTATGCGAGGCATTATAAAAAATTAAATTTTTTTCTTTCTTAAAAACTCTGTTCATGAATAAAACTAAGAAGACACACACTCAGGTAAAGTGCCATCTGGCAGGGTCCTATCATCTGAATGACCACCCTTCCATAAAGCTTTATCTCAAGTCAATACAGATTTTTCATACTCATTTCAAAGAAGAGCTTCTGGGCACCTGGAGTAAAGATGGCCACAAAAGAAAAAATGGACTGAAAGTCAAGTCCCCCATTATTCTTTCTCTTTATTTCAATTGTTATTTCTTAAAGAAACATAAAAAGTTTTCTATCACTTAAGTCTTATAGAACAAGTACTTTGTGAGATGTGAGGTAGAGTGGCGTAGAATGAAGGGTAATGGCCTTGGAGTTGGCTATCTCTGAACTCAGACCAGTGCCAGTTACCAATTGTTCTAGTCCTTAGTTTCCCTACTGTGTAATGGGGATAATGCTACCTACACTCTCGCTGCTCTCATGGAGGCTAAACAAGAATATAGAGATACATATCTAACCCGGTGCCAGACACATTGTTGGCACACAATAAGCAATCCTGTTAGTATGATTTAGGGATATGGACCAGGGACTCATTTATGCACTGAGGTCCTTGAGGAGGAAAGGGATGAGATTCAGCACCCTGTGGCCTCTGCTGCCCATCTGAAATACATTATCATCACTTCCAACTCTTAAATTATGTAAAACACATCCCTGTGGTGCAAATACTAAGCAAATGGTAATGATATCACTTTGGCAAAGAATGTAAATATCAATGCAAATGGACAGCACTTGGAAAAGCAGCTGCTTTTATCTCATCACTGCAGCAATTCTTTCCAGAAGATTTAGACGTCAAAACCACAATGGTAGAGGGAACACACAGACCCTTTTCTCTGCCATTCCAGCAAGGGTAGCTCTTTTCCCTTTTGGAGGGAGAAGAGCTACTGTGCACCTCTAAAAGAAACTGTATTTTACAATGGCCCTGTCTTCTAACAGACAAGATAGCATTGTGCACACAGCCAGAGTATGAACTATAACACATATGCAAGGCGCCACATGTAAGTGGCTGGCTGCTTACAGCTCTGCATGCTGATTCTAGGCAACACCTTTGGGGAATGGCTGGCAGCTGCAATCTTGATAAAAGAGAAGGTAGATCTTGAACAAGCATGTATGCACTGCCCCACTGCCCTCCTCAAATGTAGACATACACACATACATGCACACACATACTTTCTCCTGGGGCAAAAAATCTTAGACTGTCTGCTTACACAGTGCAAACAGAACAAGACAAATCGCAAATAATCACTAGGGCACTAAATGACAGTGGAGATTAGCAAGTCATTTAAATATCTGAGTCCTTATTTTCTGCTTTACAAACACTTACAGATATTTCACTCATCCACAACTATTTGCTTGATTTTTAGAATCTACCAAGATTATATCCAGATCTCAAAATAGTAAGCAACAAGGTCACTCCTCGAGCAGAGTAAATGGGGATGTAGAACTGGGACGTGACAGCATGTGAGGCAAGCATGGGCCCTCTCTGTTCCCTTGTCAATGCTACTATGACACAATGTTTGTTCTCGGCTTCTTGGGCCTTGGTGCACTAGATCAACATTTCTCATTATCTTTAGCATCAGAACTCCAGGGCCAGAAAATCACAACTTTGCAAGAGGTTAAGTAAATGTCATACATTCAAGGAAAGAAGAAAGCAATAAAATAGCTTATTCTAAAGTTTCTTTTCCAAAGCTCCAGGAGAAAAAAAAAAAAAGAGAGAGAGAGAGAGAGAGAGATGTAGAGAAAGAGGTAGGCAAATCAGCTTCCAGGAATGGGGTAGACACAGTAGAAGTAAGTAAGAGGTCAGAGATAAATGTATACAGGCAAATACAGACCCTATATTTCCATGAATCATTCAGAATTCATACAGCACTGATATGCTTAGACAAGGAGGGATACTGGAGCTTTTAAAGGACAAAGACTTCTGACAACTCCCTGGGGAATCTTCAGGGTTACTTCTTTTATTATTCATAAACACATGCACATATACTTATAATATAAAAACAAATGACACGGGTATACAGATGACACGTGAATACAAGGAAGACTATGTTCCAAGCCTTGAACAAAGCTATCAAATGAGATATTAAGACATTCTACTCAGAACTCCACAGATGTTCTCACTTTTTGAAAAGACGACTTGTTTCCTGACTTTCTTCCCTCTATTCAGTTCCAAGTCCAATGGCTCACCATTCCAAATATGCCTGACCAAATCTACCTGTCCATGCATCCTTGCTTCTTTCTGACATGCTCTCATTATTAATCTCTAGCCCTAGTGTACATTTTCTCTGCTTCTGTTCCTGAGAAGTCAGACAATGCCGGCAAAACTCAGAAACCTCTTTATTTGATACAGAATGCATGATATATTGTTGGAAACACCTGGAATCCCCATGTCAATATCATTTATCTATTGGGTTGTCAGAAAAGTCAGATGCATTTTGCATAGAAAAGTAGAAAAAACACATCATGACTTTTCCAACACCCAAAAAAAAAGAAGCGAATATTTTCTCCCTCTCCCTCTGCAAGCCTGTTTCCTCTTCTGATTAATTGTTATTTGAGGTTCTTTATAGAGGGTTCTTGCTTCCCTGAAATTGAGTCCAAAAGTCTGGGTGTGCATATATGTGTGCACTAAATTGTCTTTTTCTGACTTTCCAAAGAAGGTAAAAGCCTCCCATCTTAGTTACAAAATCTAAAGTCTTTGCAGAACCATTTCTCCTCTAGCCTGTTCTTCTTATGGACCTGATTCTGTCTGCTTTAATTCAACAATAGTGACACAGTCCCTGGCCACGTTCTTTCTAAAGAAAAGCGAAGAGCAAATTAAAGCAAGGGTCTGCACACCTGAACTCAGATTTGTCTCTTGGTTTGTTGTGAGAAATTCTTAGTCCTGTTGGTCATCAAACATATCCACATTCTTACTGCCTAACAAATATTTCTGGCATTAATCAGTAATAAAAATAATACAGGTGATTTACTATCAATTTATACTCATACCAGGCAAATAAATACTTTTATGTACTTGGCCATCCAAGTATTAGTAGTATATAAAATATGGGCAACAATTTAACCTAAGAATAGTGCCACATAGGTTTAAACTCAGTCGGGGAATCCTAGTGTTTCATACTTCATTTGCTCTATCTTGGTTAAATTGTTAGAAAAGACTTCCATATATTGAATAATAGTTGGTCTCTTGACTTCTGAATATGAATTCCATTTTTCTCCATTTAAGCTGTATTGACAACAGCTAATTCCACCTTCAGCATTACCACTCAGAACAAGATATTTTTCTCTTATCCACCCCCTGCCATCACTTCAGTGATGACTTATCTAAGCGATTTTAGTCCTTTAACTATCATCTATAAGATACAGGTTCAAGACCCTTGTCTTCAGTTTTTATTCCTTGGAATGCTTTCTAGTTTATGAATGTAATGAGGTACCCAGATATCATATCTTTTGTGTGATCTGATTGGTACTAAGTACAATGGAATTATTTAAAGAGAATACTTCTACAACTATTTCTATAAATTAATATATATAGCAATTTGTATATATGGTTATTTATAGCAATATATTTATATATCTATATCTACATCTATATATATTTTAAAAACCTTTCAGATGTATCAGGCTACCTCCCAAATGTTCCCTAAAGCAATTCGACTGGACTTAAATATATAAATAGAGGGAAAAAAAAAAAAAAAAAAAAAAAACAAACTTCTGTCTCAGGGTTCTTAACACTATAATGAAAAATAGACTGTCCTTACTTTAGGAAATCTGTTCACTGAAATCCAACTTGCTCACAAGAAAAAAAAAAAAAAAAAAAGTTTCATTAAGCCATAAATTGTTCTACACAATGTGAGTTACAACATCTTGCAGGGAAAATGGTTTTTAGTTAGGACTGGCTTTGAAATCTAACAAACATTTTTTACCCTCTTGAAAATAATATGTACAAAATGGTATCTAACTAGACCTTAGCCATATATAAAAAATACTAAGGACAGCATTTTCAGAAACTAAAAAGTTCAAAGAAAGGAAGAACATTTTTGCTGTGATAAGAAACAAAACAGAAATAAGCATATGGAAAACTACACTGTTACACACCTACCTGGATAAAATCATGAAATTGGTCAGATATCATAGTTGAATATAAATGTATAAAAATGCATTTATTCAACAAACATTTAGTAAGTACCAAGCACCAAACATTGTGATAGGGGTTAAGTACATAACCAGTCAACATAAAGAATACTGTAAAAAACTTAAAATTTGCCAGAGGTTGCGTGTGTTTGCCAGAGAGGCGAGGAATGGGAGGGGCAAGCATTTTCCCCTGGGGGACAGTCACACTATAATCCTGTATTCTCCATTTCTTCCTTCTTTAGAGGTTTTGAGTATGCATGCACAAGTGTTTTCAAGCCACTGGGTCTGGAATTTGAACCACGCAGTTGGATATATAGGATCCAGCTGCCTTAGACCACTGGCTGGCCCATAAAAATTATTTTAAAAATTAAATTTAGAATTCAAATTTTTGACTTTCTCACATGACATAGTATTACGATTTTCCCAGATATAAATTGAACTTGTACAAAATAAGCACTACCCTTATTTATTAAGAAGAATGTAGAAGTTTTCTGATCACTACACTACCTTACTGATATCACTTTACCTTTATCAAACTTGATTTATTAATTAACAATGCAAAGATTACAACAACACTTAAGATCTTGGCCAGCTGTAACATTTTAACATCAGTAGAATAACGTAAGCACTCAGTATGGAAAACTGACCCACCGTTCAGTGTATTCACAGTATTTCCTACAAGCAAGAATGTATTGTTGTGTATTTACTCATGGATAGTTGCATGTTTCATGACAGTGAGTTCTGCTTTTATGAACAGCACTTCAGACACATATATGGAGAATCAGAAAATTGTAGTAATTAATACCTTGGACAAAAACCACAATTCTATATAAATTTGCAAAAGAATTGAATTGTACATTTTCACTTGAGTTTTTAATGTCTCCAATGCTGTCAGTATAGCTATGATTTTATAATATTATCTAAAACCAGAGGCATATATTATTATTAAGGGTACAAAAAAATAAGAAACCAAAACAGCAAAAACCTCTTCAGCTATGCTTTTAAGCAAAGAATGGAGGAAGGGAAATTGAGTATATACCCTAACCAAGCTGGACCTTTCAAGGCATATTCTAACCAAGCAGAATACTACCAGATCAGTAAGAAAATCAGTTTCATAAATAAGGACCCCATTAGCCGAGTTTATCAATAGAGAATGTAGTATTTTCAAGGGAAACCATACTGCTAGCACTTACTTGCAAAGAGGTTTTTAAATATCCATAATTGACTAGGTCATGACTATATCCTTGAGCCATACTAAAAGCAACACACCTGATAATAATTCTTCCAAAAGAAAGTCTCCTGGAAAGGTGCCACATCACCAGTGGAATGGACTGAAGGACCACATCTGACACCCTGGCATCCGGTCTCACTAATTGGAACATGGTTTTCCTACCCATCCCATCACTTCAAATATTTCAAATCCCCTACAACATCAGGTCTGCTTCTCAGCAGTTTTCACTACTGTTAAATGCTAATTGTCAATTTATTTCTCTTTCCAAAAGCTCTCCCAGAGCCTGAGCTTTTCTTCATTGAATTGGCTTGTCCTGAGGATACAGCTAAACCAGCCTTTGATCAGTGTTTAATCCTTCTAGATGCTTAGGGGGTGTACGTTAGTATCTTTGAGAAAGTAATTATAAAGGATGGAGAACAGGAGTATCATAGCTCCTCCTAGCACAGAAATGACCAATAGGAATTTTCAGTCCTCTCTTCTATCTTCATGAAGAAATCATGTAAAGGAATTCTAGTTTAGTCTAGTAATACATATTTAATTAAGGAGGTGTGGATTTTAAGTCTATTAGATTTATTTCTACTTAGAAGATATGGATAGAAATGGATGGAAAACAAGGGAACATGGGCTCTTCTGCTTCTAAAAAGTTACAGGCAATGTTCCTCTAACACATTTTCCTGGGAAACTGTAAGGAAATATTACCTGAAAACCAAATAACTATATAACTTGGTTAAGAAAAAAAAAAGTGGGGCCAGCAGATGGTATAGCAGTTACAATAGATGGATTCCCACACGGTTGACCTAGGTTCAAGTCCTGGACTCAGTGGCTTTATACTCACACTGGGCATGTGTGCATGCATGTCCAAGATCCCGGGAGAAGAATGGAGAAGGGATTGCTGCATGGCCATTCCCCCTGGGGGGTGATTTCTTGCTTTCCCTCTCACTGTCTCTGTCTCTCTCTCTCTCTGGCAAGTGCAAGTGCCCTAGGGCAAACACCGCTTTAAAAAGGAAAAAAAGTAAGCAGATAAGGAAATACAATATTAATATTCAATGGGTAGGATATAAATCACAAAGAAAGAAAGTTAATGCTTAGAGGCAGAAGCTAACATAAATGAGAGTAATAAAGCAAGAAATTGAGAAATAAAATTTTAATATAAATATTAGAAAGTGTTCCCTGATAGACAAAACCATGGACATGCAAGAATAGTAATAACAATTCTATAATACCCAATGATTATTCAAATTAACCTCAATGACTGTTCCACTGAATCAAAAGAAGTAGAGGCATCCAAGAAGCCTCTGGTTCTGAGTTCTGGGATTTACCTTAAAGGACATTCCTAATAAATAGTGTATACTTATCAACACTACCTGTGTGCCTGAAATATGGCAATCGCTTAAGAACGGCTCAAGATTGACAATTGTCATTGCTCAGTTCTAGAAGTTTGGTGCCACTGCTAAATAGGAAAGAAATATTAAGGTGGCCTTCCAAAGATAGCATGTCACAACTTGCCTCACCTGATGGACAAAGCAATCATATTGGCATGGGGTGAAAGAAAAAAGTAAGCCATCAATACATTCTGTGTCATTTCCAGGTTAGGACAAGCATCCAAATTGGCCTGCCCTCTCTAGCCTGGCCTTCACCATTGCCTGTGCTACAGGCTTCTATGCTATGATTTGGTGCTTTCACCTCTGACTTGAAAGAAGACATCTTTACAACTGAGGGAGAATTTAGGATTCCTCTCTAATTATCTTGCCTTAATAAACTCATTGTGTGCCCAATCTAACTAAGTTGAAGTAGGTCTGTGAAAATATTACACAGGAATTATTTTATGAAACTATTATGTCATTGATACTTCATACTATTATATTGGTATGAATATCTTTAGTTAACATTCTCCCAGTCACAATCAGTGAAACTTTCTGAGCACTCACCCCCTCAAGGATTGCACATTTATTTATTCATATCATGTAGACATTTACTACAATACTAATACAGTCAATATATTATAAAACATACTACATAATAGACATGTAAAAGAATAGGATAACAATAAATATACATGGAAGTTCTGTAACTTTCATTATACTGCCCTCCAGGTATATACTCCACTTTGGAACAACTGGTCTAAATACTGAATCCTCATTAGTCAAAAAACTGACACAATTCCATTGCCAGGGTTATTCCTTCCTGTTATGGTTGAATTGTGTCTCCCTCAACAGATATGCTGAACCCTTATCTTCCCATACTTCAGAATCTGACCTTGTTTGAAAATAATGTTATACCAAAAAAACCTTTATTTTTTTTTAAGGTTTTTGCCATAGGGCATGTGCACTCACTGAAGATCGAGACAGAGACAGTGAGAGGAAAAGTGAGAAATCAACCCTTAGGGGGATGGCCATATCACAATCCCTTCTCTTCCATTCTCCTCCTAGGATTTTGGGCATGTATGCCCAGGTGCTCAGTGTGATTTTCAAGCTGTTAGGTCTGGAATTCAAACTGTGGTTGGCCAATGGGAGTCCAGTGCCTGAACCACTGTGCCACCTACTGGGCCTGGAAAACCTTAATTTTATCCCAACAGTGGACTATAAAGAATAAATATCATCCAAGTTGAATCGTCCACTTACCCTTCCACTCCTATTATTCAATAACAGATGAGACAAAAAGAGAGAGTTACATGATGATGAGAGCTCAGTATAATAGCATAGAGTTGATGAATAGAGTGTGCTTCTTAAAATGATGGACATGCAGGGCCAATACCGACTATAGTACACCCAAATAGTTATATCAATTATTAAAATAGTAAACTACTTCACAGGTAAATGTCAAAAAGTCACTACTTTAAACATAGCCCCACTACTAATTATTCATGATTCAGCATATAAAAGATCAATGCCAATCTCAGTAGGGCAAGAGAGAGTCTATTTTGATCAGGCCTCAAATCCTATTGGTTGTTGAATATTTTTAATATCACCTCCACTAAGATACCTAACAGAGATTGGGTTTCTTATTGGCTAAACAATCTCCACAGCTAAGAGCCATAAGGTAAGGAATAATGGAATCTCTATTCTCTACACATTTTGTTTTTCTTAGCATCAGTACCAAATATTCATTCTGAGTAAAAGATGAGATGCATTTACATTGTGTTAGAGGGCTGGCATTTTTCACTCCTGACTTGAAAGAAGATATTTTTCAAACCATGGGTGAATTAATTACTACCCCCCCTTTTTTTTTTGAGACAGACAGGGTTAATAACATTTTAGATATAATTAAGGATTAATATAACATTATATCTAGCCTTCTTAGTCATTTCCTGCCTTGAGAACACAGAGGATTGATGATAAAGAGGAAAAGGAGTCACACGTTCCACCTGATTCAGGAATCACTCTTCCTAGCACTGAAGTAAGGTTAGAGATTTATACCTAGCAAAGCAATGGATCCAGCCTAATTAATTTTGATGTCTGGTGATTTCAGAGCGCTATCTGCATGTGACATCATCTGGAAATGTAATTCTTACTTAACCATCTCCCCAAAGGACTATATCTTGTTCTGCCTTCTTTCCAGTAACAAATAGCCCATATTAAGAAATAAAGCTTTGTGTAGCATTGAAATGTACTAAATAAATTGTTTTCCAAGCCATAACTTTTTTCCATTGTAGCTTGTCTGGCTGAGCTAACGCAGTGGATAGAGCTACCAAGAATACACTCTAGTTTGATTTCTTATATCCTTTTTTATATTAAAGGATAATATGACTGACAACACCATTAACTTGGTTAGCAAAGAAAACTATATAACTTTTATCTGGTTTAAAGAAAAATATGGTGGTATTAATATTTGTTGAAATACTACTTTGCACTTTGGTACTTGAGTACTTGGTACTTGTTTTGCCAATGATCAGAGTATCTCCGTACAATCAACTATATTTTGATTTCGTATTTCCCACTTCTGATGATCTTTGGAAGGGGTGGTAGTTCCCTTTCTTGGCTTCAAACCACATCTTAGTAAAGGCTCTTTTCATCTAAATAGTTTCTCTACAGAGACCCCTTTTCTTCTTTCTAATAGAACACAGCATTAATCCTGCATTTAGAACAATATATATACACTTCACACACTTCGGGTCTTGAAAAGAATTATTCCCAAACACCTATCAAAGTTAAGCAGAGGAAAAGACAAATAATCATATTGCTACAAGGACCTATAAACTTCTCCCTATTTTTCCAGGCATATTTTAAGCCTTAATGGACTGAACGATGCCATTGCAATAATTCTGGCTGTTTACCATCATGGTTAGACAACTGGACTCAACAGTACATTACAGGATAAGAGAAGTACAATGAGGGAAACTAGATACATTAAATCACCTGAGAGTTCCAACATAACTTGTTGGGCTGCCACGTTTAAAAAAAACCTGGGCTGTGGTAGCAGTCACAGAGGGTTTGGATAGACCACAGGCTTGTAATACACGAGCATCTGGCATCAGATTAAAATGCCTTTCCTGTGCTCATGAAGAACAAACAGTGGAAACTGTACATTTAGTGCACATTCTTGTTTCTTTTCAAGTTTTTGCTATAAGGCATATGCAGTCACTGGAGAGAGCCAGGGAGAGACAGTGAGAGGGAAAGTGAGAAATCAACCCCCCCCCCCCCAGGGGGGATGGCTATACCATAATCTCTTCCTCTTCATTCTCCTCCTGGGATTTTGAGCACACAGGCACACATACCCAGTGTGATTTTCAAGCTGCCATGTCTGGAACTTGAACTGTATTTGGCCATGTGGTAGCCCAGCACCTTAGCCACCATGCCACTTGCTAACCCCTCAGTAGTGCATATTTTTAATAATTTTTTCTCTATCCCTTTCTTAGTTATAATAGCTTTTTACATAAGACAAGAGAGACACTTTTTTTCTTTCTTTCTTTTTTTTTTTTCTTTTTTTGGAGAGGTTTTTGCTATAGGGCGCGTGCGCTCGCCAGACAGACAGAGAGAGACAGAGAGATAGAAAGCAGGAAATCACCCCCCGGGGGGGGATGGCCACGCCGCAATCCCTTCTCCTCCATTCTCCTCTTGGGATCTTGGGCACGCACGCACACGCGCCCGGCGTGAGTTTAAGCCGCCGGGTCCGGGACTCGAACCGCGGTCGACTACGTGGGAGTCCAGCGACATAGCCATTACGCTAACTGCTGGTCCCAAGAGAAACACTTTAAACTTTGTTCTTCTTCAAGCTTTTGCCTGATTCTCAGACCATTCTCGGACATGGCATCAAATCTTTCTGGAATATCTGTTTATAAGGCATCCAAGATAAGGGATAAAAAAATGCACATAGAGGGGCACCATGTTCCAGTGCCACATGCCTACATCCCACTCAACAGTAGTTGGATACCAGTCTCTGGTCTGGACCCCTAAAACATGCTAGGCACATGCATGTGTGCCCAACAGCTGATGGGCTGGAGGAATGCACAAAGGGAATTGTGGTGTGGTCAGACCTATGGAGAGTGTTTCTCTCTCTTTTTCTCTCTCATACATGTATATACTCTATCATGAATAAAGAGAAAAAAGGATGCATAGAACCTATCCTCAAAACTAGTGAAGATGTTTTTCTTAGCACCCATATGTGTTCAGAGGTAGTTTATAAAAACATATCTGACTATAGTCATAGCTTCTTTAGAAGAATATCATAGGGAAGTTTAAAGGTTTGTGAAGAATTCAGGACCAGTGAATGGCGTAACGGTTACATGGCTGGACTCCCACATAGTTGACTGCGGTTCAAGTCCCAAACCTGATGACTTAAAACACACTGGCCCGTGTGTGTGTGTATGCCCAAAATCCTGAGAGGAGAATGGAGGAGAAGGGATTGTGGCATGGCCATCCCCTTGAGGGGTGAGCTCTTGCTTTCTGTCTCTCCTTGTCTCTCCAGCAAGCACACGTGCCATATAGTAAAAATCTCTCTCAAAAAAAAAAAAAAAAAAAAAGTTTGTGAAGAGTTCATTAGAAGCCCAAAAGACCAGTATAACATTCAAAAACTTTAAGAAATAGTATCCTAAGTCCTTCAAGTATAATACACAGCCAGAAAAGTAAGCAACTAACTGTTAGGGCTGGCTGCACAAGAGCTTTGAAGGCATGAGGTAAAGAGAGATTAAGATTGTTTCCCCCCGACATCCAAATGTTGAAGTTCTAACCCCCACTACCTCAGAACCTGACTGTATATGGACATAGGGCCTTTAGAGAGTAAGTAAGGTACGAGGAGGTCAAATGGGAAGGGGAGTGCTAATCGAATATGACTAGTATCCTTTAAAAAAAGAGGCAATTAGGACATGGATATACACAGAGGAAAGATCATGTGAAAACAAAGAGGAAAGACAGCCATCTACAAGCCAAAGAGAGAAGCCTCCAAAGAAACTAGCACTTCTGACACCCCGATTCGGGGCATCTAGCCTCCAGAATTGTGATAAAGCATGTTTCTGTTGTTTAAGCCACTCTGCCTCTAGTATTTTGTTATGACAGCCTGCATAAACTAATACAGATGGCCTGACCTGAAGAAGACCACAAGGAACAAAACAGAGAGAGTGCTGATATAAAAGCACAGGTGAACACTGAATGGATCAGTGGGTAAAATATAATTGGAACCAGACATTTCTGGAGTTATTGAATAACTACTGAATAACTATAACTTTTGAATAACTATAACTATTAAATAACTATAACTACAACTACATAGTAACTACAACCTCATGAGAGACCGAAAGTCAAAACCACCCAACTAAGCTGCTTCTGGATTCCTGACCACAAAAAACTGCAATAACAAATATTTATTGTTTAAGCTACTGAATTCCAGGGTAAATTTTTAAGTTGCAATAGATCACCAATAGTCCTAATAAAATAAGAATAAATTCATGGCTTTTAAAGATGACAAAAGGTTCAGACCAGCAGTTGGCATAATGGCTATGTGGCTGGAATCTCATGTAGTCAGCCACGGTTTGAGTCCACGATCCGGTGGCTTAAACTCACACTGTATGCGTGTGCGTGTGTGCCCAAGATCCTGAGAGGAAAATGGAGAAGGGATTGTGGCATGGCCACCCTCCGGGGGGTGATTTCTCGCTTTCTGTCTTTCTGTCTCTCTCTGTCTTTCTAACGAGTGCACATGACCTATAGAAATAAAATAAATAAATAAATAAATAACCTCTCAAAAAAAAGTAAAAACATGAAAAAAAGAAAAGAAAAAATAAAAGATGACAAAAGGTAAGTTTAAAATGTAATGTAATCAAATAGCTAAAGGCAATGTCGGGGTAGCAGAATATGGTGGTTGAAATCACATTAGTAGATTCAAACCTCAGTGCTATTCCTTTATTGCTATAATACCTGCAGCAACTTATTGTATTTTTTTGAGACTCAGTTTTCTTATGAGGGAACGGAGTAATTATAATAATACTCATGCATGAAAAAATAATAAATGAGATCCTTCCTAAGGCCTAGTACATATCTGATGAATGATGACTAGCATAATCAGGGCGGTAAAAGAACTCTTAAAATCGAAACAAGTTGTTTACCAAAATCAACTACTTTCTGGAAGTAGAAGGAATGGCCCCCACCTATCCCTTCCCAAGTGTCCCTTCTTAAGGAGACAGCTGTTAATAAGGGTCAGAGAAAAAAGGTTCACCCTATCTAGAGACTAAAAAGGCTGTCAAGTTTAATGAAGCCAATAATGGGGAAAACCGGAATCCGTTCATCAACCACAATCGCCCATGTGGTGAGGTACTGCTCTTCCCAAAGCCCTCGTCCTGAAGTGTTAATGGAAGGTGCAGAGAAGAGTCAAACAAGATGCTATCTTACAGACCTGATGAGATTGCAATTTGCAGACAACTGAGGCTTATCTCTGATGATGAACTATGTGTCAGGGCTGAGAGGAAAGGAAGAAACCAGCCACCTGGAGACCTTGGAAAGCTGGCACAGGGAATGTGAAAAACACCTCCTGGGCTCTGTGCAGATTAAATGAGTTTTCTGGATAAGATCATGGAGTTAATGAATAGCCATTAAAAACAGCCGAGGAAACAAATAACCTTGTATTAAAATAGCCATATATATGCCAAAGTGGCTTGCATTACCTCTAAAATTAATAGACGTTTCTTAAAAGTTGAGTATATTAACAAGAGAAGAACAATATTTAAATGATGTTTGTCTTTAAATATAGAATTAGTGCTATTGATGAATAAAGAGTAAGGCACCCAATGTTCAGAGGAAGGAACGTGGAAGCAGGTGAAGGAAGAGTTGTCAAGATGAGGAGGCTTCAGCAGGGCGATTGCAATGTCCTCAGAGGGAATATACAGTAATTGTGACTATGATGTCTTGTCTTTTTATCCCCAACCTATGGGCCAAATAAAATAGAATCAACATATACCAATCACTCTGGGAAAAATTTCAGCCGACAAAGCATCCCAGCTCACAGAGAAACTTTCAACAATGCTGAAGTCTCCAGAGAAACAAAGAACAACTTAGAGTCAATACATGCTCTCTTCAATGAGCATGTGACTAAATCGCGTTGCACATTCATGTCTTGTCTGGTGACTACTTCACACTGGGACATCACTTTTTTTCAGGTTAGGGGATGGGAATATTGTTCTTAAACTTTCCATAGATTTAGAGTAACACCCCATTCCTATTGACACCAGGAGTTCAATAATATTCCACTCTAACCCCTTCTTATTTGTTAGGATCATATCTTACCTGAACTGGGAGTTACATTAGGAATCCTTGAAAATTAAATCTCCTTCTCAACAGATGAGGAAACTGAGAGCAGGTAAGCTGGGATTACATAGCTAGTTTATGACATTATCTACTGGCCAGTGGGATCCTTAAAATAATTATAAAAATAATAAGAAAGTTGTTAGATGAAATGGAATAAGTTAAAAACGGCTGAGGGAGGAGTTTTGAGTCCAGAGAAAAATACCTAATCACTGAAGTTCTAGCCCTCATTCCGCCCTGAGTGTATTGCTTTGACAAAGTCATTTACTTTCTATGAACCTTAGTTCCTTATCTTGAAAATGTGTTCCTGGCCTAGATAACCTCTAAGATTCTTTCCATCTATAAAATGTCAGGGGACAAATGCTGCTTACCTTATTTAACTCTGTTTTCAACAAGTTTCAAAAGATACATTGGCTGTGGAATCTTGAAGAGCTGGAAAAAAATGGCCCACGAACCAACTAACGAGGATTCTGAAATTGTATGAAGTTCCCAGGGAAAAACGTAAGGTTCGTATGGAACATTGTGTGATAGTTATTCTCCACCTCCAACTGCAACAGCAGTAAAAATAACGATAATCGCTGGCAGTTATTTGGGCAGTTGCTAATGACAGATATAAGCAGTTTAGGCATATCACCTCTTCTATCCTTACACAGCTAAAAACATTATACCCATTTTACTGATGAGGGACACGACAAAGAGACTAGGATGAGGAACTGGCCCAAGGTTACATGGCTAACAAATGGCAGAACCAGAAGTCAATCTCAGATTTTGGTCTTGAGAACCGAATGGCACTGCTGAGCTTGTACTAGCAGTAGGGTTCCTGATCAGGCTCTGCAGTGTGTTCCTACAGGTTTGTGTTTGTGGAGCTAATGATGTTTTAGGACTGAGGTCTCAGGTACTTGTTTGCCTTTAACACCAAGCAAAGGCCTGGAAGGTTTAAATAAATGTTTGTTGAATAAATGAAGCTAATGAGTTATAAGGTAAATTAAAATGGAAACCAGGCCTGAAGAATCTGTGAGACAAAGCTGGTTAGGACTCCTAAATTACCTTAACCTTGCTTGATTTGCAAATGTAAGTACAATGTAACCTGATTTGATTTCACTAGAGGGCATGAACGCTCATGAGAGAGACTCAGGGAGAGAGGGAAAGAAATGAGAAAGCATCCCTCCTCGGGAAGGTCATGCCACAATCTTTTCCATTTCTCCTTTGGGGATTTTGAGCATGTACATACAAGTGCCCATTGTTTTTCAAGTCGCAGGATCCTGGACTTGAACCGTGCAGTTGGCTGGGATCCAGCTGCCTTAACTAAAATGCCACTGGCTGGTCCAATTTGAACTATTATATCTCTTGTAAATGTCTATACTAAAGAAAAACAGAACTTAAGTCTAACCTATCAGAAGCAGCCAACAAATATAAATACATAATTAGGGACTTTCCAGTGAGCTAAATTAAATAAGGCAACTGTATAACTATAACCCATCAAATATTTTCTTTGTAGTACTTTAGCATTCACTTTACAAACCTAACCTTTATGCTTCATTGGCGCCCAGGTACCACGTCTGATTTGGAACTGCCAAAGTCATGAATGGCTGTTAGCTCCAATATAGCTCTGGGTTTTTTTTTTTTTTTTCTTTTTAAGAGTTATTTATTTAATTTTATTATATTATTATTATTATTATTATTATTTAATTTGCTACAGGGCGTACACACTCACCAGAGAGACAGAGTGAGTGAGAAAGCAAGCAGCCAGGTCCAGGACTCAAACCAAACCACAGTCAGACATTTGTGAGTCCAGCATCTTAACCACCACACCACCTACTGGCCCCGTAATCTCTATAATTTCATTAGCTTTCATTTACCCTTTTAATATAGGGGACATTTCAAAGCTATTCATTAATGTGCTGAGATCCAGAAAGGTAAAAGGTGAGGATGAAAAACTCTCTTCATGCTACAAATTCTTAAATTAAGTTCTCTCTTTTCTGTACAAGTTTAAATGCAAAGTGCCTACAGAATGTTGAGCTGATCATCACACCTGTGCTTGGGGATTGAAAGCCACCATAATGCTGAGTGAACTGTCCCCAATGGGACCAACTGAAGGCATGTCAGATTCATCCCACGCCCTCAGTTTCTATCACTGAACATAAGTTATTTCATTTTTCTTTCATTGCACCACACACCCCAGCTGGGAAGTCTCTCTTGCTTATGTAGTTCTTGAGTAGGAGTTAAAAGGTAACATGAGAATTGTAGGAGACTTTGCAAATCCTAAAGTATGACTAGATTGTCAGGAAGTGGCACTGTTGTCGCTGCTGCTGCTACTGCTATTGTCACTAGAACCATACCACAGCTGGTCTATTATGATTGTACTAATGCTCCAGGACTGGAAGTCCCAAAGTGAGGAGACTGCTGTTTCCCCAGGGCAGCTACAACCCTAAGAGCTTAAGACAGAGACTGGCAAACCAAGTTCAGCCAAATAAGTTTGTAATGGATGCGTAGATGCCTACACCTCTGTGTTTAAGGGGTCTTTACAAAGTTGGTGGGAAATTAGTATTATTTTAAAAACTCACTAAATATAATTCAATTTTTCCATGAATATTTTTAATGTCCCTTCATACTGACTGTGGTTGCTTTCGAGCTATAAGGGCAGAAGTGAGTAGTTGTAACAGACATCTTTCTGGTCCAAATGGGAGAAAGTATTTACTCTCTGGTCCTTTACCAAAAAAAACACAAAAAACAAAACAAAAAAAAAAACACTTTAAAACTGCCAACTACTGACCCAAGTGGATCATGAGTGAGAACCTTTTATCTTAGTCCTTGAAATAACACCTAACAAATAATGAATTATTCCACAAGAAATACACGGTGTTGTAGGGGAAAAAAGAAAGGAGTAGGAGGATGTGTCCACAACTTCAGTGCTCTGGTTGTGCCCCCTGACCTAGCCAGATCTCATTTTCTTATGCAAATGTGGGCAGAGAAAATGTTAGATCAGAAACAAGACACTCTAGCAAGAAAACTCTAGCAAATCCTCTCTGATTTCAAGTCTTCACTGCTTCATGATCTTCGGTGTCTTTCTGATGGCGCTACTAATTCAGGTAGCTGGTGTTTTGACCTGTCCACAACAGAACAGCTAGACAAGAGCTGAATTAAAAATCCCTTAACATTTTTCTACTACTCATAAACTATAAACTGTCGTACTCTATAAACCCAAGAAGCAGGGTGGTACAGTAGGAGAGTATTGGCTTTGGGGATTTAGATTCCTGCTTGCAATTTACAAGCTATTAATATGTATACCTGGGTAAGTTACTTAACCACACTGAGTCTTAGTTTCCTGGGGATATCTATCTTACAGTGATGCTTGAGTGGATCACAGACACTGTAATATATGAAAAGCACCTGGCACATGACAAGGGCTCAATAAATGGTAACTGCTACCATTATTATTACAACCCACGGGATGTGAGATGTTAGACTGAAACACAAAGGAGCCTCAGAAACAGAGAGAAACACCCATGCAGGATGACATTTGAAATGTTTGATTGTCAGAAGAAAAGGACATGTTTTCTTGCCTGCCTTCAGCAAACATTTTTGGAGGAAAAGAACTCATAGCCAGAAATCCAGGAGACTGCATATTATTATCCCACTCATTTCAAGATTGCTCCTTATCAAGGCTGACTCTTCACTCCTATTTCCCTGTTAACAATACACCTCAGTTTCCCCACCACTAGTCCCCAAATGCGTAATTGAAATATATACATATAGATAATTCCGAGAACATAAATAAGGAACAATGTATTTCTTTCTTTTTTCTTTAATTTGCTAGAGAGTGCATGTACTCACTGGAGAGAAACAATGTATTTCTTTCTTTTTTTTTTTTTTAATTTGCTAGAGAGTGCATGTACTCACTGGAGAGAAACAGAGACAGTGGCTGGGGGAGAAAATGAGAAAGCACCCCCTCTAATTGGGAACGGCCCCACCACAATCTCCTTTCCTCCATTTCTCCTTTTGGGAGTTAGCACAAACACGCACACATACCAAGTGTGTTTTTTAAGCTGCTGGGTCCAGAACCACAGTCATCCATTTGGGATTCAGTCACATTAACCACCTGGCCACTGGCTGGCCCCAGTATTCTATTATATATGCACAGGCACACACACCACTAACACACACATCCCACCACACACATACACACATGAATAGTAATCCCACATTTTCTTCTGTGAGCCTGAATGATGTATTCCAACCCTGCCACGCTGCCTTAGAGAATCAGGTGCTGTCACTTCCAAGGGATGATGCACAAGGTTTGATTTGCAGCTAATAGAAAAATCTATTTCTTTCAGTTTCACTTCTGTCACACGAGGACCGTTGTGTTCCCTATAGGAGATTCCTTCTCCTTCTGCAATAACCACTAAGATGACAGGTCTCAGGTGACAATATGAGCTGCCTAGGTTGAGTGCTGCCTATTAGTTTTATGACCACTGGTTCAGAATGGCCTTGCAGGGTCCACAACCCACCTTAATGAAGATGGGTACGACAGCTGCCGATGAAATCCAATTTTTCCTCTACCTTCCTTTCCATCTTAAAGTCCATCAAACTTTCATCTTCAGCAACAAAACAGCTGCTGGGGCAAATGCCAAGCCTCCGTCAGTCACAGCAGACAGGTCATAGGCTTGTCTTTGGAAAGTGAGTTGGGAGCCTGCGCTTTGCTGCCTGATGACACCAAATGTCAGAGGGGAAATGGGTGAGTAGGTCTGCCATCTTTCTGAGTAAGAAAATGCAGCAAGACTCTATTGTGTCTTTCATGTGATATTGTACAAAAGCAAGTCCTCTGAAAAGTTGGAAATATCACGAATATGGAGAGCACTCTTGTAATTACTTCTCTACAAACAGCAATAGCAATTCTCTTGTGAGAGCAAAGGTGAGAGAAATTTACTAGATAGCATAATATAGGTGTGTGGCCCTATTCTCAGCTAATCTGAACTAATGCTCTTTTTTATACGATCTGCTCTGGCAAGGTGCACACTTTCCAAATCGTTAAATTTCCGTTAAGGATCAACTCAATTATCACTTCATGATAGATTGTTAGCAGATTCAGCAAGTTCTCCCATGCCTGCATGCCCACCCCTTTGAAAAGTACTTTGTGGTTCTTCCCACTCATCTCTCTCCTCACCATTGCATCTGGCCTGATTCTGAGGTTTGCTTTGACCAATAGAATGTAGTGAAAGTGCTATTGTGTGACTTTCCAGCTCTCAAGAGTTCTGGGACCAGCAGTTAGCGTAATGGCTATGTCGCTGGACTCCCATGTAGTCGACCGCGGTTTGAGTCCCGGACCCGGCGGCTTAAACTCACCCCGGGCGCATGTGCGTGCGTGCCCAAGATCCCGAGAGGAGAATGGAGGAGAAGGGATTGCGGCATGGCCATCCCCCCTGGGGGGTGATTTCTCGCTTTCTGTCTCTATGTCTCTCTCTGTCTGTCTGGTGAGCGCACACGCCCTATAGCAAAAACCTCTCCAAAAAAAAAAAAAAAAAGGGTTCTTGCTGTTCCTGTCTTACTACTCTCTTGGAGTGCAGCCCCGAGACCACCACCTGAAGAGCCTAGGCTAGCCAACTGGAAGATGAAAGGTCACAGGAAGCAGAACAGCCATACTAAGAAACAGAACCAACTGCCAGATGTGTAAATGAGACTTAGGTCACCAGTCCTGGAGACCTGCAGCCACGCAAGTGGCCCTATGTGAGACCGACATAACTGTCCAGCTGAGTCAAGCCTAAATTGCTAATACATGTCTGTTTTTTTGTTTTGTTTTTATTTTTATATTTTTTTAAATTATTGTTATTATTATTATTATTATTATTTTGCCATAAGGGCATGTGTGCTCACCAGAGAGAGAGAGAGAAAGAGAGACAGTTATTAGGAGAGTGAGAAATCACTCCCCAGGGGGCATGGCCACACCACAATCCCTTCTCCTCCATTCTCCTCCTGGGATTTGGGGCATGTATGCACACGCACCCATTGTGATTTTCAAGTTGCCAGGTTTGGGATTCAGACTGTGGTCAGCCATGTGAGAGTCCCGCTCCCCAACTACCACTCCTGGTCCCAACACATGTCTGTTTTAAACACAGTTTTAACAGCAGTTTGCTATGCAGTGACAGCTAACTAAATTATACTTCCTCCATGAAGTGTTCCCCCATGGAAGGTAGAAAGAACCCAGTGAAGTGAGAGAAACAAGTTCAAATCCTTGCTTTAGCATTTAGTAGCTCTCAACCTTGAGTAGGTTACTTAACATTTGAGCCTTAGTATTTTTGAGGATAAAATAGTGATAATTAAGTAATTGAGGGGATCATAGGAGGTGTCACATGTGGGCACCTAAGCACAGCACCTGGCATGCTCTGACACTTAATCTTTTGACACCTGTCACTTCCTACTTTGTTACAGTCATGTAGGTAACTAAGGTCTTAGACCTTCAACAACAAGAACTTTATTGATCTTGGTAATGCATAGCAGAGTGACTTATGTGTAGTTGCTATTTAATGCATACATGTTGAATAGATGCCCAAATATCTTCCAAGATACAGCTTGGTTTCATACTGCCATATTTACTGGGCATCACGGAAGCTTTATGTGACTGTAGTTACCTTGGCAAAGCCTCTATATTCTTGGATCCTCTGTTTAGGCAACTTTTAAAAAGACAAAATTGTGGCACTCAGGATTTCTTACAACTCTAAACCTGATTCATTATAATCACAATATTTGACAGCATTTACTGAACACTTACTACTGTGCCATTTTATGTGTACAAAAATTTTAATTATAACAATCTTGTCCCATGGATTTTATTTTGGCCATTTTCAGATCACAAAGTTTAAGTCTAAGGCAGGGGTCAGCAAACTTGGCTTGTCTATTTTTGAAAATAAGTTTTACTGTGACATGGACAGACTCATCTATTTACATACCGTCTGTTGTTGCATTCACATGACAGCAGCGTCGCCGAGTAGTGGATGCTCAAGTAGAGACTATGTGGCTTGCAAAGGGGTAAGCAGCTGTTGTCTGGCCCTCATAGGAAACCTTTGCTGACTGCTGCTCTTAAATAGCCTGTTGAAAAAGTGGTCAAACTGAGGTGTGTGGAGTTAAGAAGCCTATGCTCTGCCCTCTGATGTATGCCGCCTTGCTTTTGTTTCACTCACTTAATCACTCACCCATCACACCTGGTCTTTCAAAGGGCCACTCATAGGCAAGTATGCTCTGAGAAAGGATTTTCAAAACCTCTGCAAGAGCAGCTGAGAAAACGTCTTTCGGGGCCTCCACTCACATGGCTTATTAAGAATACCTGATCATCTGGCCTCCTGCAACAATGGGCCTTGGAGCTAGCTACCACTAATTGAAAAATAAGGAATAAAAAGATTTGCTTTCAACACAAACTTGAAAGACTGAAATTACATTTTTATTGTCTAAAGTGGGCGCTTGTGTCTTGCCTACTTCCACCTGTTCTAGGATCAGGAAGAAACGCCACAGAAATTAGCCTCGGGCTGGTCATCTCATTATAGGCAGTTATTGCCCATTTTTAGAAAATCTGATGGACACAAAATCAACCTGCTAATACAAATGCACTTGAGGTTTGTTATACATAAAACCAAAGTACCTGGTGCTTCAGAAATATCGGATTCAGCTCTGAGATATGTGAAATTTAAATAAAAGGAATCAGTTAAAATGCACAGAAATGAAGACAAATATCTCTGAACTGAGAAATTACATTGACTGGGTGATATAATTGAATTTACATAAAGAAGTGATAATTCAATGGCCATCTTTTGAGAAACAAATTTTTTCTACAAAGGGTATGATGTTGAGCGCAGAACAGCACTTGAAAAGTTGCGAAGCGCTGTTTAAATGGGAGGGGCTTTTGTTTTTATCTTTGTCATTGTTTTGATCCAGATCAGTCTGCTCACTAGTCATTTGAGATGGCTCTTTTGCCTCCTCAGGGTGCTGGTTTGTTGCATATTATCAGTGGAAAGTCTGACCCCCCACAGGAACGATCCTTGTATGCTTGCATCTCCACCACAGTTCTAGCCACCACCCCATTCTTACTCCCCTTCTCTTTGATCATTTTGAAAGTTTGCTAATTAACCCTTCCAAATTCAGTCTCTAGTCAATCGAATCTAGCCTACCTAGCACTGACAAAATGCTTAACTCATTCTATTTATTCATCAAACATTGGATGATTACCTTATTACATCTCCAGCATTGTGCCAGGAGAGAAAACAAATGTGGTCTCTGATGAGGGTTGCCAGATAAAATACAGAACAGACAGTTAAATTTGAATTTCAGCAAAATGACAAAATTTTCCAAAGTATAAATATATCTCAAATAGTGCATGGGACAAACATATGTTAAAAATAAAGTTGGTTATCTAAATATCAAATTTACTTGGGTGTCTTAGATTTTTATTTGATAAACCTGGCAACCCCATATGATTCTAGTGAAGTCTACTTAGGAAACAGATATTTATTCACAACCAAATATAAAGTAGGAATCAAAGTGTGTAAGATGGGAGAATTCCAGAGGGGTCTAAGAAATTGTATTCTGGGATTTTGAATTTTTTAAAGAAGCAGAAGGGAGGCTTCCTTGAGCAGGAGATAAACTAAATCACAGACTTTAAGCCTGAGTGTCACTGGCAAAGAAGTGGTAAAATTGCTCAATGGGATAAGCAAAAGCAAGTTTGTAGAGGGCAAGGAGGAGCAGATGGGAGAAGACAGGGACCTAAACAGAGAAGGCAGAAAGGCCTGATGGGGAATTGAAGCTAAAAATGCTAATGATGGTCAGACCATGCAAATTTATACTATGGAACAATATAACACCTTTCTATAAGATTTCAGCATAAATTTCTCAACCTTGACCTCTATTGATAAAACAATTACAGAGTGACTAATAGGAATTGATCACGTACTGCACAGTATTAGCCGGTAAATTGTAAATTTCAAATTTGTCAATTGTTATTACAATTATTGAACATCTTCCATCAAAGCGCTTGGACCTCTCTTACCAGCCCTCACAATATTCCCTTGCATGTCCAACGCTCAGCAAATGGGTCATTGATCCCTGAACCTTCCTCTGACGCTATTCCTAAATATATTTCACCCCCGCCTGAATACCTATGGAAATCATTCTTCCAAACATGGTAAAAGTTTCTCTCTCCTATACAGCACTGTTTTTTTTTGTTTTTTTTTTTTTTTTTTTTTTGAGAGGTTTTATGCTATAGAGCGTGTGCGCTTGCTAGAGAGACAGAGAGATAGAAAGTGAGGAATCACCCCCCAGGGGGGATGGCCATGCTGCAATCCCTTCTCCTCCATTCTCCTCTCTGGATCTTGGGCACGCATGCACACATGCCCGGCCTGAGTTTAAGCCACTGGGTCCGGGATTCGAATCGTGGTCGACTACATGGGAGTCCAGCGACATAGCCATTTACACTAACTGCTGGTCCCCCACAGCACTTTTTTATGGCTAACTGGCTGTGACATCTTTTCCCTTTAATTCCCTAGAGTATTTTCTACTTATCTCATGATGTTTGTTATACTGTAACATGCATTAAAATATTTTAGGTTCTTACATCTTCAAGCCATGCTCACTTAAATATTTTCATTACTAAACATCATCAAGCACCTTTTTGTATAAGTAGAACTCTGTCAGCCATTCAAAACATAGAAATGAAGGGACTGGATGGTGTTATAGTGGATAGATAACACAATGCTTTGTCAGGCTGACACCCATGGAAATGTTCTGGGTCTGCATTCTGGGATCTCCCTGTACACACTATGCCACGGTCTGGGGCTGATGGAAGCTGTGGTGGACTGCAACATAAAAACCCTGTTGGGGGTGCTTTCTCTGATCTCCCTTTCTCTCTGTTTCTCTTGCTCGTGGAATAAATAACTAAATAGCTTTAAAAAGAGAGAAACAAGTTACTCATGTCTTAAGGAAGTCAGAGTCTTGTGAGAAAAACAATCATCATCAATAAATAATAGCAACACAATGCTGCATGTTTAATAATATAAGAACAAACTCTTCCACCAAGGCACAAATCTCTTGCTCAGATTTAAGTGCCTGCCACCAAGGATAGTACCTAGAGCACAGCAGACTTGATATGTTTAATAATTTTAATTATTCAATGAGAAAAATGCTAAGGAGACAAATACACACAATTGACAAATTCATTGTGCAGATGGGAGGTGAGAAATATTTTGTAGACCAGATACTATAAAATGAGTTATAATTTGGGAAATTAATGGAAATCTACCAAATAACAGAGACTGTCAATCAAACCAACAGAATATTCTAAAGTCATGGAGTTTTAAAAAGACCTAGTGAGTACTGAGGTTAACATGCTGGGTGGGAGTCATATTTGAGGGTCACATATGCCAGTGACACATGTTTCCCTTCAATTAGCAAAAGTTTATGGAAACTCATTCTCAGTCACTGTATAATGCACCAATCCCTTCAAATAGCAAAAGTTTATGGAAATGCATTCTAAGTCACTGTGTAAGGCACTGGAGATAGAATCATCAACAGGATAGACGAGGTCTCTGGTCTGAGAGGCTTGCTTGTATACTAGCAAGTTGATAGAAGCAATACACATATAAGGAACTATCACTGGATAAAATAAGCTGGAATAGTGGAGAGGGACTTGATAGAATTATTTTTAGACTTTGTTATGAAGGCAGGGCTCTTGAGGAGATGACACTGAAGCTGAAACCTGATGTTATAAGAAGTAGTCATGTGGCAATCTACATGGCAACATTCCAGAGAGAAGGAATCTATGACATAAAGCCCTGCAATGAGAACAAGATTCTAGAAACATAACACAAGCAAAAAGATGAAGATAATTAGAAGCCAGACAATGAAAGGAAGGGGTTAGCTTCTTCTCTGGGTACAGAGGGAATGACATAATCTGGGTGAGCTTCATCTGGAGGCCAGGAGAAGCCCATGGGAGAGTGGAATGAAATGAATGATGACAGTGATAGGTTGAGCAAACAGAGGTTTAGGAAGGTCTGCTAAAGGATGTTGTTGTAACCGTCTGGGTAATATGATTGGAGATATCTGTGGGGATGCAAAGGACATAGTTAAGCATCACTTTAGGGAATTCAAAACTATACTATCAGTCTCTGAGAGAACATCCAATCCACGTCAACAAGCAAAGGAAACTAGCCCAAATGTTGAATACTCATTTCAGGTGTAATGTCTAATACTGAACAAATTAAAAACATTATACTTTTCTACATAATAACATAATTATCCCAATTATGCATTGCACATACATCAAATAGTTGATTGAAAATATTTACTGAGCAATTACTGTGTGCAAGAAAATACATTAACTGTCTTGGGAAATTAAAGGCAAAATAGTCACAGAAAAACCAACTGTCCTATCTCTCAGGGTCAATTTACATTGTAGAGCACAGACCAGTGCCTCACATTGAACATCGTAAGTATTCAATAATTAAGTATGAAGTTCAATGCATTTCTTCTGCAGACACTCTTCTTTCTGCTATTTTCTTTCTTGTCTTATACAGAAAGGTCCAGAAATTCTATACTAATTCATACAGGGTGATGTAGTAGACAGAAGTTGGGAATCAGTTTCTGCTTTGTCACTTAATACTTGAATGACTTTGGTCAAGTTTTTTATGCTTCTTTGGTTTTTGATTACATCAGCCTAAAAAATGGGATAAATAATCGTCATACCCCTTATTCTATTGCCGAGGGCTGTGGTGAGGATCAGAAAAAAATCATGAATTTTGTAATGCAGTAAAACACTCTATAAACAGCAGTAATTGCAGAAGAATTTTACTATCCTCTGTCATTCAAAAAAGGGAAATTGGTCCAAATTTTGAATACTGATTTCAGGTATAATGGCTAATATTGAAGAAATTAGAAACATATTACTTTCCTACATAATGATATAATTATCCCAGTTATATATTACACAGTTACCATATTATTGATCTAAAATATTTACTAAGTGAAATGGGCTTGCTATCTAGGGGAACTAAAGAGGAAATAGTCACAGAAAAGCAAGCTATCCTACTCTCAGTATTATGTTCCTAAAGTGCAGCACGACCTTTGGATACTTCCGTTTTTGAACAGATTGTACACTTTTCTTTTCATGACAAACCATCTTCAGTCAAGAGCTCCTTGGGTAGTTAATGGTGTCTTGTGATGATCCTTAAAACTCTCCTCTCATTTTACTCTTGATTAAAAAGAAAGAAAATGCAGGATCTAAGCCCTTGACTGATTTACACTTCAATTTAATTTCTCCCTTTCTCTTTCCTCTTTCCTTTCACTGGATGAAACCTTCCATGTAATTAGGCTCGAAAGCTCTCATCAAACAATTTGATTGAACTGCGGCATGCTGAATTCCCCGTCTAGGCTGCTGGGACAGAAAGAATGCAAGGGACCTTGTGAGGCACTGTCAGGACCGAGGTAGGGTGGGAGCTGCACTCTGGGGTGGCAGGTTAGGGGTGAGTGCCAGTGTTTGGGGCTGCTCTCCTGTTGTGCTGACTTGCTACTCACGTTGAACTGAAGACCATCCTAGTCTCCCAGTTCACAGCAAAGAAGACACCTGGAGAGCTTAAATACTAACACTGTGGAGCAGTAGAAAGGTCAAAACAGAGGCTAGAGGTGGGATTACAGTTAAGGCACTGGTCTCCCACATGGCCAGTCATTGTTCAAGTCCCAGACCTGGTGTATTAAAAATCACAGAGGCACACATGGGAACATACCCAAAATCCCAGGAGAAGAATGGAGGAGAGAAGGGATTGTGGCATGGCCATTCCCCCTGGGAGGATCTTGCTTTCCCTCTTGCTGTCTATCTCTGTCTCTCTCTGGATTGTGCATGCACCCTATGGCAAAAACCTAAAACAAAACAAAACAACAACAAAAAAAAGCAAAGAAAGAGGTCAACACAGAGAATCTAGAAACTTGTATGTTAGTCTTGATTTCTTGATTCACCCCTAATTTAAAAAGTGTGATTTGAGAACAATACACAGACTTCTGGTCTGTTAGTTTCTTTACATGAAAAATAATTTGATTGGAAAAGATCTCTAAAGACCTCTTCCAGGTTCAGCATTTGACAATTCTATAAACACAAAAAACAGCTGCTGCTGAGTTCAATGAAATCCTTCACTGAAACATTCTTGTAGGGCATCACTCCAGGGCCTGAAGAACTTGGACAATCAGGTTATGAGTCTTTTTCTGAGCCATGTTACTAAGCTAACTTGTGAAGGGAAATAAAGAGGTATCATTTCAGGATTGTCTGAAAAACAGCTCTTTATGATAACTAGTCTTAAAGGTCTCGAACAGATGACAGATGATGGGGGTAGTATTCCATACACACAGAATGACCCCTTGGCATGGACAAAACAAGAAATACGAATCATTTCAAAGAAAGAGATTGACTCTGGAGTGTCAAAGCTACAGGTTTACTTTCCTATTTCATATAAAAGCTGTTCCCTTCCGAGATTATTATTGACATGTTGACATGAGCCCATGACACCACCACACTGATAAACGACATCAAAGCAGTAAGAAGCAGGTACAGGGACATGCCTACATCCTGACGCTCAGTGTTCCTGTCTCATTTCTACATTCCAGGCCAGACACTAATTAGGTGGCTACCAAGGCTTTTATGCTACATTATTTTTTTCTGATTCACACATTCATCCACATATGCATGCATGCAAATATTCACCTAGATTGAAACACTATTGCTGCTCTTAAAACCTTCATTTCATTCCTTTACTCTTATAGTGAGTGAACTGTCATGTATTAGCCATATAACCTTAGGCAAGTGACTCGGATTTTCTGTGCCTTGATATCTGCATCTTTAAAATGGGAAAGCCACTCTATCTACCTCATAGGAGAATTAAATGAACTAAAATCTTTAATAAAATGTCAAATCCATTGGAAGAACTTAAAAAATGAACACGTGATTATAGCAATATCTATTAAATGATAAAGTAGATATTCTTGTCATTCTATGAAAGCAGAGATGTCCTTTCTTAGATTTATTTTTTATCTAAGAAATTTTAATTAACATAAGAGAACACTCAAGAATGCCCATTTAATTATGTAGCGATAGTAGTTCATGGAAATAGCTATAAAATAATTGGCTCAGGAAAAAATATACAATAAACTCTCAACTATCCAAATCACAGTACCTTCCCTATGCCCAAATTGTTCAGAATATTAAATTTTCTTAATAGCTGAGATTTAACCCTCTAATTATCTTTTGGAATTTTTAAAATAATCAAAATGCTATTAAAAATTGACTCCACAAGTCAGACTTTATTTTCAGCTGTGATCTAGTTGTTTCTCATAAGGCTTTTTATTAAAACCAGGGTTTGGGGACTAGCATTTGGCGTAATGGCTATGTCGCTGGACTCCCATATAGTTGACCAAGTTCGCGTCCCGGACCTGGTGGCTTAAAACTCATGCCGGGCACGTGCATGCCCAAGATCCAGAGAGGAGAATGGAGGACAAGGGACTGCAGCGTGGCCATCCCCCTGGGGGGTGATTTCTCGCTTTCTGTCTCTCTGTCTCTCTCTGTCTGTCTGGCAAGCACACACGCCCTATGGCAAAAACCTCTCCAAAAAACAAAAAAACAGGGTTTTAAAGCAATCGAAGTTATTCTGTTAGTTATTAATTATAAAGAAGCCCCAAAGCCTCTACTGCCTGTCACTACCTGCTCAGGGCAAGTCTGGGATTTGAGGCCAGGAATTAAATCAACTGAGAAAACACGTTTAACATTTTCAACAGTATAATGGGCATTTGTCTGGAGCCGCTGAGGCAGAGTCCCATTTGGGAAAGCTAGTTAGTATACTTAGTTAGTCCCTACTTACTAGTTATTGCTCCCTCCTGTTGTGAGGACAGCAATCTATCTAAGTCTGTGTCCCCAAAGACATCACCTATACCTGTGCACTTCTTCAAGTCTTACGTGCTCTTCATAAAAACGAATTCTCTGCATAGCAATTTCTATTTTTTTTAATAACACTCATTTTGCATTGGTATCTAGGTTGATTACTTTTTCCTCCTTGTTTGAGTCTCTGTAGACAGCCAGACTCTGCCTATCTCCTCCCCCCTTTCCCTTCTCTGACACCTTCAAATGACAAAGGTGCAAAGCAAATAGATGTTAAGTAAAACACCAACGCTGGTTCAGTTTAATACTGTGCTCTATCAACCCACTCTACTGCCTAGCAACCATGGTGGCTCACCCCAAGTTCATTTTCATTTTAATGTGCCACACAGAACAGCAGCCTAAATATATATTCCCAGTTCTGAAGCATATAATCTGTAAACTACAGGAACAGGCGGATCATTTCCATTAGTTTCTTATGTAGCAAAAACCACAATTTGCACCCAAAGCGTGTAATTATATTCAAATTCTGAAAGACTGCCTCAGAAATAGTTGGAATTCATAGTTTGGGGGAAAGTCACTCAGGAGCACACACGGTGATGTTTTAATGTGGGGGATGAGAGGAATATTTCAAAACAACAAAAAAGGGAGGGTGAGGACAGTATTTCAGAAAATCGGGCTTGCTGGTTCTTAGGGACTTTATGTTTATAATGCCACTCAATAGCTGGGAAGGAAGGCATCAGGACTAGGGCAGGGGCATGTCTGAACAGTTACTCATTCATGGCTTCCAGGTGGGGTGCACTAATAGGAGAGTACACACAGCATTTTTCTTCTGCTTTCGGGTGAGTGAAGCTCAATCAGGAACTGTTTTCCTGCCCTGGACTCTAAATCTGAGCACTTTCTCCCACTGGGATCCCCTATGTAGAGGATCCTTTCACACTGCCCCAAGAAATCCTACCTCTCAGCAGCACAAAGCCAGGCACATGTTAGAAGGGCAAACATGAAGAATTAATTTTAACAGAAGTCCAGCCAGGTCCAACCTTACTAAATAAGAAAAAAAAAAAAAAAATTATGCCTACTGGACTTAATCTGACTAAGGAGAGATTTATTTTTAAAGAAAAAAAGTAGAAACAAGGTTGAAATTTGGAAGGAGTCTTGAAGGCCTGGGAAGTTAGCTTTCTAAAAGAATGACAATGAACTTGTAGTCCTACTGGCTGGGCTCCTCACTGATTCTGACACTGACTGAATATACCTGGCCAAGTCCTTATTTTGCCCCTCTGGGAAATTGAACTCTCCTATTTCTCTATGTTCTATGAGCCTTTCCCGTGTGCCTTTTTATAACATTCATTTTGCATAGGTATTTGGGCTGATTATTTTTTCCCCATTTGTTTAGAGTCTCTAAAGACTGCCAGACTCTGCCTATCTCCTCTTCCTTTTCCTTCTATGACATCTTCAAATGACAGAGGTTCATGACTTCTCCAGCTCACTCTCTTTTTTTTTTTTTTTTTTTTTTTGAGAGGTTTTATCGCCATAGAGCACGTGCGCTCGACATACAGACAGAGAGAGACATAGAGACAGAAAGCGAGAAATCACCCCCCAGGGGTGATGGTCACGCCGCAATCCCTTCTCCTCCATTCTCCTCTCGGGATCTTGGGCACGCACGCACATGCACCCGGCGTGAGTTTTAAGCCACCGGGTCTGGGACGTGAACCACGGTCGACTACGTGGGAGTTCAGCGACATAGCCATTACGCCAACTGCTGGTTCCCAACTCACTCCCTTTTTTATAGACTACCATCTCCCTTCTTTTAGCATATAAGAATTGATCACAAGGCACCTCATTCATTCATTCATTCATTCATTCAAAACACATATACCAGGTTTGAATGTCTGGTCAGTCTGTTCCTTTTAATGGCTACCTCTCTGGATTGTACTTGGTTCAATATTAAAGTACAGGTTAAACATTCCTAATCCAAAACTCTACAACCTAAAATGCTTCAAAATTCAAAACTTTTTGAGCACTGATATGATGCCACAAGTAGAAAATTTCTCACTTGACCGCATGTGATGGGTCACAGTAAAAGTGCTGCAATTACCTTCAGGCTGTAAGTATGAGGTGTATAGGAAACAGAAATATATTTCATATTTAGACTTGGGCCCCGTGCCCAAGGTATCTCATTACACATTTGAAAATATTCCAAGATCTGAAAAAAATAAAATAAAAATCTTAAACAGTTCAAGTCCCAAGAATTTAGGATAAGAAATATTCGATCTATACTTATTGTGAAACAAAAACTCTAATATACACTTTGCAAAGATGTATACTGCGTTAATCAAAATGCTTCATTAACCTGTGCATTCTACTCCTGATGAAAGAGCATGATATGTTTGCTTTCTGTCTGTTGCCTGATGGACCGATTATGTGTTATAGTGGAAAGACCAAGAGTTTGTGGCCAGAATTAGGTTTGAATTCTGGTTTATCACCATTTAACTTCTACCAAGCCACATAACTTCTCTGAGCCCCAGTGTTTTTGTTACCTAGCAGTCACCTTGTTCATTTCAAAGGCTTTTGATGAAATGAAATCTTATATGCAAAGCATTTGGAAGAGTGCCTGGCATACGTAGGTATGTCTCATGTGTTGTTATGTGATCCAAGCAAGTCTCTCTCTCTCTAAATCCTAACTGTAAGAGGGAATAAACTGCTTGCTCTTGATAAACTCAGTTGCTATTCTGCCCCCTGCCCCGATATAGCTAAACACAGCAGAACATTTTAAACACAACACGGAGCTCTTTCTAGTATTAATAAGGTGTGTTTAAATGAAAGCGGCATTCTTCCCATCTCAGTGTGACTCTGCGGTGAAGTTGGATTGTGGGCTTTAAAACATCACAGTATGCTGCTCTTGCACATTCTGCAGCTTCTGTCTGAGGGGAAAAGAGAAAACCTGGCTTGTGGCTTTGGCATAAGTTATTATGATAGTCAAGAAAATAACCTATAAAATACTGGCAGGCGTGTGGAATTCAGACAGGTTTAAGATGCACAGTGGAATCTTTAAAGACATAGGAATTGAAGAATCATGCAGACCTGGTGCTCAGAAACATTTGGTGAGATCATCTAGTCAACCCTGTCATTATACAAGTGAGAAAAATGTAAGAAAGGAAGTTTTGCTCAGCTATAATACTGAGTAAGCCACATAGATACTATGTGGCACATGGAAGACTGCAGGAAAAAGAAAGAGGATAGGTTAGAAGATCAAGGTATCCCATAGCATGTCTAAAACTTAAGTGAATAATACAATAAAAAAACAGGTTTGTTCAAGGTAGTGCACGCTGTCAGTCACTGATACTGGAAAGATGAGGCCATATGGGAGGACTGAGGTTGGTCCCTAGCCCAACCTAAAAACAGGTCAGTCCGGACGGACAGGTGCTGTGTGCCTGTAGTCCTAGCTAAGTGGGAGGCTGAGGCAGGAAGATCTTGACTTGGCAAGATACTATCAAAATCCACTTCTCTTTCTCTCTCATAAATAAATTAACTTAAAAGCAAAACCAAAAACAAATATACTGTTGTAACCGAAATCACAGATCTGGTCAGGGAGAAAGCTAGGAATAAAATATATGACCCAGCACCTCTCCATAAGAAGTCTAGTTTTTAATTTAGATCCCACAGAGTCATCTCTAAGGGTTCTGACATAGTACTGTATTCCCATCTGCTTCATACTTGAACCCTGAGTATAAAATTACATTAAGAGAAACTGTCCTAGGGAGCAGCAGTAAGTGTAATGGCTATGTCGCTGGACTCCCACGTAGTCGATCGCGGTTCACGTCCCGGACCCGGTGGCTTAAAACTCACGCCGGGCGCGTGTGCGTGCGTGCCCAAGATCCCGAGAGGAGAATGGAGGAGAAGGGATTGCAGCGTGACCATCCCCCTGGGGGGTGATTTCTCGCTTTCTGTATCTCTATCTCTCTCTGTCCGTCTGGCGAGCACACGCTCTCTATAGCAAAAAAAGAAAGAACAAAAAAACAAAAACAAAAACAAACCTCTCCAAAAAAGAAAAAAAAAAGAGAAACTGTCCTAAAGAGACTTTTTCTCTCCAGCATAAAGTAGTTTAAAAATTCTAGTTTTTGATGGACACTGAGCATCATAAAAGACTGAATTCAGCACAAGTTTACTACAAATTAGATCCAATTCTGAATTTCTAAAATGGTCTCAGAATATTTCCTGAAAGGCCTCTCCACAGTCACTGCACTAGAACTTGTAATTTCTACTGAACTCCATTGACATTCACCTGTTATTCTTAATAGCATGCATTCTCACCTCTGCTTTTTCAGAAGTGTCTGACCACAGAAACAAACAAAAGGCATGCCCTTTCTCCAAAGAGTTGAAGATCTTGCTTGCAATTTATAATGACCAGGATTTTATAATTTACAACACACTTTCTCAGTGATCTCGCCTAAGTATCGTGACCACGTCATGAAGTAGACAAGCTACCTTGTATTTATAATTTAAGCTGAACTCTCAAAAAATATAAATTCAACAGAAAAATAAAGAAACCAATACTTTTTTAAAGGCTACCAAAAAATTAGGCATCATTACTTAATCTGTTTTTCTTCACTACAGGATGATAGGATGAGATGTGTAAAGACATGGTGGTGTGTGTCTGAAGAAGGAAAAAGAGTGAGCAGAAATAGTTCATAAAAGAAGTCAGGAGGGCTGTGGGGTCTGGCTTAGAAGGGCAGCAGGTCCCCAAGAAAAAGTCTTTGTGTGTGGTATGGACATTAGATTCTGCCCGCAGAGCACATGTCTGCAGTCAGACAAAATTAGTCTATATGCACATCAAGGTCTGAACTCAGTCACAGAAGATAAACCGAGAAGAAAGCAAACACACGTTTTAACTAAACCTACTGCTATTTTTTTTCCCATCTATGTAAACAGAATTTTTCCTCTTGAGGCACCATCTTCTCAATTTTGTAAATTGTTACCATTGCCACTGAAGTTTTATTTTTTTACTGCAGAAGTTTGAGTTCAAGACATTCACTAAACAGTACAGCTTTAAACACCTTTCTCAATGACTGGATTCTGGAAGAGGAGGAGGACTGTTAAGGGTTGAATTCTGTCCCCTCAAAATTCATATGTTGAGGACCTAATCCCTGATACCACAGAATATGACCGTATTGGGAGATAGGGCCTTTAAAGGTGTGATGAAGTTAAAATGAGGCCATTACTGTGGGCCCTAACCCAATCTCATAAGAAATCCTTATAAGAAAAGGAAAACCAGAAATCCAGATACAGAGAGATGCCAGGAATACAAGAACACAGAGAAAGACCATATGAAGACGTGAGAAAACACTCATCTGTAAGCTGAGGAAAGAGGTCTCAGAAGAAATCAAACCTGCTGATGCTTTGATCTTAGACATCTAGTCTCTAGAGTCTTGAGAAAATTCATTCCTGTTGTTCAAGCCACTTGGTAGTATTTTGTTCTGGTAGTCCTAGCAAAGCAATACTAAGAGGGAAATATGAAGAAGTCCAAGATTCATCTTCAGAGACTGGCCTGCCAGGTCAGCCAGGGTCCCAACTTCTCTCCGAGATCTAATAAATGTATCCACTAACATGTACAATGAAATATGTTACATTTGAACCTTCCAGACTCAAAAATCTGATGCTCAAGGAATAAAGTTCTGAGTATGGTATTCCATCCATCAGCCAGGTTGGGAAAGGTATTATTTTTTTTTCCTTTTTCCTTTTTTTCCTCCCTCCTGAAGGGAATTGTTCCAATTATTCCATCTCTCCGTGTGATACTGGAGCTCTCGCCTCCATTCCACCCACTAACCCATATTGAAAGACCTGAAGAAATTTACCCTAGGATATTATAATCTTCCCATGGTGGTCTTTCAAGAATAAGTTAAACTCCAGACCCACCACTTGCCAACACATTTTAGAGAAGAAAAACAATACACCTGGAGGAAAGTGAGAAGGAAAAACCAATTTAATTAATTCATTACCAAGGCCAAAGTCATATAAATCTTACCATTTTATCTGTCAACCAACACTATGAATTATTCAGCGCACCAAGTCCCAAAAAGGAAGGCAGAGAAAGTGGTTACAAAGCAGTTGGCTGGCAGAAAAAGTGCTCAATAGATCAGGAAAAAAAAAAAAAAAAAAAAAAAGAAAGAAAAAGTTTAGAGGTAGGTCTCTGTCACAAGCATTATTTCTTCCATTAAAGATTCTTGGGTTGTGTGCCCCAAGTGGGATCCCACCACCACCACCTCTCCTAAGATGGCCTGAGGAGAATCTCTGTGGTCCCACTATATACATATTCTGGTATCTGAGTAAAGTACCTTCATTCAAATATAGTGTGGTGTGGTCCCTTTTAAAATTGAGCTTTCCCAGGGTTCTATGTCCTCAGCTAGTCTGCCAAATGTCTAAAAGAAGATCTGAGAGCTTACAAAGGATAAATTGTAAGTTATATATAAAACCTAGGGACTTTAGAGAAACGTGCTTTTAAAATGATAAATATTAAAGCATTTTCCAGGCAGATGTACACTGAAGTGTATAAAGGTGAGAGAGATTAAAAAAAAAACTAAAAAGAAGAAAAAATATACAAACCTCCCTTATAAAATGGGAGACTGGTAAGCAAAAATATTTCACTATTTACATGCCCCCAGCCACTAAACTACTGACACTTTGACATACATGATGCTTAAGTATGGGAATAAAGCCAAGGATGTAAAATAACCTGAAGGGATGTTTTGAATAACAAGAAATAAAAATCTGAATGCTATAAAGGATATTTAGAATTTATATTAATTAATTTGGCTTGGTAGCTGAATCCTCACTTACTCCCTGCACTTTTTAAAATACAAAAGCACTGATCTTTCACCATGACAAAAATACTTCTGAAGTTATCCTGAGCCGAATGTCTTATTCATTCTGTATCCTGAGCAGGTCGCACAGGCCCTGGCACATGTTAATTGAATGTCTCTCGAATAGAAATAAGGATGAAAAGGGTGGAGAATCTGTGAGAAGGGGCTAAACAATGGGGCAAAGTCTACTAGATTCTCATTAAGAAGGTTCATTCTATCCTAAAACACAAACCGAACCTGAGATAGCTTAGGCATGCTCCAGGCAGGGGTGATCTTAGTTCCTCAATTCATGAAGGAGCTGAGCATCCTCCAGGTTTCCCTGAGATAAAGACTGTATGCAAATCTATAACAATCACTTTTCTAAAGCTCAGAACCAAGCATGGATAAAACAGTAGGTGTTGCTTCCATCTGTCTCAGTGTGGACCTCACTAGAGGCGCAATGGTAGGGAAGAAGAGAGGATGGTAACAGGTGATTAATAAAACTCTGAGGACTTCGGGCTTCTTGGGAATTGGCAAGGGGATCAAGGGTAGTTTAAAAATTTTCTCAAGTCCAAAGTAGGTCTTTAAACTCAAGGCTCTAGTTTTTTGTTTTATATCAGAATGAAGGGTATTCAATTCTTTATAGATAATAGAGAGTGCTGTCATTAACTCTGGAGTAAAATTGGCAATAAAGAATTAGTAATAACCAGAGTCTCCTAGTACACCCCTACCCAAAAGATGTTTTTAAAAAACAAAATTGCTGTTGGCTAGGCCTCTGTCTTGGCGTAGGGGAAAGCACATGTACTCTAGGTAATAATAAAAAATTAAAAAATGAATTTTTAAAAAAGGTGCATTTTGAAACTCTGTGGGGGTGTCCTGGTCCTTTTAGGTCCAGAGATAAAGGTCACAACTTGAATGCAGGATGCGAGCCAGAGATTGGGACATCTTGTTGATTGCTGCCTCTCTTGATTTCAGGATCAAAAAACATTAATTAAATATGCAAGGAGCCTACTTAATATAGATGCTCTCCTTCCTTAAGCCCCAAATCAATGGGGTCTGACTTCAGGATTGAAAGAGGATACTGAAGTTGAATTCATGAGGTTTCCTGTCTTAGTTCAGGGCATTCTTCAGCTCTGATGAATGGAAGGGAGGGTTTTTCTGGGGTCTCTGGCCCTTCACTTACTTTGCTCTCCTTTCCATCACACTGAATCTTATCAGACACAGGTTAGTAAGAAACCAGACTGAAAAACAGTCAAAAAGATCTGGAGAACACTGAGTAATCGATCCATAAATAAACGAAGTAAATACAGAAGAGTCATGTTTAACTTGTCAAGGCTCAACTCCTTTAGCTGAGAAAGAGAAAGATGAGAGAGAGAGAGAGAGAAGAGAGAGAGAGAGAGAGAGAGAGAGAGAACCAGTAAGAGACTGAGGAAGGCCAGGGAAGTACTGCTTTGCAAATTCCATTACTTACTAGGCTCTGCTTTTAACTGTTTACATGCTGAACAAAAATCATCAAGACCCTGCCAGCCTATAGCCTCTATCTAATGCATAATCTTCATCTCCCTGCTGATCATTTACACTAATTAGCAAAATTCAGCTAATTATCACTGAGCGGTTCCGTGTTTAATTATGGCTATTAGTAATAGTCTGTCTGGCTTCTCTCATCTCCCACTCCCCTCTTTTCCTTTCCCATCCCCCTCCTCAAATCCCTTCCTCCCTTAGGAGCCATTTCAATGAAATTGCTTCTTTCACCAAATTAGGGTTGTGACTCTTTCTTGTCCTAGATCTTTTGTATTTTGTGAGTTGGTTTTTGTTTTGTTTTGTTTCGAACTGGACCCAGCACAGTCACTGAGAAAACAGCAAGTAGATCAAGACCAAGCATTCCCTCCTTGCCGCCACCCCCTCCACCAACCTTATAAGCTCTGAGCTGCTTGACAACTCCATCAAATAAAATTTAAAGAGAGAGTCAGTAAAAGCCAGAGTGTATGCAGGCATTTCCTCAATGTGCTTCCACTTAACTACAGATAACACAGAGCAGAAGCCCACGGCTAAGAGGCAGTGGGAGAACCAACTTTCCATAGCGGTCTACACATTATAGGTCTTCAGAATACACACTGGAGCAGGAATCCCTAGTGTGTTTCACACATGCTCCCTGGAGGGCCACTCCTGTAGTCTCAATGTTCCTCCTCAGCTCCCAAACTGGAGTGGAACTGGAGGACATAGTAAACAAATAACGAAGCATCCTTCTTTAGAACCCTTTACTACAGCTAGCTCCTACCCCAGCCCTGTACAGATGCAGCTCTGAAGGTAGCCAGCTCAGAGCTGAGCATTTTATGAAACATAGATCTATTCTTTCAATAGCTGTACAAGCAGGGTAGTTTGGAGCAAAACATATCACACCTGTATTGTGTGAACAAGCCCATCGGCGCGGCGCTCCCTTTGACTGAAAAGGTATTTGTATAAATGATGGAATCAAAGTGACTGTCATTTCGACCGAGGTTATTAACAAATGAACTTAGCCTTATCTTATGCATTGCTTCCTGGTAGTGAGCAATATTAGATGTACGATTTCAGCTTTAGTGGGCACACGTGAAGCTGCCAAAATGAACAGTAATGGCCACTAGTTATCAGTATTTTCTGCCTGCTTTGACTCTGTTACTCTCCCGTGACCTTTACCACACGGGGCACTTCACAGTTCCATCAACTTCAGGCTGAAGACCTAAGGATTCCGGCTGTCTGCTCTTTCTCCATGACTAGCTCCGGAACAAGACAGGAGAAAGGAAGGGTGAGAGCAAGGTGAATGAGTGATTTCTCGAAGTGTAGCATCTTGTCTGAGAAGTTCTGTGCTGTCAGAGGGAGTGGAAGACTGCAGAACTGGAGAGGGTGGTGTCTGTGCAGCTATGAAATAAGGAGCTAAATGAGGGAACCTTTTAGAGAACAGTGGGGGGCTGGAGGCAGGAAACACGAGCCTTTAAGAGGAAATGGGATTTTTCCCCCTCATGCACATGCGATGCATTTTATCATTTTAAATTCAACCTAGTAGACTCTTCCCACCCTTGACAGTACCTGAAAGGTAAGTGGGTTAAGGAATTGTTATGCCCCACGAAAAGGATAAAGAGCAGAGAGACCCACCGTGCCCTCCTCGAAGGGAAACAGGGGAGCGATAGATAGAAATAGGCACTGAGTGATGCTTGCTGCCATGGAAATGATGCTCGTGCTGAGAGTGAGACCCCGGCGAGGAGGAGGAGGAGGATGAAGAGGAGGAGGAGGAAGCTACATTAGAGGAACTCCATACAGAACTGACGATACATCCCCAGAAGAGGGACCAGATCCCAAGCGTCCAGGCCGGGCGGCGAGGAGGGCTCCGTCTCGCGTGGATTCTCAGGTGCATGGTCAACGCACTGGACCACTACAGATGGGCAGTTTGAATTCCAGCCAGTGAGGAAGAGTGACGTTCATGATGCCCAGGGGCCCATCATAGCAGGAGAAAGAGTTCCCCGAATTTGGGGAAGAGGGAAGCAATAAGCGATTTCAAGACAACGACGAATCAGTGGGAAAAAAATAAAAAATAAAGAAGAAAGAAAAGAAAAAACTACTTAAAAAAAAAAATACAGGCAAAGCCCCTCCTCTCCTGGGGCTGAAATTTAAGATGCCCGAGTCCACCCAGGTATGCCAAACCTCCTAGGACGCCCCGGCATGCCACACATGTCAGGGAGGATCGGTGCAGCTTCTTCGCGATCTCTAGGCACCTCGGGGCTGATGACTTAACTGCACACTCCGGGAAGTCACACGGAGGCAAGGTGGAAATGAAAGAAGAGGAGGAGGCAGCAGGAGACGCAAGTAGGTTCAGGTTAGTTTATCCCAACATCCAAGGAGTTTTAACATTTTTTTAAATTCTGTTTCTACTTCCATGCGATGCAATGCAGAACTGCCACGCAAAAGGGGGCTGCAGGTGGAAGAGTTTTGCTCCTGTTCCTGGGAGTCTCGGCGGAAGGGCGCGGAGGCTGTTAACCCTGTGCGTCCTGGACGAGCGCCTCGGAGCAGCCTCCGGCTTCCCTGGTTTCCCAACTGGATGAAAAGCAGTAGCAGTAGCAGCAGCAGCAGCAGCAGCAGCAGCAGCCCGAGGGGGAGAACAGGAAGGACTGGCCGGAGGGACAGAGGAGGGAAGGAGAACCCAGCTCCGAGCAGCCACTCAACCAAATGTGGCACCAGGCGGAGGGACGTGGGTAGGCGCCAGAGGAGGTGCCTGGCAGGCAGCAGAGGTGGCCGAGAGGCGGGCGAGCGCCGGCAAAGTGCGCGGAACAGAGAGGCACAGGTGAAGTGAAGCGGGGAGTTGGGGAGCCAGATTCACAAATGGGCAAGTCATATGCAAATAGCGCACTCCCGAGAGCAAATCAGTGCAGCCCGAGCGCTCTGCCGAGGGACTGGCTGGCTCAGGAGGAAGGAGGGGCCCGCGCGACCCGGAATCCCGGCCCTCCCCATTCAAGTACACGCTCGTATACACCCGCGCGACCCTCCCGCGCACACCGCCGCCCTCGGCTCGCTTCGCTCCCGCCTGGCGGTGTGCGCGCGCGCGTGTGTGAGCCCGACAGACCGACGCTGAGCTTTCTTTAGCACCCTTCCCTCGCTCCTCTCCCGGGAGGACTCGTTAAACCAAACTCGAGCGGTTAAGGCGTCGCTTACAGTTTGGGAAGAAAAATATAGGCGGGGATTAAGGCTGAAGTAGCCCCGAAATAAAAATAAACCCCTTGAGTCAGCAGGAGCGCTGGAACTACCGCACGCGGCGGTGCCGCACGACGGTCTGTGCCGGTCACTCTGCGGCGGGCGCGTATCTCTCCCGCGGTTAAGACCAGGGCCCCCAGCCCGGGCCAAGGGAGGGGATCTGCGACCTGGCTCTCAAAGTGATGGAGGGATGGCTCACGAATTGCCGAAGATGAGAGGCTCGGTGTCTGGCGGCCTCGGAGGAGATAGTGGCCTCCACCCGCCGTGAGCCGGACCCTCTTGGAATTCAAGACTCTGAGGTTAGCGCCCCCGCCGGCTGTCCTGGCCAAAGAACTTCAGGACAGGCTAAGGCGGCGTCTGGCGCCGAAAAGGGAGGCTGGCCTGTGGGACCTGCAGCTGCAGCTGCAGCGCGCTGCCCTGGACGGGTGAAATCCCCGGGCGCCGGGCACCAGGGTAGCTCGCGTTTACATCCAGGTTTAATCTGTAGGGGGGCGCTGGGCACCAGGATAGCTCGCGTTTACATCCAGGCTGAACCTGCACGGGAAAGCTGGAGCGGCCATCCGTGTCTCCAGGAGGGGACAGACACCAGGGTTCTGCCAGGCAGCTGTGACATTCCTGACCTCCGTTATACAAAAGGGGCAGGAGGTACAACCCATCCGCCCTCCCAGGCCTGGTTCTTTTCCAGCCGAGGCTTCCTTAACTTTAACTCCTACTCACTGACCTTGATTAAAAAGCCCATCACATTGAGGTGGGGAGGGGGAGGGCGCCAGAGACAACTCGCTGGTTATCATCTGTATCTACAATATACTTTTTGTAGCTGGCATTTTTTTCCCCCCTCAGGAGCTGGTAGCCCTTGCATACTCCTGAACTGAGGGTTAAAAACAGGGATTAAGACAATCCTGGTCTTCTTTCGGACACCCATGGAGAAATTGAGGACAAAATATTACGGGTCTCTAACAAAGATACCAAATCAACAGGTGATTTTTCTTCAAGGTCAAATATCAAGTCCGTTTCAGAATTTATGGTACTGACTTGATCATTTGGTTGTGAAATTGGGGTTCTGCTGCCCATGATGAATGACTTTGATCGTAGGGGTCCTGGTTCTAAGCTGTAGGAATGAACCAGGACCTACAGCCCCCCAGAGAAGTGGCCCTGTGATGGTCTTTCCTGGCTTGGGGTGGAAGCCCACAGCACAGTGACCTAAGCCAGGGACACCACAGCAAGAGGGAGGGGCACTTTGGGCAACTTCAACCCGTTTCCTCCTCTGTAAAATGTGGATAATGCCTCCCTCCTGAGGTGAATGAGAGTTTTAGGTGAGACAAAGTATATATTGCATCTAGAGTAGCACCTGACACCGTAGCAATGCTCTTGGTTCACTAGAAAAACAGGCTGAAGCACCAAGGAAATTAAGTACATGGTTACAGAGTCTCATGCTACTAGTAAAGTCAGAAGAAAAAATTAATATCCTAAATATCTTCCCTTAACACACATGATAATTCCCACTCAATTTAGCCAGTCCTTGGTTTAGCTCCCTGGATAGATGTGTATTGCACTTGGGACTTATTCTGACTTTGTATCAAGGCCTTAAAAGAAACTAGATTATTGGGCTCTTTGTCCAACTCATCTCCTATGACTCTCTAGCCTCCAGTCCCCAGACCTTTTTCTGCTCTTTGAACATGCCAAACTATTTCCCTACCTAAGGCTTTTATGCTCTTTGTTGTCTGGAAGGCTTTTCCCTATGATTTCAAATGGGTGCATTTCAAATGCCAACTCCTTAGAGGCCCTCTCTGGCCCTCATCTAAAATTAGTAACCACCACCCCTGAAAGGCATTCTACCCTGTGACCTCATTTTATATCCTTCACTGCACTTTTTGTTTTCTAAGATTATTTTATCTGTGCATTTGTTCATAGTCTATCTCCTTAAGAAAGATCTTAAGCTCCCTGAAGGCTGAACCTTTGCCTTGTCCACCCCTCTGTCATCTGCACCTAAAACAATGGGTAGCACATAGCAGGTGCTCAGTAAATATTTGTTGAATGCATGAATCAATGAGTCAATTTTTAATCTCATACTCACCTGTTCTTTTACCATTAGTTTTACTGACACAATTGTCTTGTTGTGAATGACATCAATCCATAGAGACAAGCTCCCAGGGTTGCTAAACTGACCACCAAATCATTTAATGTTTTCCTTCTCTACATTGGCACTAAGTGTGGGAGACTGTTTTGACTTCATCCTGAGAAAGCACAGGAAACTTAGATGGACCTTTCAATTAATTCTGTGCTAGGCAATAAAGTGAAAATAAATCCTTAATGCAGTGCAAAATGTGAAGACGCTGTTGGTGTGTCACAGCTGGAACCATTCATTTTCCTTGTCATACTTATAATTTATTTAGTTACTTTTGCAAAATGTCGAAAGAGGTAGTTGTGAATTCTAGCAAGGCAGTTTGCATGTGGGGACACAGTTGAATAATGAGAAAAGTTACCAGAGAACAAATACAAAATTGGCTTATTGTATACTTCATTCACTCCAAAGAAATAACCCCAAATTATCCTGATAAAATGCACACCCTTCTCCAACGTAACACAGTAACTTTTTCATGTGTTTTCTGTCTCTCCTCCACTTTCTTCTACTCAATACAGTCCTATTTAAATTCCTTTTCTAATTCCCATTCTTCCCAGGTCTATTAGAGTTTATATGAAGCTGGCATATTAATATATATTTTTAAGATTTTTTAGTTCCACTGATACACTCTAAAGACTGCCTGCAGCTAGAATTTCAGCTGAAAGATTTGTCGCCACCTGTGCTACCATCAAAAGCTTCTTCTTTCCTCCTGAGCTGTCTGCTCGATTGGGTCCCTTGAGTGAACACACTTGGGAATCAAGTGCACAGCTACAGGATGAAGATGAGAGTCCACTTTAAAGATAGAAAAGAAGAGAAATAGATTTAGAAACGTTATGCTCACCACAAATTTAAAGTTGAAAAGTATAAATACTTTCACAGGAACAACCACGTTTAGCTCGCCTTGGATAAACCCCCACAGAATCTTAACCATACTCTTTAGAACCTTAAATTTCTGAATGGAGTGCAGTTTTTAAAAACCCTGGTAGCTGCTTTGCTTGGGCAATACCTGTACTCCTCTGTTACTTTAGACTTCAGAATTTACCATGAGAGACCTCCCCCCTTGCCTTTTGAATCTCCCCTACACCCGCACGCCTCAGGAGAATATCCCAAGGCATAGACATCTGTATCCTCTGTCTTGTTTTGGTCTATGCCTCAACCATTCAGAGTCTGGGGAATCTTTTGGCTTTTAAAATAAGCCTCATGATTGTCCTTAAATGTGCCAGGTATCAGGAGCCTAATGCAAAGTTGCCCTGTCTGTCGTCTCTCACAATACATGTTATCTGCCCAAGCCTCTTCTCACTTGTATAGACTCTGACTTGCCACTTCGCTGCCAGCAGCAGACACCTGTCAACTTGTTCATCGTAGGCACATCTAATAGGATTGCACAGACCCAGGAAAGACCAGATGGCATCAGAGCAGTCTGTTTCCATGCAAGACCTAAGTTCTTCGGTGAGGAGCCTCTGTTTCCAAAACTGAAGCGTAGAAATCCCTACTTTCTCTGTACACAGGGCTCCAAAAGACACTTTAGGGCCAGAGTGGGGTAAGGGATAATAAAAACAAACAAATAAACAAAACAGCAAAGACAGCCAAACAACTAAACTCTCATAATGTGAGATGAAATAAAAGTCCTGAAAATATACAGGTGACTGTGAACATGGCTATAAATATATCTTAGGGTTCCAGTGACACTATAAAACAGTCGAAATTTGCTTTATAATATGTCAGTAGATTTATTTATAGCCACATAATTCATTCTTCTGCTCATTTATTTAAGAAAGCCCTCCTGCAAAAAAGCAGATTTTGATTATATTTTCCATTTAGGAGTATAAAAGAGAAGTTTTATTCTTTAAAAGAATAAAGCTTTCATTCTTCCTACATGGATTTGATTTTTTAAAAAGGAAACTTTGGTATCCTTGTATAAATTTATAGATTATACAATGTGTATATAACTTCTCTTTCTTCACCTTATCCTCCTTATAAACATTTATAGTTATTCCCTTGTCCTCCCTGTGGCTGAAAAAGGAATATCAGGAGTCTGGATGTTGAGAAAATCTCTCCAGGAAATCTTCCAAGTTTCTTTAGTTCAATCATTGAGCCAGGATATTTACATTATTAGAATTTCTACACATTTTTTCAAGGATAAGAAAAAGATGAACTGTTGCTGTGCAAATCTAGCCAGCCTCCTTTGAATTCCAAGTGAAATTATTTTAATATGTAAGCATTTTTTTTCTTCTACTCAAAGAAAGGGCTCAGTTTGTTCCTCAAAGAGAGATTGAGGAATATACACCCCTGTTAGTTTTCTTTAAACTAATGTGGATATCAGATCTTCACTGAGCTTACATTAGATACCAGGGGTCTAAACTCTCCATTCTCAGCACCATGAAAATCTCTCCCTCACTTTAAGAAATCAAATGAAATGAATTATCGGTATACAATATCTGAGGAATAATTTCATTGGTATTCTTAAGGAATAAATGATTAGCTCAAAGATTTAGAGGACACTTCAAAAATGCACATAGTGGGACCAGCAGTTAGCATAATGGCTATGTCGCTGGACTCCCATGTAGTCAACTGTGGTTTGAGTCCCAGACCCGGTGGCTTAAACTCACGCCGGGCACATGTGCATGCGTGCCCAAGATCCCGAGAGAAGAAAGGAGGAGAAGGGATTGCGGCGTGGCCATCCCCCCTGGGGGATGATTTCTCACTTTCTGTCTCTCTTTCTCTGTCTGTCTGGCGAGCGCATGTGCCCTATAGCAAAAACCTCTCCAAAAAAAAAAAAAAAATGTAGACGAGGTTAGCCTCTTCGTAGTTTAGCTTCCCCATTTGTAAAATGGGAATTGTTGTTATCTATCTAATAGATTCACTGTATGGATTTAAAAAGTTAATACGCACAAAGTATGTATAAACTGCCTGGCACACAGAAAATAATCAATGAAGGGGAATAATAATAATTAATGTTATAACTATTTGCCTGTCATTATTCTCCTTTTTTCCAGTTGACAACTTAAAAATTAACCCTGAATATAGTTTTCAGTTCTTGTTTACCTAAGAGGACTTCAAAAAGTTCATGAAATAATCAATTAAAGTTTGAGTTTATTTTGATGAAAAACATTTTTGAAATCCATACATAGGATTTTCATAACATATCTTCCATGAATTTTTCAAGACTTCACATACAAATATCCAGGGGAGTGAGTAAATGAAAAGCTCTCACAGCAATTCCAACAGAGCGGAGAGTCTCTCCCATGTGGGATTCGACTCACAGAATTCTCTTTGCCCACCTTTTGCAGAAAAGAGACCTGCATCAAATCCATTAAGCAAATATTCATCAAGCCAACTCCACAATTATAAAGCTCATGATTAAATAGTAAAGTTCCCAGAACCAGAGAATACAGGCTACCAAAAACTAGGGCTGTTTTATAAGAAATTGTTTCTCAGGGTTGAGTGGAACTCTCAAGATTTCAGTCTGCTTTGGGATCTGACAGGGCCCTCTGGCTATTTCTCTTTCTTATCTTTTTATTTTCTCGCTTTTTTCTTTCAAATAAAAAACAAATGCTAGTTCACTAGCCTTCCCCTAGAAGACATGCCTTCTAAATCTTTAATAATAATTTCAATCAGATGTCCACAGTATTTCATAATAATTCAACAGTCCTTTTTTTTAATTAAGTTACTGTAAATGTACTTCTGAACCAGGTTCTACTCTGTATTGATAGAAACTGTGTCCCCTGTCCTCCACTTTGGTGCATCTCATTTAACGCATTAACATTAAATTTAGACTGACTAGGGACAAGGCACTGCGTGAAGTTCAGGAGATGAAGTAATAAAGAAGAGATTTCAGGCCTTAGGAACTAAATAATCTAACAGAGCAAAACAAAAACGAAATGCCAAAACCAAGTAAAACAGACCCTAAGAACCATCCAGATACACAGCTTTCCAAATATCATGTGATAAATATTACAATGAAGTCATAAACAAAGTACACAGAAGAATGGAGAATGGAATTAATCTACTGCAGAGACGGGAGAGACTATCAGGAAGGATGCCTGGACAGGGTGACACATAAACAGAGTGTGGAAGGACAAGAGTTCAGACTGACTGGCCCTGTGAACTTGGAGCAGGTTACTTTAAAACTCCCCCCAGCCTGTTTCCTTAGCAGTATAATTAGGAAGAATCCTTACCTCATGGGATAGTTCTGAGGATTCAATGAGAGGAGGTATTTGAAAAGAGCATTGGAAGCTGATATTGAGCAGTATCATGAACCTGACCTGAAAGGATTCCAAACAAGCAGAGAAAGTAAAGTGAGGAGATTATCATGCAGGGTGGAGACATCCACAGAGGGCTTCCTAAGGAAGGCCAGTTGCAGCCCCGTTTTCCCTTATCACTTAGAGCCTGAAGTTCTCAGAAAGGGCTAAAATTTTTTTAATGAAAAAGACAGGTATCCATGAAATATAGAAAAGCAAGAAAGAATAGAGAAGGAGAAGAAAAAGGGAAGGAAAGGAAAGTGATGGGGGGGTAGGGGAGAAAAATGAAGGGGGTGGTAGAAAAAGCAAGCAGAAGGGAAGAGAGAGATGAGCAGGAAAGGGGAAGGGAGAGATGAGAAGGGAATGGCAAAGAGAGTTGTCTGGAGATCAGAGTAGAGGAAATTCACACACCGAAAGCCGTATTATCACTAATGACTGGGTTCTCATATTCAGAAATGTCAAATAAATACCACAAGTAATCAAAAAAATTAAACTGTGACATAACCAAGAGTTTCCTTTTGTTCAATTTATTCTATGTAGTTATTTTCAAATCCTAACATACCAATTGGACCCAATTCATAAGACTATAGGTTCGTTCTAGGAACATCCTACTTCAAGCATTCTTCTCACTTAAGTGTCCGTGAAGCATACCTCATAGAAGACAGAGGGACAGAGCTCTGAAATACATGACCACTTTCCCCTTGACACTGTGTAGTCTTAACTTCACCTACCAGAGAAATGTTGGAGATGAATGTTCTCTGAACGGAAGGTACAAAATGTTACCTAAGCAGCTTTAGAAGTGCTTGCAAGATGGGTGATGAGGGCATTTCTCAGTAGCATTAAGGATTTAGCACTTTCCAAAACTCACGGTGAGGTCATGAGGTACTATAATGTGAATGTTTATCATAAATAGGAAAAACAGACTGATCTTAAAATAGATGAAATAACAGTGAGATGATAATATTGTAGCATTGAAGACGTAGATATGTCTTCAAAATCTACCATGTCCTATCTGGACAGGCAGAATTAGTTGTTTGTCCCTATCTTCCTGAAGCACTGTTCTATCACTTGGTTCTGTTTTCTATCACTTAGTTTATATCTGGGTTCCCTGCATGATTCACAGAGAAATCATATATGGAACCAGGTCCTGGTCCTGGGGCCATACATACAGTTTAAGTTCAAATCCTTATTCTTCTGCTTACTAATTGTATGACCTGGAGTTGTAATCTAGCCTCTGAAAACCTTTTTTTCCTCATAGACAAAATGGAGATAATAATATCCCCTATCTCAAACTTAGCACAGAAACAGGACTGCAGGAGGCATTCAACAGATGTTTGTGAGATCATATTGAGATGTATTGAATTACTGTGAGAGAGAACATTTCTTCTGGCGGGGAGGGGAGGAGTTGGTGGTGAGACAAAACCAAAATCTGCAAACATTCATTGTAAGGAAAAAATTTTCCAACATTTGGAGACATTACCAAATTGATAGGGATGCCCTAGAAGAACTCATCTCTTTAAATTCTCCATCACAGAAAACAATCAAGCAGTTGATGGCTGTAAAAAACCCTATGGCAAGAGGTTGGAATATACAACCTTAACAATTCCTTTCAAATTTAAAATCAGGTGACTCTGGACCCTATTTAAGTTTTGCTTGTTTTTAACTTCTCTTTGCCTTTTACTTCTACATATACTTAAGTGTATCCTCTTGGCCTTATTTTGAAGCTCAAACTCAGTTCTCACAAAGATTATAACATACCCCTGTTTATTAAAACCTGATAACACTGAGGCGAGGAATCGTAGCCTCCTACAAAATGAATTCAAGACTAATCAGCAGTAAACTTCACTTTTCATTACTGCATGCAGTACAAGTTGTCTCTAGACATATTAACAATTTTATGTTTCTATTTTAAATACCAAACATTGCTTTTTTTTCGCCTATTAGCAACACCTACACAGCTGCTGTTCCTATGATCTAAGAGGGCATTTTTCACTGGTGAATAGAGCATTGGTATGGAAAGAATATGATGGCTTGATCACTCTACTGGTCTTTACTTTCCAGCAGGAAATCCTGGTGGACTAAACATAAATGCAAATGAATCCCCTTAAACAAAGATTGTAACTTAAAAACCATGGGGTAGAAGACAGAACTGCTATTTTCTCTCTAACAAATGTAATGCCATACCTTCTCAGAGCTGATATAAGAAGTTAGGTATTCAAGAGACATATAAGTTAGAGAAACTGAGATAGAGCGACAGAGTGACATATTTTTAGAATATTTATACCATGTTAATGTCAGAATGAGTTAGAGTATTCTAGAATATTATTCTAGAGTGAGGCATGATGGTTCCTTTAGCACCACAAATATTAATAGAAAAATAAATTTATAAAAAAATACAGTAAGAAGATAATTCACCATGAAAAAGAGTTAATAGCCACCACAATGGAAGAATAAGGAACCAAAGAATGTGACATAAGAGAAACGGCTGAAATAAATTGCCAAAATCAATGTCCTAGTCTACTCTGTTGCTAATAACAAAATCACCAGAGTCTGGATAGTGTATAAAAGTAGAAGTTTATTCAGCTCATAGTTTGGAGATCCAAGGTCCAAGAGTGAGAGTCTTCTTGCTGGTGGATAACACAGTGAGGAGCAAGAGCTTGAGCAGAGTGAAGTGTGTCTTTGTCTGTCTCATTTCCTCTCCTTATAAACCCAATCAGGACTCAATGATGGGGGCCCTACTGTGATGCTTAATCATTTTTCAAAGGCCCCATCCTTCAACACCACAATTAGACTGAGTTCCTACCCTCAAACCACTACAATGGTCCATCAAATTTTAACGCACATTTCTGGGAAACATGCTAAAAATCACAACAATAAATAGGGTTGAGATGATTAAGCAAAGAAATCACAGAATAAACAGAGAGGGAAGAAAAGGTCTCTCTCTCTCTCTCTCTCTCTCTCTCTCTCTCTCTCTCTAGTGAGTACATGTGCCCTAAGGCAAAAACCTTAAAAAAAACACCAAAGGGATAAAAGTCTTGAAAGATTAAATGAAAAGTCCAACATTCATTTATTAAGAATTATTGAAGAAAGGAGTAGAGAAAATGGGGGCAGGGGGAGGGCAATATTAAAAAATAATAATGGCTAAGAATTGTGCAGGTTCAAGCAATTCTTATATTAAAGGTGCCTAAACAGAAAATAATTATAGCCCTACTTTGGTTCACCACAGAGTAACCTACAGAACACCAAAAATAATTTTAAAAATCTCAAAGTCAAAGTATTACTTTTGGGTAGAACCCAGTGGATAATGGACAAAGTAGCTTTCCACTGAAAGAAAATGCCTATAAATGTATATTTATGTATCCAGGCAAATCATTTCAGAGTGGAGAGAAGCCTGACATTTTCAGATACATAAAGTCTGGGCAAGCTTACTACTTGGAGACTAACCCTGGAGCCATGTTGAAGGATGCATTTCAGTATGAAGAAATTGACCCCAGAGAAATGAAGAGGTGTACAAGAGGCAATGGTGAATAAGGGACTGTTATAATATGGATAAATCGAAGCAAGCACTATGTCACTACTATTGCTACAACTACTGATACCACCAACTATACTGTGGCACTTTAAAATAAGACTAATAACCAACATTTGCTAAATGTTTTTAAGCTAAGGATTATCACCGTCTATAATTTATGGCTGGGGTAAACAGACACAGATTGTGATTTGTCCATACTTACATAGCTGGGAGGTTTAGGTGTCAGATAGGGTTTGAACACAAGCTACTTTTCAACTGAGTTTATCATCTAAATCACTTAGCTATCCTGTTATGAAATCCTATACAATTAATGTATGTAACTTCCTTTTCAAGCATTAAGAACCTCATGGGTGCATTTCTAGTTCCTCTTTGTCTCTTTTCTGGAATGTGATGTGGAGGTGAGCCAACTTCAGCCATGTAGAGAACATTGCCATTTCTGGGTTTTTTTGGGTGAACTTTTGCCCTGTGTATTAGTTAGGGTGTTGATTTATTTTAAAAACAAAACGAAACAAATTCCTTGAGACCACATAACTATTTAAACAAGACAGAAGGTGAATTCTAGAGAAGCTGAACTACCATACCCCCAAATCAATACTCTTAACTATTGGGTTGTTGGAAAAGTCATGATATATTTTTCTCTGTTTTCTATGCAAAAATGTGTTGTAAGTTTTCTGATTACCCAATAATATACTTGGCAAATGTTAACCAAAAGAAAAAAAGATATGGAAGTGTTATTGTCACACAAAATAGACCTCACTAGCAAAAACATCATTATATCCCTTGAAAAAAGGATTAATCCAGGAGAAATAATATCCCTAAATCTATATGTACCAAATAATAGAGCCTCCAAATATATAAAGTACATATTTATAGACTGAAAACAAAAAAAAACAAATCCATGATCAAAAATTCCACTAAAATATATGTTCAATGGATGGGACCAGCAGTTAGCGTAATGGCTATGTCGCTGGACTCCCACGTAGTCGACCGCGGTTTGAGTCCCAGACCCGGCGGCTTAAACTCACGCCGGGCGCGTGTGCTTGCGTGCCCAGGATCCCGAGAGGAGAATGGAGGAGAAGGGATTGCGGCGTGGCCATCCCCCCTGGGGGGTGATTTCCTGCTTTCTATCTCTCTGTCTCTCTCTGTCTGTCTGGCGAGCGCACGCGCCCTATAGCAAAAACCTCTCCAAAAAAAAGAAAAAAAAAATATATGTTCAATGGAATTATTTCAACCTTTTCCAATTATTCAGGACATAGAATAATGCTTAGTACATGTCAAATGCTTATTAACAACTTGTAAAGTAAATTAATTTTACCATATCTTCCTTAAAACTGATAGGATAAGTTAGAAAAAATTAGCAAGGCTATATCTAATTTAAACAGCATAATTAGCAGACCAAAAGCAATGGACATACCTGAAATGCTGAATAAAACACTTAGAAATAACATCTTTTCAAGAACACATGCCAAGAAAATCAGGAATAGCAGAAATAGCAACCTTCAACTGTACATACTGTAAGAATTACAGAGAGTGGGGCCAGCAGGTGGCATAGTGGTTAAAGTGCTGGACTCCCATATGGTCAACTGCAGCTTGAGTCCAGGACCCAGCAGCTTGAAACTCATGTTAGGCCTGGGTTCATGTGTGTGCCCAAAATCCCAAGCAGAAAATGGGGAAGGAGGGACTGTGATGTGGCCACACTCCCGCCCTCCCCAGGGGTGTTATTCTGCTCTCTCTTCTCTCACTCTCTCTCTCTCTCTCTGGAGAGTGCACTTGTCCTATAGCAAAAATATCTCTCAAAAAGATAAAAATAAAAATAATTACACCTGAAAAATAATTACATCTCATATATCCTGCCCACAATGTAATACAAGGGAAAAAAAAAAAACAATATCTGTGATTAAGAATTAAATCCTCTCTCATTTTATTAACAAAATGAGATGCTATCTTTTTTAAAATACAAATTCATATGTGTGTGTATATGTGTGTTAATTGCCAGAATTTGTATGTAAGAGAATATTAGAATGATTCTTTCAGAAAGAGACCTGCAATCAGATTATTCTCTTTTTGTTTTTCATGATAGTTTAGCCAACAGATGTGTTAAAATTCTCACTTTGTAGTGAAATAAAATGACATACAAGTGTTTTTTTTTCAGCATGCTGGCTATTACATGATAACAAGTTTATATTTTACCTGTACTCTGGTACAATGCTGAAGATAATATACATTACCTTAAGTAAAACTATATATACACATATATATGAAATTAATTATATATATATGAAATTAATTATATATATGAAATATATAATTATATATATGAAATATATATAAATATATATGTGAAAGTAAGTCTTTAAAAAAAGAAACCATGTTCGAAGAGAACAGTTGCTACATTTATAGCAGGGATTTTGCACTCAGTAGTTCAGAGGTCCCCAGGCAAACTACAGACTGTGACAAAAGGTGTGGAGTCTCTCATTTGTACAGACTGGATTCATCATAAATTTACCAGGTCAAGAATTCTGGATAAAGTATTTCAACCTTCAGCTGCCGATCATGAAAAATATGGCGGGGTTCCACAGAACCCTCATAAACTACATACTGTTACCAGAATAAAAAGTACAAGACGGCATCCATACTGGGAAAAAGACATAATAAAGATTCTTGGATTAGAAAAAGCACATACCCCTCAAGTCCATAAGAAGATCCCTTCAGTGAATGCGAAACTAAAAGTAGTCAAACATTTGATAAGAATTCAGCCCCTGAAGTTGCCCCAAGGACTTCCCACAGAGGAGGACCTGTCTAACACGGGCCTCAAGAGCACAGAGGCCCGTGCTCTTGAGTAGTACAGTGGCATCTGAAGCCTGTGGAGCCCAAAGTGGTGAAGTCCTGATGCCAGAGCAGCTTCAGATTAGAAAATGCAAATCTGTTATTTTAAGATGGTGAAAAAGTGTTTCATTAAAACATGTTATAAATACCAAAAAAAAAAAATAGAAACAATGAATAAATAGGTATATTTTTTGTGTTCCTGTCTCCTGTCATTAACGAAGCCAAAGTTATCTTTATCCCAGAGGCACTCCCTTCCTTTCATAGGTCAGAATGGGTCGCCAGACCACTAATACCATTCTTGTTACTATCTGATGAATAGAGAAGATGTTTATTTCCTGAGACTTCCAGTCTTCACTTCCAAGCCCAAGATCCTGATAAAGTCAATTATAATTTTATAATGTACTGCCCAATCTGGGAATTACATACAAGGAAGATATACATCTAATTGTTTTTTTTTTTTTTTTTGAGTTTTTATCCTCCCGAAGTGAAAGTCCTGGAAACAATATTCCAAAAGAGAACTTTAACATAATCAATACCATCAGTAGCAATGATAAGTATGAAATTTATCATCAAGCTATAAGAAAAAGAGACCAGAGAAGGAGGAAATGGAGAAAGAGGAAAAATGTGTATATAAAATTTAGAACCAGAGAAAATCATAAAGCTTTTGAAAAGTTGTATGAGAAGAAAGACCATACTTTTGTCCCTTGAACTAGAGTTAACAAAAAAATACATTATTATATATGGTTTCCAATGGTTTAATATGGTGTGGTTGAGAGACATAGTCTCTTTCTATATTAGAAATGAAAATACCTGAGTTTTAATCCTTGCATCTCACATCAATTGCCAGATATTACGCAATTCACATAGCATAGATGAACTCATATAGATTCTCAGATTGTTTTAATTTTAATTTTCATAATAGAAATATGGAGGCTGAAGAGCTGCACTCCTTTGGAAAAATGATACCTGCTGGTGTGCTTGTATCTATATTTACTTCCCCCACTGCACGTTTCTTCTGACTGGGTTGGCCCACTACCCGCCTGTTAATTTCAAGTGAATGAATATATATGACAAAGTATTTACCATGGAATCCCTAAGAATCAAGAAGAGAATTCACAGGGGAGGGGTGTAGAAGAGGGATGGGAGGGCAGAAGTCCTCAGCGGCATATATCTTAGCCCAATTCAGGCAGAGAATGAGCCATTTCATCCAAGGGAGTGTTGTGTGGGAGTAAAGTATCACAGAGGGAGTCGTTGTGGCTGATGGATGTAATTTCCTAAAATGTATACCTCGTTGGTGCACAGAAGATGAATAGAGAGAAAGGTCAGCGCATCCAAAGGGAAAAGGACAAAAGAATAGTCACTCCTGGGTGGCGCTGTATATTCCTGGTGGGTCTGTAACACCGCTAACTCACAGATCTGACTCATTACTAAATAAACAGCCAAGGAGTCGTGGGGAAGCTTTAGGAACAAGGACACGCAGCAATTTTTGAATACTCTTCATGAACACTTGTCTTCTTCGTCTCCTACTGGTATTAGGAGAGCTGGGGGTTGTGTGTAGAAGAGCTGTTGCTTTGGGAGTTACTCAGCAGGTGGTGGTTACTAAATGTGGAGCTGAGGGAACAATCATAAATAAATAAATAAAAACTCCCAGAAACTCTTGGCCTTTACTTCTCAGCCTCCACTCTCCCACTACAGTTAAAGGAAAGTCAGGAACAGTAGAAATAGAAACTCAAAACTGCCCCCACCCCTACTTCCCGGGAGTAGAAGAGACTTTTGGGTCTTTGGTTTATGTCATACAAAGTTGATTACATGCATGACCCAAAGGAACACAAAACTAAAAATATGTATAGGTTAATAAAATTTCATCTCTCCTAACTCATTCCCTAACCCAATACGTACAACACTTGACGCAGGCTCTTGATGACCAATTCCAAAGTCAATTTATTTTTACAACATCAAGTTTGCAAAAAGTATGTATGTTTTACTATTAAATACATTCCTCTGGAAATGTATCCTTTAATAAAAATAGTAGCATATAGATTTTGGTTATTAATTATAAATCACCATTTTGAAAGGCAGCATATTTTATTCTAATTTAAGGTTTTTGTTTTTGTTTTTTTTAATTGAGAGAGAGAAGCAGGCATCCTCAATAGGGTCTCATCAAGCTGTGAGCTCCTGTCCTCCCTGCCACCCCCCACCAAGCTTCCTGACCTTCAGCCAGTCAGGATCATGGGTCTACACATAGGTCCTTAGAGTGTTCCAGGTCAAACTGTCACAACTGCAGTCTTCCATGTGGCTCCATTATTGCAGAATGATGCTCAACTTTGTGAGAGGCTTATTTGTGTGTTTTAATTGATTCTTCTGGTTGTTAACTATTACTTTGTGTAATGTGTTTATCAGTTTGTTATGAACTAAATTGGATTCCCTCCAAATTCATATGTTGGAGCTCTAAGTTCTAAGATGATATAAAGACAAGACCTTCAAAGATGCAATTAAGGTTAAAGGAAGCCATAGGGTGGGGTCTTCATCCAATAAAATTGGTGTCCATTTTAGAAAAGGGAGAGCTGTCCTCCAGTCTTCCAGAGTGCACTGATGTGCACATATTACTCAAATGTTAGCATACTCATTTAGATAATAGGGTAGATAATTATTTTTAAACATATGCCAACACTTACCTAATATATGTTATAAAGATGTGGTAGTCAGTGGCTGACAACGTGGAGATTTCTATACACGTAGGAAACAAGAATTCCATTAAAGGATGTTGTTTAAGACTCAAAATTGTAACTTCTAAGTTGTTATGAATCTTTTTTTTTTCTTTTTTTCAGAGAGGTTTTTTGCTATAGGGTGCATACGCTTGTCAGAAAGACAAAGAGAGACGGAGAGACAGAAAGTAAGAAATCACCCCCAGGAGGGATGGCCACGCCACAATCCCTTCTCCTCCATTCTCCTCTCGGGATTTTGGGAATGCATGCACATGTGCCCTGCATGAGTTTAAGCTGCCGGGTCCAGGACTCAAATCGCAGTCAACTACATGGGAGTCCAGAGACATAGCCATTACGCTAACTGCTGGTCCCTAAGTTGCTATGAATCATAATATAAAGTATTTGCATTGTTTTCAATTGAAGAATGATCAAAGAGCAGCAAGTTCCATTTTCCTAAGTAGTTCATTATGAAGGCTGAGATAGGGGCTGGCTCCATGATGCAAGGGTAAAGTGCCACTCGAGAGAAGTCAGATTTCACACGGCAAGCAAGGTTCAACTCTCTGGCCAAGTCAGCCTGAAAAATACACCAAGCATGCAAGGACATGCCCAGGATCTGATGGGCTGGAGGACTGCCAGAAGGGGATTGTGGTGTGAGTGGCCCTTGTGGAGGATTCTCATCTTTCTCTTTCTCTTTCTCTTTCTCTTTCTCTTTCTCTTTCTCTTTCTCTTTCTCTTTCTCTTTCTCTTTCTCTTTCCCTCTCCCATGCACAAGCACATGCTCTATTATGAATACAGAGGAAAACAAGACTGAGATCAAGCAAACAGTCCAGAGAACAACACACAAACACACAAGTGCACCCCCCCCCCCCCCCCCCCCCGTGTAAATCTCTTAACCTCCAGCTACTGCTATAAAAGCAGACTGAATCCCAGCTTAGTCTGTAGGCAGTAGAGGAAGTAGAGGCTGAGAGCTGCCCAACTCCTCCCTCACCTTGTACCTATCGATGCTGATATCGACCCAGGAACCATCCACTTTCTCCAGGCCCCTGTGAACGTCAATAGCCATTTCCTTCTCGGCAATGTGGAGCTCCCTCCCTTCTTTGAAGGCCTTCCATGTGTGCAGCACGTGCTGTCGATACATCTGCCACCCTAAACACATCTGTCCTTTCCCCTAATTCCAGAAACAGAAAGGGGCACTTCAAGCCTTGGGCAAATACTGTGAAAGATGATTCTTCTTCCGCTCTCTGGCCCACTTTCTCTCCTTTTTCATTTTTCTGGGATCTCAGAAATCATTGATCAGACAGCAGCTTTCACCTCAACGTCCATACTGTAGCAGAGTTCATGCATGGCAAGAAATTTGAGAATTTGGCACTTCACTTGTTCCTTTATTTATTTATTTTTTTATTTGCCAGAGGGTGCATGTACTCAGCAGAGACAAAAGAGACAGGGAGAAAAGAAAGCACCCTCCAATGGAGCATGGTCCTGTCACAATCTCTTTTCCATTTCTCTACCCTGTTGGGATTTGGGGTTCAAGCACATATACATACATACATACATACACACACACACACACACACACACACACGTTTCTTAAACCACCAGGGCCAAGATTTGAACCATGTAGTCAGCCATGTGAGATCTCTTAACTACAAGGCAACAAAGCCAGCTCCACTTGTTCTTTTAAAGTTATAGGCAACAGAAGCCCCAAAGAGCAGGTGTTTATAATTACTTCAAGAAACAGACTGACCAGGACCTTCTTCCAATGAGCTTTACTCAATGAGTGAACCGGCATTTCCTGTAAAAATGCCCTTCCCTTGTCTGTTTGTGGTTGATGCCTAGAATATCATGAATCATAATCTGAGCTCAGAGGTCAGGTCATGCTTCCTTCCTTACTCCCATCTCATCGCTTCTGGAAGAGTCACACCATGGGCTAGGTGGCATCTGGGCAAGAGGAGAAGCAGAATCAAGAAGTGGGGAAAAGGGGCCAGACAGTGGTGCAATGGTAACACAGCTGAATCCACATGGAAAGATGTCAGGCCAGGGATAGATCAGGGGGTGAAGATCCTGTCAGGGGTCTCTCTCTCTCTCTCATGGAAGAAATAAACAAATAAACTTAAAAAAAAAAAATGTAGGCAAGAGTTCCTTGTCCACTTGCTCCAAAATTCCAGATTTTCAAAACCCCCCTTTTTCTGCCCCATTAGAGCTACAACTTATATGCAGGGTGGGGACTCGTTAGAGACAGGAGAACATATGGTGTTG